>JAAALK010000084.1:10132869-10450762 GCA_019279435.1 Zizania palustris | reverse complement strand
AAATGTCATCCCCACAAGTATGGTCTCCAATGGCGAATAGAAAGAACCAACCCAATTAGCTCACGCTCATAGGCTACCAGAGAGCGATGCCTTGGTGCTGTAGTTCGGCTAAAGAACGCCAAGGGGTGCTGTTCTTGAAGAAGAACCGCCCCAAATCCGTGAGTCGAAGCATCACATTCAACAATGAACAACTGGCCAAAATCCGGCAACGCGAGCACTGGTGCCGTAGTAACTACCACTTTGAGAGCCCGGAACGCTATCTCAACTTTTGCGTTCCATGAAAACCCATCCTTGCGAAGAAGAGCCATAAGAGGAGCCGCAATTGTCCCAAACTCTTTGACAAACTTGCGATAGTATCCCACCAGCCCAAGGAAGCCACGAACTGCTCGTACCGAGCGGGGAACTGGCCAATCAGTGACCGCCTACACCTTAGCCGGATCCATAGCCACGCCCGCAGCTGAGATAACATGGCCGAGGTATGAAACAGAACTCGTGCCAAACTCGCATTTGGAGCGCTTGACAAAAATACAGTGCCGGTGTAGGACTTCCAGGACGGCTCAAACATGACGAAGATGGTCTGTCCAGGACAAACTGTAGATGAGTATGTCGTCAAAAAATACGAGAACAAACCGTCGAAGGAATGGTCGTAGAACATCGTTCATGAGCGCCTGAAATGTTGTTGGTGTGTTGCATAATCCGAAAGGCATCACCAGAAATTCGTACAGTCCATCATGTGTGCAGAATGCAGTTTTGGCAACGTTTTCAGATCTCATCTGCACCTGATGGTAACCCGAGCGCAGATCCAATTTGGAAAAGAAACGAGTACCATGGAACTCATCCAACAGCTCATCAACCACTGGAATAGGATATGCATCCTTTACTGTAACGGCGTTTAAAGCGCGATAATCGACGCAAAACCGCCAAGTACCGTCAGCCTTCCGCACAAGCAATACTGGTGAGGAAAATGCAGAGGAACTTCTACGGATAATCCCTTGTTCAAGCATTGCAGCACACTAGCGCTCTAGCTCATTCTTGTGTGCTGCTGGATAGCGATATGGTCGAACAACCACCGATAAGGACCCTGGGACGAGCGTGATGCTGTGATTGTGAGCTCAGGGAGGTGGCAGTCCCTTGGGTTCATCAAATACAACAGCAAAAGCATCCAGGAGGTTATGCATGAGATCGTCCCCTGTACATGTCCGAAGAGCTGGACTAGGCAGTCTTGGCTGACCATGCCAGCAAACCTGATGATCACCACGCCAAAACGACATGGTCAGAGCTCTGAAGTCCCACAGAATCAGACCAAGAGAAGCCAACCATTGTGTTCCCAGGACTATGTTGTATCCAGCCAAGGGTAGAGCAAAAAAATCTATAGTGAATCCTAGTCGACGCAAAATCGCGCACCACGAAACACACCTGGACATGGTACCCGATCACCATTGGCCACTATCACATGCATTTTGCCCCCTAGCTGTAGCTGTAGAGATGTGCGAGCTACTGCTCCATCAGCCACAAAGTTATGGGTTGGTCCTGAGTCGATGAGAGCAGGAAGGCTAAGTCCACCCAGCTGGACGCACACTTGCATCGTTTCCCCTGTCCGAATGCCTGTGATTGCATGAACCGATATCTAAGGTTCATCAATTTCATGGCTCTCTGACACCTGTTCCTCATCATCATCTTCAAAGGCCAACTCCAAGAGAAAAATCCGTTTACATACCCTGTTATGTCCCCTTGTGAACTTCTCATTGCAATTAAAACATAGTCCCAACCGACAGCGTTCCTCCATTTCTCCCTGAGACAGGTGTTTGATCTGCCGGCCTTCAACAGTCATCTGTGTTGGCTGTGCACTCACCAGAGGAGGAAGTGATAGGCGTTATGGAGGTGTCGTAGAAGACCCTTTTGATGCCATTGTCGGCCTTGTGTCGGAATTGCTGCAGTACATTGCTCGCGCAATTCGAATTTGCGTGCTAAACTCATAGCAGTGGCTAGGGACTGTGGATTATGTATTTCGACATCGAGGCACAGGGGAGGTAACAATCCGGCTGTGAATAACTGCACCTTTAGGCGTGGGGAAGCAAAGCTTCAAACCGGTCCTGGTATTCCACAACTAAGCTCATACGTTTATAGGCTATCAGCTCGCCAAGAGGATTCGAGCGCAATGGTGGCCCAAAACGAGTGTTCAGGAGCTCAACGAAGCGTTTCCATGGTGGTGTCCCTTCATCACTCTAGATCTACATGAACCAGGGCTGGGCGTTGGCTTCAACATTGTAAGACGCCATCCAGACTCTCTTCTTCGGCAATACGCTGTTGACGAAAGAAAGACTCACAACGGTTGATGAAAGCCAGAGGGTCTGTTTTACCGTCAAACCTGGGAAATTCCATCTTCTGAAAACGTGGTGGTCGATCTGTGTTGTAGTCACTGCCATGCGCCCGAAGACCAGATGAAGAAGAGTCAACAGTGCGGTGCTATAGGACATCGATCTTAGACTGCAAGGTTTCAACTGATGTAGTCAGCTGAGCAATGAGAACAAACAGATCACCCGTTGTTGGTTCAGCCATCAGTGGTAAGGAAGATGAACTCAAAGAAGAAGAAGATGCCGCAGAAGCTGATTCAGAACTCATCGAAGCAGTAGAGTTGGATCGTCTAGATCCTGATACCAGGTTGTCAAGGACCTTATGGTCCAAGACAGCACTATCTTTGCTACGAAGATCGTAGCTCCGACGAGTGGTGGCGCTAGGAGTAGCTCCTGGTTGCCCAATGGTGACGAGAGAATGGGGTTAGAAGGAGAAAGAGAGGTAGAGGTTGGGGAATTTGTTCTTTGTTGCCTCCAGTCTGAACATTACATCCCTTCTTATAGCCAAGCCACTAGCTCTCTTCTCCTAACAGAATTCCTAACTATTAGGCAATAGGAGATTGTATCTTGCATATTTAGGCAAGGCAGTCAATTAGGATCAGACCTGCCATGTTTAGAGATTGTGATCTTGCATATAGGCAGGGCGGTCAATTAGGATCAGACCTGCCATGTTTAGAGATTGTGATTTATTTCCTATCCATGTATTTATTGCCATATATAGCAGCAGCTGCCCTATAAAAACAGGCCCCCTCTCCATTGAGAGCATGGCCAATTGCCTCAACCTCACCTTTCTACATGGTATCAGAGCCATCTGATCTTGGCCCTCCCTCTCCTTCCCCAACCTAGCTGCGCCGCCCAACAGCCGCGCCGGCATGTCCTCAGAGTCCACCACCTCCGCCATGGCTGACGCCATCAACCCAGCTGTTTGCCCATATGCTCTAGTAAACGTGAAGACACACATTCCCATGACCCTCGAGCTGCGACCCTCTAACTACACCAAGTGGTCGACAGCCTTCCACGCCATGTGTGGCAAATTCGAGCTGCTCCAGCACCTTGCCATCGTCTCCCCTACGCCCACCAATGACGCATGGGTGCAGGCTAACTTTTGCATCCGCAGTTGGATCTTCGGCACCGTCTCCGACTCCGTCCTCAACCTCGCTATGACCGGTGCCCAACAGACCGCCAGCCAACTCTGGACGGCCATCGCCGCCCTGTACCAAGCCAACAAGGCACCCCGCGCCGTCTTCCTAAGTCACGAGTTCCACTCGATGACCTAGGGCGACTCCTCCATCGACGAGTACTGTGTGTGCATGAAGGAGGCTGCTGAAAGTCTTCGCGACGTCGACCAAACCATCACCGAGCCCGACCTCGTCCTCAACCTACTCCGCGACCTCAATAAGAAGTACCAATCTGTCGCCGACAACATCGCCGCCGAGGAACCTCACCTTTGCTGTTGCCAAGAATCAGCTCCTCAAGGAGATGTGTCTCAAGAACGAGGACAAGGTCCGCGCCGCTTCGGCCCTTCTCGCCACCTTCAACAGCGCCCCTGGTGGCGCCCTGCCGACCGCAGTCCAGCAGCAGCAATCGCGCCAGCAGTAGCACGGCAACGGTGGCCGACGTGACAACAGGCGCGACATCACCCGGCGCAACAGCAAGCGTCAGCCCTGGGGTTTTGATCCTTGGACTGGCGCACGTGTCAACCCCGGCGAGCGCGTCATACCTCCCTGGGAGCGCGACCAGGGCAGTTTCGGCGCCCCTGGCAGCAACCCACGGCAGGCCCCACGCCAATAGGGGCTGCTCGGTGCCCCTCCTCAGGCGCACACACCGTTCGCCCCTGTCCAGACTGGTGGACCGACATGGGACTCGGCCGGCCTAATTGCTGCCTTGAAACACCTGGCTGTCCAGGGCAGCCCCTCATGGGTTGTTGACTCCGGCACTTCAACTCACATGGCGACCTCTGATGGTATGCTCCTCTAGCGCCTTCCCCCCTCCACCTCATCTATAACAGTAGGCAATGGCACTAGTATTCCGGTCATGTCCAGAGGTCACTCCATCCTACCCACCACCTCAGCAAACTTCTCCCTTAATAACATTCTTGTCGCCCCTTCTCTCATTCATAATCTTTTATCCGTTCGTCAATTCACCCGTGAAAATCGTTGTTCTCTTGAATTTGATGCTCTTGGTTTTTCTGTTAAGGATACCCAGACGGGACGAGTGATTCATCGCTGCAATAGTACTGGCGATATCTACACCATATCTGCTATCCCTTCGACCGTTGGCGCCTCCTCACATGCTCTCCTGGTTGTTTCGTCGACCCTGTGGCACCAGCGTCTCGGCCATCCAGCACCTGCTGCTTTAGAACATCTAAATAAACTTCATGTTGTTTCCTGTAATAAAGTAGACCGCTCCCTCTGCCATTCATGTCAGTTAGGCAAGCACACGCGTCTACCCTTCAGTACCTCCCAGTCTTGTACTCATGCACCGTTTGAACTAATTCATTGTGATGTTTGGACCTCACCCATCCCTAGTATTTCTGGTTTTTCATACTGTTTAGTCTGTCTGGATGATTACAGTCACTATTGTTGGGTTTTTCCTCTCCACCACAAATCCGAGGTCCACCAACACTTAGTTCAGCTCACAGCGCTTGCACAAACCCAATTTGACCTCCCTGTAAAATGCTTCCAAACCAATAATGGCAGAGAATTTGTCAACACAGCCAACACCACCTTCCTCGCTGCTCGAGGAACACTTCTTCGTCTCTCCTGTCCATACACCTCCCCTCAAAATGGCTAGGCAGAACGCACCATCCGCACACTCGACAACTCAATTCGCACCATGCTGCTCCACGCTTCAATGCCACTCACATATTGGGCTGAGGCTCTTGCTGCCGCCTGCTACTTACTCAACAGGCGCCCTTCCTAACCATCTGCTAATAGAATTCCTAACAACCTCTTTAGCTTGTCACATAAGCTTGACAGCCTATAGTGTATTCCAGAAGCTATCTACTATCTATGTGTGAGAACGGCGTTGATAATGCCTTCCCCACATGACACTGACATTAAATAAACTAGTACTTTCAGTCATTAAGTTCTTGACACTAGTTTGACTACAGTAGCAACACAACAGGACAGATCTCTCATGATAAGCAGTCATACTTCAATATTATTACAATTAAGTGTGGTTCCCTATTTAAACGTAAATTGTGTTGTTATCACACTAACCATCCAAGATAATTCGGCAATCACATCATGTCATATGGGGAATTAAGTATTCTAGGTGTAAGAAGCAGGATCAGGCAGCCAGCAAGGCATCCGAGTCAGAGTCCTGAAGCTATACAGGATCGGCTGGCAGAAGTCTTATTCAGATTCATATTAGGAAATGCTATATCAGGGTTAAGTTATAGTTTTAGGAATTGATATAATGTAAGAATCCTACTCTAAGAGTCCAGTTTAGGAAGAATATCTCTAGGGATCATAATGGTCTATTTCCTTAATAGTAGCTATGCAGTTATTTGGATGTATATATACATATGCCGCAAGGCTGAAAGCAATAAAGCATTGCAGTTTAATCTAATCAAGGCTGGCATTCAGTCCCTGCCTCCTCGGTACGGTTTACCACAGCTCTGCTGCGCCAGTGAGGTCCAAGGCCAAGCCTGGCCGTGTCTTTTAAGTACTATCTACGGTCTAGGTCTGCAATCAAGATTGCTGCACCTGACACATCATATCATACTTTACCTTATCTTCAGATTGCACGGTAGCTTCATGAAAATTCTCGTCCATTTTTCCATTTTCAGCAGTACAGCTCTGGCAGAAAAAATGCTCAAGCTTTTTTGCGTTTTTGATGGTCATTCCAATGCAAGAAGGGTGAAACCTGGAGAGCAAAAGCATTTATTTCAGGAAAAAGTCTGTTTTACTCTACTAAACTAAAAATGTAAAAACATTTATTTCTCTGACCACTTACTAGTTGCAAAGAGACAACAAAATAAATGTTTTTACTCTACTAAACTAAAAATGTAAAAACATTTATTTCTCTGACCACTTACTAGTTGCCAAGACACCGAAATCCGTTCATATGTAAACAAAATAGGTTTTCCTATTTACCCAGTGAGAAAGAGGAATAGAACCATAAACTGTAGAAGCATGGTTCAAATGTAGCGGAACCAAGGTTCAAACAAATAGATGAATTTAATCAATTGTTCAATTTACTCACCAATCAGAGCACTCCTCACATTGGATCATAAGGTCATCAGGATTGTACGGCATCTCACACTTGCAAAACCTGTCACATTGTTAGCAGGTAGATATGAGAAAATGAAACAAAATGATGATTAGATGCAATCAGTGTTTACAAATCGTCTGATTAGTCGCGACTAATCGGCCTGGTCGGTTTTATGGGCACGACCAGGTGCTCCGACCTGATCAGAACGCCCAGAATTTTGGTCGTCCGATTAGTCGATGATTATGGACGATTAGTCGACCGATTAGGGAGAAAATAGCGACCAGTCGACTAGGTTCAAATTTGTGATTTTAGTGGGCATGTTCTTGTTCTGGTGGGCTTTTTACCTAGCCTGTTAGGGTTAGGGTTATACTGCTGCTCCTTGTGCCCCCTGGCCGCTTTGTCTAGTCGCCGCCGACACCGATGTTGTGCGCACGCCTAGGGCTCACGTCGTGCGCATGCCTCCAGCACTCCAGCCAACGCTGCGCGCACGCCTGTCCAGCCGACGCCGCACCCACGCTTGAGTTGGTCCAGCCGATGCTGCGCCCACGCCTGAGTTGGTTCAGCCAACACCCACCCACGCCAGGCTCAGCCGACGCCGCGCCCACTCTACACTCTACAGGTTTGGTTACTTGCTCAGGTGCATCTTTTGATGAATGTTGCTTGCCAATCTCACTGACTCACTCATTCACTCATCTTCGGTTGCTTGCAGTTGCTTGTTGCTTCGCTAATCGCTACTAGTTGTTGTTGTCTGTTGCCATCATGAGTTCCTCTTCCTTGGATGAGTAGCAGCATAGCATAGATTTACAGTTTGTCAATTGCCATGCAATAGCGAAATAGCAACAGTATATGTAGAATTGTAGATTATTGTGTACTTGTGTTTATCTAGAAATTGCAGTTTAGCATAGATTGTTGAAGTTGCTTGTGTTGTATGTGTATATGTATAGAAAATGAATGTCGGCGTGCTGCGGCGCAAGTTATCATGCTTGAGGCTGACCCTAAAAGAAGTGCTGGAAATTCATCGGCTACATCAAGAGGTGCAGCAACAGCTTCTTCGGGTAGTCTAAATACTTCGACCCTAGCTGAGAAGGCTATAGCAGAACTACCGCCAGATCTTGCTACGAAAGCTATTGACTCGAAGAATAAAGATCGATCTCAAGACCTAGGATGGAAGTATGGGTGGTGGCCAGATCCTACCAAGAAAAACTTTGTGCAATGCATCTTTTGCATGAAGGTGGTCCCTTCTGGAATAAAAAAGTTCAAGCAACACATTGCAGGGGGGTTTGGTGATACAATGAAATGTCCTAAAGCTCCTGAATTAGTTAGGAAAGAGATGCATGCCTATCTAATAAAGAACTCAAGGACTGTGATGGATATGTCTGAAGAAGGTTAAGGACATGCAAATGAAGAGGAAGAGAACAAGCTGCTCAAGATGAGCCTACAAGAGGATCAATACCAAGTTCTAGGATAAAAGTTAAGCAAGCAAAGAAGAGGATTGCTCATGCTGCCATTACTTCTTTTGTTGTTTCAGCTCCACCAAAACCACAAACTCAAAAACTGTCCAAGTCAGTGAGCTCCATGCTTTGCAAGTCACCAGAAGTAGTTGCAGAGAGACATAAATCTAAGATTTCTCAATCAACTCTTGAGCACTGTACAAAGAAAGATAAGCCAAACAGATTGTTGATGACCATGTTGCTGGTTTTTTTATGAGAATGGCATACCATTGAATGTCATTAACTCAAGAAGTTGGGAGATTATCAATTGGGCAATATGGTCCTAGGTATCGCTCACCATCATACCATGATATTAGAACTTAGAAGTTCACTGCTTGAAAGGGTTGTGAATAGAACCGAACTAAGAAAGAAACATGAAGAGTCTTGGAAGGAATATGGTTGCACGCTTATGTCTGATGGTTGGACAGACACAAGCCATCACCATCTCATCAATTTTCTTATTAACAGTCTAGCAGGGACCTTCTTTCTAGGCTCTGTTGATGCTTAAGTGAGATAGTAGATGCACAAATGTTGGCAGACTTGTTGGAGAAGCAAATTGACAATGTTGGGAAGGAGTAGGTAGTGCAAATTGTCACAGACAATGGAGCAAACTTCAAGGAAGTCGAGAGGATTCTAATGGAGAGGATCTCACATTTGTTTTGGACACCTTGTACTGCCCATTGCTTGGATTTGTTGTTGGAGGATATTGGAAAAATCAAGGAATTCAACACTTGCATCAATATGGCAAAGATGGTGTGTAGATCCATCTACAAACATGGGAGGGTTCTTGATCTAATGAGAGAGAAGATAGGTGGGGATCTCGTGAGGTCAGCTGTGACTCGCTTTGTTACTTCATTTCTCACATTGGCAAGTATGCATAGGCACATAAATGGATAAAATTTATTTATTACCGATGAATGACACACTAATAACTTCTCCACTTCTCAAGAAGGGCGACAAGTCGAGAATATTGTCATTTCAATAGCATTTTGGAATAAATTGGAAAATTGTCTAAAAGCTTCACAACCACTTCTTGTTGCACTAAGAATAGTAGATGGGGATGAAACACCAATAGCTCCTGAGATCATGGCAGCCATGGATGTTGCAAAGACCACAATCAATGATGCTTTGAAAGACAAACCACGTTTACTTAAAGATGTACTAGAGTTATATGAGAAGAGATGGGAAAACCAAATGGAGCAAACGTTGTATGGGGTAGCTCTATACTTCAATCCAAGCAGATTCTTTGTCATAAGGGAGAAAGATAGGAAGAAAGTTGCAAGGCTAAGAGCGATGTTTAATGAAGTTGTGTGGAAGATGTTGAGTGATGCTGAAGAACAGACCATCGTCAGTAAGCAAGCTGATGACTATGAGAGGTTAGAAGGTAACGCCTTCTCAAAGCAAGGAGCAATAAGAGATAGGGAGTGTTCTAAAAATTGGGTTTAGGTGGGCGCCTAGGCGGGATTAGGCGTTGGGCGCCACCCAGTGCCGCGCGGAGCCCTTCGGCGGTCGGCTGGGTGGCTAGGCTTCCTAGGCGGGTCAACCACGGCCTAGGCGTTGACCGTGGTGCCTAGGAGGCCCAGAACCGGTAGCAGGAAGGGGCTAGGTGGCCAGTTTCGGCAGTGGGAGAGGCCATGTGGCCAAATCCGGTGGCGGAAGGGGAGCAAGCGGCGGTGGGAGGGGAGCAGGCCGCTAGATCCGATGGCTAGATTCGGCGGCCGGAGGGGAGCCGGCGGCCACTTTCTCCTCACGGCGAGTCCTGCACCGTAGTAGCCGCCTCCTTGCTTCTTCACCACCATGGCATGACCGAAGGGGAAAACTGAAGAGAGGGGAGGGGAAGCGCCTAGAGCAGCAAAGTTTCCTGGCCTCCTGGGAAAAAAGTCCCGGAGGGGAGGGATGGGACAGCTGCTGTCTAGTGTGGGAAGAAGAAAAGTCAGGTGGGAAGAAGAAAAGTTGCCTGGGAACTAGCAAAATGAAGTGGGAACTAGTAAAATGAAGTACTGAGATCTGAAAAGTACTAGTAATATGGATGGTTGGAAGTTGGACCTAGGCGTCGCCTAGGCGCCCCTAGGCGCTAGGCGGCGGGTCGTCGCCCAACTAGCGCCTACCGCCTTTTATAACACTGGAAAAAATCCAAGTTTCGGAACAACTATTCCCTCCCTTCTTCATTGGTTACTTTGTTTGCTAATAAACTAACAATGGGATTGTATATTTGTAATATAAATTGCAGTTCTTTGGTGGGGTTCATATGGTGGTCTAGCATATGAGCTTCTAAGTTTAGTGAAAAAAATCATTAGCCTTTGTTGTGCGGCATCTGGATGCGAGCGTAATTGAAGTGCATTTGCTCATGTAAGTCCTACTACAAAGTAATTGGAGTTTGGCAACAATATTCTTTGCATGATATCTCATTTTGAATTGTATTTTGTGTAGGTCCATACAAAAAAAAGAAACCGGTTAGAGCACAAAAGGTTAAACAAATTGGTGTATGTTAGCTACAACCGGAAGATGGAAAATAGATTTTAAAAAAATAGAGAGCATGGTTCCAAGGGAAAGAAATGCAACCCACTCCTTGAAGAATTTCATTGGGAAAATGAATGGGTCGATGAAAATTGTGAACCGGTTCATGAAGGTGATGGTAATGCTATGACTTGGGCTCATGTGGATGAAGTTATTGGTGCAACCGAGGGTTTGCAAGGACGTAGCATGCATCTACCTAGGGTTGCTACCTCTATCAAGCATACCTATATTAGGAACAAGAAGCGTCCAAGGAACACAATGGCTTAGGATATTTTTGAAGATGACAATGAAGAGTAGCTGGGACAAGGAAATTTGATTCAGCTAGAGCAATGGAAGAGGATGAAGAATCACTTCATACTGATGATGGAGATGGACTTCCACCAGCTGGAGATAGATCTGAAGGCTTCAAATTATGATTTGCTCATTTAAATAATTAGATTTTTAGTTGGCTGCTTGTGGGTGTTTGGTACTGAATTAAAGCTCTTATGACTGTGTGTGGTTGTTTGCTACTGCTTGATTTGAACCTAAGTTTCTATTTTTGATGATTTGTTACTGTTATGATGATTTGCTGGTTGTTTGGCTGTTAGGATATTCTTGTTTCTGATTTTGATTTATGTTTTTGGCAGACCTTACTCCATTTTATGTACTGGGATGAGTTGTCGGATAAAAACACGAAGACTATAGTGGTCTTACTCTAGGTATGTCTCCAACTACCTATCCATGTACACTTGAATCTTGATTGGGCTTGCTTTTAAGAGGCCACCTATAAATTATCACATACTATATAGTATGTAACTATATATATGTCCTAAAATATATGGGACGATTAGACGAAAGAGTAGAACCGACCAGAATCGACGAATCGCGATTAATCGCGGTTAGTTTTCTGGTCGGTACCATGGCAACTAGGTTCGACTAGTCGATTTGTAAACATTGGATGCAATGCTGTTACAGACTCCTTTATGGGCAGGCGGCTAGGGGTGGGCTGAGGCCCTAACTGAACTAGTTAGAGATAATTATTCAGTTAGAGATAATTCAGTTTAGATTTCCTCCTAAAGGATAGTAGATTAGATTAATACGGTCCTTAGAGATTAAGAGTGTTGGCCTTATAAAAGACAGAGGTAAGATCTTTATGATGAAGGAATAAAGGTCAGAGGCAATGTCAAGACCGGCTTGGTGTACCAGTGCCGAAAGAGAAGGGATCAACCCAGGGCCGATCAGGAAGAAGTCCTAGAGAGCCACGCGCGGGAGGGAGTCTAGGGAGGAGTCCAGGATGGATTCCAGGTTGAGTAATAAAGAGTCCAATCTAGGATGGATTCTAGGTTAAGTAATAGAGTCCTAGTTAGTTGCTTGGGTAATAAGAGTCCTAGTAGTCAGAGTCTGGTTTGGTAAATTAGTTGAGATTGTGTTAGTTAAAGTTGTTTGTTCTAGCCTGTATTGTGTCTTTAGGCTTAGCCCTTGTAATCCGACCTCATTGGTGCGACCGACCATTACGGCTCCGCCGCGCCGACGAGGTTCAGGCCCTCAATCACCTTTTCCTCATCAATATAATCTAGGTTCAAGAGTTTCCATATCTACTGAAGGTTTTCTCCGTACCCGTGACAATCTGGTATCAGAGCCCATGGTTTCTCCCACCATGTCTCCATCTGGCACGAGTGCAGGGAAGGACGTCGGTTCGTCTAGCGACGACATCGAAAAACGATTGGATCGCCTTGAAGAGATGATACGATCGATGGCTCGGAAGCTAAACGACGTGGACATGCAGCAACAAGGCCTCAGCCTTGCTGTTCTTCGCCTGGAGAAGCAATCTTCTGGAGGAGGGGACAACACACTATCAACTGGTTTGCCGGCAGAATCCCAAGCAGCAGCATGGGCGACCGGCGCAACTAGAGGCAATCTGTCCGTCGCCCCCCTGTCCAACGGCAAGCTCTGACCAGTGATTCTGATAGTACCAATCGGCCCTCACTGCCAACACATAAGATCGAATTCCCAAAATTCGACGGTACAATCACCCCATGGTTTGGCTCAATCGCTACGAGAGATACTTCACCCTCTGGGGGACACCAGAGAGCCAACGCGTCAAGTATGCCTCCTTCTATCTACTGGATGACGTGCAATTGTGGCATCATCGCCTTGAACTCAACGAGGGACCTCCGTCATGGAAGCACTTCGTCCAACTTGTCCATACAAGGTTTGGCCCTCCACTAACGGAGAGCCAAATCAGCGAGCTAGCCCTCCTTTGTCGTGATGGATCTGTCAACACCTTCTATAACAGATTCATGGCTCTTTCCTGCCGTGACCTGGGCATCATTGAAGCACACCAAATTGAGCTATTCATAGCGGGTTTAGGACAACCACTATGCACGGACATCACTCTACAAAACCCCGTTACATTGGAAGACGCAATCATGTATGCACGGGCATACGAACAGCGAGTACAATATTCACAACCCTCCAGAACTTCAAACAGAACTACATCTAGGGCATCCTGGGCACCTACCTCAATAGGATCCGGCAATTGAGGGACAGACGGCACAACTTCATCATCTGGTTCAGTTAATAAGGTCAGCACAAAGAAGTTTTCACCAGCAGAAATCGTTGATCGTCGCGACAAGGGACTTTGTTTCAGATGTGATGAAAAATTCACACCCGACCACCGAGAAACTTGCAAACGCCTCTTCCACATCGAGCTCTTGGATGAAAATGACGAAGACGGCGAGCCCACTATATCCCTTGGAGCCTTGACATGGATTCAACCCTGCACATTCAACCCCGCACAGGCCGTACCATGCAAGTATCAGTCACCATCGGCAATACCTCATTACGCGCCCTCCTCGACTCAGGCTCCACCCATAATTTCATTGATATAAATGCAGCAGAGCGTGCAAGTGTGGTTTTCTCATGAGATGCATGACTGTGGGTGGCAGTAGCCAATGGAGACCACATCACAAGCCCAAGACGATGTTCGAACCTCAACATCCACATTGTCGATGAACACTTCGTCATGTATTGCTATGGGCTCGCTCTTGGCTCATTCGACATGGTTTTGGGAGTTCAATGGCTGGAATCCCTTAGCCTTGTACTGTGGGATTTCAATCGACGAACCTTAGCGTTCGTTCGGAATGGCCGACACATATTATGGTCAACAGAAGCATTGCCAGTTTCAAATCCAACACTCACAATGACATCCTCAAACATGATGGAAGATCTCCTGCAACAATTCAATACCATTTTTAGTACACCTACCAGACTGCCACCAACTCGTAAATGATGTCATCAGATCCGCCTCACCGCGGGAACGACTGCTGCTGTCGTGCGCCCATACCGGTACGCTCACACAGAAGGAGGAAATCGAACGCCAGTGCGCCGACATGCTCCAACTCAGCGTTATTAGGCCAAGCGAATCGGCCTTTTCTGCTCTAGTGATTTTAGTCAGGAAACAAGATGGTTCGTGGCACATGTGTGTTGATTACCGCGGCCTCAATGACAAGATCATCAAGGATAAGTTCACCAATCCCATAGTGGAGGAACTCCTCGACGAGTTACGAGGGGCTACTTTCTTCACCAAGCTAGATCTTCGTTCCAGCTACCACCATGTCCGGATGCACCCCGATGACATTGAGAAAACGGCTTTCTACACGCATCAAGGCTTGTTTGAGTTTTTTGTCATGCCGTTTGGCCTATCCAACGCCCTGGCAACCTTCCAAGCACTTATGAATGACGTTCTCAATCCATTTCTACGTCGGTTCGTCCTCGTTTTCTTCGATGATATTCTGATCTACAGTACATCATGGTCGGAGCACCTCCGGCATGTTCGACTTGTTTTTCGGAAGTTACAGGAACACCAACTATTTCTGAAATGATCCAAGTGTTTTTCGGCGAACAACAAGTGGCCTACTTGGGACATGTAATCTCGGCCGAGGGAGTAGCCATGGATGAGCAGAAAGTACAATCAGTATTAGCTTCACCAGTTCCACATTTTGTTCGAGCGATACGATCATTTTTGGGACTAGCAGGATACTACAGGTGATTTATCAGAGACTTCAAAACAATAGCAGCACCGCTGACCAAACTACTTCGCAAGGAACGTTTCCGGTGGACTCAAGAGCCAAGGATTCTTTTCATGCACTACAACAAGCGCTCACCACAACCCCTATTCTACGCCTTCCCGCATTTGACAAGGAGTTTGTGGTTGAGTGTGATGCTTCAAGATCCGGCATCGGTGTTGTGCTACATCAAGGAGAGGGTGTGGTGGCTTACTTCAGCCGGCAGATGGCTCCCCGACACGCAGGTTTGGCAGCTTATGAATGGGAACTAATGGGATTGGTGTAAGTCGTGCATCACTAGCGTCCTTATTTATGGGGAAGACCATTTATCGTACGCACCAACCATGTTAGCCTCAAGTTTTTGTTGGACCAGCGACTATCCACAATTCCATGGCATCACTAGGTCAGCAAGTTATTAGGCTTTGATTTCAGGGTGGAGTCCAAGCCAGGATCGTCCAATACGGTGGCTGATGCTCTTTCTCACCGCGACATGGACGAACCAGACATGATAAACACCATCTCAGCACCATCATTCCGTTTTTTGGATGATTTGAGGGCTGAGGTGTGTTCGGATCCAGAACTGGTCTCTCGCGGTGACTCTTGGGAAATCATCGATGACTTACATAGTTGTTATGGCGTCGCCATATCGTCGCCATAGCGTCGCCATATCGCTGTGGCGAATATCTGCAATTCGCCACGGACCGCCATATCGCCCAAGTGTCTATGGCGGGCGCCACAGGTGTGTGGCGCCACTGTGGCGTGGCGTGGCGCCCGCCATACGAAGGCACGGCGGGGGCGCGGCAGGAGCGCGGCGAGAGCTTGATGGAGCATGGCAAGGGAGGCGTGGCGAGGGCACGGCGGGGCGCAGCGAGGGCGCGGCGGGGCCGCGGCGAGGGCGTGGCGAGGGCGCGGCGAGCTCAGATCTGGCCGCCCAGTGCACTAGGGTAGAAGATGGGGAAGAGAAGAGGAGGGAGAGGAGAGGAAGTGTGGCGGCTGGAGAGGGGGCTGAGAGGGAGAGAGGTAGTGGGGAGAAGTTAGGGTTTAGAAATGGGCTTTAAATGGGCTTAAATTTAAATGGGTTGTGTGGTAAAATTTATATAAATAGATTATTTAATGTACTTTAAATATATTATTACCCATAATTTTAAATATGTTTTTACAATTTTAATTATATTTTTTATATTATGATATATCTAAAGTGACAATATTGTAAGTTTGTAACTTGATATTGTATTGCTATGTTTATCATACCATACTAGTATTGTTATTTGCAATTTAGTATTTTAGTACTTATATATTGATATATTTTTCTAAATCCTATAAGCTATTTTTCTATATTGTTCGTCGCGCCAATGTGTCTATGGCGATGCCGCGCCGCACACCATAAGCGCTGTAAAGTTATGAAGGTGGTAGGTCGCCGCGGTTCGCCGCGTCGCCGTAACAACTATGATGACTTAGTCACGTATCGCGACCACATTTTTCTACCAACATCGCCTCCAAGCCTCTAGGAGGTATTAACGGCAATACACGGAGTCGGCCATGAGGGCACTTAGAAAACACTTCATCGTCTTCGTGAGACATTTTTTATTCCAGGGGCGCACAGTATTGTGCAAAACTTTGTCCGCACCTGCCTGACATGCCAACGGAACAAGACAGAATAGCTCCATCTGGCAGGACTTCTTCAACCTCTTCAGATTCCATCCGTCGTTTGGGCTGATATTGCTATGGATTTTATTGAAGCATTGTACAAGGTTAATGGCAAATCGGTGATTCTAACAGTGGTCGACAGATTTTCGAAGTATGCACACTTCATACCCCTCGGGCATCCATACACAGCTACAACAATAGCCCGTGCATTCTTCACTGATATCGTTAGACTGCATGGGTTACCTTGTTTTTTTTTTGAGGCAAATCAGTAGGAGAGGCTCCTACCTAGATTCGATTAAAAAGGTAAACGAAGAACAACATAGAGCAGGGGCAAGGAAGCCCAGGGGGAGGGAGAGAGATTACAAAAGAGGGGGGGAGATAGATTACAGGGGGAAGTTACAGGAGCCCAGCCAATTCCTCGCCTCCTCCTTTAACCGAGGCGGAAACCGCTGAGACTGAGCAGAAAACACAGTGAGAAAAAGACCTAACCAACCACCGACCGTCGAGGGGGTGGATCTGAAGATGTTACTATTCCTAGTAATCCAAATGGCCCAAGCAGAAATCAACACAATCTCCATAAAGAAAGGTTTGCCAAACCTCCTTCTAGCTGCCGAGAGATTATCTTGGATTGTGGTCGAGGGCAGCCACTGAATGCCCAGCATATACCAGCATTGAAGGCTGAAAGGGCACTCGAAAAAAGATGTGTCCCTGTTTCCTCCGCTCCCGAAAGGCAGAGACAGCAGGAGATATCCGCATCCCAGGGCAGCACGTGTTTGCGACGGAGGATGTTCCTAGTGTTAAGGCGGTCAACCAAGAGGAGCCAAAAGAAAACTTTGATCTTGCTGGAGCACTTGGACCTCCAGAGCCATTTGAAGGCAGAATGAGAGTGCATGAACTTGAATTGGTAGCCGTAGAGGTCTTTAGGATGATAAGTGGAAGAGTGCCAAATGAAGGTCCACCTGTCAGGGACATCATCCTGCAAGCTGATCATAGACAACGTCTGATGAAGGAGGTTGAACTCAAGCAGGGCTTCCAAGGAGAGAGGAAGGAAGAAGTTGTCAGCCGGAGCCGTCGAGGAGAAGAAGAAGTGGACGGAGCAGCGGGGGGCTCTGGCGAAGGAAAACAGATGAGGGAAAACAAGGCGAAAGGGAGTTCCGCACCAGCCATCCTCCCAGAAGGAAATCGACCGGCCACCGAAGACAGAGGGGGATGCGACGGCCCGCAGAAGGGGAGCCAGGCTAACAATATCCCGCCACCAGAAGGAAGCCCTGGGGTAAGGAAGGTGAGGGGGAAGAGGGGAAGAGGCAAGGTCCATGCGGATCAGGTTGACCCAGGGGGTGTCATGGTGCGATAAGAGTTTCCAGAAGTGCTTGAGAAGCAAGGCAGAGTTCTGGGATCGGAGGTCGATCACCCCGAGGCCACCTTTGAGCTTAGGTCTGCAAACTAAGTGCCAGGCAACTCTAGAGGAAGATCCAGCGTTAACAGAATGACCCTGCCAGAGGAAGTTGCGGCGAGCCTGATCAATCCGATGGATGACCTTGACGGAGATTTTGAGGGAGCACATGGTATAGGTAGGGAGGGCCGAGAGAACAGAGTTGACAATTTGGAGTCTCCCAGCCATGTTGAGCCACGGAGAAAGGGAGGCGAGACGATTGGAAATATTGAGAAGGAGGAAGCTGAAGTCAGAAGCTTTAGGCTTGAGGGCCCCCAGGGGGAGGCCAAGATACTGAAAAGGGAGGGAGCCCACCGGACAACCGAAGGTGGCGGCCAGGAGTTCCGATCGGTGCACGGATAAGTTGATAGGGATGAGGGAGGACTTAGAAAGGTTAACCGAAAGACCAGTGGACTGGGAGAAGGAGTGCAGGAGGCCCCGGAGGAAGAAAAGGTTACGCTGGTCAGCCTGAAGAAAGATAATGGTATCATCAGCATACTGGGCAATGGGGAAATCCAGGTGATCAGGGTGACAAGGGGGGCCATGGATGATCCCAAGACGGGCGGCCTTGTTAATGATGTGTTGGAGGAGGTCCGCAGCCAGGACAAACAGGAGGGGAGAAAGGGGGTCCCCCTGGCGCACCCCTCGCTGGCAATGGAAGAACTTCCCGGGGCAGCCATTGAGAAGAACCGAGGAGAAGCCGGAGGAGAGAAAAAGTTTGACCCAAGAAATCCAGGAGCTGGGGAAGCCGAGATGCGTCATCATGAGGAGGATGGCCGAATGTTCCACGGTGTCAAAGGCTTTCTCGAAATCAAGCTTCAGAATGATAGCCTCCTGTCTGGATTGCTTGCATCTATTCGTGAGTTCTAAGGCCCAGGCGATGCAGTCCTGGATAGAACGACCCTTGATGAACCCATATTGATTATTGTGGATAAGAGCGGGAAAAATGCCCTGAAGATGATTAGCAAGGGCTTTAGTGAAGATCTTGACACTGAAGTTCATGAGGGAAATGGGCCGAAAGTCTCGAACGAAGGAGGCAGAAGCAGTTTTGGGGATGAGGGCGATAAAGGACCCGTTGATGGGGTGGACCTAGGCAGAGTGATTAGAGAGGGCAGAGGCTAAGTCCAGGAAGTCCTGGCGCACAATGTGCCAGCAGGCTTTAAAAAAGGCCCCATTGAAACCGTCAGGTCCCGGGGCCTTGTCGGGGAGAGCGGAGAAGACCACTGAATCAAGTTCGGAGGCCTCAAAACCAGCCCTCAGGAAATCAAGGCCTGGGACCCTTGGAATAAGGCTGGCCAAGTCGAAGAGCATAGGGGGGGCGAAGAGGAACCCATTTTAGTCAGAAAGAAATCAAGGAAGGCCTCAGCCTTGTCCTGGGCGGAGGTGGCCCAAGAACCGTCTTCAAGCTGGATGGCAGGGATCGCATTTCGGCGGTGTCTGATGGTGGCAGCAGAGTGAAAGAACTTAGTATTAGCGTCGCCGAGCTTAGTCCAACGAAGGGTGAAGCGCTGCTTCCAATACTTATGGCGCAGGGAGAAAAGAAAAGCCAAGTGGTTCCGGAGGATGGATCTGAACACGGACTCAGGCCCAGAGAGATGGCGGAGTTCCTCACTTTTGTCCAGATAAGCCAGGATGATAGAAGAATTATGAATCCAACGCTCGAAACAGCCCCATCGCCGATGCCAACGGGAGAGAGCCTTCTGAAGGGACTTCAGCTTGGTGGCGATTCGAAGGGCAGGATCAGGGGGATAAGGCCCAGAATTCCAACAAGAGTGCACCAGGTCCAAGAAGCCAGGGAGCTTAAGCCAGAAGTTTTCAAACCGGAAGATTGGTGAGCGGGGGATGGAAGAGCCAATCTTGATAAGGCAGGGGCAATGATCAGAGCTGGAATTGGGCAGAGCAGAGAACGAGGTATTGGGATAGGTTGAGGTCCAGTGGGGGGACGAAAGACACCAGTCAAGAAGGACAAGGAGGGGGTTGTTTTGCCTGTTGCTCCAGGTGTACTTTCTATTCTGAAGGTGGATGTCCTGAAGGCCATGGGTACTAATGATGTTGTTGAAGGAGTCCATGAGATTGCTGTTAAGTCGTCCCCCATTCTTGTTATGAGGGAACCGATAGAGGTTGAAGTCTCCAACAAACAACCAGTTGGAACTCGGGGGAATATCCAAAGAGAGAAACCAAGAGATGAAAGGGGCACGCTCAGCGTTCCGACACGGGCCGTAAATGTTAGAAAGGGACCAGGAAGCACCGTTAAACACAGAAGTGAGGGAGACGGTAAGCTGGAAGGGAGAGGAGGAGAGGGTGATCCCAGAGAAGATAGCACTATTCCAACCAATGAAAAGTCCCCCCGCCGAGCCCAGGGCCGGGACAAAGGAAAACTTGTCTATGCGCCGGGGACAGAAGGTCCGCACCAAGGAAGGCGAGAAGGAGGACATCTTGGTCTCCTGAAGACAGACAATATCCACCTGGGCCGAAGAGATGAGGTTGCGGACCGCAAGCCTCTTAGAACAGGAGTTGAGACCCCGCACGTTCCAACTGACCACCTGCCAAATTCTATCGCGACCCATCCAAGAAACGTTTATGGAAAGGACAAAAGGCGGCCGTGGGCAAGGGACCACCGACCGAAGCAGGGAGGACAAAAACCAAAGCAGGAAGGACTAGGGAACGAGAGAAGCGGGAAAAACAAAAGCGGGTAAGCCCACCCGAGCAGGAAACGTGGCACCAAAGGTTCTTACAGTCCTCCCAGGACCAAACACGGCACGCAGGCCAGCAAATAAGGGTACGAAAGTCTGAGAACTTACAGCCCTCCCAGGGCAGCAAAAGGCACGAAGGCCGCTTAGATGGAACTTGCGGGAATTGCATGGTGAGACGCTTGAGAAGCAGAAAGGACCTCCACCGGGGGCGCCATGAGGAAGCCGACGGCAGCGGGCGCGGAGGAGGCCGAGGCGGTGTCGGAGTCACTTGAAAGCTCGATGAACTCCTCGATGGTAGGAAGCGGCGAGAACCAACCCCGAGAGCGGCGAGAGGAAGGCTTGAACCCCCTGAGCCGGGCTCTGATCCTGGCACTCCTACGCAGACCCTGAGTTGAGAGCGGGGGGGGCCTCACCGGCGAAGTCGCGGGAGGGGGGGCACGAGGTGCCCCACCCCTCCCACGCCTGGAGTAGACGAACCGGACCGGAGGGGAGGCCGGGGCCAAGGCCGACGGAGGAGCAGAGGAGCAGGAGGCCGGGGCCCGCTCAGGGGAGCCCACCGAGACCAGCCGAAGAGGAACGGCTGGGGAAGGGGGGGCTGCTCCACTGCGGACTCCAGCGAGGGTGCGGAGGACACGCCCGAGAGCACGCTTTCCTGGGGTTCCTCCATCGGGACGTCGGGCAACTCCTCAAGTCCTTCTAGGACCTCGTCCACGAAGGGCTCACCTTCATCCATAGGTGCAGCCTCGACCTGCCCGGCCTGGTCGCCCTCATGAGGATGGTTCGGAGGAGCCCACTGGTTGGCCAGCGGGCCAAACCTCTGAGCATCCGCCCACTGTTGGATCCACTCCGGTTCCCCGGGCAGGACGGGACCCAGGAAAGGATGGGGGTTCCCATTGTCCGGCGGCGGCGGGTCCTCGTCACCAGGCCATTGGTCAGCAAGATCCGACTGCAGCAGGTACACCGGGAAGGTCCAGGAGCGGCCCCCGCCATCTCGGTCACTGCCATGCTTCAGGGTGATGCTTCTAGGGACGTCCAGGTCGTCCTCGTAAAGCACCTTCACGAGGACGCGGCCGAGGCAAGGATCCGCCTCGTGCCAGAAGAGCAATTGTCCAAAGGAGGCGACGGCCTGCTGGATGAAGTTCTGAGAACGACAATCCAGCGGATATCCCAGGAACATCACCCAGCCGACACGAGCGAAAGGAGAAAGCCTGCAGTTTGCCGCCTCGTCGTGCTTGACGAAGCGAACCAGGCGCCCATTGACGAAGAAGGGCGGCGAGTTTACCAGAGAGTCTCGCTCAAACTCCGTCCCCAACTTGTAGATACCCACTCCCAGGGGGTAGAGGGAGTATCGATCAACTTGAAGATGAAGTTCCACGCTGAGGTGGTGCCGGATGTCGATCAAGAGCCCCATCTTGGCAGCATGGGAGAGCGGGCCGTCATGTTCCGCAATGGCAAAGCACTCATGGCGCTTGACGATCACCCCGGCGAGGGAGACCAAATTCCGTTGCCGACGAAGAGGGCCCCCTCCATCCCGGATCACTCCGCCATAGGGGAGGAAGGGGAGCGGGTTCAAGGGGAAGTTAGCCATGGGGCCCATGGGTTACCTTGTTCAATTGTTAGCGATCGAGACCCCACTTTCACAAGCAACTTCTGGGGCGAACTCTTTAAGTTATCAGGAGTCCAATTGCGCATGTCAACAGCATTCCATCCTCAATTAGATGGTCAGTCCGAGGTAGTAAACAAAATTATTACAATGTATCTTTGATGTCTTATAAGAGATCGACCACGTCAATGGGTGCAATGGCTGTCTTGGGCTAAATTTTGCTACAACTCATCTTTTCAGAGTTCACTACGGACATCAGCATTCAGAGTGGTATATGGTCGCGACCCTCCAGCTATAACTCCTTGCATTAGGGATACTGCTCGGGTTCCTACAGTTGAGCAACAATTGGAGGCTCGAGATGAATTCTTGGCAGAGGTTCGAGACCGTCTGGAACAAGCACAACAGCACCACAAAGAAGCCTACGACAAAAACCACAGGTACTTGGAGTTTGAGGTAGGAAACTGCGTGTGGTTACACCTTCTTCATCGGCCGATAGCATCATTGAATGTCGCTGGACGAAGCAAGTTGGGTCCTCGTTTCTATGGACCTTTTAAAATCATTGAAAGGGCTGGATTAGTGGCTTACAAGCTGGAATTGCCCCCCAATGCACGTCTTCACAATGTTTTTCATGTTGGCCTACTTAAGCTGCATAAAGGTACTGTTCCGCTGGGTCCAGGAGTTCTACCACCAATTCATCATGGCTGAGCCTGTCCTCAGCCGGCAGAGGTAATCAAAGGCCGTTTTGTTCAAGGAATTTAGGAAATACTTGTCAGGTGGGAGGGCCAAGATGCATCCAATGCCACTTGGGTTGAATTGCCAACATTTCAGAAAGAATTTCCTGCATATCAGCTCAAGGACGCGCTGATTGTCGAAGGGGGGAGAGATGTCAAGACCGGCTTGGTGTACCAGCGCCGGAAGAGAAGGGATCGGCCCAGGGCCGATCAGGAAGAAGTCCCAGGGAGCCACGCGTGGGAGGGAGTCCAGGGAGGAGTCCAGGCTGGCGCAGGAAGAGGAGTCCAGGATGGATTCTAGGTTGAGTAATAAAGAGTCCAGTCCAGGATGGATTCTAGGTTAAGTAATAGAGTCCTAGTTAGTTGCTTGGGTAATTAGAGTCCTAGTAGTCATGAGAGTTTGAGTCTAGTTTGGTAAGTTAGTTGAGATTGTGTTAGTTAAAGTTGTTAGTTCTAGCTTGTACTATGTCTATATAAACAGTATAGGGGCTGAGGGTTTTGCATCGAGTTGTTTAGGCTTAGCCCTTGTAATCCTGCCTCGTTGGTGCGATCGGCCATTACGGCTCCGCCGCGCCGACGAGGTTCAGGCCCTCGATCACCTTTTCCTCATCAATATAATCTACGTTCAAGAGTTTCCATATCTACTGAAGGTTTTCTCCATACCCGTGACAGGCAAGCAAAGCATAACAACATAAGAGAAATTTGGTTGACAATGTATCTGGTAGGAGCAAAGGAGGAATTAATTAATTCCTTCTCCTTGATTTATTCCATGACTCTTAAGGAGTATTTATAATCCTAATACAATCTAATCTGATATCTTTATCTCCTAATAACAATCTAATTTGCTACACATCAATCTAATCTGCTAAATATCTGTCTAATCTGCTAATTATCAATCTTAATCTAACTAATTTAATCTAATCTGCATGTAACAATCTCTCCCTCCCTCAGCAATCAGCTCGTCGTCGAGCTGAAAATCTGGATAAGAAGAATCTAACTTCCATATTTTAGACTCCAAAATTTCCCAAGGCATTTTCTGCACTTCATCTTTGCTCAGTTTTTCAACACCCAAGTGCTTCAAACTTGACTCCAAAGCAGAAGAACGGGCTTCACTGTATATTTCTGAGCATTGCTGCTGGCATCCAGCTTGAACCAACTGCTGTGCTAATTTAGGCAGAAAAGGAATGAACTTTGGTTCAATAAGAGCAGGAGGGCTGTACACAGCAGCCTCCAAGTTTTGCTGATTTCCAGGATGTGTGCCAGCTTTCCCACCTTCAGGATGAGATTCAGATGATGGTCTAAGCGTACTTTATCCAAGTTATATGGATTCAGAGCTACAATAATAAAGCAAGGTATCCAATTTTGTAAAACAACATATCACGGTCAAATAATTGAATTCACATACTAAGGACACACCCATGATGTCATATAACATTACAAAGTGTCTTAAGTTAGGATTACACAACCCTGGACCCAAGTGGTGTGACCATACCAATGGCTGGCAGCAGCTTGCAAGGGTAGGGAGATAGCTAGACAAAGAAACACTTTATTATTTCTTGTTTAATTCTAATGACAACCACATGCCCTTACATAAGCTAGCTATGCAGCTAACAATCTTGTCAACCTTTTATAAATGATAAGGGAATTAGAACACAACTAACAAACCTAACAGCCTTTCGAGCAGCTCAACCATGAGCTTCTAGGCAGCACCCATGGCTGCAGTCCAAGATTAACAAAAAGCCGCAGCGTGAGCACCCTACCACATGAGAGCAGCAGGCTGTACAGAACTCCAGATAGTGTCACTCACACCACTGCCAGTGGTTATCAATGTATATGCAGCACCTATTCAGGTGACAACATCACCCACCCATGGGGAGCACAAAGGCAAAGCCAGTGTGACCATCAGAGACGAATTCAATGATTGGTGTGATTGCACCAATGATGGCTTTGTTGACATTGTCCATGGGGCTAGAACCGGTGAGAAGGTGCTAGGGGACACATTAGGCGTTGGATGGTGAGGTGTTGATGATAAAACAATGCTGGACTCATTTGCATTGCTCATGAGGCTAGCAATGGTGAAGCAGTTGATAGGTGCTGATGCCGTGATGCGCCAAGGCTGGCTTCAGTAGTATGTAGTCCATTGGGTTCAAAAGTGAAACCATTGGCAATGAAGCTGCATTGACACCAAAAGACGTGACCATGATGATTGACTCCAATACCAAGTTATCACATGAAGCATCGCAGTCAAGCTGATAGTCACCAGTGGCCACACCTTAAGGGAAGTGATACAGGAGACTCTAGGAACTCTTGATATATTTATACTTAATTAAAAAGGAATGCCAGATCTCTTTATAGAGATGGCCCTCAAAGAGTGAGCTAACAAATCTTAACCAATCTTATCTCTAACCTCACTTATGCTACATGATCCTGACTAACCTAGTACAACTGATAGACTAGCCCATAGCCAAAACTAATATTATCTCAAACACCAATAGCTAGATGGAAGGTCTAGCATGGGCAGCTTCCATGTGCCTGGAATGCTGACTGGCTATGAGGCTTCTAGTAGCCATGATGCAGATGACACAAAAAGAACAGTTTTAATGGGCCAAAGTGCAGAATGCACTAGTTGGTACAAAGTGCTGAAATCAATGTAATCTGGCAGCCTTGATTCTTATATGCAACCGTGCGCTATGCCGCTATAAATGCCTATCATACAAAAAGCACAGAACATATCATGTCATTCAGTACAAAAATATGTTGAATTTGTAGGAGCATTTTATCATGGCTCCATTTTCCTAAAGCAATTAATATCAGCAAACAAGGCAAGATGCATATGGGCAAGGAATCTTAAATAACCCTTTTGCCATTTCTACACAAGGAAATGGTTGTTTTGCCTTTTTGGAATGGCACAAACTGATGATCCACTTCAACCTATAGTGTCTAGTCAGATCACAAGAATGCAGATATCATATAACAAATCAGAACTACAAACTTTTTTTTTTGAGGCAAATCAGTAGGAGAGGCTCCTACTTGCGATTTTATATATATAAAAAACAACAAGAAACAAAAGTACAACCACGAGTGAAGAGGGATTACAAGGTTTCAATCCAACGCTTCAGACTGTCCTTGACAGAAGGAGAGAAACGTTGGGATTGAGCAGAAAAGGTGAGGAGGAAGCGATTCTTCCAAGAGAAAAGTGTGGGGGCTAGCCCATCAAAGACCATTCTATTGCGGATTAACCAAATGGACCAGGCCCCCATTAAAATTACATCCATAAAGAAAGAAGTACTAAGGGAAGACTTCAAAGCCTCCAGCTTGTCCTGGATCGTGCCAGTAGGGACCTGCGGGGCTCCAAGCACAGCCCAACACTCACGACTGAAGGAGCAATCAAAGAAGAGGTGCGCCGCCGATTCTTCTTCTCCTGAGGAGCAAAGACAGCAGGAGGCATCATTGACCGAGTTGAGGATCCTTTCCTGCGAAGGACCTGTCTTGTGTTGAGTCCGTCCATTAAAAGGAGCCAGAAGAAGACTTTAAGCTTGTTGGAGCACTTAGCTTTCCAAAGCCACCGGAAAGCAGCCGGGACTTGAATGAAGTGATGTTGGTAGTTGTAGAACTTGGCAGCACTGTAAGAGGGGGAATTCCAAATGAAGGACCAATGATCCGGGATGTTAGCCCTGAGAATCACTGAGTCAAGAATGGGGAGCAAAAGCTGGTACTCACTGAGGGCTTCAACAGAAAGCGGAAGGAAGAAGTTAGAAGACAAGGGGAAGTTAGAGAAGAAGTGTTTAACCGAACAATTGCGGCGCTTAGCAAAGGAGAAGAGGTGGGGGAAGTGGAGACGAAGGGGGGTGGCAGACCACCCATCATCCCAGAAGGCAATGTTGCAGCCATTCCGGATGGAGGGGCAAGCGATTGCCCTGAACAGATTGGAGAGGGCAAGGATGTCCCGCCACCAACGGGAGCCACGGGCGGGAGAAAGATGAGGGGGGGAGACAGCCGAGGTGTAGTGCAGAGAAACCAAGAGAGCCCAGGGGGGGGGAGAAGGGCTTAGAAAATTATGAAGATGCTTAAGGAGCAGGGCAATGTTGTGAGTGCGGAGATCAATGACCCCCAGTCCCCCTTTGAATTTGGGCTTACAGACTCTGTGCCAGGCAACTCTGGAGGAGTTCCGGCCAGAGCAATCAAGACCATGCCAAAGGAAATTGCGCCTGGCTTTGTCAATACGCGAGATAATAGAGATTGGGAGTTTGAAGGTGCACATGGCAAAGGTGGGAAGAGCAGAGAGGACAGAGTTAACAATTTGGAGACGACCCGCCATGGAAAGCCAGGGGGAAAGGGCAGTCAACTTTCTCTCAACGCTGTCAATGAGGAAGGCAAAGTCAGCAGGCTTAGGCTTCAGAACCCCCAAGGGAAGCCCAAGATAGGTGAAGGGAAGAGGGGCTAGGGGGCAGCCAAAGGTGGCCGCCAGGAGCTCAGCCTGCTGAGGATCGGCGTTGATTGGCGTGATGGTTGATTTGGAGAGGTTTATGTGAAGCCCAGTAGATTGGGAGAAAGTGTGAAGGATACCACGAAGGTTAAACAGGTTTTTTTGGTCCGCATGGAGAAAAATGATGGTGTCATCAGCATATTGGGCAATAGGGAAGTCAAGGTTCGAAGGATGGCATTTGGGACCCTGGATGATCTTTAAGCTGGAGGCCTTGTTAATAATATGCTGGAGGAGGTCAGCCGCCAGGACAAAGAGGAGCGGGGAGAGAGGATCCCCTTGGCGCACACCTCTTTTGCAATGGAAAAATTTACCAGAAGCGCCATTAATCAGAACAGAGGAGAAGCCAGAGGACAAGAGGAGATCAATCCAGCGAATCCATTTGTTGGGGAAACCCAGCTGAGTCATCATGAGAAAAATAGTTGAGTGTTCAATGGTGTCAAAGGCTTTCTCAAAGTCAAGCTTTAAGATGACGGATCCGAAGGAAGACTGTTTGCAGCTGTGCGACAGTTCCAGGGCCCAAGCGAGGCAGTCTTGAATACTTCTTCCTTTGATGAATCCATACTGGTTTTTGTGAATAATATTAGAGATGATACCTTGAAGTCTGTTGGCAAGGATTTTAGAGATGATTTTAACGCTGGTGTTCATGAGGGAGATAGGGCGGTAGTCTTTAACAGAGGAAGGGCAGGGACCCTTGGGAATGAGAGCAATATAAGAGGCATTGATGGGAAGGAGCTGGGTGTCACACTGGGAGAAATGGAGGGCAAGGTCAATGAAGTCCGGCCGAAGGATAGGCCAACAAGCTTTATAGAAGGAGCCGTTGAATCCATCTGGGCCGGGAGCTTTGTCCGGATGTAAGGACTGGATGGCCTGGTCCAGATCAGACTCAGAAATGTCAGCTGCCAGTTGTTCCAAGCCCTGAGCCCTGGGAACCAGCTGGGCCAGATCAAAATCCATGTGAGGGTGACCCGAATAGCCCATTTTGCAGAGGAAAAAGTCCAGGAAAGCATCAGCTTTGTCCTCATGCTGAGAGACCCACGTGCCATTGGTAAGCTTGATAGAGGAGATCGTATTGCGGCGACGCCTAGACGTTGCAGCGGCGTGAAAAAACTTGGTATTGGCATCTCCCAGTTTAGTCCAACGGATGGTGTAGCGCTGCTTCCAGTAGCAGTTGCTGATGTCAAGGAGGGTAGCAAGGTGAGTCTGAAGGATGGTCCTGAAACGGAATTCAGGAGGAGAGAGGGGGCGGAGCTCCTCCATTCTGTCCAGGAAGCTAATGATGATGGAGGTGTTCCTAATCCAAAGGCTGAACCCTCTATGTTTACGCTGCCAAACAGAGAGGACCTTCTGGAGGGATTTTAACTTCTGGGCAATGCGTTTGGCAGGGTCAAGCACAATAGGCCCCTTGTTCCAACAGGAATGAACCAAGGGAAGAAAGTCAGAGAACTTGGTCCAGAAATTTTCAAAACGAAAAACAGTGGACCTAGGAATGTTTGTGCCGATGGAAACGATGCAAGGGCAATGATCCGAGCAGCCATTGGGGAGAGCAGCAAAGGAGGTATCTGGAAAAGTATTCACCCAATGCGATGAAGTAAGGCACCAGTCCAGCTGGACAAGAGTAGGGGGACTCTGTCTGTTAGACCACGTAAATTGCCTGTGCCGAAGGCTAATCTCCTGGAGGCCCAGGGAGCTGATGACATCATTGAAGGAGGCCATGTTTCTGCTGTTAAGAGGGCCTCGGTTCTTGTTTTCGCTGAAGCGATAGAGGTTGAAGTCTCCTAAGAAGAGCCAGTCTTCAGATGGAGAAATGAGGAGAGAGTTCAACCAAGAGAGGAAGTCCGGGCGCATAGAGGCCCTGCAGGGCCCGTAGATATTAGAACTACAAACTTGTTGCCATGGAATTATGGAATTGTACAACACTACAAGAGACATCAATTTTTTATATAGAAGGTTTGTGTGGAATCCCTAAATAAGGCAGTGAAAAGCATCAACAGACAATATGATACTTACATTTATAAAGTGATGTCTGCATAATAGATTAATATTTTGCTCATGTCAATGGAAGTAACTGCAAATATGAAAAAAATTGAAGAGTTTCAAGAACAATCACATAGGGGAAGTTGCATAAAATTCTTACACTGCAATGCGGTCAGGCACGAAACTTCCAGTAGCTGATTTGTACTCGAAGCGACAGAAGAAGTCCTCAGCATTGACAGAATCAAGCTTTGTATAGCTACGGAAGCTGTGTACATTGCACTTTCCCTCAATGGTGTCAGCACTCTGTACATCATAGTGATCTGACAGGAACACCTCTTTGGCGCCATGAAATGGTCGCCTTCCACCAATTGACTCCTCTGGCCGATAGTACCACCGTATCCGTACTCTCACATTTGTCCCTCGTGACCCTGCAGCCTCAATTGCCTCAACTCTTGCCACATAGGGTGGCTTTGATGCATCAGATGCCCTCATTAGCACACAGTCACCAGCTGGAACAAACATATAGGAGAGTCAGACAGAGATCAACTTAATTTGGTGTTCATAAAAAATAATAACAGTGGTCATCATCAAAATGTAAGGATGGTTTATGACAGATTGACAGTATTGGCATGACAATGATAAACTCAGAGAAAGGAAATGCAATCTGCTTACAGTAAAACAAAAGTGTATTACACACAAGGTAAAAATAAAAAAGTTCATTGGTGCTGTCACACAACTAGATATTAATCAAAATATTAATCAAATGGCTCAGGCTACAGGAAGTACTTAAGTTTATAGAGATTCATGCAAGTAGTAACTATTTATCTAGGATTTTCAAGGCCAAAGAATTTCAATATGTTAACAAAACAATGTCTGAAACTCCGAATATGACACTTCTAATATTAATTAGTATATAAGCTAGATTAGAAGACAGCATGCATCAACTTAGAATAAATAGCACAAATTGAGTTAAGACAAAGATTTTCTTTAATAAAAAGTCCAATGGAAACATTGCATAGGAAGTATCCGTCATGGGCTAGAGTTTTGGGTCTAGCCCAGCCAGCCATGAACAGTACCGTTGGGTACTGTAGCAGATCATAATTCTATTAAGTTTAGGGTTAGGAGTTCTATTTTCTTAAGAATCATATTTCCTTAAGAGTCTTCCAAGAATAAGGGGACCTCTATCCTATATAAAGAGATCCATAATTTGTAATTAGGGTTAAGAAATAAATCAAGAAAGAATTAGATCAGATTAGGCCGGGTTGGAGCCCTACCTTGTCGACGCAAAGGCTACCACGCCGACAAGGCTATGAGCCAATTCAGCCATGTTTTCCAACAATTATCCTGCACGTGACAAGTTGGTATCAGAGACTACTTTCCTTGGGCACTCTGGCTGCCCGCGATGGCGTTGGACAGATCAGCCGTCACACCACCGCCAAATCAGGATGTCATCAAGGAAATTCTCCAAAGCTTGTTAGACCTCCGTCATGACCTGACTACACTTTGGGAGTAAGTTCATCGCCAACCGGATCGACACCGATGAGGTATTGCCGACCGGGACTTCATGCCATGGCAGCCCACCACACCTCCACGTCGACCTACCGCCCTATGGACAACACCACCGACCATCGCTAGACCACAGCAACCCACTAGGAGAGCTCGCCAGCCTAACATGTTTCGGCTCTGTCAACGACTTCTGCAAGAAATTCTTACAGCTCGCTTGCCCGAATGATTCCCTCACCGAGCAACAACAGATTCGTTTGTTCACTCATGCCTTGTGGGAGCCAATTAAGACATACATCAAACACTGGAATCCAGAATCCCTCGAGAGAGCCATCAGCATCACCCAAGCATACAAACAACTCACAGCTACCATCCCTTCACCAACTCCTACCAACTCGTCCCTATCCAGCCACGCCAATGATTATGCCTCATTTGTTGCCGATTCACCAAAGTCATCACCGCGATTTTTAGATTGCTTAGGTTCATCCCCATCCATAGCATCACCATCTTCTACACCAAATGAGAGCATCAAGGTGTTGGACAGTCCATTAGATAAGGTATAGGTGATGTAGTCTCTAATTTTGAGAAGGTCCAAGAGGATTGCGCGTTGAACCAGACACAACAAGGCCGAGTAGATGTCAAGTGCAGGCAAGCTAGACCGCAGTTTAGAGTTGTCCTATCTCTACAAGGGATGGGATGGGGTCCACGTCAAGCCAAGATGTAAAAGAAGTCGTATTTGTATTAAATGTCAAGTTAGGTTTAATGTCAAAAAGTGGAGTGTAGATGTAATGGGCTAGAATTTTGGGCCTAACCCAACCAGTCGTGAACAGTCCCACCGGATATTGTAGCAGATCAGGATTCTATTAGTGTCACGTGCATCGGAATATCCGGAATACATGACCGAATTGGCCCCTAGCCTCGTCGGTGTGTTAGCCTTTGCATCGGCAAGGTAGGACTCCAACCCAACCTAGTATAATATATTCTTTCTTGACTTTATTCTTTTTCTTCTCTTTCTAATTACAAACTATGGACCTCTTTATATAAGGCAGAATATAGTTATTACGGCGACACAGCGAGACGACACCATACTCACTTCACAAATGATGTAGCGACAGTATAACACAATTATTTTTATAACATCACAAATGTAATTCTAGAACCAAATGAAAAGATATATTACTTAAGTCTAATAGTCCATTCTCCATACTTCATAGCAAATTAGTAATTATTCAAATAAGCAACAACAATACCAACAACAATTGTTCATAGCAATACTAACAGCAACAATAATTATTCATAGTAAGTTATACCCAAATAAGCAAGCATGAAAAAGCTAACAAGGCAACAACCAACAAAAATAAGTGAACAAGAGATCCACTCATCCAAGTTTAGCTAAGAAACAGCATGTACCAAAGGGATAGAGGGATACCAAGTCCAATCATCAACATGTAGCAGAGAAGCAATACGTACCGAAGGGATAGAGGGATACCACGGGAAAAGTAGGAAAAGCTCAAGTGCAACGCAAAGGAGCTAGGAGCGCACACGTGACACGTCAGAGCCTGGAGGGAGAGGCCGACGGAAGCGGAAGGAGAGGCGGGCGCCTACACAAGCAATGGGAGGCGAAAGGAACTACAGGTGGAAGGAAACTTCCAAGTGAGCTAAGGTTTAACACATGACAACAGATGCAGACTTGGGCCATCCAATGCAGAGCACATTCAGCAATCAACTTGTGTATTAGAAGCCCAGAATATGGAAAAAATCCACAGCAACTACAGCTAGCGTCGCCACGAAACTCAATGGCGTCCATCAGCCACCATGAGCAATTAGGCGGGCACCATATTGCTTGAGGCAAATGACACATTTGCATATGGCGAGTCGTCGGCCGCGGCGTTCGCCGGCGACCGCCCCGACACCTAATCGACAATCAGGTGACGCCTTAACAACTATGGGGCAGATATTCCCTTATTCTAAGAAGACTCTTAAGAAAATAGGACTCTTAACCCAAAACCTAATAGGACTCACTCTTAATTTGATCTAATCTACTACAATATCTCGCGGGTACTGTTCACGCGGGCTGGTAGGGCTAGGCCCAAAACTCTAGCCCATGACATCTACACCCCTCTTTTTGAGAAGCTCGAGGAAGAGCTGTCGGACGACATTAAACCTAACTCAACACCTAGTACGAATAAGACTCAAAGCCTTTTACATCTTGGCTTGAGGTGGACCTCACCCCATCCTCCATAGAGATAGGACAAATCTACACTGTGGCCTTGCCTTCCCGCAACTGACATCTCCCCCGCCATCGACGAGCTGGATAGTAGTATATCGCCACATGAACTCGTCACGGGGGATCCATGATGTGCGTGACACACCTTGATCTGCTCGACATTGGTGTGTCTAGTTCAGCACCCAATCTTCTTGGACCTTCTCAAAATTAGAGACTTGTAGCATATGTACCTTATCTGATAGACCGTCCAACACCTTAACGCCCTCATCTGGTGTAGAAGATGGTGACGTCATGGCGACAGCTCTTGCAACAGTGTCCTGATCTACAGCTGCATGGCAGTGGTAGCCATGCGGCTACTCGGCGGTGGTAGCCCATGCAACGGTGGTTATGGCGAAGCAACAAGTGGGGCAAAATCATTGATGCGGCCAAACAGGGGCACGTCAATAGGAAGGGTCGATAGTTGGCGGCAGTAGTCGTTGATGTAGCCATCTCGGTGAAGTAGGGCTATTGCACCGATTGGACCATCACCAATGGCAAACCGAAGCGCGTGTTCACGAGCTAGACAAAGTGATTCCATGTCGAAGGGCCACCGTTGAGGTCCAATATGTGGTACCATAGTTGCGCATCATCCAGCAGGTGGAAAGCGGTTTACACAATGCGATTGTGCTCCAACATGCGACGTACGCAAACGTAACACTCATAGCGATTGAGCCAGGGCAGAGGATCCCATGTGCCTTCAAATTTGAGAAACTCCAACTTGTGCATTGTCGGCAAGAAATAGTCGTTGGGGCTGTCATCCTCATCCGCACCCGCGCAATGACCGACACGTGGCACGCGTCCCTAGTCCTATATTTGCCGCTCTACACACGTTAGCATGAGGTTGAGCACGTTCTATTGCTAGCCTTGCTCCCACACTGTGCCTTCTAGAATGGCGATGGCATCCTGTACAGGCTGCAAAGGCCGAACAATGTATTCTATCGCCTTGAGTCGCCGAATGACATCAGCGAGGGTAACTTACTCCATGCCAGACCCAACACCGGAGGAGGTATCAAAGTGAAGGACATAACCGTGGCTAATGGGAGGGCGAGGGTGCGTTGACCCTTGTCCCCCGACATCGTGACAGTTGTGTAGTAGATTGGCTCTGATACTAAGTTGGTATCAGAGCTAAGGGTGTAACTATGGCTGATAGGAGGGCGAGGGTGCATTGTCCCTTGACTCCTCAGTGCAGTGACAACTACATGGTAGATTGGGCAACGAGAGCGCCCGAAGAAAGTTGACTCTAATACCAAATTGTCACATGCATCATAATATCTGGAACACATGGCTGAATTGGCCCCTAGCCTCATCGACGCGTTAGCCTCCGTGCCGGCAAGGTAGGGCTCCAACCCGGCCTAATATAATCTAATCTTTCTTGACTTTATTATTTTTCTTCTTATAATTACAAACTATGGACCTCTTTATATAGAGCAGAGGTTCCCTTATTCTATGACTCTTAAGAAAATAGGACTCCTAACCCTAAACCTAATAGGACTCACTCTTAATCTGATCTAATTTGTTACAGTACCCTACAGGTACTATTCACGTGAATAGTATCGTGTGAGTACTGTTTACGCGAGCTAGCTGGACTAGGACCAAAACCCTAGCCCATGACATCTACAACCCTCTTTTTGAGGGGCTCTTCCTCGAGTTGTCAGACAACATTAAACCTAACTTACACCTAATATGAATAAGATTCAAGCCTTTTACATCTCAGTTGGAGGTGGACCCCATCCCAACCATCATAAAGATAGGACAGATCGACATAGTGGCCTTGCCCTCCCGCACTTGACAAATAGGTTTAGGGTTAGAGTCCTATTAGTTTTAGGGTTAGGAGTCTTATTTTCTTGGTCATATTTCCTTAAGAGTCCTCCTAGAACAAGGGGACCTTTGCCCTATATAAAAGGGTTCATAGTTTGTAATTAGGGTTAAGAAATAAATAAAGAAAGAATTTGATCAAATTAGGCTAGGTTGGGACCCTACCTTGTCAGCACGAAGGCTACCACGCCAATGAGGCTAGGGGCCAATTCGGCCATGTTTTCCAGCAATTATCCTACACGTAACAACTTGGTTGATGCACGTGACAGAATCTTTCATGCAGAAGTCTAGAAACAACCACACTGAAAATGCAATGTATGCCAAAAAAATTACAAGAAACAATGTTAGAAAAATCGATTATCGATAGCTAATCGGCAATTAGGGATTTGGAATTAATCGATTAATCAAGGATTAACTAAATTAATCGATTGACCAATTAATCAGTTGACATTGTTATGGTCCATAGAGAGTTATTAAGCAATAGGATTAGTTTGGTAAGATAAGAGAGTGTAAAGATTATGTATTATGAGGGATAAAGTAGAGTACATCTGTTGTTAGGATATTTAAAAGAGAATGTTAGGATTCCATGTAGCCCCGACCTGTCACAAAAAAAGAGCTCTCTCCTCCTGCCGCTGGGTTATCAAGTATTCTCCTGCTCTCCGTACCAGCTCTGTTGTCACGAAAGTTGTAGCCTTCAACTTAGCTCCTCTAGCCATAGTGTCTTCTAGTTTCTCCCACCTTTCTTCATCTTCGACCACATCGCTCGCCAGCTCTAGCCTCACTCCCATGGCGAACTTTCCCGTGGATCCTATCCCCTACATTCCAAGGGGAGGCATACTCTCGGATGGAGGAGGAGAGTTGTGCAAGCACCGCAACGTGATCTCGCTCTCAGGCCAACTAATCAAGAAAAACGAAGACTTGGCGATTGCTATCTACGACAACCACTTCGACACCCTAGAGCATCAAGAGTTCTTGTAGCTCATCCATCACCACATCACCCAGGTCATGCGACAGCAAGTGCTAAGGTACTGCATTTACCCCATCGGGGTTGGCATTTTCAAACTGGGTAGCATCTTTTAGTGTGATTGTCCGGTTTCTTCGGGCCCTTTTTGGATTGGCGAAAGATTAGTGACATTTGTGAAGCATGATGAAGCCATTAACAACTGCAACTCTCCAGCCTCACGCATCGATTGGATCATGTTCCTCGCCTTTCCTTTAGACTTCAAAGAGTTCATCTTTCTTGAGCAGATTGTAGCCTCATTTGGGAAACTTCTTTACTGGAACTCAGAGGATACTAGTTTATCAAGGGTTTTGCTTAAGGTGCTCTTTGACAGTACCATTGACTTACCTCGAAGCATCACGATGAAATCTTGCCACTCAATGGACGGCGAGAGCCGCTCTTGGACCTTTCTTTATATACTGAATAATGAACTTGCTGATAGCTTTCAAGTAGACGAAGACGACCTCCCCCCAATGAATCCACACCCCTTTAATGGGGAGGTATATCCAAGGGAACCCGCTTGGGTTCAACAATGGGTTGATGATCAGATGTTGAACGAGGCCTTTGAACCTAACTTAGTGGCAACACATCCAGAACAAGTTCAAGATTCAAACCAGGACGTCGCAAACGAGGGTGAACATTGGGCACCTTGGCTAGAGCATCCCACGTAAGCTTTTTAGAATGCCCAAGAGCAGGATGCAGTTAGTATGCAAATTTTGGAGATCTCCGAACCCAACAACAGTCTATCAAACTCATTATCTCTAGCTCTGACGTCACTCCTCTCCATCTCCGACGTCGACCTAGGGCATCAAGTTTTTGGATCTTGCTCCTCCATCCTATGATGGGGGCTCAGTTGCTAGGGTTTTGTCTCCATTCAGCTTCCCTCGGCCGCAGATCACAATGGTCTACAAGCGCCGTAGCCGCAGGAGCCACATCTCGGCCCCCTGGCCATTGATCAATGACCAGACTGCTTTGGGGGTTTGGTTTCGGCAACAGGCTTACGCCGAAGTGCTCGTATTCAAAGCAAGTTGCTGGGTTTTAGGGCTCCTAACTTCTCTTGTCAAAACCCGAACAATTCAAGCCACAATGATCTGAAGTCGAACCAAAAAGAGAAAGCTATTATCCTGCCCAACAAGCCGATGATACAGGACTTCATTCAAGCTTCTAATGCTGGTATGTAGCATGCCCCCCTTTCCATTAGTTAGATTCAACACTCTGCAATCCACCTTTGTGGCTTACTTGCAGCTCAAGTCATTGAAGACAAGCTCTCGGCCCAACCCAGATGGACCTCTAGCTCGTCCCAGTTGACCACCCCCAAACCTGTGCACAACGTCAGGATGTGTCGTGTTTACCTTGCAATATTTTGTTGGTCTTGTAAGATTGTTAGGGTTGGAATTGGATTATTTTGTTGGACTAATGCTTTTGTACACTGCTATGGTGAGCTAACGCTGGAAGTGATCACTTTGGGGGCTCTCTGCTATGTTATCATGTTATTTGCTTTCGTCAGGTTGCCAGTGTTGGGTAGCCATGGTGGAAGGTGCATGGTGCCTCTTGTAACTGTTATGGGAGTTTTTAGCTTCATCATTCTACGATCACATGGGTCGCAGCCTTAGATGGTTTATTCTGAATTGGAATGTCCATGGACTAAACTCCGCACGGAAGAGATTGGTGGTGAAATCACTTATTCCATACAAGAAATATGCATGCTTTTGTCTTTAGGAAACCAAACTATCAGAGTTGAATCACTTGACTGTTAGGCTCATTGCCTCAACAATTTAACAACAGCATTAGCAAGCAAGGACTTCTCGAGATTCCATTAAGAGGAAGATGTTACACATGGAGTAACATGCAAGCCGACCCACTTCTTATTCAATTAGATTGGTGCCTAATGTTAGAGAGAACACTTGCATTGATATATATAGGCTATCCATGCAGGTCAAGATGTTAGATACTAGTTTAAGATGCTAAAACAAAAATGCTAGTCTAAGATGCTAAATCAAAGATGCTAATCTAAAATGCTAAAGCAAATATGTTTAGTCTAGTCTAATATGTTAAAGCAAATATGCTAGTCTAAGATGCTAAAGCAAAAGATCCTAAAAATATTTAAGACTACAAACTTGTCCACACATATCACACATGTCATGCCAAACACACATAGAATTATCCTCTCAATCTCCCCCTAAGTCTTGTGTGGCGCCTTCTAGGAAATCTAAACCATCCCAATCCTAGTGTGAAGCTCTTGGAACTTGATTCGCCCAAGCGACTTGGTGAGGAAGTCGGCAAACTGGTCTTGGGTGTTGATGTAGTTGACCTTCACACTCCCCTCATCCAAACAACTCCGGATAAAGTGGTAATTCACCCGTATGTGCTTGCTACACTCATGGAAAACTGGGTTCTTCGCCAAAGCCAAAGCGGATTTACTGTCCACCCTGAGTTCCACCGCTTCGGTATTTCTGCTAAGAAGATCGCCAAGCAGTCGAGCCAGCCAGAGAGCCTAAGTAGATGCGAAAGTGGTTGCGATATACTCTACCTCGCAATTGGACATGGCCACCACTTGCTGCTTGACCAACTGCTAGCTGATCAGACACTTGCCAAGGCCACTACTTGTCGCTCATCTAGAAGGTGGCCTTCATCTTCGTCTTGAACGCTTCTACCTCCACATCCTTGGCGTCGGTGATCACCAAGTCATCGACGTAGACGCCTACCAATAGGGCATTGTCTCCCTTTCGCCGTCGGTAGACTGTAGTCTCATGAGCACTTTGCTGGAACCCCATCTTCCTAAGAGTGGAGTCCAGCTTATCGTTCCAAGCTTGTGGTGCCTGTCGCAAGCCATAGAGAGCCTTACACAAGAGGAGAATCGTGTTCTCCTTGCCGAGGATGATGAATCTCGGCGGCTGTCGGACATAGACCTCCTTAAGGACTTGATCGAGCGAGCTATCTGCTTGTATCTCTTGGGAACACAACGAAAGAGCTTCTCAACAACTCTTTCCTCGTTGATGATGTCTTCGTCATGTTGTGCCAACTTCTGCAGTAGAGAGTTGAGACGGAGAGCAAAATCATCAAGATCTTCACCTAAATTGAAAGCCAGGTTCTCCTACTCCTTGCGTAGTGCCTAGAGCGTAGACTTACAGACGCGGTCGCTGCCGATATGCACTGCAGCGATAGAATCCCAAGCCTTCTTGGCAGTCCGCTTACAAGCACTCGAAGACTGCATCTCCAGCAGGACTGCCACAACTTGGGCCTCCACCGCCCGTCGATCATCGTCGTAGTCGACGTCGTCGTATGTGACCGCCTCCCACATGTGTCGCACAAGCTTCACCCTCATAATCACGGACCACTCACTGTAGTTGGTCTTGGTGAGGGTGGGCCATCCACCACCAGCGCCAACATCCTTGAAAATGGTCTAGATGTCGTGATGACCATGTCGCCGATTCGGGGAAGGAGAGTCACGCCACTTGTGAAGGTCGCGTTCGCCACGAGCACGACTGTCACGTGTGCATCCTCCGGGAGCGTTTTCGGCGCGTCTAGGCCCGTTTGGGCTACCGCCGCGTGCGCTGTGCTGCGCATCTGCCCACTGCGCCACCCGCTCATCCTTCGCCCTCCTTGGTTGGTGGGGGGATAATCCCGATGGTGCCTAAGAGCGCGAAGGACGCGAAGTGAAGTTCGAAGAAAAGGCTCCACAAGGCGGCGACTAGCGAAGTCTCTAGCTCCGAAGCAGGGCCGTACGGAGGCTGAGCCAAACCTGACTCCCTTCCGAAGAGAGCTCCCGGTCTAGTGCGAAGTAGGAGGAGAGGCCCACCTCGGACTTAAGACCCAGGGTTTGGAGATCCTCGGCTGAGGGCCCGATTACAGGCGGTCTCCGAGCTTGGGGAACCCACCAATGGTCGGAGACGCACCCCCAAAAGGCGCTACGGTCCTACTACCGAGACGGATGACCGAAACCAGTCTAGTTAAGCTAGTCTGGTGGAAAGATCATGATCGTGTGTGTAGTGGTTGACACTGCAACCGTGCAAAGAGCAGCTGACAAAGCTGTTAGGGTGGTACTCTTTATCTGTACGAGAAAGCCATTGTATGCAGAAAGATTGTCATAGGGGTTTGGAAGTATCGGTCCACTGTAGGGTTCCACTATAAATACTCCTCCCCCTCCGGGTTGTAAAGACAGAAAACACTTGATCCAAGAATACGGCTATGAGCCTAGTCTCCCACTCGAAAGCATCTCTGAAACATGCTGGCCTAATCTCTGCCGCCGCCAACCTCGCCTTCCGAGCAGCCACTGTTGTGGCCTCTGCTGCCACCCGCTCGCGCTCCTTTACCTCGATGACTTCGGCTTCCTGCCAACACCACGCGCTCGAGGTGACCGAGCGAAAAGAGTCTCCTTCGGACATTGAACGCCGCTAGAGGGGAAGGGTCGTGGGGGTTGCTGCTGCACTGCGTGGAAGCTGCTACTGTCGAGCTGCTACGCGGAGTGTGGGTGGTGCTCGTCGAGTCGTTGGTTTCTAGTGGACCGACAAGGGAGGAAGATGGACAAGGAGATGGGCGTCTCCGTTGGAGAGAGTCGCGGATGGATCCTGGCGGTTCTATGTCAACTACTGCGCCTTGAACAACAACACCGTCAAAGATAAATTTCCGATTCCAGTTGTCGAGGAGCAGCTAGATGAACTTCGCAGGGCGGTATTCTTCACCAAATTGGACCTGCGTTCAGGGTACCATCAAGTCCAAATGCACGAAAACGGTGTGGAGAAGACCGCTTTCCGCACACACCAAGGATTATTCGAGTTTCTCGTCATGCCCTTCAGATTGACAAATGCACCAGCAACTTTCCAAGCACTGATGAACGACACCCTGCGGCCATTCCTTCACCGGTTCGTCCTAGTTTTTTTGACGATAGTCTCATAGTAAGTCGTGGTCAGAGCATCTCCACCATGTCAATCTCGTTTTGGCCAAATTATAGGAGCAACAGTTGGTGGTCAAGCGCTCGAAGTGTACCTTCGGCAAGCGATCAGTAGCATACCTCGGCCACGTTATCTCAGCGATCGGTGTAGCCATGGATGCACAGAAGGTTCAAGCAGTACTAGATTGGCCCCTACCCCATTCGGCTAAGGCGGTCCGGTCTTTCCTAAGACTCACCGGATACTATCGCTGCTTCATAAAGGACTTCGGCACCATCGCACAACCCCTAACACGTCTTCTTCGCAAAGACGGTTTAGTTGGGGAACAGAGGCCGAAGTTTCGTTCAAAACACTTCAACAGGCCCTCACCACAGCGCCGATATTACAGCTACCCAACTTCACCAAGGAATTCATTGTTGAATGTGATGCATCAGGTTCGGGTATCGGCGAAGTGTTACACCAAGGGGAGGGACGGTGGCTTTCTTTAGCAAACCGCTCGCACTACGCCACGCCAAATTGGCCGCTTATGAGCGAGCTCATCGGCCTAGTACAAGTCGTACGACATTGGAGGCCGTACTTGTGGGTGCGACCATTTCTGATTCGGACTGACCACTTTAGCCTTAAATTCCTTCTGGATCAGAGATTATCAACGATACCGCAACATCAATGGACAAGCAAGCTGATCGGGTTTGACTTCCGCATCGAGTACAGGCCGAGCACGGCTAATGTGGTGGCCAACGCACTATCCCGCAGGGACTCAGAGGAACACATGGAGGTTTCGGCATTATCGGCCCCGGGCTTTACCCTTTTTGATGATTTGAGACAGGATCCCGCCATAATCAAATTGAAGCAAGAAGTCCAAGAAGGAGCACATGACGACAAGTGGCGCATCATGGACGGTCCGGTGACTAGGAACGGCAAGGTGGTTATGCCAACCTCTTCCCCGTTGCTCCAGGACATCCTAACCTGTTTCCATGGCCAAGGCCATGAAAGCACCGAGAAGACCCTTCACCGACTACGGGCAAATTCCAGGCACTAGAAAGGCGGTCCGCAACTTCATCCGCACATGTCTTGTGTGCCAACGCAACAAGACCGAGCAGTTGCAGCCGGCCGGTTTGCTACAACCGTTGGAAGTGCCGACCATAGTATGGGCAGATATCGCCCTCGATTTTATTGAGGGGCTACCAAAGGTTAATGGCAAAACAGTCATCCTCACCGTCGTCGACCGCTTCTCCAAGTACGCGCACTTCATGCCGCTCGGTCATCCTTACATGGCAACTACAGTGGCACGAGCATTCTTCGACACCATCGTCAAGCTTCATGGGGTGTCTAGTTCGATGGTGAGCGACAGGGATCCGACGTTCACAGGACAGTTCTGGCAGGAGTTGTTCTCTTTAGCCGAGGTTTCTCTCCACTTCTCATCAGCATTTCACCCATAGTCCGATGGCCAGTCCGAGGCGACAAACAAGATCATCTCAATGTACCTTCAGTGTCTCTCTAGGGATCGTCCACAAGATCATCCTCATTCCAGTCCTCCTTACATACATTGCTGTTCCGAGTGGTCTATGGGCGAGACCCACCAACGATCAGGTCATACTCACCGGGAGAGGCAAGGCTGCCAGCCGTGGAGGCTCAACTGATGGAACAGGATGAATTCTTGACAGAGGTCCGTGAGCGATTGGAGCAGGCGCAACAGCAACATAAAGCATTTACAACCGCAAGCATCGACAGCTAGAGTTCGCCGTGGGTGAGTGGGCCTAGCTGCAGCTGCTTCACTGGCTGATCGCAACTCTAGATGTCAAAGGGCACGGTAAGCTAGGGCCCAAGTTCTACGGGCCTTTCAAAATATTGGAACGCATTGGGGAGGTTGCCTATCGTTTGCAGCTGCTAGCACGAGCGAAGCTTCACGACGTCTTCCATGTCGGTCTATTGAAGAAATTCATAGGGGAGACACCATCAGGACTAGGAGAGCTACCGCCAGTGCATCACGGTCAAGCCTGCCCAGTTCCGGCTAAAGTGCCTCAAGGACGTCTGGCGCGAGGGAAGAAAGAGGTCTTGGTACATTGGTTGGGACAATCCGACTCAGATGCGTCTTGGGTCGACATCGAGGAGTTTCGATATCTCTATACGCTCTTCAAGCTCGAGGACGAGCTTCTTTTCCAAAGGGGGAGAGATGTCAGGGTGGGCCTAACATATGGCCGACACAAGCCCAAGGGCATGCGCCCGGTCCTAGCCCCTTGAGAGGCCGACGCCAAACCCTAGCCGACCCTACCCCTATGGTTAGGACTCTATTTCAAGATTAGTTTATCTCCTAGTTTATCTCTTTTGTTAGTTATCTTTATCTCCAAGTATTAGCTGTTTGTTAGAGTTACTGGATCGGCCAAGGAGCTAGACCTAGGCTTCGCAGGCGCCAAGACGTCACCGCGTCGCCGGGGTTTGGGACCTCGGCCGGTTGTTTCCTATAAATATAATCTACGACAAAGTATTCATCCAACATGTCCTCTCGTGCAACCGGTGACAGATGTTAGATGCTAATCTAAGATGCTAAAGCAAAGATACTTAGTCTAGTCTAAGATGTTAAAACAAAAATGCTAGTGTAAGATGCTAAAGATGCTTAGGACTACAAACTTGTCTACATATGGACATCACACATATCATGTCAAACAGCATGTCATGTCAAACACACGTAGACTTATCCTCTCAACTAACATCATCAAACTAGATCAGCACATTTCCAAATACTTCATTCACAACGCTGGATAAATTTATCTCAGATCATGTGACATGCACGGTTTCCATTGGTTCTTTTGTCTCAAGGCCTTTCTTATTTAGATTAGAAAATTATTAGACTTCCATGCCAGGTTTCCTGGACTTCATTTCACATCTCTAGTCTGGATAGACTATATTACAGAATGAGTCTCCAATAATCACATTTAAGATGGCTAAGCTTCAAAAGTGTTTACGGCGTTAGAATTGCAAGATTGGCTCACTAGAGGCGTCTCTCAGGGCCTGCCACATCATTCTGAGCACCATTGACACTTTTGAAGAATTTAAGCCTCTTTAACACCCCAGAGGCAAATTTTAGATGGATTCTAAAGATCAGATTGAACACATCATTCGGATCAAACAAATATACTAGAAGCAAAGATATACAATTAGATGGACACGTCTGGGGGACGAAAACAAGAAATTCTTTCATGTGGCGTCCACGGAACATCTCCAACGTAATCAGGGGTGGAAATACCGGGGGGATAGGGGGCGCGCCGCCCCTACTGCCTGGTCGGAACCCCTATTAGCCTAGGGTACTATAGCTTTTACTGTAGTTTTTTAGCTTTTAGCCCAAACCCAATAACAGCCCAAAGCTTAAAAGCCCAAAGCACCTAAAAGAATAACGCACGGGCAGGCACAAGAAACCTAATTCACCGATAGCTCTCTAGTCTGTACAATGTGCGCTGCCCCGCCTAGAGCCCCCGACGGCCGACGTCGTCACCCGTCGCGCCACTCCAATACTGCCGTGTCGCACTGCCCCGAGCTGGTGAGTCCCCGACGCCGCCGCGTCATGCCGCCTCTGCCTGTCCCCACTCGCGCTGGCGTCGTCGCACGAACACGTCGCACGCGGTCGAACCCCTCACCCCTGCCCAGCTGTCGGCTGCATCGTTGCGGCCTATCCGACTATGCACAATGCCCTCAGCCTCCGTGCCCCCGTGTATCGGCATCGGCATCTACAGTAGTGGACATTGGCGGCATCGATATATTCCTTTGTTCCTTAGTTCTTTGTTTTAAATTTGATGCAAATATGCAATGATGTAGTATTGCAGTAGTAATGTTAATTGATGATCTATATGTATGTTATATTTGTAAATTTATAAGCTTATTGTTTTTGCTTGTTATAATATTAGGTTAGCAACATGAAAAAATGAACATTGCTCAACTACTATTCAAGTTCAAGCAATGCAAACATGAATAGTACTACAAATACCGATGAAATACAAATACAGATGAAAATGCAAATACTTAAGAATCGTAGGCGCACAATTGAGCTACATAATCAAACCGATGCGAGAAATAATGAACCAAAGAGAGGCCGGACAGAGTTCAATTTTAGAGATATTGTCAGTAATCCTGGAAATCGCAAACCAATTGATAGGTATCCTTCTAAAATTAGAGACCAAGTAAAAAGGTCGTATATTTTAAATGGTCCGATTCAACCAATGAATCATATGTTTCCTCGCAAATGGCAACAAGGTGATTGGAGATCCTTTCAACAAAGTTGGTTTGAGAAATATGATTGGTTGGAGTATAGTATTTCAAAAGATGCGGCGTTTTGCTTGTATTGCTATGTTTTCTTTGAACCAGGAAAACCTGAAAATTTTGGGATTGAAGTTTTTTTTAATTCACGTATATTTTCTTGTTTTGACTATTGAATATATTGGTGTTGGGAATCAGGGATTTTATTCAATCACTAGGGAGATTACAGAGGTGGTTGGCTGATGGAGAAGATCTCACCCAGCCCTTGGCTAAGTGAATTCTTCTCTACCTCCCCTGGCGCAAATCCCCTTTCTTATATAGGCGCCAAGGATCTAACCTTTCCAAAACATTCTAATCCCCTCCTAAACTTATTTGATCTGCCAGTTGTTTATTCCTTCTATCAGCAGACAAGATCAGCTACTATAGAAAGTAATTAATTATAGGATCAGCTATTTATAGGAAGAAACTACTCACTCATGATATGTGCTGCATTTGCCTGTTTTAGCCTGCGCTAATAGTGCTTGCCAATGAAGGCATCCACAACACTTCCCCCCCCCATTATGAAACAGCTCGTCCTCGAGCTGAAAGGAGGGAAAAGCTTCCTTGAATTCTGGGACCTGTTTCCAAGTAGCATTACCAATAGCCTGTCTGACCCATTTCACCAGAATTTCCCACACGCCGTGGTTGAGACGGGCGCACAGGACTTCCTCGGGCTTAGGTAGTACACGCCTACATGGCCATGCTTGATTGGAGGGAGAGTGGCCGATGTAGCAGGAGGAGTGCCATTGAATTTCTTCAAGAACACGACGTGGAATACAGTGTGGATGTGGGAGTATGAAGGCAACTCCAGACAATACGCCAATGCACCGATGCGTTCCAGCACCTTGAACAGCCCATAAAATTATGGAGCCAACTTGCCTTTAGCTTTGTCGGTGAGTGTGGCCGCGATGCGATGAAGAAGACGCAACCACACCCAATCACCCACCTGAAACTCCACATGACGGTGGTGAACATCATAGTTCCCTTTCATCACCTCTTGGGCGTGCAACAGCCTCTCTTTGATTTCAGCAAGGAATTCATCCCTAGCCACCAATTGTTTTTCTATTGTCGGCACTCTGGACTGCCCCTGCTCATAGGACAAGGCAGGTGGGTCGCAACCATAGACCACCTTGAACGGTGTGGCATGCAGGGCTGTTTGTAGCGACGTGTTGTAGCAGAATTCTACCCAAGGTAACCACGCAACCAGCTCCTCGGTTGATCCCCTGCTAGACAACGTGGGTAGACCCCCAAAATGTGGTTGGTTACCTCGGACTGGTCGTCGGTCTGTGGGTGGAACGCAGTGCTCATTCGCAGCTTGATGCCGGAGAGGGTGAATAGCTCCCTCCAGAACATGATGGTGAAGTCGCTAACAATGGAGCATGGAATGCCATGGAGCTTGACAATGTTGTCGAAGAACGCCTGGGCCACAGATACCGCGGTGTACGGGTGGCCCAACGAGATGAAGTGGGCATACTTGGAAAACCTGTCTACCACTGTCATGACCACCGACTTGCCCCCAATGCGTGGAAAGCCCTCCACGAAGTCGATGGCGATGTCTGCCCATACCGACCCTGGCAGCTCGAGGGGCTGTAGTAAGCCGGCCAAATGAAGATGTTCCGACTTGTTCCTTTGTCATACCGCGCAGCTCTTGACGAAGTCCTTGACAAGCTGTGTGGCGAAGGTGTTGTAGAAGGATGCGCGGAGCCGATGCAGGGTCTTCTGGACGCCTTCATGCCCGGTGCCATGGGCAGTGGCCAGAATTGTCGACCACATGGACGAAGCCATAGGGACAAAGATTCGGCCTGAGTGAACGAGCAGGTCGTCCAACACGGTCCATCCTGTCGTTGCCTCTCCCTTCTCGATCTTCGCCTTGAGTTGTGTTGCTTCCTCCAAGTGCGACAACTCCTCCCGAAGTTCATTGTACAACTCGAATGTTAGGGAGGAAAGAGGAAGCGCCATGGAGGAGTGCTTGTCGCAACAGGACAGGGCGTCAGCGACAGTGTTGGCTTTCCCTGGCAGGTACTCCACACGAAAGTCATATCCAAATAATTTGCTCACCCAAGTGTGCTGAGGAATGGTGGAGAGGCGCTGATCTAGTAAGTACTTGAGGGCGAAGTGGTCGGTCTGCACCACGAACGACCGCGCCCAGAGGTACGGGCGCCAGTGGTGCACAGCCTTGACGAGGCTGATGAGTTCCCTCTCATACGCGGCCAGCTTGGCGTGTTGTGGTGCGATGGGCCGGCTGTAGAAGGCAATGGGCCCACTGTCTTGATGCAGAACAGCGTCGAACCCCGTGTCGGAAGCATCACAGTTGACAATGAAGGCGTCGTCGAAGTTGGGTAGTTGTAGCGCTGGTCCCTCCACCAGGGCCTGCTTGAGGGTGATGAAGGCTTGTTCCGCCTCCGTTTTCCACGCGAAAGCCTCCTTGAGCAGTTGCGTGAGTGGGCAAGCCACCAAGTCGTAGTTCTGGATGAACTTACGGTAGTAGCCCATGAGACCAAGAAAGCCTCACAGCGCCTTTACTAAGGTGGGTTGCGGCCACGCCTGGACTGCCTCCACCTTAGCCAGGTCCATGGCCATCACGCCGTTGGAGATGATGTGGCTGAGGTAGTCAATGGAGGTGGCGCCAAAGGAGCACTTGCTTTGCTTCACGGCTAGCTTGTTGTGGCACAGGGTTTTGAGGACGAGTCGAACATGCTGCAGATGCTTGGCCCATGTGCTGCTGTAGATGAGAATGTCATCAAAAAAACAAGCACAAACCGACGGAGGAAGGCACACAACATGTTGTTCATTAGCGCCTGGAATGTGGAGGGAGCGTTGGTGAGCCCGAACACCATGACCAAGAACTCGAAGTGGCCATGGTGCGTGCGGAATGCCGTCTTGGCGATGTCCCCCTAGTGCATTGGCACCTAATGGTAGCCACTGCGGAGATCCAGCTTGGTGAAGAAGCAAGCCCCCTTGAGCTCGTCCAGTAACTCGTCGACGATTGGTATGGAGAACTTGTCCTTCACCGTCTTGGAGTTAAGCTCACGGTAGTCGATGCAGAATCTCAATGTCTTGTCCTTCTTACGTACCAGCAGCACCGGTGCGGAGAAGGGGACGTGTTGGGCCTAATGATGCCTAATGATGCCTTGGTGCAACATGTCATTGCACTGTTTCTCGATCTCTTCTTTGAGCAGATGTGGGTAGCGGTACGGCCTAACGGCGATAGGTGGTGTGGACGATATGAGGTGGATGCGGTGGTCGAACGGGCGCAGTGGAGGGAGGCCTGTCGGCTCGGCGAAGACGTCCGCGAATTCCGACAGGAGCAGTTGCAGCAGGTTGTCGAAGGACAATGCTAGCGCCTGTGGGCCAGGGACAGCACCCTCACCTGTCCATTTGACGCGGTGATCGTGGCGCCAAAACACCATGCTAAGGAGGTCGAAGTTCCATATGATGGGGTCGAGAGTACGCAGCCAATTGCACCCGAGCTTGACCTCATCCTTAGAGCGCTATGACAAAGTCCATGCAGAAGACCTCGTTGTGGACGGAGAAGGAGAGTGCCGGGCAGACCCTAACACAGGGCACACGTTCGCTGTTGGCGACCCCACTGTCATGCCGGCCGTGGGGACAGGATGCAGGTTGAGATGGCGCGCTACGTTTTCTGCCATGAAGCAGTGGGTGGACCCAGAGTCCACCAGGGCAATGAGGGACTGATCGCGCATGGCCATACCCAGACGCATGGTCTGGCCAGTGGACACACCAAAGAGTGCGTTGAGGGAGATCTCGATGTCGGCGTTATCTCCGAAGATGTCCCCCGCGGAGTCATCCTCGTCCATCTCCAGGAGGTAGATCCCCTTCTTGGAGCACTGCTTGAGATGATCCCGAGAAAATTTCTCAGGGCAGTTGAAGCACAACCCTTCTTCGCGGCGACGGGCCATCTCTTCCGGTGTGAGTCGGGAGAGGTGGGTTCCTGGTGGGGTGCATGGCTTGACAGGCGCCCTTGGAGTAGTCGACGTGGCCAGTTGGGGTCGTCGTGGAGCCGCTAGGCTTGCTGGAGAAGCGTGGTGCTAATGGCGTGCTGGGTAGCGCGACTGTTGTGGCGCGCCATTCGTAGGCACGTGCCAATCCCATGGCATCCTCTAGGGAGGCCGGTCGCTACAGCTCGACGTCGGTCTTCAACGGCTCGCCCAGGCCCGTAGTGAAGATGTCAACCTGATGCGGCTCGGTGATGGTGTCGCAGCAGGATAAGTGCATGAGGAAGGCCTCCGTGTAGTCGGCGACGGACCCTTGCTAGCGGAGATGGCACAACTCGCCCAGGGGGTTGCTGCGCGACGGGGGTCCAAAGCGTTGGTTCGCCAACTCCGTGAAACCCTCCCAGGTTGGGGTACCCTGGTTGCGTTCCAACCTATAGTACCATTGTTGGGCGACCCCCTGCATGTAGAATGCAACTAACAATACCTTCTCTTGTCGGGGGTTCGGGTTGCTCGGAAGAACTGGTCGCAGCGGTTCAGCCAAGGCAGGGGATCCTCGGTGCCGTCATACTTGGGGAAGCGAAGTTTGTGAGAGGCCGCATTGAGGAGGGCATTGGCCATGCCGCCAGCTTGAGACGAGCCCTCATTCCATGGCTCATTTGCCGTAGCACCAACCGGTATGTCGTTCTTGGCAGCGTTGATTAGCTGCGAGGACTGGACCTTGTTGAGGGCAACATGGAGCCGTCCTTGATCAACCTTGAGTGAGGTAACCTCATCCGACAAGGCCCACAACAACTTGTCCTCCTGGGCCACCATGCGCTTCTGCAGGTCGGTGGTGGAGGCGAGGATCTCCTTAAGCATCTGTTTGATGTCGTCCATGGAGAAGGTGTCAGACATGGTGACAAGGTGGGGGATAAGCATGGGCGCAAAAAAAAGTGGCTTTGATACCAAGGTGTTGGGAATCAGGGATTTTAGTCAATCACTAGGGAGATTACATAGGTGGTTGGTTGATGGAGAAGATCTCACCCAGCCCTTGGCTAAGTGAATTCTTCTCTGCCTCCCCTGGCGCAAATCCCCTTTCTTATATAGGCGCCAAGGATCTAACCTTTCCAAAACATTCTAATCCCCTCCTTCTAAACTTATTTGATCTGCCAGCTATTTATTCCTTCTATCAGCAGACAAGATCAGCTACTATAGAAAGTAATTAATTATAGGATCAGCTATTTATAGGAACTAATCACTCATGATGTGCGTCATATGTGCTGCAGTTGCCTGTTTTGGCCTGGCTCAAAGTGCTTGCCAATGAAGGCATCCACAACAATTGGATCATTAAACTCAGCCCCCCTATGTTTTGGGTCTAGCTCTGCCACTGGACGCAATAGCATCCCTTCCATTACTCTTCCCAATGGTGTTACAATATATTCTCATGAAGATAAGGCTGATATCTTGTTGGACGCCTATTTAGCCAAAATAGGATTCTCCTCAAATACATCGAAGTCATACCCCTATCCAAACCTCATCACTCCTCTCGCAAATCTAGATTACTTGATAGCCCCATTCTCTAGGGTAGAAACTGACAGTATAATTCATTCAATGCCATCCAATAAGGCGCCGAGCTCGGATGGGTTCAATGGACATTTTTTCAAGACTTGCTAGCACATAATAAAATGGGATTTCTATAAGTTTTGTCAAGCTTTTCATTTTGGCAATCTCGACATTCGGTCTGTTAACAACTCATATGTACTTTGATCCCCAAGAATGACTGACCTACTTTGGTCATAGATTACAGACCGATCTCCTTAGTAAACTTCTCCATCAAATTGATCATCAAATTGCTTGCAAACCGCCTACAACCAGTCATGCAACAAGCCATTCGCAGCAACCAGTACAACTTCATTAAAGGAAGATCGATTCAAGATTGTTTGGCCTGGGCTCTAGATTACACCCACCAATGCCATCGTTCTAAGAATCTTGTGGTATTCCTAAAGCTAGATTTTGAGAAAGCTTTTGATCTAGTTGAGCACACTACCATTCTCTTCATGCTACAACAGATGGGGTTTCCATACCTTTGGTGCAACTGGGTTTCCACAATTCTTCGTTCAACTCACTCTGCTATTTTACTCAATGGATCAGTCAATAAGTATTTTGACTGCAAATGTGGGGTGAGGCAAGGAGACCCGCTCTCACCCCTCCTCTTCATTATTGTGGGCGAGCTTCTTCAATATATATTGAACAAGGCTGCATCTGTGGGAGCCCTCACTGCTCTAGCCTGCCATCGCCAGAGGGACTTCCCCGTCACATAGTATGCCGATGATACAATCATTTACGTGGAGGCCTCACAGAAAAACCTATACAACCTTAAAGGCTTGCTTAACTCTTATTCAACCTTCACTGGACTCAAGGTTAATCTGTCTAAATCTTGCATGATGCCGATGAATGTTGACACTTAGCAAGCGGCACTCCTAACTGGATTATTTGGATGCCTATTAGAGTCCTTTCCGATACCATACCTGGGATTGCCTCTAGGAGTCAAAGCCCGAGATTTCAAGACTTCTCAACACTAATTGCTAGGATTGAACATAGACTGGGAGCGACATCCTTTTGGCTTTCCTCGGCAAGGAAATTCCAAATAGTGAACTCAGTTTTGTTGGCTCTCCCAACATACACGATGGGCATGTTCCAGCTTCCTGCCAAGGTTATACAGTGTATTGACAAGGTGAGGCGACACTGTCTTTTGCGTGGTCCATCAGCAGCTTCAACCCCTAAACTGCTGATCAAATGGTCCAAAGTCTATCGACCAAAGAAGAAAGGAGGGCTGGGGGTTATTAGTCTTCGAGGGCATAACACTGCACTTCTGCTGAAGCACCTAAACAAATTCTTTAACAAATGTGACATCCCATGAGTGGACCTAATCCGGATGACCTATAATCGCTCAGGAGCTTTACCTCACTTGGCTTGTTGCCGAGTTCCACCCTGGTGGACAGGCATCCTGAGTCTTTGCTCGATATTCTCAGCCATTGCCAAACCAACGGCTAAAAAACGGTTCAACAATCTCTCTCTGGTTTGACCTCTGGGCAAGTCAACTGATGAACCTCGGCCTACCCTAGTTGTTTTCATTTGCTTCAAAAGAAGTTATCACTCACAGAATTTGTTAGCCAGCCAGTGTTTACAAATCGTCCGATTAATCGCGATTAATCGGCCTGGTCGTTTTCCTGGCCACGACTAGGTGCTCCGACCCGACTAGAGCGACCAGAAATCTGGTCGTCCGACTAGTCGTCGACTAGTCGCGACTAATCGGCCGATTAGTGACATTTTGGCGACCAGGAGAGAAGGCAACCGACGGGAAAGGCAGATGCCAGCCGGAGGAGGGCGCTGACGACGGCGCATGAGCCACGGCAGGAGGAGTGGGCCGGCGGCAGCGTGCCTTGGAGTTGAAGGAGCCACCGGCGGCGCCGGCGGGAGGAAGAAGAGAAGGCGGCGCCAGCGGGAGCGGGAGCAAGAGGAGAAGGCGGCGCCGGCGGGAGCGGGAGCAAGAGGAGAAGGCGGCGCCGGTGGGAGCAAGAGGAGAGGGCGGCGCCGGCGGGAGCAAGAGAAGGTGCCGCCGGCGGGAGCTGAGGAGATCTGTGGCAGCTATTTGGGAGAGGGGAGAAAGGGCTGTGGCAGCTGTGAGGGAGAGGGAAGATGTGAGGGGAGAAAGGGCTGTGGTGGCTGTGAGGGAGAGGGAAGATGTGAGGAGTAAAGCTAGGGTTTAGTTAATGGGCCTGGGCTTTTCAATTTTATTTTTGGGCTAATAAGTAATGGCTGAAAATTTGACCCATACCTAGATATTTATTGTCATATACTATATAGTGTATATATATTATATAAATTTCCTAAAATATATGGAATAATTAAATAGAACGACCAAAATCGACTAATCGCGATTAATCGCGATTAGTTTTCTGGTCGGTACCATGGCGACTAGGTTCGACTAGGCGATTTGTAAACATTGTAGCCAGCCGAATTTGACTAACAACTTCTTCATGCCTCTCTCAATTGAAACCGAGGCAAAATTGCAGCAACTTATATACATTAATCGGCTCAACTTAGATAACAATGCATTGGATGCCTGGTGCTACATCTGGGGGTCAAAGTCATTTCAGGCCAAAAAAGTCTACCTCCATACCTTCGCAAATTTGGATGTGCACCTAGCTTTTACCTGGATTTGGGCATGCAGATGCTCAAACAAGATAAAAATCTTCTTCTGGTTACTTCTCCATGACAGATTGAATACAAAAGACATTCTTCAATGAAAACATTGCATCCAGCCTGATCAAAACTGCTTCTGTGTACTGTGCTCTAATGACCAACTTGAGACATCCATTTATCTATTCTTCAAATGCACCTTTATTGTCACATGTTGGGACTGCTATTGGCCTCGCCTGGCCATCACTTGATGCTACTGAGGATCTGATTGTGTCGGCTCGTGGCAGCTATAGATGGCCCTTCCTCCTGGAGATCATTATGATCGGTGCCTAGACCATATGGCTTCATCGTAATAAGTGTGTTTTCCGTCAACAGACTCCTATCAAGATATGGCTCTTTGTCTTAAGCAAACACTCTTAACTCAGATGCATAGGTGTAAATCGGCACTTAAAGAAGCTCTATCAACATGGATGTCTAACCTATAAAATAGCCAAATTCTAGTTTTTTATATTTTTGCTCTCCAACCCCTACTTTAAACTTCCTACTGTAAAAGAGTCTCTTGCTGGTTATGATCAAAAAAAATTTAAATATTTTGAGAAAATTATCATGAATGATGTTTTCTATATTCACGAGGACAAATTAGAATTTAAAGAACAAATGTATTAGGTTTAAAAGCAAATCAATAGTTACATTTTTGTTCGAACTTGAAACTTTTTTTACGATCAAAATGCAACATATCTTATCTAATGTAAAATTTTGTATTTTTTGGATCATTTTACTATTTTTAATTCATTAAATATGTTTTTAAGATTTAAATTGAAATAGATGAAATTTAAATTGCAAGTGCTTGAAATATTGAACCAAAATTCGTAGAAAAATCATATTCATGTTTTTATTCCATTTTTACTTCTTAACCACTAAATTAAATGAAAGTTTAAAAAACTAGGCTACGACACTCAGTCAGTAGGCAACGTGGAGCATAATGGTTTGTTTATTTTTAAAAAAATCAAATGAATTCTAATATATACGAGATTTGTCATGGTATTATGATATGATAAATTAAAAATGTTTCGATAAAGCTATCAAATAAGATGTTAAAAAAGCATTAGATTCCACAAGGATGAATTGAGATTAAGGAATGTATTAAATTTAAAAGTAAATCAATAATTAAATTTTCATTTGAACCTGAATTTTTTTTTATGATCAAAATATAACATAGCTTATCTCATGTAATTTTTTGGTATTTTTTATCAGTTTACCATTTTAATTCATTAAGTATGTTTCTAAGATTTATATTAAAATATGTAAAATTTGAACTGTATGTGCATGAAATAATATATTAAAATTTGTACAAAAAACATATTCATGTTTTGAGACTTTGAGTCAATTTTTAGATTGTACAAACTAAATGGAATGAAATTTTAAAAAATCATGGTTGCGACACTTGATTAACAACATGGTGAGCTTAATGGTTTTTTAATTTAAAAAATCAAATTAAGTCTGAAAAATACGAGACATGTAATAGTATTATGATATGAATTTATGATATGTAGATGCTATAATAAAAATTAAAAATATTTAATAAAGTTGTCCCATATGATGTTAAGAAACATGAGGTACTTCAAGAAATAATTAGGATTTAAAAAATGAATGGGTTGGCTTTGAAAGAAAATTATCAGTTAAATACTCGTTTGAACTTAAATTTTTTCTACAATCAAAATACAGTGTATAGTATCAGATGAAACAAATTAGTATTTTTCTCAGTTAATTATTTATTTTTAATTAATTAATTGCGTTTTTTAGAATTTAAATTGAACAAGTCAAATTTGGGAAAATAAAAATGGCAAAAATGACAGACTTTTATCCATAAAAAACTTAAAATCTTTCATGTTATGTAGAAAATATTTTCCTTTCATTTTTTTAGGTTTTCTCTTTTTATTTTTGTTTCTCTTCCCTCTTTTCTATCTATTTTCCCCTTTCCACTTTCTTCATCTCCGCTCATTCCCTTTCTTTCCCATGCGCAAGCCGATAGAGCTTCTACGCGGTGGGGCGGCCAGACGACTAGGCGAGGCGGTGGACATGACACGCGACGGGGAGAGAGGTAGAGTTGCCAAGCGAGTAGACTAAGCCATAGGGCGAGGCGCTAGGCAGGCACGTGACGGGGCTACAGGCTTGTTGGCTAGACGCGCGGTAGGGCTCGTGGCACGGCCTCGGCAGGCCACATGGCTGGGAGAGAAGCTGTGTGGCGACCGAGCCGCGCGAGCCTAGGCAAGTGAGTGAGCGACTTGAGCGACGGCCGGGGCGAAAGTCTCGGACGGCAGCCGACACGTGCAGCTTGGGCGAGCGGAGGTGGGAACCTATGGCCAAAGGAGAGGGCCGACGGCCGTAGTGCAGACCGACGACAACGGCGTGAACCAACAGAGGCTATTGGAACTAGGGTTGTGCGTGCCATCCTCAAGGCTACAACTTCTTACCTTTAACCCTAGCACGAATCCTGAGGTAAATCGATGGCTATAATTAATTGGACCTAAATGTCTAATGGGCCAGTAAATCCAGATATCCAGATAAGAATTTTCTGAATTATCCAAATCTGAATTCGTATCTGTCGGATACTAACGATATCATATCCATTTCCACATCCGGAAAAAATATCCGAATTTGTATCCATATCAAAAAATATGAATCCATTTTTCTAGATATGGTCGAAAACTATCCGAAACACTTTCACCCTTATCGCCAACACAACGGTCAAAATCTCTATGAGCCACTGTAGTGCCATATTTGGTTCCTACGAATTTGTAATGCATCGCTAGAACTCCACTGCACCTCCAAGTTCCTCTCCTACGCCGTTGGTTCCCTTCCAATGCCATCAGGTCACCGTCAGCCCCTTCTCGTGCTTCTAGTATTTTCCCACGTAATCAACCTCACTAGCATCTGCATCTTCACCAAACCATCCCTACCTATGGCCAGATCTATGTCATGCATCCCCACAGAGCGCCACATCTTCGCTGGGCACCACCAGCCTAACCTATGCCACCAATCTTCATCGATGTGGTCGTTTGCTCTGACGTTAGACACCACTTAAACTGACGTGGGCACGTACCGAATTGAGTTGTCGGACAATGCATGTGACAACTTCATTGCCACTGTGCTCGTCATCATATACGACAAGGCCAACGAGATCCAAAGCGCTAATGCCAAGATAGGGAAAAATGACTACACCGCCAACACAACAGGATATCACTGCAACTTCATGTTCTACCAACATAAATTAGTTAAATAATATATCAAAATGTTGATACTAAACAGACATGAAATTTTAGTCAGAGAAACATAAATAATATACACAGTTACACACATTGGTAATGCACACGATTTTTCTACCGATTAATCAATGGTCACCGAATCACATGTTAATCGACCAATTAATTGGTTAACCAACCGATTTTTTTCAACACTAACATGTCAAGGGCCTCAAACCCTAAGACAGGAGGACCTTGGTTGCGTAGCTTGTAGCGGGCACGAGAAGAATCCCTTGTCACGCTATCTTGTAGAACAAAGGGGTACTAGACAGAATTAAAGTAGATTGCAGAATAATACTTCTTATTGCTTGATTGTGCCTGAAAGGCTTACATCTATATTTATAAACTAACATGAATCGTACTCAAACAAGGAAACCTAATCTCAACAAACAAGAAAACATAATCTTAACAGAGGGGGACTAGACAGAATTAGAGTAGATTGTAGAATAATACTTCTTATTGCTTGATTGGGCCTGAAAGGCTTACATCTATATTTATAAACTAACATGAATCATACTCAAACAAGGAAACCTAATCTCAACAAACAAGAAAACATAATCTTAACAAACAAGAAAACTATATCAAAAGTCCTAATTGAAATAGGGTTGCTCTTATGGACCGATTGGTGCTACCACACTAGGCTGCATGCCCTCCTTGGGTCAGGCCCGACGCTAGTAATGCTGGTCCCATATGACATCTCTCTTCCCCTCGACAAGCAGCTCGTCCTTGAGCTGAAATGAAGGATAACGATTGATGAAATTGTCGACATCTTCCCAAGTTGTTGAGCTTGGTGCTTCACCTTTCCACTGAATAAGCACTTGTCGAACACCCCTGGCCAGACAAGATTTTACTACCTTCTCTGGTTCAAGTACTGAAAAGCACCATTGTGTGTTGAAGGTAGAGGCGGAGCAATCGACGGTGTGCCAACAAACTTTTTGAGCAGGCCCACGTGAAATACATCGTGTAGGCGAACGCGTGGAGGCAACTCCAAGCAATACGCCACACTGTTGATGATCTCACAGATGCAGTATGGTCCATAGAAGCGAGGAGAGAGCTTCCCCTTGAACGGTACTTGTAAAGATGTTGGTTTGCATTGTCAGAGACAAAGCCAAACCCAATCATCGATGGCATAGTTAGCGTTGCAATGTTTCCTGTCGTAATGCAACTTGTAAACTACTTGGGCTTGCTCAAAACAATACCAAACATCAGCGATAAAATTTTCACGGTCAGACATGCCTTTTGCCATTGTAGCCACCTAAGACTCCCCTGGTTCATACGATCGGATGGAGAGGGTCACGGCCATAGACAACCCAAAACGGAGTGTCCTTTAGTGCTCCAACATAACCATTGACGAGGACGATCACCGGTGAAGCAGCGAAGGTACATAACAATGACTTTCTTGGCTGCCTAAGTGACCATCGGACTGAGGGTGAAAAGCAGATGTCATGTGAAACTTTGCCCTAGTTTCGTTAGTTCCCACCAAAACAGCGATGTGAATATCAGGTCCCTATCCGAGACAATAGACTCAAGAATGCCATGGAGGTGAACAACTTTGGTGAAGAAAGCTTGCGCCACTGATTCTGCTGAATACGAGTGAGCCAATGAAATGAAGTGGCAATATTTGCTAAAACGATCCACCACTGTCAAGAGGACTGATTTTCCTCCTACTCGAGGAAGCGCTTCAACAAAGTCAATCCCGATATCAGCCCAAATTGTCGTAGGTACTGGCAGGGGTAGCAATAAACTTGTCGGATGGAGATGCTCTGATTTGTATCGTTGACAGGTGGCACATGCGCGGATGTAGTCTTGGACCACCGCGCGGAGGTTGGGTGAATGAATGTCATGGCGTAGTCGATGCAGAGTGTGCTGGACTCCTTCATGCCTACATCATGGACGACGAACAATATTTCTTGAAGCAACGGGGAAGCCAAAAGGACATAGAGGCGTCCATAAGTGACGAAGCCATCGATGAGGAAACATGGGGCCTAGCGTCGTGAGGAAGATATGTTGTCGTGCAAGGCCATCGGCGCAGGATCAACGTCATTTGCCTAGCAGAGGCAATCGATGTAGTTGAATCGAGGACCTGATATGGTGAGGAGTGTAGCCTCCTTCGTATCTCGACGCGAAAGAGCGCCAGCCATTGTGTTGGAGCTATCAGTCTTGTACTTGACAAAATCAAACCCGAGGAGCTTGTCCACCCAATGTTGTGATATGCTGGCCAAACGTTGATCAAGTAAAAATTTCAAACTGAAATGATTGGTCCGTACCATGAATCGGTGACCCCACAAATAAGGTCACCAGTGTCGGATAGAGAGGACAAGACTGATGAGTTCTTTCATAAGCCACCAAAGATTGGTGTCGAGGGGCATCAGGTTGACTGAAGAACGCCATCGAGTGCTGCTCTTGAAGTAAAACGGCCCTAAATTCGTAGGTCGAGGCATCACACTCGACTATAAATTGTTTGGAGAAGTCTCACATGGTGAGTACCGAGGCAGAAGTGATAGCCGCCTTGAGAGCCTGAAAGGCGCTAATTGTCGATTCGCTCCAAAGTGATGGTGTTGCATTGTCGTTCAAGTTCATCCTTGTGCGCAACTGGGTACCAGTATGGCCGAACTGCTACCGGGGCTGATCATGGTAACAAAGTGATGTTGTGATCTCGAGCACGAGGCGGTGGCATCCCTTGAGGTTCAGTGAAGATGGCAACAAATTCATCGAGGACAGCAGTCATGAGGTCTTCACTAGAACACACTCGCAACCCTGGTCCAGCAGAACTAGCGACACCATGCCAACAGACCTGATGGTCCCTACGTTAGAAGGTCATGGTAAGCGCCCCAAAGTCCCATGTAATTGGTCCTAAGGATGCAAGCCATTGGGTGCCGAGTACTATGCCATAGCCGGCCAATGGGAGGGTGTTGAAATCAATCTTGAATTCTTCTTGGCTGATCTGAAATTGAGCGTCCCGGTACATGGTCAGGCAAGATAAGTGCTCACCATTTGCCACTGTGACAAGCATCTTTCCATGTGGTCGAAGGTGTAGAGTTGTTCAACCAGCTGCCTCCTCCAAAATAAAATTATGGGTCGAACCAGAATCGAGGAGAGCTAACAAGGAGACCCCTCCTAAAAGAAGCGGAACCTGCATGTTTTGCTGGTTTTTACTCCAGCAATAGCATGTAGGGAAATATGTGGGTCAACTTCTTGCTGGTCGACCTAGTCAAAAGCATTGTCGTCATAGTTATTAAGACGCTACATAGTTGTTATGGTGTCGCCATATCGTCGCCATACCGTCGGCATAGCGTCGTGGCGGAATTTTGCAATTCGCCACGGGCCGCCATATCGCCCATTGGTATGTGGCAGGCGCCCGCCACGATTTATAAATGGGTGGAGAGAAGCTAGGGTTTATAAATGGGCTGAGAAGCTAGGGTTTATAAATAGGCTGTAATTTAAATGGGCTGAAATTTAAATGGTTACTGAACTTATTAGACATAATTTTAAATATGTTTTTGCAATTTAAATTATATATTTTTATATTATAATATATCTAAAGTGACTATTGTAACTTGATATTGTATTGCTATGTTTATCATACTATATCACTATTGTTATTTGCAATTTAGTATTTTAGTACATATATATTAATATATTTTTCTAAATCCTATAAGTTATTTTTCTATATTGTTCGCCACGCCGATGTGTCTATAGCGACGCCACGCTGCGCACCATAAGCGTTGTAAAGTTGTGAAGGTGGTAGATCGTCGTGTTTCACCGCGTCGCCATAACAACTATGAGGCGCTAAGACGAGGCGAGGCGGTGGAGTACCGCCTTACCACCTATGCAGTAAGACGACGCCTTACGTCCATAGAAAATACATGATTTAGAAAAAAAATATTGATAGATACGTAATAAATTCTAAATAGGAATAGCAAGATAGCAATATAAAAATAGTAATATACTATCAAATTGCAATATTTTCACTTTATATGTCTTATAAATTTAAATATACATAATTAAAATTATAATAACACATTTAAAATTATATTTAATGATATATTTAGAGTTCAGTTTAATTATTAATTTATACAATTTTGATCCTGCGGCCCACTTAAGGCCCATTTGATTATTTTTTCCTCTCTAAACCCTAACTTCCCTCCCACTGCCACTAAATCTCAGGCTTTTTTCATCCTCTCCTACCAATCGCCGCTTCTTCCTCTCTCTTCCCCTCCTCTCCCCCTTCTTCCACACTGCACAGGGTCTCGCAGCATGAAGCTTGCACCCGACCTCTCCATGCCGCACAGGGCCTTAGCGTGCGCCGCCCACAGGACCTCGTTGTGCGCCGCGCACAAGACCTCTTTGTGCTCTCGTTCGGCCGCTTCCGTCCTCCTCATAGCACAGGACCTCGCCGCACCTGATGTACACCACGCCCGGCCTCGCTGTGCACTGCTCCACGCCGCGCTGGGCTCTTCGCACCAGATCTAGCCTCTCTGCATCGGATCTACACCGCCCTCGGCCCTCTATGCGCCCGGCGAGCACCCTAGGGGTAAGGTGTCGAGACGCCTTACCCCCGCTGACTGTCTTGTCGCTAAAGCGATGCCTAAGCGACGCCTTGATAAGTATGATTGTCGTCGTCATCCTCATAATTGAGTTCGAGGAGGAAGTCTTTAGCAGACCCAACCATGCCCTCAACTGAAGCGTTCATTGCAATTAAAGCAAAGATCAAGATGACGCCATTCTTCGATCTCCGTTGGGGGTAGCCTTTTAATTGTTCGACCCTCTGTTGAAGCTGTTGTTGTTGTAGAGGCCTATATCAGAGGTGTCGGGATTGTTGGCCTGTCCGGCAAGGTGGGCAGGAGGCCTCGTGTGGTCTAGCAAGGACCAGCCAACACCAGAAGTAGTGTTGCAACACATTGATCTCGTAGTTCAAGCTTGCGGGCCAGGCTCATAGCGACGGCGAGAGATTATGGATTCTGAATTTCCACAAACCCTAGGACGGGAGGACCTTGGCTACATAGCTCGTAGCGGGCACAGGGAGAATCCACTTGCCGCACTATCTTGTAGAACGGAGTGGGACTATACATAATTAGATCAAATTGTAGAATAATACTTCTTCTTGCTTGATTGTGCCTGAAGGGCTTACATCTATATTTATAAGGACTAAAGATTAACTAACATGAATGATGAATCCTACTCAAACAAGGAAACCTAATCTTAACAAACAAGGAAACTATGTCAAAAAACTTAGGGGTGTTTGGATCCAAGGGGCTAAAAAAGAGTTAAAATTTAGTCACTTTAGAAGTTAAAAATCCAAACAGCAAGGCTAAAAAGGAGCTAAATTTTTTTAGTCCATTAGCCCCTAAAGAGGAGCTAAGAGGGACTAAAATGCCCCCTTTCACCCACCATAAATGCTTTAGTCTTTTTTTAATCCTTGAATCCAAACAAGATGACTAAAATTTTAGCCCCTATTTTAGTCACTTTGCTTTAGCCCCTTAGATCCAAACAGGCCCTCAATTGAAATAGGGTTGCTCTTATGGGCCGGCTGGTGTTGCCATACCGGGCCACATGCCCTCCTTGGGCCAGGCCCGATGCTGGTAGTGTCGGTCTTATATGACATAATAGGTAGATTATAAGCACCATAAATAATCATAATCGCAAGTTGCAGATCATAATCGCAAGTTCGCAACTAGAACTTACAACATAGGAACTCAACTATTGGCAATGGTATTGTACATAAGTAAAATGACAATCCTATGAGGTTATGACAACTTTTGCCTTCAAGATTATTTCAATCAAAGGGATTCTGCTCCTAGTGCCAAATTGTAGCTCTCAACACAGATACAAAACTAAATAGGGACTGAATTGGACATAATCTAAAACAAGAAAGAAGAAACCGCACACATTAACTCAACAACACACTAAGCTTTTTTGTATTACCAAGCCTAAAACTCACGCAAAATATTTATTAGTTAATCAAGGTAATCAAAAGTGTATTAAACACAAGGTAATCAAAAGTGTACCACACACAAGGTAATGAAAGCATCAAGATTGGAACAATTTAAGTTCACATAAATTGGTGCAAGTAGTAATTAATGTTTACCTAGGCAAGTTTCCTTGACAAAGAATTCCAATATGTTTGGTGTTCTTAAGGCAGTAAGGCGAGGCATCCTACCCCTTGATTTTTGTAGCAGGCTAGAAATGTAGCATATATATTTACCTTGGTGCTACCAGTCTTTTCTTCTCTTCTCATCTTCCCTTCTCTTCTATTGTCCCATGCAACTAGCCAACTATTGTTCACTAAACCAGCTACTAATCCAAATATTTTCCTGTTAGCCAACTACTCACACTTAATCTCATGTACTGTTTTCACTACTAGCCTTAATCACCGTACTGTTTCCAACTCTCCTATCCTCTTTCCCTCTCTATCCCTCTCTTTCATTTCTTCTCTTTTCACTGCTAGCCCTTAATCCCACATACTATTTCCAACTTTTCGCTCCAGACTATAATATCTCTTGGGCGCATGCCCTTCCCTCGCTTCTCTCTTTTCTCGCATGATCTACCCACAGTCGACTGAACCAACCGCATGCCTTCACTGCCGACGAAAAGGCCACCCACCGAGCACGTTAGTCATCGAGCAAATCCATCGCCAGTCGTTGTCGCCACTGAGAAAATCCACAACTGACTGTCGTCGCCACTCTTTTCCCTATCTTTTCGCTCTCTTTGCTATCGGCCATATATCCTATGCATTTTCCCTCCAGTGTGCTAGCTTCTTTCCTTCTCGTGCTCATCTTTCACGTGTGCCACCAGTCCAATAGTGTTTGCCCTAGGTAGTTGAGCGTCCAGTCAACGCCATATCGCACCTAAGTGGATGCCCAGTACATGAGGCGGACAGCATATGCGCCTCCACCAAGGCGATGCCGACGCCTAGCACTAAACCTCACAGAAATGCCTAGGTGTCGCCTAGGTGACACCTTGAGAACATTGAATATGTTAATAGAACAATGTCAAATTCAGATAATACGACACGTCTAAGTTTAGTATAGTGGGAGAGTTTTAAGTGTGCTATTATAATTTTCACGGTTTAAAAATATGTCATCGGTGTGCCACGGACGAACGGAGAGTCACCACAATCATTCATGGTAGCATTCTTCAAATTCCTGAAAATTGTAATGGCATGTGAGGAAATTCCCCTAGTATAAGCTAGGTTAGCAAAAGGCATGCATTAACATTGAATAAATAGCACAAAATGAGTTTGGGACTACAAAAACTGGGCAAAATATTGAATTTGCATTTAAGGCTAGAGCACACTATCAACCCAAAACAAAACTTTAAGATGCCTAACTAGATTGTATTGATTACTTAGCTTAACTCAAGGTCCAAGCAGGCAAGCAGCGAAGCAAAGATTTTCCTTATAACAAGTCCAAGGAAAGCTACATTCCACAGGAGGCGATTATTCTTCATTCAAATGTCTATAAGCAGCCAGAACTGAAATGCAACATAGGCTATAAGAATTATGGCAAAATTGTCAGCACCATAAATGATCATAATTACAACTGGGATTTACAACATATTAGCCCAACTATTGGCAGGTAAGTTGCAATTAAAAAGCTCTACACTAGTAAAATGATCCAAACGCAACTTCTACATTAGGTTTAGCAAAGGGATTCTGCTTGTAAAGCTAAAATGTAGCTCACAACACAGATACAAAACTAAGTAGGAACTAGGAACTTAACTGGACATATAATCTAAAAGCAGGAAAGAAACAGCATTTAAGCTCATAACATAACTCAACAGCTCGCATATTTTTAACATTTTTTGTAATACACGTCCTAAAAACCGTGCAAATGAGAGATAAACCCATGAACAAACATACAGCTAGAAAGAGCTAACACTCCAACAGATTATGTTTTCCCCGTTCTAGGCTTCTAGCAGTAACATGCTAATATATCCCTCTTATCGCTTCCTTTCTCATTATACATCGAGCTTATCTCAACACGAACAGGAAAACAGCGACCCAAATATCATCCCATTCCGCACAACAGCAGACTAGCAGAGCAATTGAAATGGCCACAAACAGATCAAACATTTTTCGCAACATTCAATATAAATGAGAGCTCAAAACCCTAAAATTCCAGGGATCGGTAATCGAGAATCTCCGACCCGTGCCCCCAAAATGAAACACCTAAAAAAATCCAGAAATTACGAATCGAAGGGAGCTGCGCTTAGGAGGGGGGCCTCACGCCCTCACCCTTGATGACTTTGTCGGAGCCCTTGATGGTGTAGGACTCGAGGATCCGCTTGGGCGGCCGCGACTTCGCCATGGGAAGCGACGGCAACGAGACGACGACGAGACGGGCTGGGGCTGGGCCGGTTGCTAGGGTTTGGAGTAGACGAGGAGGAGATGGGGTTTCTTTATAATTTCTTAATGGCGTTTTTTGGCTCGAAAATGTTGTGGCTTTCTTCCCCCTCCTTTCTACCGTCTCGCTTGCTTTCAATTTGATGCGAGCAGTAAAAGTTGGGGTAAATTTTGCAGACGGAGGACGAGGAGTCATTGTACCGTTGATAAGCGGATGTAGATGTGATGCATCTCGGCTGTTGAGAGGTCCAGAGGCTTCGTCTGGTGGTTTGGAAGGATGTTGGACTTGGTATACGGTAGAATCGTGGTGATTATATTACTCTAGAAATATTACATTTATAATCTCTACTATGTAAAGAGCCAATTTCATCTTGCACAACGCACGCAGCGTGTGTCCGTCCATAGTGCGCTTGTTCAAGACCCATCGTGTGATCGCCAGCCCACCTCCCCTTCCCACACATGCACTCTCCCCCTCCTGGTGCAGAGTTGCCTCCCTCCACAGTCCACACTAAACAGTTGCTCCCCCTCCATCCCTCTCTGTGGGCACCATCGCCTCCCCTTCATGCACAATCGCCTCCTCCCCTTCATGCGCAACCATTGCCTCCCTTCTGCGTGCAACCACCACACACACCCGCGTCACCACAATCGACGCTGAAGCCGCGGCGGTGGAGTGGAGTGGGTGGTGGCGGAGGTGTGGGTGCTGGGGCAGCCGAGGGTGCATGCGCTGATGGAGAAGGCAACGTGGGAGCCGGGGTACGACTAGAAGGGCGTGCTCCATCGATGAGTTCTGGTGAGTTGCTAGCGAGGAGTGGGGATTCCACCGACCGAAGCAGTAACTCGGAGGTGGCGGCAGCCTCCATCACTCTACTCAAACAGCCCTCGCCTATGAACCCAATCATTCCCCGCATCTCCCTCTTCCTCCTGCCGCCTCTCCTCTCCTAGGACCTAGAGCTTTCCCGTGGCCACTCGGCATGTGAGTGTCACCTCGCCACCGGTCCAATCCCACGACCTCTCCTCTTGGTTTGTGTCTATCCCCGATCGAATTCATAGTGCATGAGAGGGTGCCTCGCTGAGCTCGGGGGTCGATTTAGCAAGGGTTTAGGGCTTTTGATTCCACTGCAGATTGTGTTTGGCTAAGGTTTAGTGGCATTGGCCTCTGGGCGGTGCATGCTCTTAGCTTTCCTTAGGAAGCAAATGTGTTGTGGACTGTCCAATGGGTTTGGCCTGATTGGATTTAGTGGTGTTGCTTTTGTTTTTGCTAGAAATATGGTGGAAAAGTCAAAGGGTGGGAGGAGCAAGGGGAAGGCATAGGGTATAAGCCAGATCACTACGGTGGAACGAGAGGTGCCAATGATTGATGGAGGTGAGGATGGCAAGCCTGAGAATGGGGACGTTGCCGAGTCTGCCACTGTGGAGGGTGGTGCTCCTGATGTTGAGAAGGAGCCAGTGGATGTAGTTGGGGAAACACAAGCTCCGAAGAAGCCAGCTAAAGGTAAGGGTCACTCACTAATATTGTATTTGTTTTGTCAAACAAGAAATCATGCCCTGTAGTATATAACATCAATAAAGCCCTGACTCTAGAGACATAACTATTTGGACAGAGAAGTGTCACTACTGGGCTGGCGACAAGCGTGCAGCAGAGGCCTGTTCGAGTTCGACGCCCTAATGTCTTGTTGGACCCCGCTGTTTGGGCCAAGTAATCTAGAAGCAGTAGTATAAATAGTTGTTCTGGCATAAAGTGCAGGGCATGGAAGAACGTGTGTAACAACTCTATCTCCCCCAATCTTCTTCTTCCCTTCCCCTACTCCTCCTGAAACTCCCTGAACTCCAATACTCAAACCATAATCCTGTGAAGAATCAAGTTGGGTCGTAACATTTTGGTATCAGAGCCTATCCAATCTGGAGCATCTGGACGTTCCCCGCTTCCAGACACGACAACAAGTGAAGACTCAACGAATTGAGCAGCAGATCGCGGAGTTAGTCAAGGCTCTGCAGACCATCCAGGAATAGAACACCTTCATCCAAGGTTCGGTGGCCGCGACGACGGCGACGATTGAGGAAATGGCACCGGTGATCCACGAACTGGCGGGATGGCGACTTCACGTGGAAGGCGCCATCGACGATCTAGGAGGAGAGATGGGCGAACTGAAGGCGCAGGTGGATCGAATCGCCCAAAACCCTGTGCTGTTGGTGCGCGCTGCGGATCTTCCCGGGCTTCTTCCTACCCCGGTGAAGAAATCGCTGTCGGATGGAGGCCTTCCTACTCTGGTCCCAGGGGAGAATGGACTTCATCGACCAGCTGGCCACCGCCTACCATCTTTTAACCGGGGAGAGGTTGGTCGGGGTTTTCCCCCTACCAATCACACCCCGGACAAGGGTACGTTGTTCGATCTTACTCCCATCTCCGTTGTTTCCTTGCATGGGGATAGGGGAACTGGGCCCGGGATGGCTGGAACACATCATCATGCACCCACACCGAAAATGGAGTTTCCAGTGTTTAATGGGGAAAACCAAAGTCCTGGAGAAGAAAATGTGAATCATACTTTAAGGTGTTTGGCATGCATCGTTCGCTTTGGGTGAATTCGGCTACCATGCATTTTGTGGGAATGGCTGCTAGTTGACTAGATGATATGAACGTCAATCTTGATGGAGTAGAGTGGGAGAATTTTTGCGAGGCCGTCTCGGTTAAATTTGGGCAAGATGAATTTCAAATGGTGTTAAATCAACTATTTCATTTGAAGCAAACGGGTACTGTAACTGAGTACTCAGAGAAGTTTAGTGAGATCAAAGGGGCTTTACTTGCTCAGCATGCAGAGTGGGATCCTATGTTTTTTCCGTCACGTTTTGTTGATGGGTTACGGGATGAAATTCGTGTTGTTGTTCAACTTCATCGGCCCCGCGACATGGATACTGCTCTCTCTCTCGCATTGTTGCAGGAAGACGCTTTGGCCGTGCTGAAGCCTGTGGTTCGGCGTTTCGAGCCATGGCCAAATTCGCGCTCCTCCAATGTGAAGGCAGCGCTGCCATTACCATTACCTCCGAGCTGGCCTAGTGTGGCTCGTGGTTTTTTGATTGATGATCGTGGCAATCCAGACATGAGTCGGGTTCAGTCAGCAGAAGAAAAGGTGGCGGCACTACGAGCATACCGTCGTGCTCGTGGGGAATGTTACAAGTGTGGAGAGCCATGGAGCCGACAACATGTTTGTGCCACTATAGTACCGCTCCATGTTGTTGAGGAATTATGGGCGCTGTTACACTCGGAGGATCCAGTTACCAATCATGGTCGTTCTCGCTCAGTTGTTGCTGACACAGAAATTGGGGATTCATTATTGATCATTTCTTTGGCTGCTGTACAAGGACAAGAGACATTGTGTATTATGCGCCTCCACGGGGAACTTCAGGGATATCTAGTTTTAATGTTGGTGGACTCGGGAAGCTCTAGTACATTCGTGGCCGAGCACCTGGCCGCCTAGTTGCGGGGTGTCGTGCCAATGTTGACACCGGTTAAGGTTAAGGTGGCGAATGGAGACGTGATTTCTTGTAACAAGGTACTGCCAAATTGTTACTGGTGGATCCAAGGGCATACATTATGTACCTCCTTCAAAGTGCTTCCATTGGCTTGCTATGATATTGTTTTGGGCATGGATTGGCTAGAGTCACACAGTCCGATGGCCATTGATTGGAAACTGAAATCGATTTCTTTCCGAAGGGAGGGAATTGATGTGTCTTTACAAGGAGTACAAGCTCACGTGGATAGTTGTCCTCTGATATCTTCAGCACAGTTGCATACTTTGTGTGACAATGGATCGGTGGCTCGAGTTCTTCACTGTTGCATGGTCCAAGCTGAGTTGGATGTGAGCACTATACCAGCAGCAATGTCTAGGTTATTAGAAGAATACTCTTAGGTGTTTGCTGAACCTAAAGGTTTGCCACCTTCCAGGGAGTTTGACCATGCTAACCCTTTAATTCCTGGTGCGCGTCCAGTCAATCTTCGACCATATCACTATAATCTGGCACAAAAAGATGAAATTGAAAAGCAACTCAAAGAAATGTTAACGCAAGGAGTCATTCAGCCTAGTGCTAGTCCCTTCACTTCACTAGTGTTACTTGTACAGAAAAAGGATGGTACATGGCGGTTTTGTGTGGATTACCGTCACCTTAATGCCATCACAGTTAAGAATCGCTATCCATTACCTATTATTGATGAACTTCTAGATGAGCTTGCTGGTTCGTGTTGGTTTACCAGTTTAGACCTACGAGCTGGTTACCATCAGATTCGCATGCGTCCTGAAGATGAGCACAAAACAACGTTTCAAACTCATAATGGTCACTATGAGTTTAAAGTGATGTCTTATGGTCTTACCAGTGCACCAGCCACCTTTCAGGGAACGATGAATACAATTCTTGCTCCACTGCTTCGTAAATGTGTGTCGGTCTTCATTGATGATATCTTGATTTACAGCCGCACTTTACCTGATCATGTACATCATATTCGGTTGGTGTTTGATATTCTTACTCAGCAGCAATTGAAGGTTAAACGTTCTAAATGTGTGTTTGCACAACAATCCTTGATCTATCTGGGCCATATTATTAGCATGGATGGCGTCTCTACTGATCCCAAGAATATCATTGCGATGCAACAGTGGCCACGTCCTGTGAATGTCAAGGAGGTCCGCAGTTTTTTGGGCTTGGTGGGTTATTATCGTAAGTTTGTCCGACACTTTGGCATTATTTCACGACCACTAACTGATCTATTGAAGAAGGGGGTGCCTTTTGTTTGGACACTGGACACAGATCAAGCGTTTCAGGTTCTGAAACAGGCTCTGATTTCAGCCCCTGTATTGGCATTGCCAGATTTCTCTAAACCATTCGTGGTTGAGACAGATGCATCAGACAAGGGTATTGGTGCAGTCTTATCCTAAGGAGGTCATCCAATTGCATTTTTAAGCAAATCTCTTGGTACACGTAATCAAGCTTTGTCGACATATGAGAAGGAATGCCTAGCGATACTTATGGCCATGGACCGGTGGCGCTCCTATTTGCATCAAGCACCATTTGAAATCAGAACTGATCAGCGCAGTTTGATTCATTTGTATGATCAACGAGCTGTTACACCATGGCAGCAAAAGGCTCTCACCAAACTTTTGGGTTTGCAGTACCGGATTGTGTATAGAAGAGGTGCTGAAAATCATGCTGCCGATGCGCTATCAAGAAAAATCATATCCTTTTTGCGGTCTCTCAAGTGGTGCCTGCCTGGCTACAGATGGTGGTGGATGGATACTCAGCTGATCCAGCTACAACTAGTTTATTTGCCCGTCTTAGTGGATCAGCGACACACTCAGATGGGGATTTTTCGTTGGTGAATGGTATTATTCGTTTCTGTGGGTGTATTTGGCTGGGTTCAGATCAAACATCACAATCTCGGGTGTTGGCAGCTTGTCATAACAGTGCTCTTGGGGGACACTCTGGGGTTCAAGCCACATATCGCCGTCTTAAGCGTCTTTTTGCCTGGCCTGGTATGAAGAAAGCAGTGTCGACGTTTGTGGACCAATGCTCCATCTGCAAACAGGCCAAGACTGAACATGTTCGCTATCTAGGGCTTCTTCAACCTCTTCCGGTGCCCGATCATGCTTGGCAAGTGATATCTCTGGACTTTGTGGAAGGTTTGCCTCGTTCTAAAAATTTCAATTGCATTATGGTGGTAGTGGATAAATTGACCAGATATGCCCATTTTTTGGCACTTTCGCATCCTTTCACGGCTATTGATGTGGTTCGGCTTTATCATGACAACATCTACAAATTACATGGCTTGCCTCAATCCATGATTTTGGATCGGGTGTTCACTAGTGCTTTATGGAAGGAGTTATTTTGGCTAGCCAATACTCAGTTGTGCATGAGTACGGCTTATCATCCGCAAACGGATGGCCAAACAGAGAGGGTCAATCAATGTCTTGAAGCCTACCTACGCTGCTTCGTTCATTCTTGTCAGAAATAGTGGACATCTTGGTTGGCATTGGCGGAGTTCCGGTATAATACTTCTTATCACACTACTTTGGTCAAAACCCCCTTTGAAGTTCTATATGGTCACTCTCCTCGGCACTTTGGTATTGTTGATACTCGGGTTTGTCAAGTTCTAGAGTTACAAACTTGGTTGGCTGATCGTGCTCTCGCCACCAGCCTTCTGCGTCAGCACCTGGAACGAGCTCGCTAGCGCATGAAATTTCAAGCTGATCACAAGCGTTCTGAGCGCGTGTTTGCAGTTGGTGATTGTGTGTTGGTCAAGCTACAACCATATCTTCAGACTTCAGTGGCGACCAGGGCTAACCATAAATTGTCTTTCCGCTATTTTGGTCCTTTTCAAGTGGAATCCCGAGTTGGCGCAGTTGCATACAAGTTGAAGTTTCCAGCTACTACCAAAATACACCTAGTCTTCCATGTTTCGCAGCTCAAAAAAGGAGTGCCGCCAGCAGTGTTGGTAACCAAGGACTTACCACTCAGTCTGAACATGGAAGATCTGGTCGTCTTAGCACCTGCCAAGGTTCTGGACCGCCGTTTGTACAAGAAAGGTTCTAAAGTAACTGAGCAACTCAAGGTCCAACGGCAAGGATTGTCACCGGCCTTGGCCACCTGGGAAGACGCCAATGGGCTGCTGAATCGGTTTCCTGGCTTCGTGGCTTGCGGACAAGCCACTACTGAAGGAGGGGAGAATGTCACTACTGGGCTGGCGACAAGCGTGCAACAGAGGCCTATTCGAGTTCGACGCCCTAATGTCTTGTTGGACCCCGCTGTTTGGGCCAAGTAATCTAGAAGCAGTAGTATAAATAGTTGTTCTGGCATAAAGTGCAGGGCATGGAAGAACTTGTGTAACAACTCTATCTCCCCCAATCTTCTTCTTCCCTTCCCCTACTCCTCCTGAAACTCCCTGAACTCCAATACTCAAATCATAATCTCGTGAAGAATCAAGTTGGGTCATAACAAGAAGTCGTCCATTTTAGTCCTGATGTGCTATTGGGTTAGATAAATTACCGATTGTGCAATATTATTGGGCTTTACAAGGATACAACTTGTGTGTGTGATTTTAATAATTAAGTAGTTTAGAGCGATGTATTTTTTAAATGTAGAGTAAGACTAGATGAGGCCAATTAGCTACGTGGAATGAAAAACTTATTTAATGTTGCATCTCGTGATGGTGGGTATGTATTGTATTTATTACAACACTCTACTATGGGCCAGTTTGTTTCAGCTTCTGACAGCTGCAGCTACTTCTAGAATCTGATATAGAAAAAACGGTTCAGATTCTGGACTCAGATTGTGAGAATCAGTAGCTACAGAATCTAGAAATGAACTAGAATCCAGAAGCTGGAAAACACCAGCTACTCAGACTATCTAGCTACTGAGAATTTCTAGCTGCTAGAAGCTGAAACAAATAGGCCCTATGTAAAGGAGAATGATTTTCATCATTAGACAAATCTGGACCGTTCATCTTGATCTAGAGCGTTCATATTTCATCAGTACTCATTTTACTCATTGGAAACATCTGGACCGTTCATCTGTCATTCGTTACTCATTTGGAGCATCTGGGCCATCCATCCCTCCACCTGACTCGGCAATTTGCAGCACTCAATCTCGGTAACCCTCCCCTGTCCCGCAATCTCCCGCTGAGATTGGCTCTTTCCCGGAATCCCGCCCCACTCTAGCTGCCCCCAACGCGCCTCGAGCATTCCTGTTAAATTTCCCCCGACCAACTGCCACCACCCTTGTCCCCCACCCCCCGTGAGTGCGCTCGCATCCGTGCCCATCGGTTTCCACGCCCCTGTCCCTGGCCAGTGTGCAAGCTCGAGCTTGCTGGCCGCCACCCCACCGCCAGCACCACTGCCTCCCCCTCTATCTGAATGCAACCACCGCCGATCTTGGAGCCCACCGCTCACCTTCCCCGCCCGTGGTCGTGCCGCATATCTCATCCCCATCCTCCTCCCTTCCTTAACCCTGGCATCACCGCCTCTCTCCCATCTCCCACATGCCGTGGGGGCTCCGATCGAGGTGCTCCGGGAGTGTCACAGCTGAGGGCTGTGACATCCAGGAAGACTGAAGAGGAAGCTGCTGGTGGCGAAGGAAGCTGGCGGCGAAGTTGGCGGGAAGAAACAGAACACGTTTAAACGATTGCGGCAAATGTAATTACGTATTAAGAAAAAGGAAGCGTAAACTGTAACAGAACGATGGCTACTTAAAGGGCACCTTGCCGGTAGCAGGAAACCAAGAAGAAAAATATCCCCAACAGAATTTTGTTCCTGTGTCTCGCGTGTGTGTAGAGTCCTATGGTGATCTCGTTCCTTCCGGTGTGTGATACTCACCACCGGCGAGCCTCCGCCATCGGCGTCGTGTTACAGTGGTATCAGAGCGCTCGCTCATGGTCCTGTGGATTGGGTTAGCAATCACTCGTTCTGACTACTGTAAAATCCCCTCCAGGGTTCAGTTGGCGGGAGCAACGTGGCGCGCCAGACGTTGCAAGTCCGACAGGTGCTTTCCGCACTGGAGACGATGGAGGAAAGGATGATGGAAGTGATATCTACATTGGCAGCCAAGATGGAGAGTATGGAGGCCAACCAGGAGAGATTGGTCTCTAAAATAGACCACATGCAAGCCAAGGTTGAACTCACGATGACCTCTCTTGGACAGGTGCAGCAGGAGCAAGAAGGCATGGCAGCTGCATTAAAACAAGCATCAACAGGAATTCCTTCCAGGGAAGTGTCAGGTACTACTCCGGTTGATCCCTCAACTTTCGGGTTTAATTAGTTTGATGCCACTGAGAGGGACAGAGGAGGAAACGAATAGCACGTCTGACGTTGGATACCTCCTAAAATGGATCTGCCAAAATTTAGTGGAGAGGATGTGCGAATTTGGTTGGATCAATGTCACACTTATTTTGATTTATACCAAATTCCTGAGAATTTCAAGATGCTGGCTGCATCATTGACACTCATGGGGAAGGCTGCACATTGGTATAAAGCTTGGAAACATCATGTCGGTCGTCACACTTGGCAGGAGTTTAGTACAGCAGTTACACAGGAGTTTGGGGTTAATACACAACATATTAAGATGGATGAACTCTTGTTGTTGCGACAAAAGGGGACTGTGGATGAGTACAAGGAACAATTTGATACACTCTTGTATCAAATTCGTTTATACGAACACGCGGAGATGGGAGAACTGTGGCTAGTCCAATAGTTTGTGTTGGGACTCAAAGAGGTGTTGAGGTTGTTTGTGCGGTCCCAATTGCCGACAACGGTGACTCAGGCATATCATATAGCATTGGCAAAAGAAGGAGCAGGAGACGGCCTGGATGTTAAGAAAAAATGGATGCCTAAACCGAGTAGTGGCACGGGGGTTAAAACAATGGATAAGTCGAAATTCGGCTCGGGAGAAATATGGAAGGCACAACAGCTGAAGGAATACCGGAGGATACATGGCTTGTGTTTCAAGTGTGGGGAAACATATGCACCCGGACATCAATGTATCTTACCCATAGCTCAATTGCATGCCACTGAAGTGGAACCTCACAACGAAATATTGTCAGATCTCCTGTTGGATATGGTTTCAGCTGAAAATGGAACGGATGAGGATAATGCAGCATATCTATCTCTCAATGCTGTTGGTGGGCTTGAGGAGTCGGGTACCATAAAACTGCAAGTACTGGTTAAACGACAGAAGTTGTTGTTCTTGGTGGATTCTGGGAGCTCCCAGAGTTTCCTAAATATAGCACTGTTAAATCAACTTGAGCTGCAAGTGAAGCCCATTCAGATGATCAAGGTCAAGGTTGCCAATGGCAGTACAATGACATGCACACAAGTGGTGCCTCAATTTGAATGGTGGATCCAAGGCAAAACGTTTTCTCATGACATGAAAGTATTACCATTGGGAGGTTATGATGCCATACTGGGTATGGATTGGCTAGAACGATATAGTCCAATGGAGTGTGACTGGACTAACAAAACACTATCCTTCACTGTCAAACATCAGTTGGTGACCTTAAATGGAGTAAGGGCACCTGGACCAGATAATGTGCAGTCCATTTCGGTTGATCAATTGCTTAAATACGACAAGAGTAACCGTATTTGGGTCATGGCCATGATTCAAGCAGAAGAAGCAGAGGTCAGGCCAATTATACCTACTCGGATTCAACAAATTCTAGACAGTTACCCTTCTGTGTTTCAGTCGGTTTCACAGTTACCACCACATCGGAGTTTCGATCATGCTATTCCTTTGATTCCTAACACCACTCCGGTAAATACCAGGCCTTATCGATACTCCCCGACTCAAAAGGATGAGATTGAGAAACAAGTGGCCGAGATGTTGCAATCGGGGCTAGTGATACCCAACCATAGTCCTTTTGCATCACCGGTATTGTTGGTCCGAAAGAAGGATGGAACCTGGCGTTTTTGTATTGACTATAGAAAGCTCAATTCAGTCACTGTTAAAAATAAATTTCCTCTGCCCGTCATTGATGAGCTCCTGGATGAATTAGGAGGGTCACAAGTCTTTTCAAAGTTGGATTTGAAGAGTGGGTACCATCAAATCAGGATGTGTGAGGAAGATGAGTTCAAAACTGCGTTTAAAACACATCACGAGCATTTCCAATTCAAAGTAATGTCGTTCGGCTTAACCAACGCACCTGCGACATTTCAATGTCTCATGAATGCTGTTTTTGCAAAACAAATGAGGAAGACCGTGTTGGTATTCATGGATGACATCCTAGTGTACAACAAGTCCTTGTCGGATCATGAACAGCACCTGCGAGAGGTATTGGCCATTTTGCAGGACAATCAACTGTATGCGAAGCTGTCTAAATGCACTTTTGCTATGACACAGTTGGAGTATTTGGGGCATATCATATCTTCAGCTGGAGTAGCTGCTGACCCGGAGAAAACAAGAGCTATGAGCAGCTAGCCCATACCTCAAACAGTGACGGAACTAAGAGGGTTCCTTGGTCTCACTGGATATTATCGTAAATTTGTGAAGCACTACAGTATACTCACAAAGCCCTTGACAAATTTACTCAAGAAAACAACTACTTTCCAGTGGACTGAACAGGCTCAAAACGCATTTGACGCAGTGAAGGCAGCCATGTGTCAAACACCAGTGCTGGCATTACCAGTTTTTGACAAACCATTCTGTGTTGAAATGGATGCATGTGGAACTGGTATCGGCGCAATTCTGTCCCAAGATGGACATCCTGTGGCATATTACAGTAAGGCTTTAAGCATGAAGAATCAACAATTGTCAATTTATGAGAAGGAATTCTTGGCCATACTAATGGCGGTTGACCGGTGGAGATCATATCTACTTCGGGGACAATTTACCATATACACAGATCATAAGGCATTATGTCATCTGGAATCTCAAGCATTGAGTTCAGAGATGCAGAGAAAAGCCATGACTAAGTTGATCGGCCTCCAATACAAATTTCAGTACCACAAAGGGGTCAACAATTTGGCTGCGGATGCACTGTCACGTGTGGGACACTTATTTCAGTTGCAAGTTGTTTCCACGGTACAACCTCTCTGGATTCAGGAAGTACTCAATTCATATGTTGTGGATCCGGTTGCTCAGTCATTGCTCCAAGAGCTAGCTGTGACCAGTGGAACACCGCAAGGTTACACACTGATCGATGGTCTCATTCGGCTGAATGGTAAAGTGTGGATTGGAAGTAACACGGCGTTGCAGACCAAACTGATTTCAGCTTTTCATTGCTCAGCATTAGGGGGGCATTCCGGAGTCCAGGCCACATATCACCATCTGCACAAGTTGTTCATTTGGCCTGGTATGAAGCTTGCTGTTCAAGAGTTTGTTCAGCAATGTTCCGTGTGTCAACAGGCTAAACATGAGCTGTGCAAAAGTCCGGGTCTGCTGCAACCATTGCCAATTCCACAAGGGGCATGGCAGGACATTTCTCTTGACTTTATTGAAGGACTTCCAATTTCCGACAGGTTTAATTGCATACTTGTGGTGGTAGACCGTTTTTCCAAGTTCGCACAGTTCTTGCCATTGAAGCATCCCTTCACGGCTGTGCAGGTAGCCAAGCTCTTTCTGGATCGAGTGGTGGCATTGTATGGGTTGCCAAAGTCGATGGTCTCGGATTGGGACAAAGTATTCACCAGTCATTTCTGGCAATACTTATTAGAGCGCCTCAAGGTTCCACTGAATTTGTCCTCGGCATATCACCCGCAAACGGATGGCCAAACAGAGAGGGTTAACCAATGCCTCGAAATGTATTTGCGATGTTCAACTTCAGCAACTCCCAAGAAGTGGTCGTAGTGGCTGCCCTTAGCCCAGTTATGGTATAACACGAGTTTCCACACAGCTTTGCAGTGTTCTCCTTATAAGGCTCTGTATGGTTTCGACCCCCCTCACACTTTTCTTCCAGACATGATAGTGCCTGTACCTGGTTCTTTGTCCTCTCCGGATGTGGATCAGCTATTACAAGAACGCCAGCTTTTCACGGATTTGCTTCAACATCATCTAAAAAGGGCTCAGTCTCGTATGAAGCAATTTGCTGACAACAAGCGATCGTTTCGAGCATTTCAGGTTGGAGATAAGGTCTTGTTGAAACTTCAGCCGTATGCCCAAACTACTGTCGCTAATCGACCCTACCCAAAGCTTTCGTTCAAATATTTCGGACCTTTCGAAGTTCTTGCTCGGAAAGGTGCTGTGGCTTATGAGCTAAGGCTGCCGGAGACAAGCTTGATACACCCTGTTTTCCATGTCTCTCAGCTCAAGCCATTTGTTCCGTCGAATGTTCCTGTGTTTTGTCAGTTGCCAACGCCAACACAATTGGACATTCTGGACTTGGTTCCTTCGGCGGTTCTGGATCGTCGGCTTGTCAAGAAAGGGAACACTGCTCTTGTTCAAGTGATGGTTCGTTGGGGCTCTTTACCTATGGAGTGTGCTACTTGGGAAGACTACAATGTTCTTCGGGCTCGCTTCCCGGATGCGGCTCTATGGGAGGAAGACGTTGCTCAAGGGGAGGCGAATGTCACAACTGAGGGCTGTGACATCCAGGAAGACTGAAGAGGAAGCTGGCGGCGAAGTTGGCGGGAAGAAACAGAACACGTTTAAACAATTGCGGCAAATGTAATTACGTATTAAGAAAAAGGAAGCGTAAACTGTAACAGAACGATGGCTACTTAAAGGGCACCTTGCCGGTAGCAGGAAACCAAGAAGAAAAATATCCCCAACAGAATTCTGTTCCTGTGTCTCGCGTGTGTGTAGAGTCCTATGGCGATCTCGTTCCTTCCGGTGTGTGATACTCACCGCCGGCGAGTCTCCACCATCGGCGTCGTGTTACAGGGAGGCGGGGCTTCGGGCGAGGGGGGGGCTCCGTGCGGTGGGGCTCACGTCGCGGCAGCTTCGTATCTCCTAGCGATCCTTCTCTCTTGACCCTGACTGTCTAGCCAAGCCAATCCATCCCTGATTCCTGACTTTGCTTCGTTTCCACAAGCACATAATCCTAGAAAGTCGTCCCGATTCCTCTCGCTAGGAGTCCCACCTCGCCGCCTCCGAGCCTTGAATTCAATCCCACTGCCCGGAGCATGGAATCTCGTGCTACTCAATCTGTTCAGGCAGACGGCCTGCCGACGAGCGACTTCACGATGGTCTTCTACTTCAAGGTGTGGCCTGATGCTGGCGACTATACCGTTTTCATGGGTCTCGACAAATTCAAGAATGAGGACCTTAACAAGTACAACTTCCCCGAGGACATCTGGTAACTTCCTTCAATCTTCTTTTCCGCCAAGAATCAATCGATCTTTTCTGGTAAGAATCAGTAGGAGATGGTTGCGTACACGCGTGGAGTATTAATCCGTGTTTATGTAGAAGAAATTTATTAGGACGTAAATCATGCTTTGGGTTGATGGTTGAGTCGCTTGTGCATGAATTTCTACTGGACAGAAACTATGTTTGTCGTTATTTCCTGAAACTCTGCTAATGGTTTGTTGATATTTTATTATTTGGGAGAGTACATCCTGATTTATATATCTGTTTTAGTTGTCTTGGTTCAAGAATTGCCAAATAACTAGAGGCCTAGAGCTACAGGTAAATTGACTATTTTTGAGAAAATTTACTTGATTCATGGTAGAAGTTCTTGCAATTCTTGTCATGGTTTGTTATTTGTTATTTGTGGATGATATCATGGTGCATAATTATGGTGATCCGTGGTCAATGTCCACTTGAGAGGTTTTCATAATTTGTGTATTTAAGTGGTGTAGCAATGCACAATAATTAAGTGATGTTGTCGTGAACAATAATCATAGTAAGGATACTCTCCATCCTTTGTGATCGGGGAATTCCTAACGAGAGCAATCATGTAATATGTTATATGGACATAGTTATGATGTGTATTTATCCTATGGTTTACTTTAGCATAGTTGTTCCCTCGGATATCACTCTTCAGGCTTTCTATATGGCTATATTAATTTAGCTTAGTGTGTCTGTTTTTACTATTGAACTGCATCTACATGTAAACTACAATTGCTTTCTACCTTCCAGATAATCAAATCTCACTACATTCTCTCACTTGCATTTTGTTGTGCTTTTGGTGCAGAATTATAACTATTTTTTTGAATACGGTTCTATGTTGATAGGATGTCCTCTGCATATGTATACTTGATATTAAATAAAGGTCAGGCAATGGATGACATAAGTGAAGGTGTGCTTGAAGATTCTGCCCAGCTTGTGAAAGCCAATTCCATTCAAGGTTTGCAAAATTACATGAGAATGCAATAATATATGATTCAAACCTTTTCTCTTTCATTTTCTAGATTGGTTCATGTATTTTTTTGTGATAGGCAATAAATCTAATAACATTGATGTGGTTTATACACCATGGCATAATCTAAAGAAGACTTCATCCATGGATGTGGGTCAAGTGGGTTTTCACAACTCTAAGGGCCTATTTGGGAGCCCAGAATCCCAGTCCATTTCCTCGAGATGGGCTGGGATTCTGGGCTCCCAAACCAGCCCTAAATTGGTGAAAAGCCAGTATTTCTCTTTGTGCCCTTGTTCACTATATTGACTCAAAAATCTATGCATGCACATAATTTAGTATATACCTTAAACTTATTGGAATGCTTATAAATTTATAGTTTAAAATCGTCGTATATACCTTAAAATGATTTTTTTTCTTAAATTTAGTAATTCCAGTCTTTGTTAGAACATCAGAAAAAACAAGAAGAAACCCTTGGAGAAATATTTTAAGAACTCAATGGTATGTCCGCAAACACAACATATGCTTACTGATATCAATTGTTTGCTTTCTAAATTTTTTTATATACCTACAATATCACCATCATTGAGTGTTCCAGCTAAATTCTACCAAAAACTATGATATCTCAGCGGTCATAACTGCAATATTGAACCATACTTTTGTTTTATGTATGTGCTTCCAGGCATGAGATTAGAGCATATGTCCGTTTTGTGTAGTCCAATACCTTTTCTTTATATAAAATGATCTCTCTAGTTCCCCCCCGAGTCTGACATGCCCCCTTTTAGTGATGAGTAACCAATGTTACCCGTCACTAAATATCATATTTAGTGAAAGGGAGTACTTTACACCCATCACTATTGTGTTCTTTAGGGACATGTCACCAATATCACCAGTCACTAATGTTATGGTAATATTTTAAAAAATAATTATTTTTATGTTGTATCCTGAATAGGTCATATTAAGTGATGGAGAATACTTTACCCTCGTCACTAATGTCCTCGTTACTGACGAGTGATTATTATCACTTGTCACTAATAATATGGTCAATTTAAAAAAAACTATGCTTCTTGTACATGTCAGTATTGTCCGAAAAACTATGCTTCCAGCCATGCGAGCTGGAGACGCCCCACATTTGACTAGGGTGCTCTAGATTACCAAGAGCAGTTGTTAGTCATCGTGCTCCTGCAAGACAGTGAATGATCCTTTTGATGACTGCGCTGCCAGATATTTGACCTTCTCAGCCACTGTCATTGCCTCGCTCGAGGTCCACGCCACTTCACCACTCTCTATCAGCCTCACCGGGGCCCTTATAAATGATTGCGCTCTACCGGGAAACTATTTCTACGGATTTTTTTGCCCTCACTAGCCATCTTAGTATCTTTGGCCGACCACCTATCTTTCATCCTCACGTAACAAGTTGAACCTAGGTTGTGGGGTAGCTTATTCCTATATTAGAGCTCTTTCTTGGCAGAGCTTTCTGCCTTGAAATCAGCTGAGCTCTTCATTTCGACAAATTGGTCCTAGTCCTCCTTTTTCAAGAACGGGTACTTTGTGAAGGGCTTGAGATTTTTGGCAATAATTTGTTGACAAGATTGCTTTTGTAAGACCTCCATAGCTTGGATATCATCTTAATAGAAGTCATTAGTGCTACCGCCTTTGAGATCTCGGGAAACTCGAGGTAATTGTTGATCTCATCATTGTAGAGTGCAGTCTTTACTCTCAACTGAGATCGTTGAACTTCATCATGGTCAACGGGACCCTCTCCCATGCAATGAGTCAATGAGTCATGCAAGCTTCCTCAAGCGCTACTGCAAACCGAAGATAGTGACCAGAGGGGGGGGGGGGTGAATGGGTGCCTCAACAAATTCTTTTGAATAGATGGACTTCCCTTAACACCCAACGCTCCTCTAAAAACATCTAGCGAAAAGCAAACAAATTTTCTGATGAGGACATCACCGGCTGGGATATAAATATAATAAAAACAAAGGTGCATGCTTTCTATATTAGATTTACATTTTATATATTTGAGAAAAGGTTGCTGCACCATAAGTTGTTGTTTTCAATTACAGAAATTATTACATGGATTAAGGGACGCGTTGTGAGAAAATCAAGGGCATGGAACATCGTGGAAGTTGATTGGGGACCAAGATTTGAAACCATACTTGCGTGAGGAAGACACGTTCGAGTCGGGGACGACTCTAGTGCAAGAAGGGGAGGATGATGAGGACATCACTGCCATTGATACAACCACAACAACAGCCAACACTTCACCGCTTACACCTAAGCAAGGACCAATGACACGCGCCCGTGCACGTGAACTTAATTATCTGGTGAACTCGTTCCTAGCTGTTCAAATTAATTATTTTTCCAATGGGATACTATTAAAGCCTTGTGATGACTTTATTATCCTTAAGTGCTTAGGAATTGAACCAGCTAGGAGTGGAGAAGGCAACAATGCAATAAATATTCGTGCACCCGAAGGGACTCTTGTAACTGCAGAAATCCAAGATTAAATGGAGCATATCTTTCAACTCCCAAGGTTGTTTAATGCAAATAAGTACTTGTTGGAAAGGTCTCTTCGTCTGCTTTCCAACGGATCAAGAATCAATGGCAGAGGACAGACGAAACGTCCAGAAACTGCCGAAGAATGCTCGTGACTCCATCCTGAGTTTCTAGTTTTCCCTTTAAAAGCAAGTGGTAGCCACAAAAGAACTGGGGTTTTGTTTTGATGTAAGATAGCTGCTGCTACTTCCTTGTAACGCGCGTGTCGGCTAGACCGCCCGATTACTTGAATCAAAACTCCAACTTCTATCACATCCGTGAGTGTTTGCTTGTCATCTTGTTCTTGCTTGTTCTTCGATTGCTTGCAGGTTCAAGGCTGTTCTTGGCACGGCAAGAGCAGCAACAACCGGAGTCGGTGTAACTATCGCTAAGGCGCAGCATCCTTGTGGTTGTTGTAGTCGGGTAGCACAACGTCGATCTCCACCCCCAAATCGTAGTTATCAGGAGACGGTGTACCTGTCGCTCAAGGCGCCACACCATCTTGGTTGTGGTAGTCGGGCAGCCAACGTCGGCCTCCACCAAATTCACTACATCCTCCATCTCTCATCGAAAGATCGGGCTCCCCCGTACCAGTAGGGGTCTATTAAGTGGTATCAGATTTCAGGTTGATCGGTGAGAGATCTCCTTCTCCTTTGTTCTTTATTTTTCCTACAGTCCACTTTTGCCCAAAGATAAATTTCGATCTGAAAATCCCAAAAACATTTTGTGCCTTTGCTTTGCTACTTAGCTCTCGGCTTGTTGAATTCACGGTTACTTCTTTGTGTCAAGTTGCTGGTCCTAAGTTTTTACCGCTAGAGTTTTGAGTTCGTGCACCTTGTTCTATCCCCATTTTCATTCTCTAGCTGAAGTTACAAAGAGAGAAAAAGGCAAGTGCAAAACAAAAGCCGCACAGATCAGCAAGAAACAAGGCACAGGTCAAAAAAAAAGGGGAAAAGCGGTCCTTGTCCGAACTCTTGTCCGATCTTTTGTCCGATCAGTGGGAGACAGTGGCAGTTTCGGCTTGTCCGATCCCTTGTCCAAACTCTTGTCCGAACTCTTGTCTGATCTTTTGTCCGATCAGTAGGAGACAGTGGCAGTTTCGGCTTGTCCGATCCCTTGTCCAAACTCTTGTCCGATCTCTTGTCCGATCTGCAGAGAGCTGATTTTGGCTTGTTATTGCTTCCATTTGATTTCAGTTTGCTGTTTTGAGCATTTTGGTGATTACGTTTGGGTGACGGCTCACGTCTCTATCACGGTTTGGACTAGGACCAGCACAGTACCATCGCGGAACGTTTATTCAATTTGCTGTGACTAATGTGGTACTAGCTGTTCCTTTGTGCAATTGTTTTAGCAGCCACCTACAGCTCCACAAAATTATCTACAACACCACCGGGTTGTGCTGGCAGTCACCGTTTGTTGTTGTTCTTGCTGTTTGCCAACGCCTCCTGCATTGTGTGGTAAGAACTTGTAAGAGCTTGATACAAGATTGAGCGAGTGTGACATTGTGCCTTCACAATCTTGTAGTTAATAGGAGCGTACATATTATTTGTATGTTTCTTGTCTACTACTGATCATGGCAGGGATACACAAGGAGATAGGATATAGTGAAGCTCAATATCAATATCTTCATCGACACATGAGGGATCAACATGATAAATATGAGGTATGTGATGAATTTCTAGCTAGGTTCAAATGTACAATACCTTATTTTGAAGGAAATTATGATCCTCATGCATATATTCAATGGGAGCTAGCTGTAGATAATGAATTTAAAAAGTATAACTTGTCTGAAAGAGAAAAGGTTATGGCTGCCTCTAAAGTGTTAGTTAAAGATGCTGCATATCATTGGAAACATCTTTGTAGACATGATAAAATACCTCAATCTTGGAAAGACTTAAAGAAATATTTGAGAGATGCTTTTGTTCCTCCATATTATGCCAATATTCTATTAAAGAAACTACAATGTTTAAAACAAGATAGCAGAAGTGTTGCCTCATACTATCATGATATGCATACTTGTTTATTACGTTGTGCTATAGATGAATGTGAAGAATCTATAGAACAAAGGTTTTTACGTGGGCTTAACAAGGAAATTCAGGAACTGCTTCATCATGAAACATATAATTCTCTTTCTCAATTGTTTGAACTTGCGTGTCAAGCTGAAATTCAGATTGCTATTGATTTAGAGGAAACACCATTTGGTGTGCCTACTAGTACTACTAACCTTGAACAGGAAAAGGAGAATAAAAATGCACTTACATCATCGGAAAAGGTTTTGCAAGGTAATATATGTGCTGAAATTAATCAAGGTGAGTGTACTCTTGATGAAACACAATTCTCCACCATTCATGCTATTATAGAGCCATCGTTAGTAGAATCTTTTGCTGAAATTGCTTTGTTACTAGATGATTTGCTTGACACTCCTTGTAATAAAGAAGAGTTGTGTGTTAATACTTCACTTGTATACATGCCACAACTAGTTAATGAACAGGTTGACTTTGTTGCCAGTGATTTGATACATGTTGTTCACATTGCTAGTGAAAAGGAAGAACATAAATTGTTATCTTCTTTAAATACTTGGGGTTATATTGAACTTGATGATCTTTGTGAACTTAGTACTTTAAATGAGAAATTACGCACTAGACCTGATTTGCCATGTCCTGATCAAATGAGTTTTCACGTAATTGGAAAATACAATGATCAAGGAGTATACTTTGTGCATAGAGTTTACATATGTTCAGATTTGAAACAGCATGTAAATTCTAAAAATAATAGTCTTGACCAAGGTGCTTTAACTAATCATATTATCTCGAGAGTCTCTTGTTTTGATTTAAATACACAGTTTTGTTTTCAAGAAGGAGAGCCTTGTGGGCTGCTTAGCAATGCCACAATTCAAATTCCAATATCTAAAAGTACAGATTCGATGTCATTTGTTCAAGCAAAGGATTTGGTGAGTTGGGTTTCTTCAATTCACCACATGTTTAAAGAACAAGAGATACTGCACAATAATAGTTCTTTTGCTAGGAGTTGCATTGATGATGAACACAAGAACAAACCGAGGACGGTTTGCTGCCAAGAAGGAGAGAATGATGAGGACATCACCGGCTGGGATATAAATATAATAAAAACAAAGGTGCGTGCTTTCTATATTAGATTTACATTTTATATATTTGAGAAAAGGTTGCTGCACCATAAGTTGTTGTTTTCAATTACAGAAATTATTACATGGATTAAGGGACGCGTTGTGAGAAAATCAAGGGCATGGAACATCGTGGAAGTTGATTGGGGACCAAGATTTGAAACCATACTTGCGTGAGGAAGACACGTTCGAGTCGGGGACGACTCTAGTGCAAGAAGGGGAGGATGATGAGGACATCACTGCCATTGATACAACCACAACAACAGCCAACACTTCACCGCTTACACCTAAGCAAGGACCAATGACACGCGCCCGTGCACGTGAACTTAATTATCTGGTGAACTCGTTCCTAGCTGTTCAAATTAATTATTTTTCCAATGGGATACTATTAAAGCCTTGTGATGACTTTATTATCCTTAAGTGCTTAGGAATTGAACCAGCTAGGAGTGGAGAAGGCAACAATGCAATAAATATTCGTGCACCCGAAGGGACTCTTGTAACTGCAGAAATCCAAGATTAAATGGAGCATATCTTTCAACTCCCAAGGTTGTTTAATGCAAATAAGTACTTGTTGGAAAGGTCTCTTCGTCTGCTTTCCAACGGATCAAGAATCAATGGCAGAGGACAGACGAAACGTCCAGAAACTGCCGAAGAATGCTCGTGACTCCATCCTGAGTTTCTAGTTTTCCCTTTAAAAGCAAGTGGTAGCCACAAAAGAACTGGGGTTTTGTTTTGATGTAAGATAGCTGCTGCTACTTCCTTGTAACGCGCGTGTCGGCTAGACCGCCCGATTACTTGAATCAAAACTCCAACTTCTATCACATCCGTGAGTGTTTGCTTGTCATCTTGTTCTTGCTTGTTCTTCGATTGCTTGCAGGTTCAAGGCTGTTCTTGGCACGGCAAGAGCAGCAACAACCGGAGTCGGTGTAACTATCGCTAAGGCGCAGCATCCTTGTGGTTGTTGTAGTCGGGTAGCACAACGTCGATCTCCACCCCCAAATCGTAGTTATCAGGAGACGGTGTACCTGTCGCTCAAGGCGCCACACCATCTTGGTTGTGGTAGTCGGGCAGCCAACGTCGGCCTCCACCAAATTCACTACATCCTCCATCTCTCATCGAAAGATCGGGCTCCCCCGTACCCGTAGGGGTCTATTATTTTCGGACAGAAATCATAGATAAATCTAGTGCTATCACTCTCCTATCAGATATGATGTGATGTGACAGTCTGAGAGATCATAAGCACTGAAAATAATATAGCCCCCCAAAAGCAACCAGTGTCCTAATTGATAAGACACCAAAATAGTGCTCAAAGGCAGATTAAGACTGCTCACAGATCAAACCAACTAAACACTAACATTTTCATCAAGCAAATGAAACCACATGAATTTCTCAAATATTTAGTTACAACACATTGATCAGTCTAAAAGAGTAAGTGTAGGATCGAAACAAGCGACTAGAGGGGGGTGAATAGGCGCCTCAACAAATTCTTACGAATTGATGGCCTTTCTTAAACACCTAATGCTCCTCTAAATGAAAAAAGCAGGAGAAAAAGAGTTAACATAGGAAAACCCAGAAAAAGCTAGTGCTATCACTCTCCTGTCAGATATGAATTGATGTGACAGTCAGAGAGATCATAAGCACTAAAAGTAATCTAGCCTTCAAAAACTAACCGATGTCCTAATTGAAAAGACACTCATACGACACACAAGGCAAATTAATGAACTACTCAAGATACAGATGACATATCAATAATTAGTTCAACAAAATGTAGTAAATTCATCAAGTGCATGAGAAACATCCATTGTTCACAGAAATTTAATCAAATATATCTAACTTCTCCATAACTCAAAGATCACTTGACAAATATCTTGAATCAAGAAAACACCCTTTCCAAAATTAGTCAAACAGATTTAATGCAGGAAATAAATTGATCCATACCTCCACTCACCTGTGTAGAGGGTTGTTGATGCAGTTATATACCATACCGCTGTTCTGGTCTTCTTGGAATGCGTGCATCACTGTAAAGCAAGGGAGATCAAGCCTTAGTCTGCTTTGCACTTTCTTGCCTTGTGCTCCCAGCGTACAGTGACTATTGTTTCATTGCACAGCGGGCTGTGGCTGCTGCTCTTCGATGGGACACGAGAGATAGGACTACATGGCATCCAGAACAGAAAATGCAAGGAAAACTGGATGGAGCACAGAGTAGTCATAGCGTCTATGCTTTGGCGAGAAGAAAACCGTCCAAGTTGGCGGCCACCGCTCGAGTCTGTGGCACGGAAAACTGACGCCAACGTAGAACCAGTCGGGAAAAAAACCGCGATGAGCACAAGGTTGGCCGAATGAAAGCCGATAGAGATTTTAGGAGAATGGCCGGCGGTGGAGAAAAGTGCGGAGGAAGAAGAATGGATAAAAAGTGAACCTCAAATTTCTGAAATGATAAAGTGTTTTTCAAAATGGATACCAAACCCTAGAGGGATGGAGGGCTTTTACAGCCTACATGGAAAAGTAAAAAGACTACTTTGCCCCTAGGGTTTAATTAACTGCAGACTCTATTTTACAGACTCAATGCCCATGGGGCTAAAAATGTAAAATCTCATCTAAAGGTAGTGTAACACCCCAAATTTTCAAAGTAATAAAAATATTATTTAATTCAATTTCCTGGAATTTATTCTTTTGGAAATACCTTTAATACCCTCCTTTACCATTTTGAACTACAACATAGAGTAAATGGCCAAACCAGGAGCTGAAAATTTTTATGTATGATCCTAAGACCAAAATATATTTTTGAGAATTTTACAAATTTTTATCAACTCTGGATATACCCCAAATGATTTAATCTATTTTCTGCAATTATTTTAAATAAGAAAACCTTTTAAAACAGTAATGGGCCTCCCCTCCCTTTCTCTCTCTCCCAGGCGGCCCAGACCACTCCTCCCCGCGCGCGCCATCTGACCAGTGGACCCCACCCGTCAGCGACCCCCTCTCCTCTCACGCGCACGCCCGACAACCCGACCCCACCTGTCGGATCCGTTGTCCCCGCGAGATCCGCCCCCAAATTGCCCCCCTCGCCGGCCGACGCCATAACGCGCCTCGGATCCCCTGCTCCTGACCCCCTCCCCTCAAATTGAGCCCAGCAATCAAACCCCCGCGCTCCAGTGACCGTTTCCCCCATTAAACCCAGCCGGATCGCGTCCCGATTCAATGAATCCGCATGCAACCCGAGCTCGCCGACGATTAAAACCGTGTTTACTCTGGTCTCCCTCGATTGTGCCCCCTCTGCCCCCGCTGGTGACCTTATTTAAACCCCCTGGTACCCCGCATTCGACCCCCACGCTCACACACTGCAAGAACTCACAGAACGCCCTCACTCTGGTTTTTAGCGCACCACCGCCGCCCTCACTCCAGCCATCGCTCGCCGTCGCCGGAGTCCCTCTCCGTCCACGCCGACCGTACCGCCGTGACCGCCAAAGCCATCCCGACCTCGGCCACCCCTCCGTCGTCAATGAACCCCGCCGGATCGCCGTCGCCGCCAAGGACCTGAACACCTTCGCCGCCTCCGCTCGTCGCCGGCCTTGCTCTGTCGACCGTTCGTTACCGCAAGGGTACCCTCATGATCCCCTAGTCGCCCTCTTTCCGTTTTAGGCCTTAGGCACGACCACCGTCGCTCGCCGTGGCCTCTGGCCCGCTCGCCGTCACCGGAGAAGATGACCAGCACGGGTCGAGTACCCGTGCCGTGTCGGATTTGATCCTGGTCGTGCGATCTGGATCTAACGGTACCGATTAAATCCCATGTGCGGTTTAATCTTTGCCGTTGGATCTGAGCGAAGGGGTACGTTTTAATCTCGTGCGTTCGTTAATATTTATAACCCACATTTAATCTCAGCCGTCCATCGCATACCGGTTCGACCTTTTAATCTCGCACGTCCATTTTCACTTAACGCCCCCGCCTCGCCCTCGCGCGTTGGATCTAGGATCCAACGGCTCAGATTGGGCCGGACCACGCGCACAGTGCGCGGGTTCACCATGGGCCTGACTCACTGTGGACCCGAGGTGAATTAAATTTAAAAATAAATTCCAGAAAGTGTTTAAAACTTGTAAAATTCATATCTGGCACATTTGAACTCCAAAAAATTGTCATTTCAATTCTAGAAATTTTATAATTTTATTCTCTACACTTTAGTTCAATAAAAACAGTATGTTACTTTAGACTTTTTCATGATTATTTAAATAGGTATTCAAATACCCTTAGGGTAAAAATGTAAATTCAATTATTTAAATTTCATTAAAGTTTATATTTATTGTCTTTCTGTTCATATACTAAAAACCACTACTTTTCCCATGAACCTTTCATTTTAAATTGATTTAGAATGTTTAAAATGAGGTTACTCACATTTAAAACCCTTTTTCAAAAGACAACACTTCATTTTAATTCCTTTTAAAATTATTTATAAAATGAATTTCAGAACCTTAACAACTTGATTTTTCTTTAAATTAAACCAACTTAAACCTATGTACTTGTTGTGTGATTTTATATTGTTTAGATTGGATGTTGTATTTATTTTATTTTACTTTATTTATATTGGAAAGACTACGACGCCGCCGAGGAGCCGCAATATTTCTCGGAAGTTCCTCCCTCTCCCCTCGCTGAACAAGGCAAGTCACCAAACAACATTTTTGAGCATATTGAACCCATGTTTTATTAAACTATTCCTAAAACATATAGGGTATACATGCATTAGTCAAATGGAACCCTTACAATATATTTATTTAGGATCCCCTGACCTTGATGTGCAACCCAAGCCATGCTATCTCGCCTAACCTCCTTGTCACCCCATGATTAATGTTATTAGCTAGTGTCCAATATATTGACACAATCGCTATAGGATAAAAATGAGTCGTAGCAAGATGGTTCTACTATATGATCCCCGTTACTTCTTATCCTTGGAATTCTATTGGTGATGAGTTATGGTTGTGAGTGTATGCATGGTGGGTTCCGGGTGCAAGCTAGGGCATTGGTCGGTAGCACCTGGGGCACTATAAGGACCGGTCTGAGGGATCCGTTGCAATACACTTCCATACTAACCACAAGTCTAGTGGGTAAGTCCTAACTAAGGTATGGAGTGTTCCAAACCGAGGCCACCATTTGGAGATGGGTCAAGCTACACCTGCGGGTGGCTTTACCGACATGGTGCAAAAGGGGGTGCGACGTTAGCCGGGATGCGGCCCGGCGCGCCGGCGAAACCTAGAGCGGGTGGTTATCGCTTGGAGCATTTCATGCCGAGGTTTTGGCACGAGTTCCCATGGTATAGGTCATCTCGTTTGGGATGAGTGCGTGCCTTGTGGGTACAGTAGTACATCTCTGATCAGAGTCTTAAATCTTTTCGAAAAGCCGAGCCCACGGTGAAGGGCGGGTTGCGTGACATCCCACAGTTAGATTACTTTTGAATATGTATGTGCATGATGGTTTGACATGTAAGGACTGTTGTGCGAGGAGGTAAAACGTACTCCTCGAGTTAGATGATTTTATTGATGTTCATGTTTACTTTTTCGCATGATTAAATTTGACTACACTAAACGCAATAACTGAAAATGTACTTTTCCGCACTTTAGCCATTATCCTTCTGTTGTTATTACCTTGCATTATTATTGCATTTGTGGTGGCTTGTTGAGTACTTTTTGTACTCATACCCATTAGACCCCACAGAGGATGCCTACTACGAAGACGGTCTGGAGTAGCGACCCAGTCAAGAAAAGATCCTGAAGAAGGCGTTCATCATGCTATTTACTTTTATTTTTATTATTCAAAACTGATGTAATAAATATGGTTTGCATACCATGAATACTACGTATGTACGACTGCCGCATGATGAATCTCTTGTATTATTGTTTTTCTTATGAAATTCAATAATGTTTCGATTTGATAAATTGGGGCGTCACAGGTAGTTTGTCCCGATTCGAAGCTTTCGTAGCGACTACGGCTCCGCTTCAGGCCGCTTGGATCTCGATCTGATGGTTTTGAGCCGAAACCGACAAAGCGCACCAGATCACCGACTCGTGTCACCAATCCGCGAACTCGACCACCAGCAAGTCTCTCCCGCTCTTGATCCCTTGAGCCGCCTTATCACTTGCACTGCCTCCCTTTCGTTGACTTGGTCAACATGCTATCCCGATCATCCGTCCGTCTATGTCTTTCTCTATCTCCACGTGTACGCCTGAGATAATCCTTAATTTCACCCAACATCCTTGATTGTTTGGCATCAAGCTCCCTGCTTGACCCCGATCACCCACTGTTGATAGTTTACTTGCATCTCAACCTTGCACAACATGAGACAAGCAAAACACGAATCTCCATGCAAAGCACACACTGATCCCATCAGTGAACACACATAGGCAAACACACGCCCAAACCCTGAATCAAGAAAACTTGTCAATCACTCATCACAAAGATAAAACCACAGTGCAAACCTCACTTGGTTTCTCAGTAAGCACTCACAGATGAATCAACAAAAGTTGATATGCACTTAGGACACTGTTGACGCCAAGATTTGGTTAAGCCTAGGCCCACGAAGAATGTCGCACGGTCAACAGAAGTCAAAGAGATCCAGTCAAGGGAAGTCAAGGAAGTCTGTCGATGATGTTACAAGATGATCGGACACAAAAGGAGCTGATGAAGATAAAGCACGGAAAAGAGAAGATAAAGATTATCCAGAATCGGTTAAGATAGAGTGCTTGGACGATAAGTCTCTAGACTATAAATATGTATCCCTAGTTAGCTTAAAAACACATCTCTATCAACTAACTACTCGGCGCATTGCCACCCTTGGTCTCCAAGGTTTATTCTGGCGGGGTTTGACACTCGGAGCTGGGTTGCATCGTTTCGATCTCCAGTGAAGAGGTGAGTCCCGCCACCCCCGACGTCCATACCGATTAGATCAGTATCCTCACTGCTGCATCAATTCAGTTTGATCTCTTGATGTGAACCTTGAAACAATATGGTCACTGGTTGTTCTTGGTGTATTAGCTAGGTCTAAGGCTGCATTAGTTCAGTTCTAAGTCTAAGGCTGCATCAGTTCAGTTTGATCTCTTAGATTGATGTGATCTAAGTGTGATAGTTTGAGGCTTCATCGGTTAAGTCAGACATCTCTTACTATTGTATCTCTTTCATGTTGTATATCATTCATCTAAATAAAGCATGTCCGATTCTTTGATATATTATTAAGATCATCGTGACTAGCTACTGTCTCGGTTAGGTCCGATCTAGTTATTGTGATGATTTTCCTAATATAGACTTGTTATCTGGCACATTTTATTTATTTCCATCGGAGTACAAGCTGATGGGTTATCTTCGATTCCACGATACATCTCATAAGTCATCGGAAAAGCATCCATCGACCTGCGCGGTTTACTGTTCATCTTATCGACCGATGGCATGCTCGCTCGATCACTTCATCTCAGGTCATCAGCCTATGGCCGATCGACATGATATTCCACGAATATCCCGTCCTCGTCGCAGTCATCGGCTCGATAGCCTATATGCCATGCTACTAATGTCATATTTTCTATTCCCTTATTAGTTGCAGGGTCAAACTGATTGGCACGCCTTGAACCCTCTTTCTAAGAATGTAGGACCTGCACTGCAGTGAAGCAGATCTCCTAGGCCACACGTGTGTCAAAGTGTGACTAAAAATGCACCAATATGTTTTTGGCATGCCTAGTGGGACTCAAACTTTGCTTACTCATCAAACGAGGCCAGAGGCAGTAACATATAGAGGCGAAGGATGGCGAAATTGGGCCAATCCACGGTGGAGAGCCCGAGGTCATCATGTGAAGACCGCATTGACGGAACGGTGGGCAAGCTCGGTTAGGGTTTCGCCGCGGCCGATGAACTTTAGGAAGTTGACATCAGGCCGAGTGACAGAACGAGGCCAACCTTCATAAGTGCTCAACTCTATGATGAAATCAAGAATGAGCTAGTCACGTTACTACGAGAATATCGAGACTGTTTCACATGAGAATATCATGAGATGCTAGGATTAAGCCGATCGATTGTGGAACATCTGCTGCCGATTAAGCAATGGTATCGTCCATTCAAGCAGTCACCTCGGTGGTTCAAGGAGGAAATATATCCAGATATAAGGCTGAGATAATGAGACTATATGACGCGGGATTCATAAGACCGTGCTGATACACATAATGAGTATCAAATATTGTACCAGTCTAGAAGAAGAGTGGAAAGCTCAGGATATGTGTCAATTTTAGAGACTTGAACAAGGCAACCCAGAAAGATTAATATTCGATGCCGATCGTGAATCTGTTTGGTGGATGCTGCATCGGGACAAAATATCATCAGCTTCATGGACGGGAATGCAGGCTATAATCAAATTTTCATGGCCGGTGAAGATATCCACAAGATAGCCTTCCGATGTATGGGCGCTATCAGATTACACAAATGTGTGGTGATGACCTTCAGCCTAAAGAATGATGGAGCCACCTACTAGAGATCCATGAACTATATCTTTCATGACTTGATCGGCCTGTTAGTCGAGATATACATCAATGATGTTGTGGTCAAATCAAGCAATGTCCAAGACCATGTGGCCGATCTGTATGAAGTCCTAGAGAGGGCTCGGAAATATGGACTGAAGATGAATCCCGAGAAATGTGCCTTTTGTGTATCGACGGGAAAGTTCTTGGGCTTTGTTGTGCACGAGCGGGGGATCTAGGTCAGCCAGCATAGTGTCGAAGCAATCAAGAATACTCAACCCCCTACCGATAAAACCGAATTGCAGTCGCTGATCAGGAAGATAAATTTCCTCAGGAGATTCATAGCCAACCTCACAAAGAAGATAGAGTTGTTCACTCCACTATTGAAGTTGAAGCCCGGCCATGAGTTTGCATGAGGAGACAAGCAACAACAAGCTTTTGATGAAATCAAAGAGTACTTAAGTTCATCGTTGGTGCTAATATAGCCGCAAAAGGGAACCCTATTCAAGTTGTACCTATCGACCGATGATGAGGTCATCGGCGTGGTGTTGATTCAAGAGATCGATAAGAAGGAAAGAGTGATCTTCCATCTCAACAGAAGACTCTTAGATGCCGAGACTCGGTATTCGGCGGTGGAGAAGCTTTGTTTATGCCTGTACTTTGCATGCAATAAATTGAGACATTATCTGCTTTCGACAGAATGCACCATGGTGTGCAAGGTCGATGTTGTTAAATACATGCTATCGACCCTAGTATTGAAGGGACGTATCGGGAAATGGGTCATCGCTGTGACCAAAATTGACCTCAAATATGAATAGGATAAAGCAATAAAAGGGCAAGCAATGGCCAATTTCATAGTTCAACACAAGGATAAGATGGTGACCCATGTGGAGCTAGTACCATGGACGCTATTCTTCGACGGATCAGTAGGTCGACACGGATCCGGTATCGGCCTGGTGATCATCTCCCCTCGGGGGTATAGTTTGAGTTCGCGTACACTATCAAACCTTTCTCCACTAACAATCAGACCGAGTACGAAAATGTGCTAAAAGGATTGCAGTTATTAGGAGAAGTCGGTGCTGATTCAGTTGAAATTCTTGGCGAATCTCTACTGGTCACGAGATAACTATCAGAGGAATACGAGTGTAAAGAAGATCTATTAAGAGAATATTATGGTCGGCGTCGAGCTGTGATAACGAGCTTCCGCAATGTGGTTTTCACCCATATCCCAAGAGAGTATAACATAGAAGCTAATGATTTGTCCTAGATAGCGTCAGGATACAAGCCAATGGCTAGGTCAATCGAGATCGAGGTTGTGGAGATAGATGTCGATGATTGGAGATATGACATTATTAATTACTTGAAGGACCCATCGATGTCGGCGCCAAGAAAGCTCAGGTATCACACAACAAGATATGTCATGCTCAGTGAAGATTTGTACCGCCGAACAACCAACAAATTCCTCCTCAAGTGCGTAGGCACCGAAGAAGCCAAAGTGGTGATGTGCGAAGTCCATGACGGCATATGAAGGACACACTAGTCGGCTCAGAAAAGGAAATGGCTATTACAAAGGGCAGGTTACTTTCGGCCAACTATGGTGGAAGACTCTATAACATATTACAAGGGGTGTCAGGATTGCCAAAAATTTGGTGCCGTCCAGAGGGCACCTGCATCGGCGATGAACCCAATAATCAAACCTTGGCCCTTTAGGAGGTGGGGCATCGATATGATCGGTCAAATTTACCTAGCGTCAAGAAGAGGACATGAATTCATAATAGCAGCCACATACTATTTCACAAAATGGGTAGAGGTCATTCCACTCAAGAATGTTATATCTACCGATTCTATCGAATTTATCAAGGAACACATAATATACATATTTGGGATCCCACAGACCAACACCACCGATCAGGGGACAATTTTCGTATCAAAGGAGTTTCAGTAGTTCGCAGCTGGTATGAGAATTAAACTTTTAAATTCATCACTGTATTACATGCAGGCTAATGGGCAAGGAGAGGCATCCAATAAAAGTTTGATCAAGTTGATAAAGTGCAAGATCAGCAAACAGCTGAGGCGCTGACATCAGTACCTATCAGAGGCGCTTTGGGCTTATCGGAGGGCACGACATGGATCCACTCAAGTACCGTCGTATCAGCTATTGTACGACCATGAGGCCGTATTACTGTGGGAGAATAACATTGGGTCAAGGAGGATTGCGTTACAGGATCAACTTACAGCCGATGACTACTATAACCTAATGATAGATGGTCTAGATGACTTGGCGCAGGTCCGATTAAAAGCCCTCGAGAAGATCGAAGAAAACAAAGCAAGGGTTGCTAGATTTTACAATAAGAAGGTGGTGCCAAAATCATTCGAACCAGGAGAGTTCGTATGGAAACTTTTGGCGTAACAGATTACGCTAACAGGTTCTATAAAACCAAGAACTGACAAATGAGGTGTTTGTGAATGCAAACTATATTAAGCCTCTTAAAAGGAAAATAGCTCATAATAGTTCGGATTATGTATTGAATATCTGAATATTCGATGCCTCTTATAGAGCAAGAAGGGGGTATTTATAGGTAAAATTCTCTAGAGAAAATACCTTTTTACCCCTCAATTACAACCGACATAATGGATACTATTTCGGTATCCCTTATAGGGTTAATGTGGTAAAACATGTTTGAAGGATGCTGATAAGGTAGACGTACCATCCTTCTAGCTGTTTTCCACTTCGGAGAGGAAGCCCTTCAGAGGGTCTCTTCGGAACGGAGCCTGGATGGACCCTTCGGCTTCGAACCCTTTAATCTGGAGGCAAGTCTTGAGCTTCGAGATCAGACTTGCATTTATCTTGATCGCATGACTCATTTGCTTGGAATCTTGGAGGATCATGAGGATGAAGTATTTTCCCCCAATAGTAGCCCCTCGAATAAGCTTCTCTGAATAGCCTGTACAGCAAGGAGAGCAGTGTATGCAAGAAACACTTTCATGCTCACGAACTTAGAAAAAATCGAGGTATTATAACCGTTCAAAGCATCTTTGCATCGGAGGTGTATCAAATCTAGGCTTCGAACTTGAACCTCCATATGAAAGCTCTGAAAGAAGGTGAACCATTATGACGACAGTGCATCGCAAAGAGCCATTACTTTTTTACCGTTACCCCTCAAATAGCTGTTAGACCTTTCGAGAAAGCAACAGCCGCAAAAGTTTTTACCATGTGTTCACTTTACTTCACCTTTTGGCCCCACCTGTCATTGACGCAGGTTTGATCTGCAAATGTGAAAGCATGCATGAATCACACCTAACAAGAACGAAGCGATTATAAAAGAGGAAAGTGATCGGTGGTGAAAAGTTTTTACAGAGCTTCCGTGCTTTGACTTTTCCACACTTCCATCTTCAACCTTCCTCTCCAAGACTCTCGAGCACTCATCCAATGGCAAGAACCAGTGCGAAAGTGCCGACGGTGGCGGTGACCTTAGCGTAGTGGCAAGCTTGGTCCGCATCTGCGGCAGCAGCCATGGCGGGAGCTCCGGGTGGCTCCTGGCCAAAGTATCCGTGGGAACTCCGTCCGCCATCAAAGAAGCCATTGAAGCAGACATTTTTTCTAGGGCAATCGACTAGCATGGCGGAGTCCATTGAAGAAGCAATGAACGACAAGTTGGGACCAGGAATGAGGACCCAGATCCCTTTGGAAGAAGTGATACCAGCGTCGAGGAGCGGAGAAGCAGTTGTCTTCGAAGCTTTCTTTGAAGTAGGACTGTGACTTCCTTCAATTGATTTCCTGACGGAGGTTCTAGAGATGTTCCATGTTACCTTGCCGTAGCTATCTCCGAATTCCATAGCTAGGCTGGCAATCTTTGAGTGGGCCCTCCGAGCCGAAGGGTGCGAGGGAAGGTCCGAAGTGTTCGCGGCAACCCACGAAGCTTCGTGCCAACCCAAGCCACATGACGAGCCCGTAGACTCCAAGCTACTAGTGGCCTTTGGAAGCGTCAACTTTCAGCTCCGGAAGGAGCATCTGAAGAATTTCCCTACAAAAGCAATCAATGACTGGTGGTATTCTGACTAGATACTCCGGTGGTTCTATGCCGAGGTTAGAGAAGATTCTAGCCTAGCAGGTCCCCTGCAAGAGATATGGTACAAGAGGGAGGCTGAGGTGACTCCGGACTCAAGTCTACTCTCAACACGACTTGGGTTATTGTCTTTAGTGGCCAAGCGCATGAGTATGCGAGACTTGGTGGAGGAGTTCATCGCCCTCCGAATACCTCTGCTCGGGGCCAATTGGCATGTTGTGTTCCAGAGCGCTTCGGAGGGGGAGCTTCGAGCTCTAGGTAATACTTCAACATCTCCTGCATTCAGATTAGTCATAGAATATCTGTAATTTTCTCAACAGATTGTTACCTTATTTCAGCGGCTCCATTGGCGTTGGCTCCGGAGCAGATAGCTCGGGCTATGGAATGGGTGCTCGGAGCCCCTGCCACAGTGGAGAAGCAGTGGAGGATCGAGCTGGTTGGGAGCTGGGAACGCTCCAACTGAGTGTGGAGCGCACTCGGAATGGAGGCTCCTCCTCTTCCAAACTTCGACCCAGCAGGATTAGTCTCTCTAAAGAGGAGGGCTACTGCTGGGACCTCCAAGGCTGCAAGGACTCCGGTGAAGAAGGCGGCACGGAAGGACAAACACCCTTCACCTTCGACGTCTCTGTCTTTGCTCGAAATTCGAAGCTCTTCTTCGGAGGGGTCTGAAGAGGAGGATACTTTGGAGGTCTGGATGGGGAAGGAGCTTGAAGCTCTCTTGATGGAGGGCGGCAAAGAGGATTCTCGGGTTGGGACCGAGGATCCACCTCGGGTAGAAGTTTAAGCAACTCCGACTACTAAAGAGGAGGCAACGATCCGCCCCGAACGTGCAGGGGTTCAGGGAGCGGAGCCAGAAGGTCCCAATTCCATAGTAATCGGAGTAGTAGTGACAGAGGTTAAGGCCTCAACGTCTGCTACTCCAGCTTAAACTTCAGGGGAGGACATCGAGGAATACCTCAAAATGTATGAATTTCTGGGGGATCCCATAATCCTCCCTCAAAATCTAGACAGAGGTAAGCCTTCGATCTTTATCTCTTGATGTTCCTAAAAAAATTTCATTGTAATGGTAATATCTTAATATATAATTGACGAATACCTTATGTTTATGTTGACACTGAAACGTGCCCCCGCACTTGGGTCAATTCGATGATCCAAAAGTGTGTGGATACTTAGGGACAAGCCTAAGCGTGACGCAACACCGACGTCGCGTTCCGACTACCCTTCGTCGTGATAAGGGGGTGGAGTCACCAGGCAATCAGATCACACAAAATAACCCAATTAGCCGAAAGAAATATATTAAACAGAATAAAATCAGCAAACCGGTTGGAGCCTGTCTACTTCGAAGTCTGATGCGAAGGGGTCACCAAAGTGTACCTTCGGTGTCTGGTGCGAAGTATCCCGCCGAAGGGTGCTTCGGCGTTCGGACTGATCCGGCCGAAGATGGACTCCGAACGGATTAGGACGCGATGATCACCTCCGTACAACGGGGTTCGGCGTGAGGTCTCTGATACAGCAAACTATGGAATAATAACGCGAGGGCCACGCGCGAGCGTAACTTCGTCCAGTGCGGAGTATGGTCGTGGCGAAGCCTACTTCAGCGAAGTGTGTTGGCAAAGCCTGTTGCCGAAGCCTGCAGTCCCACCGAAGGGTGTCCTTGTGACCTCCGAAACCGATCTCTCAGCTCTAGACCCCTCTGATGAAGTAGCTCCAAACGTGGTAACCTGCAACAAAGAGAGTTCGAAGTACCAATTCGTCCTGAGGACCGAATTTTGCTAAGTGTTGCACTAGTAGCAAAGGTAGCAATCTGTTACGCAGATTAGCGGATACTTCACAGGCGAAGTAACAAGGCGATAGCAATCTATTACGTAGATTAACGGATACTTCACAAGTGAAGTAACAAGGGTTACCACTGTTCCGTAGTGGCCGGCAGAGGGCTTCTAGGCAAACCCACGAAGAGGTACATGAAAATAAAAGTAAAGTAAATACGATAAAAGCTAGGGCTTTGGTTTGGTTTGAGTTGGGGGGTCACTACGCTGGCTTCGCCTCTCTATTTATAGGGGCTTAATCTCTGATCTAATCTGCTATTAACCCGGCCGGATAGAGATAAGAACTGAGCCGGAAACGCATACAACTCTATCTCTACCGAAGTGGGCTTTGGCCAGGCCCGTCGAGGCCTGCTCCTCGGGCCGAAGCTTCGGTAGCGTGGGCCTCCGAAGGCTTCCCGGCCGAAGCCCATGGGCTGGCTAGAGGCTTTTGGAGCCCATAGTTCAATGGACTTCGGCCCTGTAGGGCTTCGGACGAACCCTGAACATGTGTATTTTCGGCCCAAATCACCAAAACCGATATTTTGGCAATCTAGCCATTAATGCCATTTTTTGCTATCAACACATGCCCCATTGCCTTTTAGTGAACTGAGTGGACTAAAAGCACAATGGGCTGAAGACGATACCACCCATATCGGCTTTTCGACACTTTTTATGATGTTTTCCACACACTTGGGAAATACCTTTTCAAGTACCTACCATTCAAACCTCTTCAAAATACTTTTTATGATGCGTTGCCGGGAGCGATATCGGTTATCTTAAAAGGACCTTCCCAACTAGGTGACCATTTACCAAACTTGGGACTCTTCGTGCTTACGAGCAAAATTGTTTTCCACACCAAATCTCCTATTTGAAACGATTTTGGTTTAACCTTTTTATTGTAGCCTTTAGCTACTCTCTTCGTGTCTATTTCTATGGCTTCTAATACCCTTAATCTCTTATCGGTCACTTCCTCTAGATTATCCTTTAGAAGAGTTTCATACTCGTCGACTGATAAGCCATCTTGCTTTAACACTCTTAAGGAGCCAAGATCTACCTCTACGGGCAGAACGACTTCTCTTCCATATACCAATTCATATGGTCTGACTTTGGTAGCATCGTGCTTTGCAATCCTACAAGCCCATAGCACCTCGGCAAGCACCTCATGCCACCTTTTAGGAAACTCTTCAATTTTCTTCTTAATAAGCTTAATCACGGTTTTATTACTAGATTCGGTCTGACCATTGGCCTGAGCATAGTAAGGTGAAGAGTTTATCAACTTAATACCATAGTATTCGGTGAAGTCCCTAACTTCTCTAAAGACGAATGAACTACCTTGATCCGTAATAAGAGTTTGAGGAATGCTGAATCTATGTATGATGTGCTTTAAAATAAAATCACGTACCTCATTGTGAGTCATGTTCTTGAGAGGTACGGTCTCGTTCCATTTAGTGAAGTAATCCGTCGCCATCAACACGAACCGATGCCCTTTTGAAGAAGGAGGGTGCATCTGGCCGATGAAGTCTAAACCCCAACTTCGAAACGGCCATGGCTTGACAATAGGATTGAGTAATGAGGCAGGAGCTAACTGGATATTACCAAACTTCTGACATGCTTCACACCCTCTATAGTACTTGAAACAGTCTTCAGTCATAGTCGGCCAATAAAACCCCGCTCTTTTGAGCATCCAACTCATTTTTTGGGCCGACTGATGAGTGTCGCAAAGCCCTTCATGGACTTCTCCTGTAGACACCTGGGATTGCTTATGGTCTAAACACTTCAATAGTACTCCGTCGATGGTTCGGCGATACAATGTGTCGTCTATCAACACGAATTTGAACGCTTGTCGCCGAACCTTCCGATCAACCCTTTGGCTAGGGTCTCTCAAATACTAGACGATTGGGACTCTCCAATCGCCCTTATATGTTTCAGAGGGTCTCACTGGTCCACCTTCTAAAAAAAATTCTAAATTACTGTCTTCGGGATGCCCCCCGAGCCGTTCCATCTCCTGCCGAAGCTTGGCCGGGGTGGCCGTTCGGTGTTGGGCCGAAGCCCTTTGGAGGGTTCGAACTCCGGGGAGCCTTCTCCGTGCAGGAGTATTCAACCTACAGACTTCGACGTGCCAACTCATTCGGTTGGCAGGGTACTCCGATCCAGGATCCTCGACGCGCAGTGACCTTCGACGACCAGAGGGGTTTGATCCGGAGGGTGTATCTGCCCACCATTACTGGCTTCAGTAGTGAGACCAAACACCGGCTTCTCTAATACGGAAAATTTTCCTCTCCTGACTTGGTAGCCAGATGCTTGCTGAGCCAAATCATTGGCGAATGAATTGGCCTCTCTTGACACGTGGGAAATTTTGAAGTCATCAAAAGTAGCAACTATGTCTAGACATTTATCCAAGTAACTATTCAGCAAGCTGTTAAAACATTGAGCACTCTTAGCTACTTGTTTCACTACTAACAAAGAATCACTATATGCGTGAACATGTCTAGCACCTATAGCTTCTAGTAATTCGAGACCTAGCAATAAAGCTTCGTATTCGGCTTGGTTGTTAGTAGAAGAAAATTCTAGTCGGGCCGAAGTTTCAAAGTGCATCCCATTAGGTGATATGAGAACCACTCCAATACCTTGGCCACTCTTGCAAGCCGAACCATTAAAATAAAGTTTCCTTGGCACTACTTCAACCAGAGCAACGCTGTCACTCCAGCTGACATCTACGTGGTGATCAACTATAAAGTTGGCTACGATTTGGCCTTTCATCGCTCTTAGGGGTTCGTAGGCCAAATCGTACTCAATCAATGTGTAAGCCCATTTTCCGATTCTTCCACTTATAATCGGTTTCTGTAACATGTGCTTTATAACATCAGTTTGGCAAACGACAACACATGTAGTGGGGAGAAGATAATGGCGTAATTTGGTGCACGCGTAATAAAGTGATAAACACAATCGTTCCACAAACGCGTACCTGGTTTGGGCGTCCACCAAGCGGCGGCTCAAGAATGTGATGATGTACTCCTTCCCTTCTACCTCCTGGGTTAGCACGGCCCCAATCATGCTATCTTCAGCAGCGATGTATAGCCGAAACGGAGTCCCGGCTTTAGGTGCTCTCACCACAGGCGGTGATGACAAGCACTCCTTGATCTCCTCAAAAGCACTTTGCTGGCTTGCCCCCCATGTAAACTCGGCCTCATTTTTTAGTCGGAGTATAGGGACAAAGGCATCAATCTTACCGAACAAGTTGGATATAAAGCGACGCAAATAGTTCATCTTGCCTAGCAATTTTTGTACATCTCTTTTGCACGTTGGCGCTGCAATGTTTCTAATCTTCTCAAGTCTCTTAGGATCAACTTCTATGCCTCTTTCGTGAACCATGAAACCTAAGAACTTACCCGCCGACACACTAAAAGCACACTTGAGTGGGTTCATTTTCAACCCATACTGCCGCATTCTATTAAAAGCAACCTTCAAATTGGCTAAATGGTTTCCCATGGCGTCCGATTTGACCACGACATCAGCAATGTAAACTTCTAACATAACCCCTAGCAAGTCATGAAAGATTAAGTTCATAGCGCGCTGATACGTGGCGCCAACATTTTTCAAACCAAAAGTCATGACGACCCACTCGAACAAACCAACAAAACCAGGGCATCGAAAGGCAGTCTTGTAGACGTCCTCTTCGGCCATAAAGATTTGATTATAACTAGCATTGCCATCAAGAAAACTTAGTACCTTGTGTCCTGAAGCATCGTTGATCAGCATGTCGGCTATCGGCATTGGATACTCGTCCTTTGGAGTGGCTCTGTTCAGATCCCTGAAATCAATGCATAATCGTATCTTGCTGCTCCCTTTTTTCTCTACAGGCACAATGTTAGCAACCCATTCTGCGCACCTGCACGGCCTTATACGTCGATGACGAAAAATGCTGTTGGCAACGTCTTGTTGCCCACCGTCAACTCCATAGAGAGCATGCCCTTGGCCTCGGAGCTCTCGCCATTGAAGCCATTGAGCATTAAGTTGGTTTTCTTCAGATCATCCTCATCCTTGCCAAGTTTCTTCAACAACGAGTAAGGCATTAAGTTAACAGTGGCGCCGCCGTTGATGAGCATCCGGGAAATCGGCTTTCCATCGATGTGACCTCTGACATAGAGAGGTTTTAGATGGCGAGCTGAGTCCTCGGGTTTCTCGAAGATGGCATTGCGCGGGCCGAGGTTCAATTGGGAGACCTCGGCCTCGTCCTGTGGTAGTGCAAACTTGGCAGGCAACGTGACGATGTTGATATCCATCACCTAGGGTGCGGGCCCTTCAGATATGGGCGAGTAATCATCGTCGAGCATGTCGTCGTCGTCGTCGCTCGGACTAGGATCCGGGATGTTTATCTCAACTGGCTTCTCCTTCCATACCTGTTTTGTAGCTGGTCGAGGGTGGATTTCTTCGAAGATAGCGTCGCGCTCGACCTCAGCTTCCCTCTCGCGCATCTCCTGTGCCCGTAGTCACTGTAGGCATCTCTTCTGTGATTTGGAAATGCCTGGAGGTGCCCAAGATGGTTGTGGCTTGGTGCCGGGTGCCACTGTTCGGCTTCCATTAATTCTAGCTGAAGTGGTACTGTGCCCTTTAGCCTTGTGCACCCTGTGTTCGGAGGGGGCTTCGCTGCGAACCCCGACAGATGAACAGGCCTCGTTCGGCTGACCGAACTAGGCTTCGGCGTAGAGGTCGACCGAAGCATGAGACTTACCTCCGCCAGGCCTTGGTGACAAAGTCTTCAGGATTGGGACTTCCTGAGACCGAACTCTTATGGTTATGGCTTCAGACTCCCTGACCTCAGCCTCTTCATGGTCGCACCCTTTGGCTTCGCTCAACATGGTCCGATTTGGAGGCACCACGGACAGTCTGTGGACGATGCCCCCTCCGTTGTGTCTGTTTTCCCCTCCCATCCATAATACTCCGAAGGAAAACAAGGCATAGTGTTAGATTGCAGAGGGTACCCTAACCCAGATACGTACGGAGCCCACGGGGTCCCCGCCCAGTCATACAGCGGAGGCATTGGCGGCTCCAGTGGCCTCGCCCACTGTGAGACAAACCCATTACCCGGAGGGGGGTTCGGCAGAGTTGATGGTATCTCGGACCACACCAGCGAAGGGTCCTGCCATGCCAGAGGTACATTCGGCTAGTGCAGGCCGAAGCCTCCCTTTGGAGAAGTCCAACACGGTGCGAGGTTCGACCATTGGGTACCAAAGTTATTGTATGGGGGGTTCAGCCATTGTGGCTCGAAACCACCGTGCGGAGTGTTAGGCCACTATGGCCCGAAGCCACTGTACGGAGGGTTCATCTGCTTCGGCCCGAAGCCACCCTTCGAGAGTCTTGGACCCTTCGGCTGTTTTAGCTTAGCGTGTGGACCTGTTTCCTTGGCCCTTCTCTTATGCTTGTTCAACATCATGTTATATGTTACCTTCGGCCTCTTGTGACCCTTGACCGAAGGGGTATTAACGTTTTGTTTCCACACTCCTACCTCGGGGTTCTTCGGTATGAGCATGCGAGTGCGTGGCTCTCCAACGATCACATCCTTTCCCTTAGCCGACTCAGCCTGTTCCAGCTGGATCAACACCTTTTTCTCGCCGAGGTCGACGGCGTTGACGGGAAAAGGGTCTTTATCCAGCTTCATCTTCGGATTATGGTCTATCTTCAATCGTCCTTCTTCTATGGCCGATTGTATCTGCCGTCGGAAAATATTGCAGTCATTAGTGTTATGTGAATGTGAATCATTCCACTTATAGTATGGATGCTTCTTTAACTCATCGGCAGGTGGAATGACTTGACCCTTAGGTAACATGAGAAGCTGACTTTTTAAGAGAAAATCAAATATTTTATCACATTTAGTTATATCAAACGAGTACTTGACCTCACTAAGTCGATTCTTTGTGGGGGATGGTCGTAACTCAGAGCAGGTGACAGGTTTATTCATAGCGTTCCACACCCATTCGGCCGCGTACATATCGGCCGAATCCTCCTCTTCAGACTCTTCCTCATCAGAACGTTCCATGATGTGGATTTTAGCCCTGGGCTTGCTAAACGTCTTAATAAACTTTTTATCTTTGGTTCGGCCTTCCTGGACGAGAGCCTGTTGTAAAACATGGCTAACTTCTAAAAAGTTTCGGTTATCTAACCTCTCTTTAATTTCGGAACGCAACTCGTTAAATGCTAGTTACACCAAGTCCCTTTCCGAAATATTAAGGCTAAAACATTGGTTTCTAGTATCCCTAAAACGCTTGATGTACTTAGAGGCGCTCTCGCTACATTTTTCTTAACCGATGTCAAATGTGAAAGCTTGAGTTCTGTCTCACCCGTGTAGAAGTAATCATGGAATTTCCGCTCTAAACCGTCCCATGTCTGAATGGAGTTCGGCGGGAGTGCCAAAAACCAAGTGAAGGCTGTGCCGGACAACGAGAGAGAAAATAGTCTAACTTTTAGAGCATCTATCCTGCTAACTTCTTCACACTGTGCCAAAAACTGCCTAACGTGCTCTAGTGTAGTTTTGCTACCCTCGCCATCGAACTTAGTGAATTCAGGGATTCTATATCTACGGGGGTAGGGTACTGTGTCAAGATGGTCGGGGTATGGCTTACGGTAAACCCTAACCCGTCCTTTGGGCACGAAGCCGGCACACTCTGTGAATAGTGCGCAGACCCGCTCCTCTATGTCATCTTGGCATGTTGCTTGTGTGCGCCACTCATGCGGGGGCGCGACACGTGGTGGGATATCGGCATGTCGGCCATGAGCCTCTTCCCTGCGCCCTATTTGTATGACATGTTCGTGTCCGGGCGCCTGCGTATGTGGTGCGGGCAGCGCGGGTATCGGCACAGGTGGTGGTGCGTGGTACGCAGTGTTAGTTTGACCGTAGGTGTAATGATTGGTCTCGGGCATAAGTGATGAGGTCGGAGACATGATTGTGCTAGTGCTGTCATCAATCCTACCGTATACGTGGTTTGCCGGAGGTGCACTAGCAATAGGAACCGGGGGCACGGCCTCAGTAAAGCCGAACCTCCTAAGAGTCGCCTCTACTTGGGAGCTGACTACTGAATCTAAATGGTTGGCTAGCGAAGCGCTAACGGCTTGATCTACTGATGCGGCTTTTTTTGCTCAATCTCTAAAGAAGACAAATGAGGCGATACAGGTGTTACCTGGACCTGAGCGAGGTCGGGGGTGATGATGTCGTGCTTGATGAAGCCCGCGCGTGTCTTGACGTAGCCCCCAAGCATCATGTCTTGGAGTGCCTTTAACTTTGCCTCGATCTCCGCTCGGTCTTCTGCGGGGATATCTTCAAGTGTAGGTGTTAAGATATTGCGGTTGTCGATATTCGCGCCTCCTATTGTTTCCATCGGCGGTGTAGACGTAGTAGTCAACGTAGATGTACCGGTGGCCGATGTAGATGTACTTTTCATGTTGGCGTAGCCTTCCCCAGTGGAGTCGCCAAAAAGTGTGTTGACACGGAAACGTGCCCCACACTTGGGTCAGTTCGACGATCCAAAAGTGTGCGGATACTTAGGGACAAGCCTAAGCGTGACACAGCACCGATGTCGCATTCCGACTACCCTTAGTCGTGATAAGGGGCTGGAGTCGCCAGGCAATCAGATCACACAAAATAACCCAAATAGCCGAAAGAAATATATTAAACAGAATAAAATCAGCAAACTGGTCGGAGCCTGTCTGCTTCGAAGTCTGATGCGAAGGGGTCACCGAAGTGTACCTTCGGCGTATGGTGCGAAGTATCCCGCCGAAGGGTGCTTTGGCGTGCGGAGTATGGTCGTGGCGAAGCCTACTGCGACAAAGTGTGCTGGCGAAGCCTATTGCCGGAGCCTGTAGTCTCGCCGAAGGGTGTCCTGGTGACCTCCGAAACCGATCTCTCAGCTCCGTACCCCTCCGACGAAGTAGCTCCGAACGTGGGAACCTGCAACAAAGAGAGTTCAAAGTACCAATTCGGCCTGAGGACCGAATTTTGCTAAGTGTTGCACTAGTAGCGAAGGTAGCAATCTGTTACGCAGATTAGCGGATACTTCACAGGCGAAGTAACAAGGCGATATCAATCTATTACGTAGATTAACGAATACTTCACAAGCGAAGTAACAAGGGTTACCACTGTTCTGTAGTGGCCGGCGGAGGGCTTCCAGGAAAACCCACAAAGAGGTACATGAAAATAAAGGTAAAGTAAATACGATCAAAGCTAGGGCTTTGGTTTGGTTTTAGTTGGGGGGGTCTCTACACTGGCCTCGCCTCTCTATTTATAAGGGCTTAATCTCTGATCTAATCTGCTATTAACCCGGCCATATGGAGATAAGAACTGAGCCGGAAACACATACAACTCTATCTCTGCCGAAGTGGGCTTCGGCCAGGCCCGTCGAGGCCTGCTCCTCGGGCCAAAGCTTCGGTGGTGTGGGCCTCCGAAGGCTTCCAGGCCGAAGCCCATGGGCTGGCTAGAGGCTTTTGGAGCCCATAGCTCAATGGACTTCGGCCCTGTAGGGCTTTGGACAGACCCTGGACATGTGTATTTTCGGCCCAAATCACCAAAACTGATATTTTGGCAATCTAGCCATTAATGCCATTTTTGCTATCAACAGTTTGTAGATGCTTCGGGGAGCAATATTGATGAGGACATCAGTACATCTACATCAGCTGCACCTTCTTCAGCGCCATCTCCTTCTGGGATAATCACGAGGGCCCGTGCAAGAGAGCTGAACTTTGTCATACTACTAAAGAATGAAGGCCCAGAAGAATAAACGCAGGCCTGCCTAGAGTAGGCCTTCCTAGGGGCGTCCCCCCCTCTTTGGGCGTCCACATTAGGGGGCTGCACCCACCTTTCCCCCCCTCTATTTAAATAGAGTCTTGTCATTCCTATAGACTCGAGTTTTGATTTACAATTAGCTTTTGCTACTTTTGACACGCGCCAAACAGCGCTGTCCTCGTGTGATTCAGAACTCCACCTTGAGTGATATTCATATTGCTCGCATCTCTTTCTTGTTCGTTCTTCGATTGCGAACAGGAAACGATCTTCGTGATCAGGCTGATCTTGCATCCACAAGGTCGGTAACCACAGGGAGTTGGTTCAGCGATTGCATTGGCGCTTCGGGTTCGCTCGTCGTAGTCGGATCGTGAGGGTCTTCTTCCACCAAATCGAAGTTATCTCCACTCACCGAAAGATCGGGCACTTCAGCTCTATCAAGTGGTATCAGATTTTCCGGGTTGATCGGTGAGTTTATCGAGTGTTTGTCCCTTCCTACAGTCCACAAAACCACAACACGAAAATATATTTCAGGTTAGATCCTTGTCCCAGCACCTTTTTGAGCCTTGCACTATCTTTCAATAATTTGCTTTGTTGAATTTGTGTGCTTACGCGTGTCAATTGTTGCTGGTTACTTGTGCATCTTCATCTGCATATCACGCAAACCCCCCTGGCCGTGCGCCCCTCCCTTCCCTGCCTTGTGTGTTATTTGGAAAGTTACAAAAAAAAATATAGGTTGCCTCATTCTGCTCAACCTCATTTGAGAAAGTTTTGGTTGCCTTCCATACAAAGGGTAGTCAATTATTGCTGGTTGCCTAATATTGATCACACTCATTTGAGAAAGTTTTGGTTGCCTTCCATACAAAGGGCAATCAATTATTGCTGGTTGCCTAATATTGATCACACTCATTTGAGAAAGTTTTGGTTGCCTTCCATACAAAGGGCAATCAATTATTGCTGGTTGCCTAATATTGATCACACTCATTTAAGAAAGTTTTGGTCGCCTACCATACAAAGTGCAGATTGCTTCATTTCCGAAATTCTTGATCACCTACCATACAAAGGGCCGTCCATTATTGCTGGTTGCCTATTTTTACTTGCAAGTTTCTCCGGATAAAAAAAAACGAAAAAAAAGAGAAAAAAAAAGAGAAGAAAAAAAAAGAAAAGAAAGAAAGGAGAAAAACAGCAAGGAAGTGATCCCCCTGGCCGTGCGCCCCTCCCCCTTTCCATCCCTGCTCACCTCTTCGGTTTTTCCTTTTTTTTGTGTACCGCCTTTTGCACTTTGTTTCCAGCAGCTTTTGGTTACGTCTTTGGCACTATAATTCAACCTCGCATTATTGTTTGATTGTGCTAATCCTTGTTTTGAGTGCAGCCTACCTAGAACCCCACATAGTTCTACAACGAGCAGATTTTGTTTCTCCAAGCAATCGCTGCTCCAATCTTTCGCCGGTTTCACCTGTTGGTTGCAGGTCACCCCTGTGTGCTTGGTAAGAACGGATAAGAATTTGATAACAGCACGTCTGTGAGCGACCAATCCACATCCGTATTGTCGTAGGTTTTTGCTTTGTGTTTGCACTAACTATGGCCGGCAATGACGAAACGAAGGATGCACAACTACTGGATGTACGGGCACAGGTTGATGGCCTTGCTGCGGACATGACAACGATGCATGAGCGGTTTGATTCTACGATCACTTCGTCGACCGAGCGGTTCGACCAGATCGACCTCGCTCAGACGGCCATGGTGACCACGCTCGACACCATCATGTCACGACTCGATGCGTTAACTTCGTCGCTCACCGAATTACAAAAGGATTATGGTGGCGATACGGAGCAGGACGATGGACCTCGCCACGGTCGTGCACGTCGCGTGGTACGTCATTCCCCTCACGATTCATTTGCTAAGATTAAATTTAAAATTCCATCTTTTAATGGCAAATATGATCCTGCTGCTTATCTTGATTGGGAACTAGAGGTCGATCAGAAATTTTCATGCCATGATATTCCTGCTCATTCTCAAGTTAAAGCTGCTATTAGTGAATTTACTGATTTTGCTTTAATATGGTGGCGTGAATATAAACTAACACATCCTACTGCTACACCCATCACTTGGACTCAATTAAAAGCTGCCATGCGACACAGATTTGTTCCTTCATATTTTGCGCGAGATTTGCTAAAGAAAATGCAGAGTTTTCGACAAGGACAGCAATCTGTCGAGGACTACTATCAAGAGCTCCAAAAAGGTATGATTCGTTGTGGTTTGTTTGAGACAGATGAAGCTGCGATGGCCCGTTTTCATGGTGGTTTGAATAGAGAAATTCAGGACATCCTTGACTATAAGGAATATTCTGATATGGCCACATTGTTTGCATACGCTTGCAAAGCTGAACGTGAAGTGCAGGGACGCCGCTCGAAGACATATCCTAACTCTTTTGCAGGTAGAGGCGCAGCAATCAATTCAGCGTCTACTCCGCCTACACCATCCACGATCAGCACTCCATCGCGCGAAACGACGGCCAAGCCTACCGCATCCTCGTCCCCAGGCGCTGCTCCTTCCACAGGACGTACCCGGGATATTCGGTGCTATCGTTGCCATGGACTTGGACACGTGAGTCGGGACTGTCCAAACAAGCGTATTTTGCTCATACGTGACAATGGTGAGTATTCATCCGCTAGTGATTCCGAGGAAAACCAACATATTATGCTTGCCACTGACCATGCAGCTAAAACGGAGGTACATGTCGATCCCGGTGATGCCGATAAGTATGAGAGTCTTGTTGTGCAGCGTGTTCTTAGCACACAGGTCACCACGTCTGAGAAAAACCAACGGCACACACTTTTCCACACCAAAGGTGTTGTACAAGAACGGTCGATTCGCATCATCATCGACAGTGGCAGCTGCAACAACTTGGCAAGCACAGCTTTGGTCGAGAAGTTGTCCTTGCCCACTCGTAAGCACCCAAACCCGTATCACATTCAATGGCTTAATGATGGTGGAAAAATTAGAATCACACGTTCGGTACGCGTTCCTTTTTCATTGGGCTCTTATTCTGATTATGCTGATTGTGATGTTGTTCCAATGGAAGCATGCTCTTTGTTACTTGGTAGACCTTGGCAATATGATACTGATAGTGTACATCATGGTCGTTCGAATCATTATTCCTTCATGTTTAAAGGTCAGAAAATAATTATACATCCAATGACCCCTGACCAAATTTTTAAAGATGATCTTGCTAGGGCTACTAAAGCGGCAAAACCACTAGCACCCCAACCAGCCGCCAATGTTACTTCTGAAATCAAGTTGAATGCGCCTGTCTTGCTTGCTACACGTGCTGATTTTGAGGATTTACGCCATGATCATTTGCCCTGCTATGCGCTTGTTTGTTCTAGTATGCTCGCTGCCCTTGATGCTCCCCCATCGTTGGATATTCCCCCCGCTGTTTCTAACCTTTTGCAGGAGTACGCTGATGTGTTTCCCACAGACTTACCCTCGGGTCTCCCTCCACTCCGTGGTATTGAGCACCAGATTGACCTCATCCCCGGCGCCCAACTACCTAACCGCGCCCCATACCGCACGAATCCGGATGAGACGAAGGAGATCCAGCGCCAGGTGCAGGTGTTGCTTGATAAGGGGTACATTCGTGAATCTCTTAGCCCTTGCTCGGTTCCTGTTTTACTTGTGCCGAAGAAAGATGGGTCATGGCGTATGTGTGTAGACTGTCGCGCTATTAATAACATCACCATTCGTTATCGATATCCTATACCACGCCTTGATGATATGCTAGATGAACTTAGTGGTGCCATGATTTTCACTAAGATTGATTTACGTAGTGGCTACCATCAGATTCGCATGAAATTAGGAGATGAATGGAAAACGGCTTTTAAAACGAAATTTGGGTTATATGAATGGTTGGTTATGCCGTTTGGATTAACTAATGCTCCTAGCACCTTTATGCGCTTGATGAATGAAGTTCTTAGACCCTTCATAGGACTGTTTGTTGTTGTCTACTTCGATGATATCCTTATTTATAGCAAGACTATGGAAGAGCAGTTAGAACATTTGAGTGTTGTTTTTGATGCCTTGCGTGCTGCCCGCTTGTTTGCTAATATGGAAAAATGCATCTTTTGCACACAACGCGTCTCGTTTCTTGGTTATGTTGTTACCCCACAGGGCATCGAGGTGGATAGCAGCAAGGTTGATGCAATTCGGGAATGGCCCACGCCGACGACGGTCACACAGATTCGGAGTTTTCTTGGACTTGCAGGTTTTTACCGTCGGTTCGTACGTGATTTTAGCTCCATTGCAGCACCTCTACATGAGCTTACAAAGAAAGGTGTGCCATTTGCTTGGGGCGACTCGCAGGAGGTAGCGTTCAACACTTTGAAAGATAAGTTAACACATGCCCCCCTCTTGCAATTGCCTGATTTTACTAAAGTATTTGAGCTTGAATGCGATGCTAGCGGGATTGGATTAGGTGCTGTTTTGTTACAAGAGGGCAAACCGGTTGCGTATTTCAGTGAAAAATTAAGCGGTGCTAGCTTGCGATATTCTACTTATGATAAGGAGCTTTATGCTTTAGTCCGCACTTTGCACACATGGCAGCACTATCTTTGGCATCGCGAGTTCATAATTCATTCTGATCATGAGGCCTTGAAACATATTCGTACCCAAACAAATCTAAACCGTCGTCATGCTAGTTGGGTAGAATTCATCGAGTCTTTTCCTTATATTATTAAACACAAGAACGGGAAGGAGAATGTCATTGCTGATGCGTTGTCTCGTAGATATACCATGCTTTCACAACTCGATTTTCAAATTTTTGGTTTGCAAACTGTGAAGGATCAATATGTCAACGATGCTGATTTTAAAGATGTTCTAACTCATTGCACGCCTGGCAAACCTTGGGGTCAATTCCACATGCAGGATGGGTTCCTGTTTCGCGCTAACAAGCTGTGTATTCCAGCAAGCTCGGTCCGTCTTTTGTTGTTACAGGAGGCACATGGTGGTGGTCTCATGGGACATTTTGGTGTCCACAAGACGCACGAGGTGCTGGCCGCACATTTCTTTTGGCCCCGGATGCGCCGTGATGTCAAGCGCCTTGTTGCACGCTGCACTACATGTCAAAAAGCTAAGTCCCGGTTGAACAACCATGGTTTGTATATGCCTTTGCCTGTTCCTACTTCCCCTTGGCTTGATATTTCTATGGACTTTGTTTTGGGATTGCCTAGAACTAAGAAGGGGAGGGATAGCATTTTTGTGGTTGTTGATCGATTTTCCAAAATGGCGCATTTTATACCTTGTCATAAAACTGATGATGCTCGCACTGTTGCTGAATTGTTCTTTCGGGAGATTATTCGTTTGCATGGCATTCCAAATACAATAGTCTCAGATCGTGATGCTAAGTTTCTCAGTCATTTTTGGAGATCTCTGTGGAATAAAGTGGGAACTAAATTGCTGTTTAGCACAACTTGTCATCCTCAAACTGATGGGCAAACTGAGGTAGTTAATAGAACCTTGTCAACCATGCTTAGGGCTGTTTTGGATAAGAATTTGCGACGTTGGGAGGATTGCTTGCCTCATATTGAATTTGCTTATAATCATGCCACACACTCTTCTACAAAGATGTGCCCTTTTCAGATTGTTTATGGTTACATTCCTCGAGCACCTATTGATTTGTTCGCCCTTGATGCTGCGGAAGCTCCACATCTCGATGCAGTTGCCCATGTTGAACAAATGATTGACCTTCATGCACAAACACACCAAAACATTGCTGCTGCTAATGCTAAAAATCAGGTTGCTGGTAGTAAAGGAAGAAAACATGTTACTTTTGCACCTGGTGATTTGGTTTGGTTGCATTTACGAAAGGATCGTTTCCCTAGTTTGCGCCGTTCTAAATTGATGCCTCGTGCTGCTGGTCCTTTTAAAGTGCTAACCAAGATTAATGATAATGCTTATATCCTTGACCTACCTGCGGAGTTTGGTGTTTCCACTAGTTTTAATGTTGCAGATTTGACACCATATGCGGGCGAGGATGAGGAGTTGCCGTCGAGGACGACTTCGATTCTAGAAGGGGAGGATGATGAGGACATCAGTACATCTACACCAGCTGCACCTTCTTCAGCGCCATCTCCTTCTGGGATAATCACGAGGGCCCGTGCAAGAGAGCTGAACTTTGTCATACTACTAAAGAATGAAGGCCCAGAAGAATAAACGCAGGCCTGCCTAGAGTAGGCCTTCCTAGGGGCGTCCCCCCCTCTTTGGGCGTCCACATTAGGGGGCTGCACCCACCTTTCCCCCCCTCTATTTAAATAGAGTCTTGTCATTCCTATAGACTCGAGTTTTGATTTACAATTAGCTTTTGCTACTTTTGACACGCGCCAAACAGCGCTGTCCTCGTGTGATTCAGAACTCCACCTTGAGTGATATTCATATTGCTCGCATCTCTTTCTTGTTCGTTCTTCGATTGCGAACAGGAAACGATCTTCGTGATCAGGCTGATCTTGCATCCACAAGGTCGGTAACCACAGGGAGTTGGTTCAGCGATTGCATTGGCGCTTCGGGTTCGCTCGTCGTAGTCGGATCGTGAGGGTCTTCTTCCACCAAATCGAAGTTATCTCCACTCACCGAAAGATCGGGCACTTCAGCTCTATCAAATATGGCTCCGGCCCAAGACGGAGCTTGGGCTCCAATTGGGGATGAGGCTCCAGCTGTAGAGGTAGCTTCGATGACGGAAGTTACTTTTGGCGGAGCCGCTTCGATCGAGGGTGTCACTCTTGTAAGGGGATCTACTCTGATGGAGGCGGTGGCCCCTTCGGTCCTTGCACCGGGGAGAGGTAAAGGCAATACTTGGCCTGGGCCTCTCCCTTCCTTGATGACGACGCCATCGACGAACGAACCTTCGGTGGATGCTTCGGAAGAAGATCTCGCCAAAGATGATCAGAGAGCTTTGTCCTGGCTCCCGCTACTGGCTCCGTTCTTGGAGCAGCGGACAGGGCTCCGGTCCCTTTTGCAGCCCTTGGCTGAAAAAATCCAAGAGGTTGGCAACTCCGAGTTGGTCTCCGTGTTGAGCGAGGCTAGTGGACCGGAGCTAGACCTAGCCCTTGAAAGGGCTACCCTCTAGGTATACAACAAACATAAAGTACATTTAGTTCATTGAAATTACATCGTACTTACTTTGCTTTTTGCAGCAATTTGTTCTTGCTAGAGCGGCAACGACTTCCAATGAGCTCGAGACTAATCGACTTAAAAGGAAGGTTACAATGCTTCAAAGGGACCTTAAGGGCTCCGAAGACAAGTCTCTGCAGCTAGAGGAAGAGCTCCTCAAAGAGCAGAAGACAAAGGCTACAGTGGAGGAAGCACTCCGAACGGAGCAGCAAGCTCATGCCAGCCTAGCTTCTTCAATAAAGGAGCTTCAAGTAGAGCGCATGGTGTTGAGGGCTGAAGTTGATAAACATCGAGTAGCGGAGGTTGTAGGACCGAAAGTAGCGACCAGAGGGGGGGGTGAATGGGTGCCAAAAATTTCTTGCTAAACTATATTTTAATCCCAACACCCAAATGAATTTAACCAGACAAATAATATTAGCAAAGCAAATAGTAGGTATTAAACTGGTTTAGCCTAAGAATGGTCGGTGTCCTAATTAAAATGATATTAAAGATAAACCAAATAGAGACACTGCGGTAAATAAAAATAGGTGCTAGAAATATTTAATGATGTAAAAAAACACTAAATATCTTAATAAAATGTTTAGATCGTAGTCTAAAAATAAAATACTAATTAACTAAATAAAAATGGACCATCCAAAAATTAATTCAGAAATAACCTAAAAATATTTTAGGTACAAACTAGAATTAAAAAAATACTACTGCGACTAATAAATTTTCCTTTTTATATGAGCAGATTAAAAACACTTAAATAAAATATGCGAGCTCTAATAATATTTTAGCAGATAAAAGTTAACCACGAAATCAATAATCAAATTCACAGATTAATTAAAAGTAGATGATTATCTCTCTAAAACTGATCAACAAAAGAATAGCAGATTAAAAAACTAACCTGCGTGTTCAGTGTTCATCCCTGTTCATTTCGTGCATTGATCTCCGTGCCAACGAAACTCAAATTTCCATTTCAACACAGCTTTTCCCTGCCATGCTGCTTGTCTCCTGGGATCATCCCGCTGGCTTGCTTCTGCCAGCAACAGGCCAAAAGCAAACGACGTGTAGCTCCCGTCCTCGGTTTGCGTGCCAAGGATGAGATGGCCGTGGGATATGTCGCCGTGGGTCCTGCTTGAGGAAAAAAAATGCTGCTTGCTTTTTCTGCAATCTACACACGCACGCGTTCGCTGCACTGCTGCACGCTTGCACTCGCCGGGGGAAAAACAGGCGTCGGCCGAAAAAATTTCAACCATCGTGAGAAGAAGAGCGATGGCTACGAAAAACAGAGAGCAATTTTTGGTGGACTACAGATAGATCTATTAAAAACAGTCAACTATCCCCAAGGGGATAGGGACCTATTTATAGGCAAATCCTAATACATGAAAAAAAATACTTTACCCTAGTTTGAAATAAACTGACTCTAAAATAAATTCCGAAAATTACTAAAATATTCTTAGAAAAATTAACTGACTCGAATAAAAATATTCTAAACTTAAAAACTAAATATTAATATCCTAAAAACGAATTAATGATAGATTGTCAGTTTTACGTCGAAACTGACAAAGCATCCACCGTCTTCGCACCGGGTACCCGGATTGGGCCGACCCGACCCCGCAGCTCCCTCAGCCCGGCAATCGCTCGCCGCCCGTGTATCTGAGTCAAACCCAGTCAACAGACCAGTGGATCATCTGCCGCTCCTAGCCATGTACCCGGATTGGGCCAGCTCGACTCCGCAGCTCCTCTGCCCGGCCGTCGCTCACTGCCCGTGTACCTGAGCCACATGCGCCTCAGACTCGGCAGGTCTTCATCTCTCCCTTCCTTTGACTTCCGTTGACAATCACTCATCACATCTGGAATATCAAAACCATATTCTTCAACATGGTTTCTCAATCTTCCCCTTGATGAGTGCATTGTCAACACCTTTTCAGCTCATCTCAAGAACCTGCAAAACATGTGGAAACAAGAAAACAAAAACAAAAGAAAATAGAAGAAAGAAAATAAAAGTTTAACCCTATTGACCAAAAACCAAATAAAAGCAAGAAAAATGTGGTCATTATGGTTAACCAAAAATAAAAACCTCAAAAATAAGTGCAAGTCTCAGAATTACCAACAAGAATAAACTCCCCCTGAAATAAATCCTAGAAAAAGCCAAAAATATATCAAAAATATATCCAAAATTTCTCCCCCTTGTTGACAATTGGACTCATCAAGTGAGACTAAATGCACTTAAAAGAGACATAAACACAAACTCCCCCTGAAATGCATCTCCCCCTCAAAATATGCCATGAATGCAGATGGGGTGCAGGTGGAGTGTGAAAAGCATGCTTCTTAGATATGATTAACTGCAATAACAACATCTAACAGGTATAGCAAAAGATATACTATCTAAGATACATGACATGATCAGTGCAACATATGATATCTAAAGAAAGTCATTAGCACGCATTTTTTGATTTTTTCAAACAAAAACATCACCACATTTTCTAGTTGACAAGCAAAGTAAAGCATGAGATGCAAAAGCTAACTGATATCTACCAAGATAACCATTGTCCAAATCAAAGTGCTTCAGCAAACTTGTCATTTTTTTCAATTTTTTTTAGACTTTTTCTTTATATTTTTCATTTCTGCCAGGGGTTATTTGCATGTCAAACCTTATGCTAACTGACCAAGTCAAGCCTAGGCCAGAACTGTACCATCAGAAGCTTAAGACATTGATCATGGCATACATTACACTGTCCTAGTTCATACCAAAGTGCTATGGTAAGCAGTCCAGAAACAATGCAATGCGACAAAGCAAACCCACCTGGATCTTTTCTAATAATCATAAAAATGCATAAATTTCTCATTTTTCTGAATTTTTATCATTTTTACAACACATTTTTCATATTTAAAGCATATCTGCATCTAAGTAAGGATCTAGCTACAAGGCATGTAAAAGATAGCAAAAGCATTCAGCCTACACATGCTAGTTACTAGAAGCAATGGTGATCATTTTTCAATTTTAAAGCATAAAAGCCATGCATACGACAAATATTAGATATATCATGTGAACTGAATCAGAACATGATCATCGACATTTAATCAAAAACATATACTAGCTAGAGAAAGTAAAGCAGATTAATCATATAACAGAAGCAAGCTCAAAATATGATTTATGATTATGCATGATATGAACACACACAAAAAGACTCAATAATAAAAAATAAAGAAGAAAATAAAAAAAACTGATACCAATGAAAAGCTGACTCAAAATATCCTAAAAAGGATACACAACTCTCAAAACACGATCAATAATCATGAGTGGGACCAAATGGTCCAATGCCAGGTTTAGTAAAAGTGTTGAACCAGTGTCGAGCCATCTGCGCGTATGTAGGAAAGCAAAAGGAATCATATGAGTCTGTACTAAAGCGCGGATCAAAGCGCGGTCCTCTGTTCTGCCTAAAATCACGGTCGCGAGATCCAAAACTGTATACCGAACGATACGGAATTCTGCCGGAACGGAAACCACCCTCCGGAGCACGATCATAAAAACCGTCCCCACTATCACCACCTACACGACGTGGCCTGGCCTCTAGCCTCTCTCTACGTCGAGGGACTCTCTGTCTACCACCCTGCTGGTAGAACTACTCCTGCCCACCTCGAGCTCTCTCTGCTCGCTCAACCCGCTTCCTCCTGAAGCAAAACTCCTCAAGATGCCCGTCTCTCTAACAAAACTCACAGTGATAGGTAGGCTTCTTGGGATGTTGTTGTGGTTTAGGGTTCTTAGGCTTGGTGGTGTTGGGTGTAGCATCTTTGGTGTGAGAGGGTCTAGGTAAAGAATCAAGAGAAGTGTGGAGAGTGTTAGGTTTTGGAACCCAGATCTGCTTCTTAGGTGGAGCTTTGGGCTGTTCTTGGAACACTCCATCCTTGGGCTGACTATCCTTAAAGGACTCAGTGGAGTGAGTCTTGGGATATCTCTGTTCTGGAATCATCTTACTCCACTCCACTGCACGGCTAATGGCGCTCTCAAAATCAGCCTTGGTATATGTGTACCCTACCCCAAAACCATCCTGTCTCTTGAATTGCTAGATCATCATGCCGAGTTGTGGCTCTTTAGCACTGATCCAACTCAGGATTTGACGGAGGTAAAAGTTCTCGTTCTGAACATCAGCTAGCTCCTCTCTCAAAGAAGCTAACACCTCCACCTGAGATAAGCAGATCTCACACTTTTTATCAACTTCGACAGACTTCTCAGCTTTTAGCTTGATCAACTCCATTTTAATGGATAGGCAGTTCTCACAAACAGTGGATGGAACTGATAAGGTCTCAAGCTCAAGCTTAGTCTGCTCCAACTCAGCTCTCACTCTAGCTAACTCGCAAAACTGCTCATCACTCTTAGCTCTCCAAAAAAAAACTTGTAGCAGTCGATGTGACGCCGGAGGATGAGATGGCCGTGGGATATGTCGCCGTGGGTCCTGCTTGAGGAAAAAAAATGCTGCTTGCTTTTTCTGCAATCTACACACGCACGCGTTCGCTGCACTGCTGCACGCTTGCACTCACCGGGGGAAAAACAGGCGTCGGCCGAAAAAATTTCAATCACCGCGAGAAGAAGAGCGACGACTACGAAAAACGGAGAGCAATTTTTGGTGGACTACAGATAGATCTATTAAAAACAGTCAACTATCCCCAAGGGGATAGGGGCCTATTTATAGGCAAATCCTAATACATGAAAAGACTACTTTACCCTAGTTTGAAATAAACTGACTCTAAAATAAATTCCGAAAATTACTAAAATATTCTTAGAAAAATTAACTGACTCGAATAAAAATATTCTAAACTTAAAAACTAAATATTAATATCCTAAAAACGAATTAATGATAGATTGTCCGTTTTACATCGAAACTGACAAAGCATCCACCGTCTTCCCACCGGGTACCCCGATTGGGCCGACCCGACCCCGCAGCTCCCTCAGCCCGGCAATCGCTCGCCGCCCGTGTACCTGAGTCAAACCCAGTCAACAGACCAGTGGATCATCTTCCGCTCCTAGCCATGTACCCGGATTGGGCCAGCTCGACTCCACAGCTCCTCTGCCCTGCCGTCGCTCACTGCCCGTGTACCTGAGTCACATGCGCTTCAGACTCGGCAGGTCTTCATCTCTCCCTTCCTTTGACTTCCGTTGACAATCACTCATCACATCTGGAATATCAAAACCATATTCTTCAACATGGTTTCTCAGAGGTGTCTTCTAGAGCTGAACTCGTGGAACTCCGAGGGGTGCTTCAGCAAGCACTGTCTCAGAAGAATTATTTAATGTCGAAGACAACTGAAATCTCCTCCATCGCTACCGAGTTGACAAGGGCCGAGACGAGGTACGGCTTGGCAGCTGATCAGACCATGGACACGCTCAGGGGTGTCTTAGAATATTTTAGAACGGTGTGCCCATCTTCTTCGGCTACGGCGGATGAGCCTCTCGACCGAAAGCTCAAGATGATCCAAGCGACGGCCAAGATGATGAAATGCTTCGGTACTCGTTATGGATAAATCTCCGGGAAAGTAGTCGGGATCGAAGTCCTTCGTCACCTCAAAGCCATCGGGGTCTCTGTTGCTCCGGTGAAGGGTTCGACGCTGGCAAGCTTCACTGATGAAGGCTTGCTCCGACCATCACTGGACGTGGCTTAGGCTTGGGAAGCCTTCCGAGCGACCTGGAAAGTAGACAACAAAGCTGAGGCCAAGGCATGGATCGACGAAGGCCATCGACAGAGGTAAGCTCAGACGAGGCGTTCGACTCCAACTCCGCCAACCGCTCCACTAAGGAACCATGTTTAAGAGCATGGGTCTTATGCTCCAGATGTGATGAGTGATTGTCAACAGAAGTCAAAGAGGAGATGTGAAGACCTATTGTGTCTGGGGCACGTGTGACTCAGGTACACGGGCAGCGAGCGACAACCGAGCAAAGGAGCTGCGGAGTTGAGCTGGCCCAATCTGGGTACATGGGCTAGGAGCGGCAGAGGATCCACTGGTCTGTTGATCGGGGTTTGACTCAGGTACACGGGCGGTGATCGATTGCTGTGCTAAGGAAGCTGTTGGATCGGGTCGGCCCAATCCGGATACCCGGTGCGAAGATGGTGGTCGCTTTGTCAGTTTCGGCGTAAAACTAACAACCGATGATTATCTTTATTTAGGATATTAATATTTAGTATTTAAGTTCACAATATTTGTTATTCGAGTCAGTTTAATTTTCTAAGGGTATTTTAGTAATTTTGAATTTTATTTAGAGTCAGTGTAATTTACCCTAGGGGTAAATTAGTCTTTTCATGTATTAGTGGGCTGCTTATAAATAGGCCCCAACCCCCTAGGGTTAGGGTTGACTGTTTTTCAATAATTAATCTACAGTCCACCGGTTAGTATTGGTTTTCACCTACAAAATTTTTCCACCGCCGTCAAAATTTTCTCCGCGTGTTATTTGTTTCCGGCGCTGTAGCAGATTGCTTGACTTTCTGTCTCGCCGGCTGAAGAAGCGCGGCTCGTGGCACGGGAATCATGAGCTAGCTGCAGCAGCAGGGTATCTATATGCGCACGGCGCGGGAGCTAACGCAAGCTTTCCTGCAGCAGCCGGCACATCTTCCCACGAGTGGCTCGCGTAGGCAGCAATAGCTAAGGCGTGCAACAGCGCTAGGCACCTACGGCGGCTAGCAGCAGCCTGACACAACTTTTGGCGTGCGCATCATGGCCTACGACGGCTAGGTGTCAGGCCTCTTTATCCACGGCAGTCCACGCACGGGGCCCACGGCTGGATATTCGGTGGCAGCAACATTGTGTGGCGGAGGCGCACGACGATCTGAGGCGGCCGATTGCAGCAGGCGGGAGCAGCGCTCGAGGCGAGGGCGACATCAGCCTCACAATTTTTTTTCTGCACAGATGTATGCAGCGAACTGCGACGAGCGAATGCAGGTTAGTTTTTTTATCTCCTAATTTTTAGTTAGATCAAATAATTCAATAATTAGCTATCTTTAATTAAAATATAGATCTATTAGTTATTTCATAGTTATTTCTTTTATATACTAGATCTTATTAGTACTCTCATATTATTTACTTAAATAATTTTAATCTGCTCGTATAAAAAAATAGTCGCAGTAATAATTTTATTCTAGATTTACGTGCAATATTTTAGATTTATTTTTGAATTAATTTCTGGATGATTCATGTTTTATTTAGTTGATTAGTATTTTATTTTTAGACTACAATCCGAATTATTATTAATATATTTAGGTATTTTATGCGTTGAGGCGCAACAATTGACTGGACATCTAGGGGTAAAGCAATGTTTCGGTGCGGGCTGCGCAAGCGGTACCAAGTCGAGGCAAACTCTGAATACTAGATATGACCCAAAAATAACAGGGGTCAAGGTCGGCTAGTGAGACGATGGGGGATAAGCTTCATCGTCGAGAGGGAAACAACCTGGATCACCAGCGAAGGCCCCTAAATGACCACTCAGTGATAAAGTCTTATATGTTAATAGTCTATCAAAAATACGTTATTTACAGACTAGACAATTGTGGATACATCTGTATCCTTAACATACTGAAACAACTTCCATTATTCGTATCAAACCAATAGCGATTCATACAAGTTAAATCTTCTAATCAATGGCGGGCCAATAATGAATTTTTTTGCATATGTATTAAGACGCTTGGCCTGATTTCGAAATTGTCCAGAGTTTTTTACGTAGTTTTCATTGCAAAATGATGGATCTCCTTCCGTAACTTTCCAATTACGAGTACGAGAATTGAAAGACATGCAAATTCTCAATTCTCTACGGCGTCTAGGAGATAGAATATTTTCAGTAACAAGAAAACCAGAAGAATCTTTCTCTTTATTCACTACCATTCCGCGTCTTTGACTTCTATTAGTTTCTTTTCTTCTTTAATGCAATAGGTATAGTTTGATATAGAATCCATTTCTCAAAGTAATGGAAACCTTTCTCTTTTAGGAAGTGGTTCGAAAATCTCTATTCCACCTTTTGGGTATCGTGAAAAGTGATACCTGTGAAGATCATGCAGAGCTAAGCCTTGGCTAAACCTGAGAAATCTTAATTCCATAATGCCTTTCAAATCCTCCTAGCCACTATCCTACTGCAATAATTCTCGCTAAGAAGAATGCCCATGTTGTGGCAATTCCACCCAGAAGGTAATGGGTTACTCCTACAACACGTCCTTGTATAATGCTCAAGGCTCTAGGCTGAGTAGCAGGAGCAACTTTTAATTTGTTATGAGCCCAAATGATAGATTCAATGAGTTCTTGCCAATAACCACGACCGCTGAATAAAACATTAAACTGAAGAACCCTCAAATTCTTTTTTGAAATTAAACTAAGAGTGCTACTCTCAATCGAACTAAAATCAAACTTTCTAGTGCTTATAAATTAGTATATAATGGTTTTATCCCATTCATAGAAAGGAGATAAAATGAGAAATCTTTGTCGTCCAATCTAATTAGAATATCATAAAGTGTAAGTGGCAGAATTTTTTTGAGGTTCTAGGAATGTTTTATCAATTCATTTTCATTCCATTTGTACCCCTGGCAAATTCGAACTTTCGTCGAAATTGTCTCTATTCATATGTATGAAATACATATATGAAATACGTATGTGGAGTTCCCAAGATGTCTTGGGAAGGAAATCTCAGGTTTGGCCATCCCCATTTATGAGCAATATAAGAAAGAGCATGGAGTGCATCCAAGGGTGCTACAAGGCTACAACACTTCATCGCCAACACCAGAGTTCAAAAACAAAGATTTTTGACCCCATATTGTAGGGTGGATCTCGAAAGATAGGAAAGATCTCCCTCCAAACCGTACATACGACTTTCATTGAATACGACTTTCCACAGAATTATATAGGGTTCTATGAGATCGAGTATGGAATTATATTTAGTCACTTTAAATTGAGTATCTGTTTCCCTCCTTTTCCCGCTAGGATCGGAAATCCTGTATTTTCCATATCCATACGATCGAGTCCTTAGGTTTCCGAAATAGTGTAATGTAAAAATAAGTGGATCCATACATCTCGATCAGAAAAGAATCAATAGAAGGAGAATCGTACGATATCTTTCTCGAAACAAACAAAAAGGAAAAAAAGAGAAAACAGAAATCATGATCAACTAAGCCCTCTCGTGCCGAGATGTAAGGGGCCATTTTAGGATTCCATTTCTGAATACCATGACCAAAATGAACTCACGCTTCTATCATATCTTTCAAATTGATGTTCAAATATCTTCTTGTCATTTTTTCCACATTTCCTTTTGATTTTTTCTTTTTTTCATCCTACCATTCCATTACGGAATTTTTTTCTTTTTTAAGATTAAGAAAGAGCCGAAATAGCTTGAAATAAATAATAATTGTTCCGATGGAACCTTCTACTGAGAATTGGCCGTTGATATAAGGTATAAGCATAACCTTAATGAATTAACTAACTTCTTTTACTCATTAATAAAAAATAAGTAGTGGCTCAGTTCGTATCAAAATGAAAATCACTATCCTCTAGGTACAGCGTTTGCATCTATAGGACCGAAAGTAGCGACCAGAGGGGAGGGGGTTGAATGGGCGCCTAAAAATTTCTTGCTAAACTATGATCTAATCCCAACACCCAAACAAACTCAACCAGACAAATAATATTAGCAAAGCAAATTACTGGAATTAAAGTTATCTAGTCTAAAAATGACCGGTGTCCTAAATAAAATGATATACAAAAATAAACTAGACTAAAATGAAATAACTGCAGTGAATAAAAATGAATACTAGAGATATTTAACGACAAAAACAAAATCCCTAGATAAATATATGATAATTCAAAATGCAGTCTAAAAATGCGAAACTAATCAAATGAATAAAATATGGGTCATCCAGAAATTCATTCAGAAATAAACATAAAATATTTCATGTAAATCTAGAATAGAAATATTACTGTGACTAGATAATTATATATATATTTATGAGCAGATGAAAAATATTTAAATAAAAATATGCAAGCACTATTAATATTTTGATAGATAAAAACTAACCCCGAATTTTCTAAACAGATCTGCAGCTAATTAGAAAACAGTTAAAGATCGGTTTAATTAAATCTGCTTAAAAATAACAGATTAGGAAAAACTAACCTGAAAACCGTCGTGATCTTCGCCGATTGCGCCGGTTAGCAGTACATGCTTCACGTGCCACCGTGGATCACGCCAAAGTTGCAGCTGTTGGTGCCTACAGCCGGCTAACAAACAGAAGCTGCACACCTTGACTTCCGCGTGGGGCCCGCACACATGGAGCAAGAAGAAATTCCTGCGTAGCCGGCTGCCGTGCTGCAGCTGCGCGTCGCCCGGCGTGGGAAACCACAAAAACAACACAGCCAAAAGCTAGGCTTGGTAAAACGTGCATGTGTTGAATCCTATGGGACCCACGCCCTGCAATGACCTGCTTCCTGCTACCGTGGCTGCAGAGCAGAAATTTGACGCCGTGCAGATTTCTCCTACCGTGGCTACCGAGCAGAACTTGGACGCCGTGTAGATTTTTCCTGCACACGGATTCCCGCCGTTTGCAGCCGTATGGAAGAGAGCGCCTCTGCTGCCACGCCCGTGGGGCCCGCCACTTGGCAGCAACCGCACGCCACTGATTCCAGTCTCCCGCGCTAGATACTGCTGCCCACTCCTAGTTTCTGATGCCCGTTCTGGCCGACGATGCAGTGGACGGAGAAGATACAGTGAAGATTTTTTGTGGATGAAGAATAGTGGCCGAAAAACAAAACGTGGACTGTAGATTGATCTATTGAAAAACAGTCATCTATCCCTAGGGGGGATAGAGGCCTATTTATAGGCGACTCCTAATACATGAAAAGACTAATTTACCCCTAGGGTAAATTAACACTGACTCTAAAATAAATTCCGAAAATTACTAAAATATTCTTAGAAAAATCACCTGACTCACATAAAAATATTCTAAACTTAAAAACTAAATATTAATATCCTAAAAATGAATTAACCATAGGTTGTCAGTTTTACGCCGAAACTGACAAAGCGTCCACCGTCTTTGCACCGGGTACCCGGATTGGGCCGACCCGACCACGCAGCTTCCTCAGCCTGGCAATTGCTCACCGCCCGTGTACCTGAGTCAAACCCAGTCAATAGACCAGTGGATCATCTGCCGCTCCTAGCCATGTACTCGGATTGGGCCAGCCCGACTCCGCGGCCCCTCTGCCCGGCCGTCGCTCGCTGCCCGTGTACCTAAGTCACACGCGCCTCAGACATGGCAGGTCTTCCTTTCTCTTCCTTTGACTTCCGTTGACAATCACTCATCACATCTGGAGTATCAAAACCAGATTCTTCAACATGGTTTCTCAGCATCAATAGAGAACCTTTTCCTCTGTATGAATCTATATTATTCCGTTCCAATTTCTTCCCGAAACTTCCCAAGAAAAATCCCGAATTGGATCCAGAATTGACGGGTTAATGTGAGCTTATCCATACAGTTAGGCACTCTTCAAACTGTTTCTTTTTGAGAACCAAAAAAACTTGTGCCAAAATAACAGATGCGAAGAAGAACAAAAGGCCTTGAACGCGTAATGGATCCTAAAGCATTTCAATTAGGGTCGTATTCTATGGTTACGATTCTACCAGATATGTCTTTTTGATTCCGTCGAAAATCGATTTTATGGTATAGGCGCTTATGACCTCCCCCTCTATGCCTTGCAGTAATGATTCCTCTGGAATTACGACCTTTACCACAACGTGACTCAATGGGTCTTAGTTAGTCTTCGGAACGAAGTGGAAGAAGGGTGGAGACTCTCAAACGAGGAAAAGGATCCCTTCGAAAGAATTGAACGAGGAGCCGTATGAGATGAAAACCTCATGTACGGTTCTATAGAGAGACATTAAGGGTGACTTATCTGTTTACTTTTCCACTATCAACCCCAAAAAACCCAACTCTGCCTTACGTAAAGTTGCTAGAGTACGATTAACCTCTGGTAAGGTTCTTCGCTTTGCATCGAATTAAACCACATGTTCCACCGCTTGTGCGGGCCCCCATCAATTCCTTTGAGTTTCATTCTTGTGAACGTACTCCCCAAGCGGGATACTTAACGCGTTAGCTACATCATTGCACGGGTCGAGTCGCACAGCACCTAGTATCCATCGTTTACGGCTAGGACTACTGGGGTCTCTAATCCTATTTGCTCCCCTAGCTTTCGTCTCTCAGTGTCAGTGTTGGCCCAGCAGAGTGCTTTCGTCGTTGGTGTTCTTTCTGATCTCAATGCATTTCACTGCTCCACTGGAAATTCCCTCTGCCCCTACCGTACTCCAGCTTGGTAGTTTCCACCGCCTGTCTAGGGTTGAGCCCTGGGATTTGAACCCATAGCTCCACTTCTTTATCTCTAAATATGGAAACCTTTTGTTCTCTATTTATACCGGAACAAGAGGATATCTTGATTCCTTAGAAATTGGACAGGTAAAGCAATTTCTGGATGACTTACGTAAACATCTAAAAGATACTAAACCTCAATTCCAAGAAATTATATCTTCTAGCAAGACATTCACCGATATATTATACTGTTAAATAACAAACCTTCTATTATCTATTTTCTTTCTAGTTAATACGTGTGCTTGGGAGTCCTTGCAATTTGAATAAACCATGATCTTACCATGACTGCAATTTTAGAGAGACGCGAAAGTACAAGCCTATGGGGTCGCTTCTGCAACTAGATAACTAGCACCGAAAACCGTCTTTACATCGAATGGTTCGGTGTTTTGATGATCCCTACCTTATTGATTGCAACTTTTGTATTTATTATCGTCTTCATCGCAGCCCCTCCAGTCGATATTGATGGTATTCGTGAGCCTGTTTCTGGTTCTTTACTTTATGGAAACAATATTATCTCTAGTGCCAATATTCCTACTTCTGCAGCGCCTTTTTCTCTATAAGAACAGTGCGTTCCGAGGTGTGAAGTGGGAGAGAGGGGATGTGATGATTGAGGTTTTGAATAAGACGACCTTTGCATTTTGGATTATGATCTTTTTCATATTTAAAAATAGTGAAAAAGTCAAATAAGAGGTGTTAAGCTTTTTATCATTTTGGCATCGAGCTATTTTGCCGCAGGACCTCCCCTACATTATCGTCACCGCAAGATATCATCTTACCACCTTCCGTGGAAATCGTTGATATGGCACAACCCATAGATAACTTGATAGAGCCCATGTATTTACGTATTGAGTTACAGATCAAGAGAGATTGCGGATATCACACGGAAGTCAGAAAGAACTCTCAAGATGGAAGTTATCCTATAGATGTTGTATCCATGTTGAAATTGTTTGTTTGGAAATTTCCCGAAAAGCTAATTATAGGTTCTTCTCTCCATCAGAACAATAGGGCCGTTATGCTTATTACTAAACTTGTTGAAGAGATGAAATAGAACCAAGGTCTATCTTTTTGATCAGAGGTTGAATCGATCATCAGAAGAAGAATTAGGCCAAAAATTAGGATACATTTTGGGAAAATGAAACTTCCCTAGAAGAGAAGCAAATGAAACGCTTTCATAAAAATTCTCGTAGAATCGAGAATGAAGTTTTCATTCTGTACATGCCAGATCGTGAATTAGTAAAGAGAATTGATTTTCAAAATGGTAGAACTGGATGAGGAAGTTTTCTATAACCCTGATGAAGAGGTATTTTTAGTTTAGGACTCCGATCAAGCGCGAGAAGTCATTCATTTCAGATTGGACCACTATAGAATCTGGACCCATTGTAGAGACGTTCAAAAGGATCTTGATGGTAAGAATCATACTTTCGTGGAAGTCCATAATTATTAAGATACTAAGTAGAAAAGATTTGAAAATCATGGCATGGGTCTCCTTTTTTTCTTTCTTTAGAGTTTTCTATATGCACAGTTTCTCGATGTTTCGATGAGAATTTCTTGACTTTCCATATATAGAAAGAGATAGACTATAAATAACATCTCTTATTTTAATAAGACCAAAGGGATGGATATTAAATGATAGGAAGTGCTAGGAAGTGAAATGATTTTTTTTTCCGTCTTTCATAATACGGTTAACCACCATGTTAACTAATCGATTACGAAAAATTCGATCGGATTTTGCAGTTCTTTTTTCTGCAGTACCTCGATGTGACATGAGCGTGAAAGAGGCTCAAGAATCCGTTTTCTTTTTATAAGGGCTAAAAACGAATCACTTATTTTTTTGGCTTTTTGACCCCATATTGTAGGGTGGATCTCGAAAGATAGGAAAGATCTCCCTCCAAACCCTTACACACGACTTTCATTGAATACGGCTTTCCACAGAAGGGATCTTGAACTAAGAAATAGACCTAGCAGCTAAAAGAGGGTATCCTGAGCAATTGCAAGAATGGGGTTCATTGATATTCCTTGTATAGTAGATGCTATCACACATACAGTCATACTCAATTCAATGGAATTGTTTGATCTTAAAGGGGATCTTCCATAATTTCTCAAATATTCTATTTTTTCCTGGGTACTCGGGTTCAAATACCCACAGATTTTTTGTTTGTTTACTAGCTTCATATAATTATGAAAACACAAGTTTTCTTGAAGCCTCTTGCTCATATCTCTCATCAAAGGGTGCTATTCTATAATGTTTCTTTAGCAGATCCCCTACTAATCTTAGCGAGCTTTCAAATATTTGTCCCACATTCATTCGTCCTCTTTTCGACTCTGACTCCCCCACTCCAGTCGTTGCTTTTCTTTCTGTTACTTTGAAAGTTGCTGCTTCAGCTTCAGCCATGCGAATTCTCGATATTCCTTTTTATTTCTCATCAAACGAATGACATCTTCTTCTGGAAATCCTAGCTATTCTTAGCATGATATTGGGGGAATCTCCTTGCTATTACTCAAACAAGCATAATATTCAGACAAAAAAAAGAAGGAAAAGATTCCATTAAGACAGTTATGAGTCTTGGTTTATTCAAATTGCAAGGACTCCCAAGCACACGTATTAACTAGAAAGAAAATAGATAGTATTTTGTTAGCCCAAGCCTTTATTTGTTGAGGGGAAACGAGTCCAATTTGAAGTTGTTGATGTTTATATTGGTCAATCATAAAATAGAAATAAGAAAATAATTTATATTTATTCCGATCAAACTTCTTCCCTATTAACCTGGAAGTTCTTCTCAGATACAAGGAAATGATTCAGTTCTAGAGCCAAAGATCGTAGTTCTCGAACCAGCACTCGAAAAGATTCTGGAGGATCCTCGTGATTAGGTATTCGTAAACCCCATCCTACTTCTCTGTTCAATATTTCTTGCCCTACGATTGGCCAAACTATCTGAGCACTGGGTCCAATGTGAGTAGGATCACTTAGCCATGCTTCATAATTGGAAAAACGGGCACCATGGAAGTACATACCACTCAACCAAAGAAAGATAATGGAGAGTTGACCGAAATGAGCACTAAAGACTTTTCGGGAGATCTCCTCCAAATCGCCGATATGACTATCGAAATCATGAGCATTAGCATGTAGGTTCCAGATCCAAGTGGTAGTGTACTTTCCAGTAATATTGCTGCTGTTTTTTTGCAGCTTTCGTAGTTGCCGGAACTATGTGGTATGGATCAGCAACTACCCCAATCGAATTATTTGGGCCTACTCGTTATCAGTGGGATCAGGGATACTTTCAGCAAGAAATATACCGAAGAGTTAGCGATGGATTAGCCGAAAATCTTAGTTTATCAGAAGCTTGGTCTAAAATTCCCGAAAAATTAGCCTTTTTATGATTATATTGGTAATAATCCGGCAAAGGGGGGATTATTCAGAGCTGGGCTCAATGGACAATGGGGATGGAATAGCTGTTGGATGGTTAGGACATCCCATCTTTAGAGATAAAGAAGGGCGCGAGCTTTTTGTACGTCGTATGCCTACTTTTTTGAAACATTTTCCAGTTGTTTTGGTAGATGATCTCTTAGGAACACATACAAGAAAAAGGATAATGGTAGCCCTCCCATTAACTACTTCATTTTCATTTATGAATTTCATAGTAATACGAAGGAGTGTGGTTCGTTCGACAAATTCCTACCTCTATATATATCTCTGAGGTGTTTGGGTTTTGCAAAACTCCTTAGACATGCAGAAGAGAAATGCTATCCCCACTCCGACCAAGACAAAACTTTTACCAAAATAGGATTTTCACAATGTCGTTGTTGACAATGCAACTAACTAGAACTGCCATGCTATGTATCTCTGTGTTGTAACTACTTCAAGATATATACGTATGCTGGGTACTAATTTCGAATATGAAACACTACAATTGTTCCAAACAAATTTATTTCTCTATGTCATGAAATATTTTTAGTACACATTTTTATTTACTGCAGTTATTTTTATTTAGGTTAGTTTAGTTTTAAATATCATTTTATTTAGGACACCGGTCATTTCTAGGCTAGACAACTTTAGTACATGTGATCTGCTTTGCTACTGTTATTTGTCTGTCGAGGTGCGTACGGTGTTGAGTTTAGGTCCTTGATTCGAAAGAATTTTTAGGCGCCCATTCACCCCCCTCTGGTCGCTACTTTCGGTCCTATAAGTGGTATCAGTGCGAGGTTAAGGTTTTCCCATACCTTAACCGGTTCTAAACCCAGGTAGTGATCATGTCTTCCTCTCAAAAAATCCTGTCCCTTGAAGCTTTTGGCTACACTTATTGGAAGACTCGCATGCGAGCCTATCTTATGAGTCAGAGCTCGGACATTTGGGATATTTGTGCTCACCCTATTTTTACTATACTTCCTGTTGCTGAGCGTGATTCTCCTGATATAATCGCCCAACATCAAAACAATAGCAAAGCGGTGAACATTTTATTTTCTGGTCTAGGTCCTAGTGAGTTTGAGCGTGTTAGCCATCTTGACACTGCTCGAGATATCTAGGCTACCCTCCAGGCACACAATGAGGGGACATCTCAGGTCAAGGCTAGGCTCTATCAGACCTACCGGTGTGAGTATGAAAATTTCTCACAGAAGTCGGGTGAGACTGTTGAGAGTATGTAAATTTCTCACACAATCATTAACAAGCTTCGGGCAAACAACACCGATCGTGATGGTCTCAGATCATGAACATGCGCTCAAGGTTCTCCATACCTTGGACCCTAAGATCTGGGAGATCAAGGTTTCTTCTATTGTTGAGAGTGCTTCCTATGATACCTTGACTATCACAAAGCTTTTTAGTAAGCTCAAGGCCTCAGAGGTTGATATCCAGTTGAGATCAAATCTCACTGGTTCTGGCTCAAAAACTCTGGCCCTTGCGACGCCATTTACTGATCCTACTACTTTGAGTTGTACTGCATTTTCTTTGATGTCTATCTCCGAGGATCAGCTTGATTTTCTAGGAGATGATGATCAGTGTTTGTTTAACAACCGGGTGCGACGTGTCTATGATAAACGAATGCTTAAAAGACATGGCACAAAATCTGGATGCTTTGAGTGTGGTGATCCAGGTCATTTCATCGCCGACTGCCCCAAGCGGAAGAGCTACAAGAAGGGAACCGACGGTAACTCCTACGACTCCGGCAAGCACGACAACTCCACTTTCACAAAGGGCAAGCCCAAGACAAGATTCTTTCGAAAGGCTCTAAAGGACTACAGGTGTGAGAACAAGAAGTGAGACAAGGCCTTCTTCGCCGAGATGGAGAAAATCTACTCCAAGAGATCTTCATCTTCCTCCTCGTCTTCAAGTTCAAGTGATGAAGAGTTCGTGATCAAGAAGGGGAAGGATAGGGACGATCTGGCGGGTCTCTACTTCATGGCCTTCGGCGACAAGCCGAAGAGTCACTTGTGTCATAGACGAAGACCCCGCAAGAGGTTCTATTCAATGGCTCTTGGGGATAAGGAAGAAAATGGCTCCTCCGACAACTCCGACTACGACAATGATGAAAAGGTATCTTCCTATGAACAAGAAGTTGTTAATTTACTAGAACAGAACTGTCAAGAGTTGAAGTATCGGGAGAAACTGCCTAGAGGGGCTAAAAAGAGGATAGATGAGCTTGAGAGTGAGCTTGCCATGGCAAATGGCAAGATTGAGAGTCTGTCTTCTTCCCCTTGCTTGGGTGGTAGTAGTGAGTGCCCTAACTATGAGGTGTTGTTGTGTGACCTGACGACTCTAAAGTCCAGGTACACAGAGAGAGTAGATGAGAGAGACGCGATGGCCACTAAGCTTGAAAGCGCTCAGCTAGAGCTGAAAGATGCTCATGCCACTGTTGTCGTGCCCAGTGTAGACTACCCATCCTATTTATCTAGTATAGTTGAGCTGAGAGCCAAGAGTAATGAGCAGTTGGGTGAGTTAGCTAGAGTGAGAGCTGAGTTGGAGCAGACTAAGATAGAGCTTGAGACCTTGTCAGTTTCACCCACTGTTTGTGAGAACTGCTTGTCCTTGAGATTGGAGCTGATCAAGTTGAAGTTGATAGAGAGTGTGAGATCTGCCTATCTCAGGTGGAGGTACTAGCTTCTTTGAGAGAGGAGCTAGCAGATGTTCAGAACGAGAACTTTTACCTCCGTCAGATCCTGAGTTGGATTAGTGCCAGAAAGCCACAACATGGCATTATGATCCAGCAGTTCAAGAGGCAGGATGGGTTTGGGGTAGGTTACACCTATGCCAAGGCTGATTTTGAGAGTGCTATTAGCGGAGCAGTGGAGTGGAGTAAGATGACTCCTGAACAGAGATATCCCAAGACTCACTCCACTGAGTCTTTTCAGGTTAGTCATCCCAAGGATGAAGTGTTCCAAGAACAACCTAAAGCTCCACCCAAGCAGCAAATCTGGGTCCGAAAGCCTAAACCTCTCCACACTTCTCTTGATTCTTTATCTGGACCCTCTCACACTAAAGATTCTACACCCAACACCACCAAGCCTAAGAATCCCAAGCCTCAACCACATCCCAAGAAGCCTACCTATCACTGTGAGTTTTGTCAGATAGACGGGCATCTTGAGGAGTTTTGCTTCAGGAGGAAGCGGGTTGAGAGAACAGAGAGAGCTCGAGGTGGGCAAGAGCAGTTCTACCAGCAGGGTGGTAGACAGAGAGTCCCTCAATGTGAAGAGAGGCTAGAGGTTAGGCCACGTCGTGTAGGTGGTGGTAGAGGAGACAACTTTCATGACCGTGCTCCGGAGGGTGGTTTTCGTTCTGGTAGAGCTCCAGATCGTTATGGATACGGTTTTGGACCTCATGGTCGTGATTTTAGGCAGAACAGAGGACTGCGCTTTGAGCCGTATTTTGGTCCAGACTCATATGATTCCTTCTACTTTCCTACTTACGATCAGATGGCTCGACACTAGTTTAGCTCCTTTGCTAAACCTGGCGTCAGACCGTTTGCTCCCACTCATGACCATTGATCTTGCAGGATCAAGGACTGGATGCAGTGTGGATCATGGATTTAGGATGTTCTCACCACATGATGGGACACCGCAAATGTTTCTCCAACCTCTCTCCCCCGAGCTCCAAGGAATACATCACTTTCGGGAACAGTGGTCAAGGAAAGGTACAAGGTATTGGGTCGATTTGCATTTTTGTTTATTTCTCTTTGAAGAATGTTGCTTTGGTTGGAAACTTGAATTTTAATTTAATTTCTGTTTTGCAACTTCTTGAGGATGGTTTAGAGGTTCTCTTTAAGAAGGGAATGTCTTCTGTTGTTGATTCCAGAGGGTCTTTAGTTTGCCGGATCTTACCCTTCGGTAAGGTCTTTCGTATTGATTTCTCTAGTCCTTCTGGCCCTTCTCGCTATCTGATGGCTAGATCCTCCTTTGAGCTCTGGAAGTGGCATAGGAGGTTAGGCCATTTGAGCTTTGATCTGCTGGTCAGATTGAGTTCTATGGACCTTATCTGAGGATTGCCTAAGCTTAAGATGGAGAAGGATCTAGTTTGCCATCCCTGTCGTCATAGGAAAATGGTTGCCGCTTCTCACGCACCTATGACTTAGTTGATGACTTCGTACCCAGGAGAGCTGTTACACATGGATACAATTGGTCCAGCTCGAGTATGCTTAGTCGGTGGAAAGTGGTATTCCCTTGTGATAGTTGACGATTTTTCTCGATTCTCGTGGGTTTACTTTCTAGAGTCTAAGGATGAGGCTTTTCAGTATGTTCATGACCTGATTTTGAAGCCGAAGAACGAGAACAATGGTCGGATGTGAGCAATTCATTCGGACAACGGTTCTGAGTTTAAGAACTCTCACTTTGTCAGCTTCTGTAGTGATCAGGGTCTTGATCATTAGTTCTCTGCCCCTTACACTCCCCCACAGAACGGCGTTGTGGAACAAAAGAACCACACACTAGTCGAGATGGCCAGGACGATGCTTTATGAGCATAAGACTCCTAGGCGCTTTTGGGCTGAAGCAATGAACACTACTTGCTATCTAGCCAACCGCATTTTTCTTAGAGTTTACTTAAGTAAGACATCATATGAGTTGCGATTTGGCAGATAGCCCAAAGTGAGCCACTTGCGTGCGTTTGGCTGCAAGTGCTTTGTGCTCAAGAAGGGAGGGCATTTGGACAAGTTTGAGTCTCGCTGCTGGGATGAAATCTTTCTTGATTATGCTTTGCATTCTCGAGGCTTTCATGTTTGGAACCTAGATTCTCAGCTGCTTGTCGAGACTTGTGAGGTTTCTTTTGATGAGTCCATGCCTTCGCTGACTCCACTTGAGCTTTCTGGAGATGATGAGTGTTGGTGTAAAAGATTAAGCTAACAGGTTTTCGGAGATTAAGAATTAACAAATGAAGTGTTTGTGAAGTGAACTATTTCAAGCCTCCGAAAAGGATAATAGCTTGGGGCAGTTCGAAGTTATGTATTGAATAACTGAGTATTCGATCCTCATTACAGGGCGAGAAGGGGGGTATTAATAGGTAAAAATCTTAAGGAAAAAACCTTTTACCCCTCAATTACAACCGACATAGTGGAAACTATTCGGTACCCCTAATAGGGTTAAAATGGTAAAATAATAATCTAATCAGAAAGAAGATAAGTCTTCCATCCTTGCTGGCAGATAAGCTTTCTGAAGATTCAACCTTCGAAGTTATACTCCGAACAGAAGTCTGCATGGATTCTTCGAACTTGATCATGTACTAAACCGAAGTTAATACTGAAACTTCGGTTTAGTAGATTGCCTTTGTCTTATTAGTGTAGAGACCCTGAGGATGATGAATTTCCCCCCAACAGTAGCCCCTCGAATACGCTTCTCCAAATGATCTGTAAGGTTAGGAGAGCAGTATACGCAAGAAAAATAATCATGCGTAGGGGTTAATAAAATTTATCAACCTTCGAAATATCCAAAAATTTAGAACTTCGAATCGATTTCTAAGAGAAGGTTTTATTCGAACAACTCTGAAATCAATTTCTATGAAGTCGAAAACACCATTAGACTCAGAAGAAATAGCCGTTATCTTTTTCCTTTTAGAAGAAGCTATAACATTGCTTTAATTTCGTAAGTAGTAACGGTCCAGAAGACGGAACGCCAAGTTTGAACGGTAAAAAAAGGAATCCGGGCTATAAATAAAGGACCTAGAAACATCCAGAATACCTTTCTCACCGTTCTCCGCGCAATCCACTGCTTAGCCTCCAAACTCTAGCTCCAAACTTCCTGTTTTGATTGATGGCAAAGACAAGCTTCAAGGCCCCCGGGGCAACCTCGACCCTGGCCAGGCAGCAAGCCATGCTGGTGGCAGCTACGGCAGCACCTGTGGGGAATCCCCCATAAGTTGGCCCCCACGACCTTCTCTCGGCCTCCTCCAAGTACTCGGACCAATCCTATAAGCTGGAGCCATCAACCTGCAAGAAGAAGACGATTGCATTAGTAGTTGTGGGGAAGATTAGCCCAGGGGATAAGGTCCGCAAGCCCGAGAAAGAGGCCATCCCTTCGTCTCGGCCTAGAGAAGTAGTCGTTTTCGAAGCCTTCTTCGAGGCGGGGTTGGGGCTTCCAGCGGTGGATTTCTTATCAGAGGTATTGGATCTTTTCCACATTACTCTTCCTCAACTTTCTCCGTATGCGATAGCACGCCTCGCTATCTTTGAGTGGGCGCTGCGAGCCGAAGGCTGCAAAGGGAGAGCAGAAATATTCGCAGCACTTCACAAAGCCTCCTGCCAGCCGAAGACTTACGAAGGCTCCAGAGGAGAAAAGATTGTAGTTGCCTTCGACAACATTAACTTCAGACTCCAGGACAAGTACCAACTGCGATTTCCAGCGAAGGCCATCAATGTTAGATGGTACACAAATTGGATTCTTCGATGGTTCTACGCCGAAGTAGGAGTAGACAGTAGTTTGGTCGGGCCTCTGCAAGATATATACTTTCGAAGGGAAGCCGAAGTTCATCCAGACCCTGGCCAGCTCGAATCTCATCTCAATCTACTTCAAAGGATTAGTCGCTGCATGAGCATGCGGGACTTAGCGGAGGAGTTCATCGGGCTCCAGATTCCACCTCTGATGGCTAACTGGCCTATTAATTTTGAAGAGGATCCGGAGGGTGGACTCTGAAAATTTTCTTCGAGTTCAAGATCTGCAGGTAACTTTGAAAACTACAAAATGTTTCATGTATGATAATTTCATAAAAAATGACATGACAAATAAAAACTTATCTTTCAGCTCCACAAGCCTCATTGACTTTGGAGCAAGTCATATGTGCTTCGAAAAAGATTCTCGGGGCTCCTACCCCCATTGAAAAAGAATGGAGGGTGAAGCTGGTAGGCAGCTGGGAGCGATTCAACCAGGTATGGGGCGTACTCGGAGTCGTTGCCCCTTCTCTTCTAGACTGGGTTCCTTCCGAGACTGGTCCGAAGAAAAGGAAAGCCGAGGCTGGGACTTTGGCACCAACCAAGACTCCCGTGAAGAAGCTGGCCCGTAAACCTAAGAACGTGGTCTCTTCCAAGTCTGCTACTTCGTCTTCAGTTTCATCTGAGGATGAAGGATAAAGAGAAATGCAAAGGGTCTTTATAGACCTTGTTACCGGAGAAGAAGAAGCGCGAGCGGATGTCGAAGTCCTAGCTACTAGTGATGCAGCGGCTGTGCCGACTGCGCAAGACAACCCCGAACAGGCTGGGACTTCGAATGTCCTGCCAAGCCAAGAAGCCCCTGCTGATGAAGGTGGAGTAGAAGTAGCAACTGATCAAGCTTCGATTCCGAACGAAGTGATGACTGCTGTTCCGAGAGAAGTTCCAACAGCTAATCCTTCAGTTCCTGACTCCGAATCCGATGAAGATTTTGAAGGGGCATTCGATCGTCCAAGTAGCCCCATACTCGTTCGTCGACAGGGTTTCAAAGGTAAGCTTCATTAGAGCACCTTTTTCTCCATGTCCTGCAAAATTATGCAATATGTAATACCTTTGACTTTGCAGGGTCAACCCCCATGGAGACGACTCCTCCTACGAAGACTGCGCCTGAAACCTCGACATCTCTGAAGTCGATTCCGGAGGAGGTTATAAAGATGGGGCCTAGAAAAGATAAAGGGAAAATAGATCCTTTTCCTGCTCCGAACTCCAAATTAACCCCATCGGAATCCACAGACAGAGGCCAGTCTACGGAAGGGGCCAATCCACCGAGGTCTCCAGGGATGCGGCAATGCGCTCTGGCCCCTCACCCAATGAAGACGATCAAAGAGCCCTGTCAATGCTCCCCATCCTATCTCCTTTCCTGGAGCGAAGGACCGGGCTTCAGACTCTGCTAGAGCCTTTGGCTCGAGCTAATCACGAAGTAGGGGAGACTGACTTTGTGGCTATACTTGGGGAAGCCGAGGGGTTGGAGCTAGATGCAACCTTGGAGCGAGGAACATACCAGGTACGAAGTATCTGCAATAACAAGGTTAGTTTCAGCTTATAAATAGTTTACTTACATCGCTTTTTCCTTCGCAGCAAATAGTTTTGGTTCGAGCAGCGGCTGTTTCGAACGAGCGGGAATGCAATTGTCTTAAGGAGAAGATAACTGCCCTCCAAGGGAGTCTTGACAGCTCCGAGATTCGAACTTCTAGCTTGGACAAGATGGTAGCATTGGAAAGGAAGCCAGACTTGGTCTGGAGGCTGCTAATCGGAAGCTCGAAGCCGAAAAAATCGTGCTTCGGGCTGAAGTAGAGAGAATGCGGATGGAGCAAGCGACCGCGGGGGCCGAGCTGGTCAAGCTCCGGGAGGAGCAAGCGAAGTCAGTGGAAGAGGCCAACAACTTGCTCGGTCAGAAGAACTCCTTGGTTACGGAGGTAGCTGAGAAACCATATTGAAGAATATGGTTTTGATATTCCAGATGTGATGAGTGATTGTCAACGGAAGTCAAATGAAGGGAGAGATGAAGACCTGCCGAGTCTGAGGCGCATGTGACTCAGCTACGTGGGCAGTGAGCGATGACCGGGCAGAGGAGCCACGAAGTCGGGCTGGCCCAATCCGGGTACATGGCTAGGAGCGGCAGATGATCCACCGGTCTGTTGACTGGGTTTGACTCAGGTACACGGGCGACGAGCGATTGTCGGGCTGAGGAAGCTGCGGGGTTGGGTCGGCCCAATCCGGGTACCCGGTGCAAAGACGGTGGACGCTTTGTGAGTTTCGGCGCAAAACTAACAATCTATGATTAAATTCGTTTTTAGGATATTAATATTTAGTTTTTAAGTTTAGAATATTTTTATTTGAGTCAGGTGATTTTTCTAAGAATATTTTAGTAACTTTCGGAATTTATTTTAGAGTCAGTTTAATTTTACCCGAGGGTAAATTAGTCTTTTCATGTATTAGGAGTCGCCTATAAATAGGCCCCTATCCAATTGGGGATAGATGATTTTTTTATTAGACCAATCTACAGTCCCATTTTACGGGTTCAGCTTTCGTCTTCCACTGAAAACTTTTCTTCTTCTTCCATAATTTTCACCGGTGATTTACCTTCGTCCGTCGCGGTTTGTATCTCGACACAGCATCGCCGGGCACGAGGCACTCGAGCGCGCAGCATGACATCCAGAAGAAAAGCAACCCTAGCCGTGATAGGACGGCGGGCCCCACTAGCATCAGCGTAGCAGGCGGCCAAGTTTCTCTGCTCCACGTCCGTGGGTCCCACGATGGGCGCATGGCAGCAAAAATCCCGGCCGTCTGTACTGCAGGCGCACGGTGCGGTGGGAGAACAATGCCAGCAGGCGTTTTTTTCTCTCTCTCCACGAGTTGCTGTGCGTGGGCGCCACGTCTCTGTTTTACAAGACATGCAGCTCTGCAGGAAGGCCAACAGTAGTACAGCTAGCCGGTGCAAGTCACATCCACACGGCTCGCGAAAAAGTTTTCTTCGGCCAGCGACGACGAAATATTTCACGGCCAATTGTTTCGTAGATCGGCATGCAGGTAAATTCTGTTTAATCTCCTATTTTTCGGCTAGCTAATCAAATCATTATCTGGTTTTTAATTAGCATGAAAAATAATAAATTTTGTAGTTAATTTTTAATCTGTTAACTTTTTATTAGTTATCTCGTATTATTTATTTAAGTGTCTTTTATCTGCTCATATAAAAAGAAAAATTTATTAGTCGCAGTAATATTTTTATTCAGGTTTCTACGTGCAATATTTTCGGTTTATTTCTGAATTAATTTTTAATGATCCATGTTTTATTCATTTGATTAATATTTTATTTCTGGACTGAAATATAAATATTTCGTGAGTGTTTTCTAGGTGTTTTTATTTACTGCAGTATTTTAATTTAGATTATTTTTAATATCATTTTAATTAGGACACCGGTTATTTCTTAAGCTAGACAACTTTAATTCGTGAAATTTGCTTTGCAAATATTATTTGTCTGGTCAAGTTAATTTGGGTGGTGGGATTAAAATATAGTTTAGCAAGAAATTTTTAGGCGCCCATTCACCCCCCTCTGGTCGCTACTTTCAGTCCTACAGCAGCCAGGCTATCTTCTTTGATAGACGAGCTGTCTTCGTCAAGGGATATTTTGGCCGAAGACAAGGTGAAGTACGAGAAGGTAGCTGTAGAGACCATGGACAGCCTTCGGGGTGTCTTTGAATACTTCGGTATTTCTTGGACTTTACCTTCGATTGGCGACGTCCCCCTGCTGCGAAGGTTGAAGATGATCCAAGCAGCAGCGAAGATGATGAAGACTGCGGGTATTCGGTAGGGAAAATCTCCGGCCAAGTATCCGCTCTCGGGATACTTCGCTACTACGAATATTTAGGACTATCAGTGGCACCAGACTTGGGGGCGGCTCCCATTAACTTCTATGACAACTGGCTATTGAACCCTTCCGAAGACGTGGCCGTAGCTTGGCAAGCCTTCCAAGCATCTTGGAGAGCCGAAGGTCGATCAGCGATTAGGCTTGGATTGATGAAGGACTTCGCCAGAAACAAGCTCGGTCGCAAGCTTCGAGGAGCCAGCCTCCGCCAGACCCGAAGGTCTAGTTTTGTTTAGGGCTTCGAACAAGTAAAAATTTATGCTTTCATCTTTTATGAATGAAAAGACTTATTTGGAAATGTTTTTTAAGCTTTCCGACTTTTTATGGATGGTCTCGAAGTGTTAGAGGTTAATGAAGAGCTTCGCCTACTATGGGCTACCTTCGAAATTCTAAGACCTCACAAACGGACTCGATTTTTGATTCCTCGAGAAAGCTCTGGTGTGATTGCGCCCGCAATATGCAAAGATATATTATCTTACATTAAAGAGAAGGAAAAATAAGTTAACTTGGAAACTTCATCTTCTGAAGATTTTGAATGGTCCGAAGAAGAGAATACTGCTAAAGAACAAACAAAGAAGAACCCTGAACAACTTTGAAGCTAGGACAGAAGCCCCGAGCGACTTTGAACTTGGGCTGAACTTCAGCAGGAACAAAAGGATTTCCGAGCTTCAAAAGGAGAGAAAAGAGTTAAATGTAAAGTTATTAAAACTCCTGGCTCCGGAACTAGTCATTCTAACTTTAGCGGTAGTTCTAGGGATCGAAGAGGTCTTCGTTTCCTTCTTGGTATAGATACAAACTTTTCATGATGTAATGTAATTTGTTCGAATGATAAAGATTAAAGTTTCAAAATTGTCTTCCTACTTCCCAGCCCCTCTTTGGGTGTAAGCCCCTTCGAAATTCGTCGAAGGTGGTTACACGCAACGAAAATAACTTTAGTTAGTACAATTTCGGAGGCTCAGAGCCCCTTAACCACTTAGAGATTGATTAAAATCTCAAAAAATGTCTTCGACTACTTGGAGTCTGAAAACTGGTAACTTAGTACCTTTTTGTTTGAATGTAGTCACTTCGGACTCTTTTTTCGGATACCTTATCATCCAAAACAATTGGTCGCTTTGGACTCTTTTTACAGACGTTCTAAGCTATTAGCTCAGAATCTGTTTTGTTTGGCCTCCTTCGGCTCTTTTTGCGAATGCTAACAAACCAGTGGTTCGGAATTCGCATAGTGGTCTCCTTGGACTCTTTTTATGCATGCTTTCAACCGGAGCCTGGAATCCATATCATTTGGTCTCTTTGGACTCTTTTTATGGATGCTTTCAAGCCGGTAACTTGGAATCCATTTTTCTGTGACTTTCCCACCTCGTCAGAACCTTCGAACCAGTGGTTCGAAGTCCGCAAAATTGGTTCAAATGAATGACACTTCCCTCAAAGCCAACTTCGTTCTTCCATTGCGTCCACTAGAAGTATGAAGTGTTTGAGAGGTAGACATTATCTAAACCATGAACTTTTTTAATTCAGAAGGTGTTTACAGATGATTACAAGGAGCCCCTATGCGAAATATCGCTTTAAGTGCTCCGCATGCCAGGCACGCTTTAACTCTTCGCCTTCTAAATTAGCTAGCTTGAAAGAACCAGGGCGTCCTGAATGCAGAATAATATATGGACCTTCCCACTTATTTCCTAATTTCCCTGGTGCTATGATGCTTCGCAAAACTAAGTGACTTGGCTTAAGTTCATTAAGCTTAACCTTCGGGTCATACCAAGTCTTCGTTTGCTGTTGATATTTCGATAAATTAGCCATAGCCCAAAGCCTTGTCTTTTCTATTAAATCAAGCGAAGCTTGCCTTTCTCCTTCTATTTCAGGCTCGGTGCTACGAAGAGATCCTCCTTTAAGCTCCGTCGGCGTCATAGCTTTATCTCCGAATAATAATCTGAAAGGATTAAAACCTGTGGATCTTGTTTGAGTGGTCCGAATGGACCATAAAATCTTCGGGAGCTCTTTGGTCCACAACCCCTTTGCTAACCATACTATTCTTCGATTCAGCCCTGATAGAATATTACCATTAGCCCTTTCAACAGCTCCGTTAGACTAAGGATGGCGCACATCAGCAAAGCATATTTGTATGCCAAGATCTTCGCAAAACTTCCTAAAGGGCTCTGCATCAAATTGTGTCCCATTGTCAACTGTGAGCTATCGAAGTACTCCAAATCTGCATATAATATTCTTCCAGAAGAACTTTTGCACATTATTCGAAGTGATAGCTGTGAGCGGTTCTGCTTTGACCCACTTGGAAAAATACTCAATTGCTACCACTGCGAATTTCAGATTTCATTTTGCTACTGGGAAGGTGCCAATGAGATCCATGACCCATCTGGCCATGGGCCAAACTGGAGCAATGACTTGAAGAGTTGTTGGTGGACGATGACTTCGTCTTCCTGTCCATTGACAACCTTGGCATGTGCGGACTAAGCTCTCCGCATCAGCTACTATTGTAGGCCAATAAAGCCCCTGGCAAAGTGTTTTTCCTGCCAAAGTGTCGCGCCCCGATTTAATAAATCAGGACTTTATTGAAATTCCATAGAAAATCAATAAAACAAGACGTTCATCATGCGACCACGTACAATACGGGCAATCATTCACGGTTCATAGACCGCATTAGTACAAAAGTGAATAAAGGTGAAGAGAAACTAATAAAATAAGGGTCCTAGATGAACGCCTCCTTCCAGTCTCGCCTTGACTGGGTCGCTACTCCAGACCTGCATCCTCCTCGTAGTAGATGGGCTCTGATGTTGTAAGTCAACGGGGTGAGTACAGGGGTACTCAGCAAGCCACCGAATGCAAATATTATGCAAGGTAATAACAAGGGAGATAGTGGCTAATTTTGAGGAAGCGAGTAATTTGTAAAGCAATTTAATGTGAACAATTTATTGGTACTAAAACGTAAACATGTGTATGCATCATCATCTTCTAACTCGAGGGGTACAGTCAGCCCCACCTCGCTCAACAGTCCTTACATGCCATGAATAACTCAACCATTCAAACAATAGTAAACTAACTGCGAGTAGTCACACAACCCACCCTTGACCGTGGGCTCGGCTTTTCGAAAAGATTAAGTTTACTCTGATCAAAGATGTACCACTGTACCCACAAGGCACGCACTCATTACCTACACCAAAGTGTAACGAGATGACCCATTTCACGGGAACTCGTGCCAAAACCTTCCATATAGTCCTCCCCGACTCAACAGCACCCTCTTATAGGTTTCATATGGTGTCCCGACGCATCGGAGCCCCACCATACCCCCCCTTGAGCCTCGTCGGTACAAGTTGCCCACAGGATTGCCCCTTGCCCCCTCCTCTATGGTGCATCGAGCTGGAGTATTCCATACTTCCAGTTAGGACTTACCCATTAGACTTGTGGTTGGTACGGAAGTGCTTTGCAACAGATCCCGCAGACCGGTCCTTATAGTGCCCCGGGTGCGACAAACCAATGCCCGAGCTTGCACCCGGAACCCACCATACTTATAACTTAGCCAACTCCAACAGAGTCCAGAGACGAGAATAACGGGGAAATTCATATATCAGAATCCAGCTATCTAAGACTCATTCTTTTTATCCTATAGCAGCTGTGCCGGTACATTGGGCACTAGCTAGTATTTTATAGTAGAGTGACAAGGAGTTAAGGCTCAATAAGCATGGCTTGGGTTTGCACACAAGGACGGGGATCTAATAAATATAAGTGTAAGGCTTGATTATTGGACTAATGCAATATTAACCTATGGGTTATAGCGATAATTTATTAAAACATGGGCTCAAATATGATCAACTGTTTCTACAGGGGTGGTCGATGACTTGCCTTGATCAGCAAATGGGGATGGAGGAACTTCGGGGTAGAACTCTGGCTCCTCGACGAACTCGTAGTCTTCTCGATACGGAAAAATAAATAGTACATTCAATAAGCAGATAAAAATTCACCAAACAATAAACATACACATTTGTGGGGTTTATTAGGTGTCATAGGGTTTTAATGTTCTGAAATTTAGTGAAAAATAGTGAATTTACATTTTTAGGATTTTTCTTAATTTAATTTCTGAATTAATATTTTTAACCCTAAGGGGTTTTTATTCATTTATTTATTAAAAATATTTTGGGTAACATTAACATACTATTTTTATGGCATTACTGTATAGAGAATAATATGCTGAATTTAACAAAATTTGAATGGTGAAATTTGGAGTTAAAATGAGCAAGTTATGAATTTTCAAAGTTTAAACAATTTTCTGGAATTTTATTTAAACTGAAAAAGGGGTCTGGTCCACGGTGAGCCAGGCCCACGGTGGACCGCGACACTATGCGCGTGGACCGGCTGATCCAGAGCCATTGGATCTGGATCTGGTGATCAGGCGCGAGGCGGGAAGGTTTTAATGAAATCGGACGGCCATGATTAAATCATACCGAAACAGTACGCGTGGACGCTCGAGATCACTCCGGGGATTTAAGTTGCAATCGACGGCCGAGAGGCCTCGATACCGCTTTGACCAGATGAACGCCCCAGATTAGGTCAACGGGGGTTATAATCCCAGCCGTTCATCGCAGATCAAACGGCCGAGAGCCCGTATGACACGACACGCGTCAGAGAGGGTAACTACCCTTCGTCTCCGGCGACGGTGGGGCTCGGGTGCGGTGACGATGGCGGCGGTGAGGGCCTAGGGGCCTAGCTCTCGGTGAAAATGGAGAGAGGGGAAAATGGTGGTCACGATGATACCTTCGGCGGCGACGGAGGGCGACGGATGGCGACCGGCGGCGAGGGGTAGATGAAGGAGGTCTTCGGGTGCTCGTCGGCGACGGCGATCTGGCGGGATCCACGACGGACTCAACGGAGGCGGTGGCTAGGGCGAAGGGGGCCGGGATCGACGGCGATCGGTGGCCAGAGGCGGGGAAGGGGAGAAAAGCCGAAAGCCGAGGGGGAGCGCTCTGGAGTGCTTAGCTCGGGTTTAGGCGGTGTAGCAGAGGGCGATGGCCGGAGGGGGTTTTTATAGGGGCTTGCCGGCGTAAAATGGGAAGGGGACTGGTGGAAATCCGAAAGGATTCGATCCTTGCACCGGCGAGCTTCCATGCGCCCGAATAGGCTTCCAAAAAGGCTAAACCGCGTCGGGATTGGATGGAAGGAGATCACCGGGGTTAGGGGATCATGATCCTGGGCTCGGATCTACGAGATCGGGTGGCCGGCGGTGAGAAAGCAGAAGGGGATCGCCGGGGAAAAGGAAAGGGGATCCCCTTCCAACGAGGAAGACGATCCTAACAGGTGGGCTCCACCTGTCAGTGGGCGAGCGGGAAAACGAGCGCCGATAGGCGGGGCCGAGCGGTCAGAGGAAGAAAGAGGCGCAGCTGTGGCTGACTGGTGGGGCTGGGCAGGTATGGGCGCGGGAGAGAGAGGAGGGAAGCGGCACCGACAAGCGGGCCCCACTGGTCAGTGACTCACGGCTGGGCTGGGCTGGGCTGAGGGTGAATTCGGGGTTGAGGCCCATTAAGGATTTAAAATCTTTTCTAATTTAAAATAATTCCAGTAATTCATTTATTTGATTAAGGGTTGAACCACTCTTGATAAAAATTTGGAAAAATTCCTAAAATTATATTTTGGTCTCTAGTTTATCTCATAAAATTTTCAAGTCCAGATTTTGAGTATTTTTCTCTGTTTGGCTTTAATAGGGCTCTTTAAGGGTTTTTCTTCAATTATAAATTCCAGAAATGTATTTAATAATACTTTTCTTTTATTTTAATCCTTTTTAATTTCTGGGGTGTTACAATCCTATCCCCCTTACAGAGAATCTCATCCTCGAGATTCAGATCAATCCTCGAATAGCTCAGGATGGTGTGCCTTAAGTTCATCTTCTTTTTCCCATGTAGCTTCCTCTACAGGATGATTGCTCCACTGCACCTTGCAGAAGCAAATGACCCGACTCCTGGTGATCCTTTCCTTGACCTCCAATATCCTGACAGGCTTTTCCACATAGGTCAGATCCTCTTGAACATCTAACTGTTGTAGGTCCACTTGCTCTGTGGGGACTCGGAGACACTTCTTGAGTTGGGAAACGTGAAACACGTCATGTACTCCAGCCAATGAGGGCGGCAGTTCCAACTGGTAAGCGACTTCGCCTTGGCGTCTACTAATGGGAAATGGTCCAATATATCGAGGGGCCAATTTCCCTCTCATGTTAAACTGTTGGGTACCACGGAGAGGCGTAACTCGAAGATAGACATGGTCTCCCTCTTCAAAGGCTAGGTCTCGGCGTCGATTGTCCGCGTAGCTCTTTTGTCGTGATTGGGCTGTCTTGAGCCGGTCTCTGATGATCCGTACCTTCTCTTCAGCTTCTCGAAGGATGTCTATTCCAAATACTTGGGATTTACCGGTTTGATCCCAAAGTAGAGGTGTTCTGCACTTACGTCCATATAGGGCTTCAAATGGAGACATATGAAGACTGGCTTGATAGCTGTTGTTGTACGAAAATTCTGCGTACGGTAAGCTCTTGTCCCAAGTTGCTCCAAAATCCAAGACGCATGCCCGAAGCATATCCTCCAATATCTGATTCACCCTTTTTGTTTGTCCATCTGTCTGAGGGTGGTAGGCAGTGCTAAAGTTCAATCTTGTTCCCATCTCTTCTTGGAGGTTCTTCCAGAAACGAGAGGTGAACTGACTTCCTCTATCGGACACTATCTTCTTGGGCACTCCATGAAGACACACAATGCGGGCCATGTAGAGTTCTGCAAGCTTAGGGCCACTAAAGGTTGTTTTGACGGCTATGAAATGTGCTACTTTCATGAGTCGGTCAATAATCACCCAAATAGAATCATATCCAAGTTGGGTCTTTGGGAGTCCGGTGATGAAATCCATACCGATCTCTTCCCACTTCCATTTAGGCACTTTTAGTGGCTGTAATAGTCCTGCAGGTCTTTGATGTTCAGCCTTTACTCTTCTACAGGTGTCACACTCGGCGATGAACTGTGCAATCTCCCTCTTCATGCTAACCCACCAATAACATTCCTTCAGGTCCTGGTACATCTTGGTGCTTCCGGGATGAATGGAGTATAAAGTCTCATGGGCTTCTCTTAGGATAAGGGTCTTTATTTCCGGCTTATCCGGCACACATATCCGGGTTCCAAACCATATGGTACCATTCTCGCCCTCTGAAAATCCTGGGGCTTTTCCTTGCCTCATGTTCTTCTTGATGGCGGCTATATCCGGGTCTCCTAACTGAGCTTCACGGATTTGCTCGAATAAGATGGGTTGAGTCTCCAAGGTGGCTAGGTATGCTCCGGTGGTCAACCTGAGATTCAACTTTTCCATCTCTTTACATAATGAGGCTGCGTGATCCTGAATCATCATGGTTGTGCAATATCCCTTGCGACTTAATGCATCGGCCACCACGTTGGCTTTTCCGGGGTGGTAGCGGATACCTAAGTCGTAGTCCTTTATTAGTTCCAACCATCGTCTCTGTCTCAGATTAAGGTCTGGCTGTGTGAAGATGTACTTCAAGCTCTTGTGATCCGTAAAGATCTCACAACGATTTCCGACCAAATAATGCCTCCATATCTTAAGGGCGTGTACCATAGCGGCTAATTCCAAATCGTGGGTCTGGTAGTTCAACTCATGAGGTCTCAACTGACGTGAGGCATAAGAGATAACCTTTCCATCTTGCATAAGAACGCATCCCAATCCTTGGCGAGATGCGTCGCAATAGACATGGAAGTCCTTCCGGATATCTGGTAGGGTCAGTATGGGTGCTGACACCAGACGGGTCTTGAGGGTGTGGAAACTTTCCTCGCATTCGGGAGTCCATTCAAACTTTTCTCCTTTCTGCAACAACTTGGTCATTGGTTTGGCTATCTTGGAAAAATTCTCAATAAATCTCCGATAATACCCGGCCAAACCCAGAAAACTTTGTATCTCAGATACGTTCGTGGGTGGCAACCAATCCGTAACTGCTTCCACGGTGGCAGGGTCTACTGCGATACCTTGCGCAGAGATGATGTGTCCAAGGAACTTTACTTCCGCCGTCCAAAACTTGCATTTGCTGTACTTGGCGTATAATTGGTGTTCCCTTAGTTTCCCTAAGGTTAACCGGAGGTGAGTCTCATGCTCTTCCTGATCCTTGGAATAAATTAGGATGTCGTCTATAAAGACTACAATGAATTTGTCCAAATACTCCACGAACACCTTATTCATCATATTCATAAAGAAAGCAGGTGTGTTGGTCAATCCAAAGGACATAACGGTACACTCATATAATCCATAACGGGTGGTAAAAGCCGTTTTGGGTATATCCTCTTCTCGAATCCTTAGCTGATGATATCCGGATCGTAGGTCGATCTTCGAGAACACCGTAGCTCCCTTCAGCTGGTCAAAGAGATCATCGATCCGAGGCAACGGGTACTTGTTCTTGATGGTTACTTCATTCAAAGCGCGGTAATCCACACACATACGCTTAGCCTTGTCTTCCTTCTTCTCAACAAAGATGACGGGGGCACCCCATGGTGATGTACTTGGCCTAATGTAGCCTTTCCTCCCGAGATCCTCCAACTGCTGCTTCATCTCAGCTAGTTCATTCGCGGCCATCCGGTATGGTCGCTTGTAAATAGGGGTGGTCCCGGGTACCAAATCAATCCTGAACTCGATGTCCCTCTTGGGTGGCATCCCTGGTAAATCCTCTGGGAATATGTCCGGGTATTCACTGACGACTGGTATTTCCTCCAAGGTAATCTAATGCAGTCTTAGTCTTCCGGACTTCATACTCGGCATCTGGAATGTGACAGCAGTCCCTTCTTCACTGATCACCGTTACTTTCCTCTGGGCACACTCTATTACTCCTTGGTGTTTATTTAACCAATCCATCCCTAGAATGAGATCCAAACCTTGGCATTCTATGAGGACGGGGTCAGCCCAGAATATTGTGCCTTGGATATCTACCCATACCCTTGGGCTATAGGAATGGGCGAGAGTTTGTTTGCCTGGGGTAGCTATCAGTACGGGTCTGGGCAGTTCGCTTATGTCCAGGGCATTTCTTTCCACAAAAGTAGTTGATATGAAGGAGTGCGTAGCTCCGGTGTCAAATAGTACTACTGCAAGTGCTGAATGAACCACAAACTTACCCATGACAATTTCTGGAGTGGCCTGGGCTTCCTCGGCAGTGACATGGTTGACCTTGGCACGGACGGCGGGGTTCGAGGCGACGCCTTGGGTACGCTTGGGATGAGGGCACTGGTGGGAGTAGTTCCCCTCTTGGCGGCAGTTGAAACATACCACAGGCTTGCCGTGCCTGTCTCTCAGAATCTCCGGCTTCTTGGTCGGGGCGGCTGGGGCGGCTGGTGCTGCGGGAGCGGGGCGAGATTGTCCGGCTCCGGCATTGGCGGCAGGTGGTGCCAGACGATACACCGGGCTGTGGCACTGGTGGAGGGGTGAAACGGGGTCTCTGAGCCATGCCTTGATTCTGCTTGAAGGCGATCATGCTCTTTCTCTTCAGGTCGACCTTGTTCTGCTGGGTCTCCTGAATAATAGCTTTGTTCACCAACTTTTGGAAGTTGGCGAAATCTCCGGAGATGAGTTGAAGGGACAACTCATCCTTTAGTCCCCGGAGGAACTTGGCCTGCCTGGCCGCATCTGTACGGACCTCCTCAGGTGCGTACCTAGCCAGTCGGTTGAACTCGTGTAAGTATTCAGTTACGGACCTGCTCCCCTGCTGCAGGTCCCTAAACTCTTGCTGCTTCTGAGCTAGAATGCCGTAAGGGATGTGGGCGGCATGGAAAGCAGCCGAGAACTCCGCCCAAGTGTGGGCGTGTCCCTCGGGAAAGGTCTCGTGCATATTGTCCCACCACTCTGCGGCGAGACCCTGGAGTTGGTGGGTGGCGAAAGCCACCTTCTCCTGCTCAGTGCAGGTCAAGAGGTCAAGCTTCTTTTCTATGGTCCTCAACCAATCCCCGGCCTCCATGGGGTTGGTGGTGCTGGAGAAGATCGGCGGGCGGACTCGGAGGAACTCCGAGAGTTGGGAGGCGGCAGCGGGAGCTGGTGTGGCAGGTCGTGGCAGCTCGGGCTGTTGGTGGAGACGGAAGAGATGAGCCTGCTGCTCTTGCATCTGCTGCTGTTGCATCTGGTTTAGAAGGGCTGAGACCAGCTGGTTTTGCGTGGCCATCATCTCGGCCAGTGTGGGGTGATTGGCAACCGGGGCTTGCCTTTGCCCAGTTGCTCCCCACTGAGGCAGGTTTCCGTTATCTCCTCCGTTCTGGGGAGCGTCGGAGCCTTGGTTGTTCGTCATCCTGAAGTTTCCAAAATAACCATATCTTTAAAGGGGGAACACTGCTAATCTTTATTTCAAAAGGTCATTCTTGCGATTACATTTATTGTCTTTTATTTAGTTCTTCACTCATGCCTTATTTTAGACATGAGTGGTCATACAATCCAAAACAAAGTAAAGGAAACAATCAATCGTAAGTGCTACGTCTACGGTAGCTCCGGGGACGGTTCAATCGCAGGCTCGTGGGAGACTGTCGGGGTCGAAGAACTAGATGGTCCGGCAGGTGGAGCACTGCGTGAAATCCTCTTGGGTCTTACGATGGGGATCCGAAGGGATTTCCGCTTGCGGGGCGGAAGTGGTGCGATCTCCTCTATGTCCTTCTTCAAATCTTTAAGCTGCTGGCGGAGCTGAGTATTGACCATGGCGCCTTGGCGTAGAAGCTCGTTCTGGTGCCTCAACTTCTCTACCTCGAGGGTTAACTGGGGGTTCTGCTGTACTTGCTGACGGAGCTCTGCATTCTCACGGTTCAGGTTCTCTGAGGTATGGCGGTAGAAGTCAATGGTGTCATGCTGGCTGTCTGCATCAAGAATGGCCTCAGTGTGGAGGTTGTCCATGGCCTCCAGAAGTCTCATGGTGCGGGCGATGGCGGAGTTGCTCTGCGTGAGGGAGCTGATGTCGATGCTACGGTGACTCCCAGGTGTGCGCATAGGCATAAAGCGGTAGATGGTGTTGCGGAGGTGGCAGTCGTAGACTAGTCGAAGCTCGGCGAGGGCTTGGAGAGAGGTGCGCTGGCTAGCCACCATGAAGGAGGGTCCTCCGACTCCATGGGTGCAGAAGGGCGGCTGCGTGGGTGAGGGGCGGATAACAACCGTGACCTCGCAGTAGCTCTCGCTCGCATCGGGAAAGATCCCGTGGAACACGGGCTCATGGGGAAACCCCAAGAAGTCGATGAGCATGCGAAGCTCGCGGATGAATCCGACCTCGTCACGGAGAGTCCCGCTCATGGTATGGACCGGCATCTACAAAAGAGAGAAATTTTTGTGAAAATCTTGGAAGATGAGAGGGTAAACAATTTTGTGAGAAAATATGGTTAATATAAGTCCTAGGGTTAGGTCTGTTTGGTTTCCTACAGTCAAGTCGGCTCTGATACCATCTTGTCGCGCCCTGATTTAATAAATCAGGACTTTATTGAAATTCCATAGAAAATCAATAAAACAAGACGTTCATCATGCGACCACGTACAATACGGGCAATCATTCACGGTTCGTAGACCGCATTAGTACAAAAGTGAATAAAGGTAAAGAGAAACTAATAAAATAAGGGTCCTAGATGAACGCCTCCTTCCAGTCTCGCCTTGACTGGGTCGCTACTCCAGACCTGCATCCTCCTCGTAGTAGACGGGCTCTGATGTTGTAAGTCAACGGGGTGAGTACAGGGGTACTCAGCAAGCCACCGAATGCAAATATTATGCAAGGTAATAACAAGGGAGATAGTGGCTAATTTTGCGGAAGCGAGTAATTTGTAAAGCAATTTAATGTGAACAATTTATTGGTACTGAAACGTAAACATGTGTATGCATCATCATCTTCTAACTTGAGGGGTACAGTCAGCCCCACCTCGCTCAACAGTCCTTACATGCCATGAATAACTCAACCATTCAAACAATAGTAAACTAACTGCGAGGTCACACAACCCGCCCTTGACCGTGGGCTCGGCTTTTCGAAAAGATTAAGTTTACTCTGATCAGAGATGTACCACTGTACCCACAAGGCACGCACTCATCACCTACACCAAAGTGTAACGAGATGACCCATTTCACGGGAACTCGTGCCAAAACCTTCCATATAGCCCTCCCCGACTCAACAGCACCCTCTTATAGGTTTCATATGGTGTCCCGACGCATCGGAGCCCCACCATACCCCCCCTTGAGCCTCGTCGGTACAAGTCACCCGCACGCTTGCCCCTTGCCCCCTCCTCTATGGTGCATCGAGCCGGGGTATTCCATACTTCCAGTTAGGACTTACCCATTAGACTTGTGGTTGGTACGGAAGTGCTTTGCAACAGATCCCGCAGACCGGTCCTTATAGTGCCCCGGGTGCGACAAACCAATGCCCGAGCTTGCACCCGGAACCCACCATACTTATAACTTAGCCAACTCCAACAGAGTCCAGAGACGAGAATAACGGGGAAATTCATATATAAGAATCCAGCTATCTACGACTCATTCTTTTTATCCTATAGCAGCTGTGCCGATACATTGGGCACTAGCTAGTATTTTATAGTAGAGTGACAAGGAGTTAAGGCTCAATAAGCATGGCTTGGGTTTGCACACAAGGACGGGGATCTAATAAATATAAGTGTAAGGCTTGATTATTGGACTAATGCAATATTAACCTATGGGTTATAGCGATAATTTATTAAAACATGGGCTCAAATATGATCAACTGTTTCTACAGGGGTGGTCGATGACTTGCCTTGATCAGCAAATGGGGATGGAGGAACTTCGGGGTAGAACTCCGGCTCCTCGACGAACTCGTAGTCTTCTCGATACGGAAAAATAAACAGTACATTCAATAAGCAGATAAAAATTCACCAAACAATAAACATGCACATTTGTGGGGTTTATTAGGTGTCATAGGGTTTTAATGTTCTGAAATTTAGTGAAAAATAGTGAATTTACATTTTTAGGATTTTTCTTAATTTAATTTCTGAATTAATATTTTTAACCCTAAGGGGTTTTTATTCATTTATTTATTAAAACTATTTTGGGTAACATTAACATATGTTTTTATGGCATTACTGTGTAGAGAATAATATGCTGAATTTAACAAAATTTGAATGGTGAAATTTGGAGTTAAAATGAGCAAGTTATGAATTTTCAAAGTTTAAAAAAATTTCTGGAATTTTATTTAAACTGAAAAGGGGTCTGGTCCACGGTGAGCCAGGCCCACGGTGGACCGCGGCACTATGCACATGGACCGGCTGATCCAGAGCCATTGGATCTGGATCCAGCGATCGGGTGCGAGGTGGGAAGGTTTTAATGAAATCGGACGACCACGATTAAATCATACCGAAACAGTAGGCATGGATGCTCGAGATCACTCCAGGGATTTAAGTTGCAATCGACGGCCGAGAGGCCTCGATACTGCTTTGACCAGATGAACGCCCCAGATTAGGTCAACGGGGGTTATAATCCCAGCCATTCATCGCAGATCGAACGGCCGAGAGCCCGTACGGCACGGCACGCGTCGGAGAGGGTAACTACCCTTCGTCTCCGGCGACGGTGGGGCTCGGGTGCGGCGACGATGGCGGCGGCGAGGGCCTAGGGGCCTAGCTCTCGGCGAAAATGGAGATAGGGGAAAATGGTGGTCACGATGATACCTTCGGTGGCAACGAAGGGCGACGGACGGCGACCGGCGGCGAGGGGTAGACGAAGGAGGTCTTCGGGCGCTCGTCGGCGACGGCGATCTGGCAGGATCCACGACCAACCGAGGGGTGGCCGAGGACGGGCGGTCGACGACGGACTCAACGGAGGCGGTGGCTAGGGCGAAGGGGGCCGGGATCGACGGCGATCGGTGGCCGGAGGCGGGGAAGGGGAGAAAAGCCGAAAGCCGAGGGGGAGCACTCTGGAGTGCTTAGCTCGGGTTTAGGCGGTGTAGTAGAGGGCGGTGGCCGGAGGGGGTTTTTATAGAGGCTTGCCGGCGTAAAATGGGAAGGGGACTGGTGGAAATCCGAAAGGATTCCATCCTTGCGCCGGCGAGCTTCCATGCGCCCGGATAGGCTTCCAAAAAGGCTAAACCGCGTTGGGATTGGATGGAAGGAGATCACTGGGGTTAGGGGATCATGATCCTGTGCTTGGATCGACGAGATCGGGTGGCCGGCGGTGAGAAAGCAGAAGGGGATCACTGAGGAGAAGGAAAGGGGATCCCCTTCCAACGAGGAAGACGGTCCTGACAGGTGGGCTCCACCTGTCAGTGGGCGAGCAGGAAAATGAGCGCCGACAGGCGGGGCCGAGCGGTCAGAGGAAGAAAGAGGCGCGGCTGTGGCTGACTAGTGGGGCCGGGCGGGTACGGGCGCGGGAGAAAGAGGAGGGAAGAGGCACCGACAAGCGGGCCCCACTGGTCAGTGACTCACGGCTGGGCTGGGCTAGGCTGAATTCGGGGTTGAGGCCCATTAAGGATTTAAAATCTTTTCTGATTTAAAATAATTCCAGTAATTCATTTATTTGATTAAGGGTTGAATCACTATTGATAAAAATTTGGAAAAATTTCTAAAATTATATTTTGGTCTCTAGTTTATCTCATAAAATTTTCAAGTCCAGATTTTGAGTATTTTTCTCTGTTTGGCTTTAATAGGGCTCTTTAAGGGTTTTTCTTCAATTATAAAATCCAAAAATGTATTTAATAATACTTTTCTTTTATTTTAATACTTTTTAATTTCTGGGGTGTTACACAAAGCCCGAGGGGCCAGATGGCTACCACAAAGGCCTTCATGAATTTCTCGGAGCATCTCTTGACTTTCGGCTTGAGATATACATCAGAGCAGAGGGGAACATACTCCGGCTTTGTAGAGAATACCGTTGACTACACGATAATTTTGAACTCTTAACTTCAACCTCGAAAGCTATGGCCCTTCAGGCAAATTTGCTTCACCTTGTAACAATTCCATAATTGAGCTCCGCCAATCAGTGCTTGGAATGCAAAGAACTTCCGCAGAAGGGATTTGTGGCACCGAAGGCGAAGTAAGCTCTTCGTAAAAAGCTCCTTCCAGAATGTCCATAGATCCAGCTACAGCTTTCGCTAAGGTATCGGCTTGCATATTTTCAGCTCTTGGTATACTTCGGATGGAAATCACTTTGAATGCTGCTTCGATCTTACGGATCTCTTCCAAATATTTTGCAAGCTGCGGGTGACAAACTTGAAAACTTTATCGACGTGCCCTGCTACAATTTGAGAATCTGTTTTAATAAAAACTATTGTAGCACCCAAAGCACGCGTCTTTCGAAGTCCTAACAAAATTCCTTCATACTCCACTATATTATTGGTGGACTTAAAGTTGAGCCTTGCGGAGTAAATTGCTCTTTGCCCTGAAGGCGAAATTATTACTGCTCCGATGCCTGCTCCAAACGCTTGGAAAGCTCCATCGGAGTATATAGTCCAAATTTCTTCATTTGATTTCTCCGGAGTCCATACTGCGAATGGAGTCCACTCTGCCACAAAATCTGCCACCACCTGTGACTTGATTGCTGTCCTTGCTACGAAGGAGATGCCAAAGGGTGCTAGTTCAACAACCTATTTTCCAATTCTTCCCGTAGAATCTTTGCTTCGGAGCATATCTCCCAAGGGATACGAAGTTGGTACAATCACATTATGTGCTAGAAAATAATGTCTCAATTTCCTCGAAGCCATTATCAAAGCATAGGTGAACTTCTCAAGCTCAGAATATTTTGTTTTTGCTCCAGACAATGCTTTAGATACAAAATAGACTCGATTATGTACCAACTTCCTATTGAAATCAACTTCTCTGACAAAGACTGCACTGACAGCAGAGCCAATAGCTGTAAGGTAGAGGAGTAGGGTTTTGTCCGCAATGGGCACAGTGAGTGTAGCGAGGTTGCTAAGATAATTTTTAATATCATCAAAACTCTTTTGACACTCCGGTGTCCATGCAAAATCTTCGGACCCTTTCAATGCTTTGAAAATAGGCAAACTTCTCTCCGCAGACCTTGCTAGAAATCTGCTAAGTGCTGCTAGACAGCTAGTTAGCTTTTGCACCTGCTTTAAATTTTCCGGAGGAGCCATCCTTTGTAATGCAGTTATTTGAGTAGGGCTAGCTTCAATCCCTCTACTCGAAACTAGATACCCTAACAACTTTCCATCCTAAGCCCCGAAGATACATTTTTCGGGGTTGAGACGGACTCCACATGCCCGAAGGCTATCAAACGTTTCTGCTAAGTTTAGGCTATGTTGGTGTTTTAAAATACTCTTTATTACAATATCATCCATATAGGCTTCTACATTGCAGCCTATTTGATGACCTAGAGCTTTAGCAATTAACCTCGAAAAAGTTGCCCCAGCATTTCTTAAACCAAAAGGCATTCTTACATAGCAGAAGACTCCTGAAGGAGTTACAAACCTTGTTTTGATTTCATCTTCGCGTTTTAACCAGATTTGATGATAGCCAGAATATGCGTCGAGGAAGCTTAATAACTCTAAACCAACAGTGGAATCAACTAATTGATCAATTCGGGGCATGGGATAGGGGTCACAGGGGCATGCTTTATTCAAGGATGTAAAATCAATACACACGCGCCACTTCCCGGAGGATTTCTTTCGGACGAAGACTAGGTTGGCTAACCACTCCATATGAGCTACTTCTCTAATGATCCCAGCCTTCAACAATTTTTCCACTTATGCTTTAACAAGGATGGCCCTCTCTACGGATAACTTCCGAAGTCCTTGTCGAATAGGTCGAACCCTCGGGTTCACAAGCAAGCTATGCTCAATGATATCTCGACTGACTCCCGGAGTGTCTTCATCAGACCAAGCAAAGACATCCAAATTTTCTTCAACTACCTTTTCTAATGAAGTAGAGATTTCTTGAGGCACATCTTTGCCGAACTGAAAAGAATAGTCTTTGCCGTCTTTGACAATAACCTTCGTTATAATTTCTCCGTCGTGGCTAGGTCTTGGGAAGGACTTCTTCGAAGGTTCACCTAGAGTAGAGATATCCTCCAGATTACCTTGTACATTGTTCACTTGTCTCAGGTCGAGAGGGGGGCATGACCATATTCTGCTCTTCGTGTAGTGGCTTGATCTCTGAAGACAATGAGTACTCCCGCTTGCATGGGCATCTTCATACATAAATAGTAATGATGCACCACGACTCCGAACTGATTTAACATGCCTTTTCGAAGATAACATTATATTCATAAGGGGCATCTACAACATCGAAGATCACTTCCTCCGTCCTTGCCAGTAGCCCCTCTCCGAAAGCAACCTCCAGACTTATCTGGCTGAGGGCATCAAGAGGGGGTCTTGTGAAGTGTAACAGCCCCAGAATTAAAATAAAATAAAATAAAATAAATATATTAATAAAGGAATTTCTGAATTTTATTATTAAAGAAAACCCTTAAAGAGCCCTATTAAAGCCAAACATAGATAAATGTTCAAAATTTGGACTTGAAAATTTTATGGGATAAACTAGAGGCCAAGAAATATTTTTGAGAATTTTTACAAAATTTTAGCAACAGTGGTTCAAGCCTTAATCAAATAATTAAATTTCTGGAATTATTTTAAACAGAAAAACAATTTTAAAAAATAATGGGCCGCAACCCCGTATTTCCCTCCAAAACCATTTCGGCCCAGCCCAGCGCAGCACTACTCGCTGACAAGCAGGACCCGCCTGTCGGCGCCGTCCTCCCCTCTCTCCTCTCCCGCGCCACTCCCTGGCAGGCCCACCCGTCAGCCCCTCTCGCGCATCCCTTAGCTGCTGACCGCCCGGGCCCACTAGCCAGCCCGCCCCCTAGCGCTCGGTCGATGACAGGTGGAGCTCACCTATCATATCTGTCTTCCCCAATGGAAGGGGGGATCCCCTTCCATGCCGGCGCCACCCCCTTCCTATTCTGTCGCCGGTCGGCCGGATTCGCTCAATCGAGCTCAGGATCCCCTTCCCCTCACTCCGGTGATCCATCACCCTAGAATCGACGTGATTTCGCCATGTATGGCATGTAACAGATCCCTAGGGAAACCTCACCGGCGTTATGGAAAGTCCCTCCTCGGTTTCCTCCTTTTAGCCTTCCTTTTCCACCATCGATGAGCCTATAAGAGCACCCCAACGTCGCCGCACTTAGCCACACCACCAGATCCCGAGCTCTCGCCTCCCAGAGCGGCGCCATCTAATTTTCCCATTTCCCCCCTGCTTCGGCTCCGGCAAGCCCTCTCCGGAGCTCCGAGCCACCGTCGCCCTCGCCGTCGCCCCCGTCGGGACCGCCATGATGCCCTCTGCCTCGGCCCCACCTCCGTTGGACCGAAGCACTGCCGGAACTCACCGTCGCCATTGAACCCGAGAGCCTTGCCGCCTCCTCTCCTCGCAGGGTCGCCGCCGGTCACCTTTCTCCGCCGACTCCGGTACGGTCATGACCCCCTCCCCCTCCTCTTTCCGTTTTTGTCGAGAACTAGGGCGTAGGGCCCGCACCGTCGTCGCCACGCTCGCACCCATGCGCCGCCGTCGCCGGAGAAGAAGGGTACTTACTGAGGAGCCATGCTGAATAGCGTGGGCCTCATGGCTCCAGAAGTGATGAGTCATTGTCAAAGATAATCAAAGAGGACAGAAGAAGAAGAGATATGCTGTTTCATGGGTCGTGTGTGACTCAGGTACATGGGCAACAAGCGACTGTCGGGTAGAGGAGGCTTCGAAGTCGGGCTGGCCCAATCCGGGTACATGGGCCAGGAGCAGCAGAAGACCCACTAGGCTGTTGACTAGGATTGACTCAGGTACACAGGCGGTGAGCGATTGCCGGGCTGAGAGAGCTGCGGAGTCGGGCCGGCCCAATCCGGGTACTTGGTGCAAGGCCGGTGGAGGCTTTGTCAGTTTCGGCGCAAAACTGACGACCGTCGATCTTGTATCCGACTGTCCAGAAGAGAAGCCGTAGTCGCTACGAAAGCTTAGCTTCTGGATAAGTCATCTGTAACTCTAGGCCCATAGTCAGTCAGTCGTGTCTGTAAAAAATACCTAAGGGCAGTAGAGTCTTTTCCTTTATTCTTGCGTCTGTAAAAACCCTAAGGAGCAGGAGGAATATTCCTAGTGTTGGGAGCCTATAAATAGGACCCCAATCCCTAGGGTTTGTGCTACCCTTTTTGCTGAAATCAATACTACTCCTTTGGGTCACTTTTTGTCTCTTGCATTCTCTCTTCTCTCTCTTGTTGTGCACAGCCAGGCTGCTGTTCATGGGATTTTAGGCTGCATTTATTTCATTTCATTTGATGCTTTGAAGCTTCTATTCTGTTGAACGTGAGCAGCAAATCTGCAGCTACATTTGTTGTTTCGTTTCACGTGCACAGACATTTTCCTGAGTATGTTTGTGCTTCGTTTTGCTTCTGTTCTTCACGAGCAGAGTACTAGTTCTTGCTGTTTGCAAGTAGTACTCCTCCACTGTAGCAACAGTACTCTAGTGTCAGCTTTTGCTTTTTACTGCATAGCTTTTTGATCGAGTTGGCAGGGCCAAAGTCCCTTTTATTGTGTGAAGTCCAACTCTGTGAAGCATACTTCGAATCTGCAACCTTCGAATCAGCAGACTTCGAACCTACAGGCTTCGAATCTGCAAGCTTCGAATCTGCATACTTCGAATCTGCAGGCTTCGAATCTGCAGGCTTCGAATCTGCATACTTCGAATCTGTAGGCTTCGAATTTGCATACTTCGAATCTGCAGGCTTCGAATTTGCATACTTCGAATTAGTAGACTTCGAATCTGCAGACTTCGAATCTACAGACTTCGAATCTGCAACCTTCGAATCTGTAGACTTCGAATCTGCAACCTTCGAATCTGCAACCTTCGAATCTGCAGACTTAGAATCAGCAACCTCAGAATCAGCAACCTCTGAATCAGCAGACTTCAAATCTACAGACTTAGGCAATTTGTTCTCGCTTTGCTGTTTTAGTTTTTCTTTTGAGGTGCGTTGGGTTTTGGGAGCAGGCCATTGATTCGAAAGAATTTTTTTTAGGCGCCCATTCACCCACCCCTCTGGTCGCTACATTTGGTCCTACACTTACCCCCTTCGCTGCGTGCTGTGCCGGACGAAGCCGTAGCCGCTCGATCTGCAGCGAACGGCCAGGATTAGATCCTGAGATCAAGCGTCCAGATGCGATTGACCGCGGTTGACCAGTATCGACGCATCTCAGTCGTTCATCGCCACTTAAGTGCCCCGCTCTGCTGGCGATTGTTGGATCTGGATCCAATGGTCCAGATCCGACTGGTCCAGTGCACAGTGCGCGGGTTCATGGTGGACCTGGCTCACCTTAGACCCACGCATGATTTCTGGTTTAAATAAAATTCAGAAAAATAGTTTAAACTTCCAAAATTCATATCTTGCTCAAATTAACTCCAAATTTCACCATTTCAATTCTGGAAAATTTGTCTTTTTATTCTCTACACTTTCATGCAATAAAAACAATAGGTTTATTTGGCACATAATAATCTTATTAAAATAAAGAAAAGTCCCCTTTAGGATTAAAATCATATTTCATTTAAATAATCCAGAAAAACCCTTAAAAATATATAAATTAATTTCTGGGGACATAATGACTCCATTACACTGTTTATAAGCCAATAAAAATATAATGATTCATTTTGCCCATTTCATTTTATTAAATAACATTTCCAAGGCCCTTTAAGATAAATGATTAACTCATATAATAGAAATGCAACACTTTACAAAAATATCATGAAAACTTATATAATAAATTCAGAGGACTTAATGACTTTATTCCACTGTTTTAATGCAACAAAAAAATAGCATGTTCACTTTGCCCACTTTAATCTATTAATTAATAATGCAAAAGCTCTTGTAGGATAATTAAGTAATTCATATAATAAAAGTTAGACACTTTATAAAAATGTCTTGACAACTTATATAATAACTTCAGAAAACCTAACAACTTGAGTTCACTATTTTTACTACAATAATAATGTTATTATATACCTTTTTGCTTCATCTCTAAAAAGGGGAAATAAAAACCCTAGGAAAAATAATTACATCAAGCTATAAAATTCAGAAATCTCATTAGAAATCAATCTTAAATATTTAAGTAACAATTCCCTAAACTTTAAGACTCTATCTCCTTTACTTAACCCAACAAAAACATGTATGTTGGTGTGGTTGATTTGTTTTGGATTGTTTATTGAATGCTTTATTATTTTTCCGTATCGAGAAGACTACGAGTTCGTCAAGGAGCCGGAGTTATATCCCGAGATTCCACCTTCACCATTCGCGGATCAAGACAAGTCATCGACCTCTCTTGTGGAAACAGTTGATCATCATTGAGCCCATGATTTAATAAGTTATCGCTATAACTCATAGGAAAATATTGCATTAGTCAAATATCAAGCCCTACACTTATATTTATTAGATCCCCGTCCTTGTGTGCAAACCCAAGCCATGCTTATTGAGCCTTAACTCCTTGTCACTCTACAAATATTATATTAGCTAGTGCCCAATGTACCGGCACAACCGCTATAGAATAAAAATAATGAGTCGTAGATGGATGGATTTTGGTATATGAAGTTCCCCGTTATTCTTGTCTATGGACTCTGTTGGAGTTGGGTATGTTATAAGTATGGTGGGTTCCGGGTGCAAGCTCGGGAACTGGTTGGTCGCACCCGGGGCACTATAAGGACCGGTCTGCAGGATCTGTTGCAAAGCACTTCCGTACCAACCACAAGTCTAGTGGGTAAGTCCTAACTGGAAGTGTGGAACACTCCGACTCTCTGCACCATAGTAGAGGGGGCAAGGGGCTAGCCCTCAGGGCGCCTTGTACTGAAGGGGGCTCAAGGGGGGTATGGTGAGGCACCGACGCGTCGGGGCACCATATGAAACCTATAAGAGGGTGTTGTTGAGTCGAGGCGAACCATATGGAAGGTTTTGGCACGAGTTCCCGTGAAATGGGTCATCTCGTTACACTTTGGTGTAAGTGATGAGTGCGTGCCTTGTGGGTACAGTGGTACATCTCTGATCAGAGTAAAGTTAATCTTTTCGAAAAGCCGAGCCCACGGTCAAGGGCGGGTTGTGTGACTACTCGCAGTTAGTTTACTAATGTTTGAATGGTTGAGTTATTCATGGCATGTAAGGACTGATATGCGAGGGGGTGAAACGTACTCCGTGAGTTAGAAGATGATGATGCATACACATGTTTACGTTTCATTACTAATAAATTGTTCACATTTAATTGCTTTACAAATTACACGCTTCCGCAAAATTAGCCAATATCTCCCTTGTTATTATCTTGCATTATATTTGCATTTGGTGGCTTGCTGAGTACATCTGTACTCACCCTGTTGACTTACACCATCAGAGCCCGTCTACTACGAGGAGAATGAAGGTCTAGAGTAGCGACCCAGTCAAGGCGAGACTGGAAGGAGGCATTCATCTAGGACCCTTGATTTTATTAGTTTCTCTTCACTTTTATTCACTTTTGTATTAATGCGGTCTACGAACCGTGAATGATTGCCCGTATTGTACGTGGTCGCTTGATGAACGTCTTGGTTTATTGATTTTCTATGGAATTTCAATAAAGGTCCTTATTTATTAAATCGGGGCGCGACATGAAGCCTTGCAAGGGATGAGCTGCGGGGAGGAGATGTTTCTTGGAGATGCAGAGCTGATCGAAGGATTGAACGCAGATGATATCTGTTGAACGCCCTCCGTCAATCAGCACTCTCTGGACTTCAGTCCCTGCTATATCGGCAGTAATAACAAGGGGATCTGCATGCAGAAACTTTATGCCAGCTGCATCATCTGTAGAGAAAGATATCAGCACATGGGACCACTCGGGCATGGTAGCTGCAGACAAAGAAGTTCCAATATGGCCCACTTCCCGGACATATTCTCTTCGCTGTCTCTTCGACATACTGCCGAGGGTCCCTCCTCCGAAAATGGGGAGGACTACTCTTTTACCCCGATCTTGGCCATCTTCCTGCTTCGAAGGTGGCATAATATTAACCACCGGAGGCTGTATTGTAGGGTCAAAGTTGTCTATACGTGCCATAGCCTAGACAGGCTCCGGACGTGCCTCAGAAGGGACTCGGTCAGTAGTGCCTCGACTAGAAGTCCTTTCAAGGTACTTACCTCTTAAAGAGAGTATAGACTTGCACACATCAGTAGCGTGACTCCGATTTTCACCATGAACGCAATAGAAGATGGCCTGGGCTTTGCCAGCCAGCTTCCCTGGTGGCCTCCAGCCTCTGGTCTTGCTTCCCGAAGCTTATGGATTTCTAGGGGCAAATTTCTATGGAGGAGCAATGTTTAGGACTTCGGAGTGAGGATGCTTTTGCACCCGACGCTTGTCATGCTGGACCTCGATGCTAGGCCCCTGCGAAGGTGTTGAAGTCTTTACTTCGAGCTTGACTTCTTGCAGGATTGACAGAGTTGAAGCTGTTATTCGGAGCCACCCTTCTTCTGACCTAGCATATTCTTCAAAATAAGCCATCGGCTGCGCTATAGAGGATATATGTTTCCGATGGAGTTTATCAAGAAGGCCCACATGGGTAACTCCCTCTTGGGCTGCATCAACCACGGAGGATGTAGACAACCTCCGAATTTGCGACTTTGTATGGGCGAAGCGCTTGAAAAATTGTCTTAAAGTTTCTCCAGGTAGCTGCTTCACCTGGAAAAGACTTCCCATAGATATTGGGTGTACGAAGGTACCCTAAAAGTTACTTATAAACTTCCTCCTTAACTGCTCCTAGGTTCTAATTGATCCCGGCTTCAGGGACCAAAACCAACGCAAAGCCACCCCTTCGAGAGCAAGAGGGAAACACTTGTCCATAGTGTCTCAAACTCCTCCACTAGCCTCAATTGCCAAAGCATACGAACGAGAGAACTCCCCCGGGTCCTCCTCTCCGGAGTACTTACAGAGCTTCAAAGTTTTAAACTTAGGGTCAAAGCGCACTTTCTGTAACTCGGGATGCAGCGGAGACTCGCTATCGAAGAAAGCGTTCTCTGGGGCTTCGGGATAAGGAAGATCGTCGTCTTGAGGCACTTCAGGAATGACCAGGGTGGCCTGAGAACGAAGCCTATCTGCAGCTTCTTGCCTCCACCTCGCCACTTCAGCTTGGAGACTGTCCATCTGGGTCGCCATGTCACCAAGACCGTCTTCATTTCTTCCAGAAAGATCTTCCAGGTCTTGAGAACTGTAAATGTCAGTTCGAAGCGCACTCGTAGTTGGAGGAGGGACTCCGTCTGGCCGAAGCATAGATGGAGTTGGAGGAGGAACTCCGTATGCTCGAGGAAGGGAATTCCCTTTGGGGGTCTGTGGTGGAGGAATTACTAAAGGTCCTCCGACCTCAACTGTATTCGAAGATCTTGCTCCGGAGGTCCGAGGGGACCTCCGAGTAGGACTACCACCTAATGTAGGACCAAAAGTAGCGCCCAGAGGGGGGGTGAATGGGCGCCTTTAAAAATTATTGTGAATCAATGGCCTTTTCCCAACACCCAACGCACCTCGACTAACAACCAGTTGAAGCTAGCAGATCTAAACCAAGAAAAATAATCTAGCCTAAAAACAACCGATGTCCTAAGCAAGAAGACACCAACACAATGTTCGAAGGCAGGTTTGCAAAGCATTTAAAACATGGTCATTTCAAGCTTCATGAAAGTAGAACATCACATGCATTTAACTTGAGTGCACATAAAAAGAGATGAAAGTTTACTGTTCAAAGTTTGTCTCCTGTTCGGTACTTGACGAAGCCTGTTTGAAGTCCTCGTGCGAAGGCTACAAGTGTGAACTTCGAAGGCCAGAAAAAAAATTGACCGAAGCCTGTTCGAAGTCTGCAAGCTAAAAAACAATTTGAAGCCTTCACACGAGCTTCGTCAGGGAACTGAAGCTAATGAACAGCCTTTGCTGCAAAAAATGGGCTTCGGTGCAATTTTGCCGTAGCCTGAAAAGCGTCTTGTCAAAGCCTACTTCGAAACAGTAACTAAGCTTGGACTTCGAAGCTTTGAACGCAATCTGACCGAAGTCTGCTGACCTAGACAGAAAGGCTTCATACGAAGTGAAGAAATGAACTTCGAACCCGTGCACAGACCAGCGAAGTGTGCTGCGGAACTTTAAACCTATACTAGTACTTCGAAACACGTTTTTCAGACTTGGAAGCAAACAGGGAAAAAACTTCGAAGACCCAGCAATTGTGAAACCTGCAGAACGGAGAAGCTAGAGCAGCGAGCTATGAGACCTGTTGCTGTAGCTGCTGAGCAGTCGTACCTGCTACCAAGGCTAAGAACCAAGCCCTATCTACTGCTTTGTAGCTGCAGAACTTCGAAAGCAAGCTTCACACATCACAAGACGAAGGCAAATCACACACGCCACAGCTATATTGCATTGAAAACTCAGCCTAGTGTATTGAATGAGATGCCAAAAATCTGAATGAAAAATGTCCCTGAACAGACTAGCCGTGCAAAGCTTGAGACTAGGTGCTAGTGTGCATGGAAGCTATGAGGCATAGCTACTGCTCTAGGCCATAGGCTGCTGCAGTTTCAGCAGGCTCTATCACACACATGCACCAGCAAAAACCGAATAAACATCTCGAATAAAACACTCAGGATGATGAGTACGAAAGCATCGTGGCGAAAAAACTTCTGGCGATGAACTCAGAAAAGCAGAGAGACCAAGACACGCAACTCGAGACAGAATATAAAAATAACTTCACTGCATGTTGATCGATTGCTGAGAGAGTAAAACAGTGCCTGATTACGCTACCTCCCCATTAACCATATGAACAGATCGCGATGAAAACGAGATGAACTGCAACGGTGGAGAAGAACAACCACCAGGAAGATGAACGCCGAAAGTGACCCAATATTTTTGATTAGTAAAATAATTTCAGAAAGGGTAACCCTAACCCTAGGGATTGGGGCCCTATTTATAGGCAGCCCAATAGCCCTTAGGGTTTTTTACAGACGCTGAAATAAAATGGAAAAGACCAAAATGCCCTTAGGATATTTTTACAGACTCGACTGACAGACTGTGGGCCTAAAGGCAAAATAGTAAAGTCCTAATTACAGATGACTTATCTTGAAGTAGAGCTTTCATAGCGACTACGGCTTCACCTCAGAATGGTCAGATCTGAGATCAGCGGTTGTCAGTTTTGCGCCAAAACTGACAAAGCATCCACCGTCTTCGCACCGGGTACCCGGATTGGGCCAGCCCGACTCTGCAGCTCTCTTACCCCGGCAATCCCTCACCACCCGTGTACCTAAGTCAATCCCGGTCAACAACCCAGTGGATCCTCTACTGCTCCTAGCCCATGTACCCGGATTGGGCTAGCCCGACTTCGCGACCCCTTTGCTTGATAGTCGCTCGCTGCCCGTGTACCTGAGTCACATGTGGCCTAGACACATCAGGTCTTCTCCTCTCTTTGTGTCCTCTTGACTTCCGTTGACAATCACTCATCACATCTGGAGCCATGAGGCCCATACTCTTCAGTATGGCTCCTCACCTGAACTCCGCTTAGGAGGCATGGTTCTGAGAACTTGGTACAGAATGAAGTTTTTTGGACTAGGTTCCCCACGGACGGCGCCAACTGTTGGCGTAAAAGATTACGCTAATAGGTTTTCGGGATTAAGAACTAACAAATGAAGTGTTTGTGAAGTGAACTATTTCAATCCTCCGAATTGGAGAATAGCTCGAAGCAGTTCAAAGTTATATATTGAATAACTGAGTATTCGGTCCTCATTATAGGGCAAGAAGGGGGGTATTTATAGGTAAAAATCTTAAGGAAAATACCTTTTTACCCCTCAATTAAAACCGACATAGTGGAAACTATTCGGTATCCCTAATAGGGTTAAAATGGTAAAAACTAATCTAATCAGAAAGAAGATAAGTCTTCCATCCTTGCTGGCAGATAAGCTTTCTGAAGATTCAACCTTTAAGTTATACTCCGAACAGAAGTTTGCATGGATTCTTCGAACTTGATCATGTACTAAACTAGAGTTAATACTGGAACTTCAGTTTAGTAGATTGCCTTTGTCTTATTAGTGTAGAGACCTTGAGGATGATGTATTTTCCCCCAACAATGAGCTTGGAGAGTCCATCTTCGAGGAAGATGATGACACTCCTGATGTTGATGAGGGTAGGTCCTCTGCATAGCCTGCAGACCCTACACCTTCTGAGACTTCGACTGAGGATGAGGACGGACCTTTGATCACTCCTTATACTTCGACCGAGCCTCCTCAGCCGAGTCCAGAGGTGCCAGTTACTGACTCCGGTGAGATGACTTCTCAGCCGAGTCCAGAGGAGCCAGTTGCTGACTCCGGTGAGGTGACTTCAGATCACCTAGGATCTCGAGTAGTTCAACGTGATCACCCCTCAGAGCTCATCATCGGTGATCTTACTGAGAGATCCTTACGTTCTTCAGTTGGTTCTCTTGCTATGTTTGCTGAATCTACATTTGTTGCTACTTTTGAGCCCAGAGACATTTCTCATGCTCTTTCTGATTCAAATTGGATAAACGCCATGCAAGAAGCACTTGAAAAATTTGTTCGCAATCGAGTTTGGACACTGGTTGAGCTGCCACCTGGATGCAACACCATAGGCACCAAGTGGGTGTTTAAGAACAAACAAGGTGAAGATGGGGTTGTGGTGCGCAACAAAGCTCGACTAGTGGAACATGTTTTTTTGCTAGAAAGAAGGTATTGATTTTGAGGAGACCTTCGCCCCTATTGCCCATCTTGAGTCCATTCGTATTCTTTTGGCCTTTGCTGCTTCTAAAGGTTTTAAGCTTTTTCAAATGGATGTCAAGAGTGCTTTTATGAACGGGTATATAGAGGAGGAGGTCTATGTTAAGCAGCCCCCCGGTTTTGAGAACCCTAAGTTTCCTCGACATGTTTTCAAGTTGTAGAAGGCTTTATATGGTTTGAAGCAAGCCCCCAGGGCTTGGTATGATCGCCTAAAGCAGTTTTTGTTGCAGAACTGTTTTGTGATGGGTTCTATGGACAAAACTCTTTTCTTTCTTATAGCTGGTTCAGACTTATTGGTTGCTCAGATCTACGTGGACGATATTATTTTTGGTGGTTCTACTAATGAGCTTGTGTCCAAGTTTTTTAAGCAGATGCACAGTGAGTTTGAGATGAGTCTCATGGGTGAGCTCAAGTAATTTTTAGGGCTCCAGATCAAGCAGACCAAGGACAACATTTTCATCCACCAGGGTAAGTACACACGGGACATGCTGAAGAAATTTGACTTTGGTGGAGAGCTGAAGCCTCAAATGACCCCAATGGGTACATCTGGCGGCTTGGACAAGGACGAGAATGATGTCAAGGTCAACGAGAGAGAGTATCGAGGAATGATCGGATCGCTGCTATACTTGACTGCGACGAGACCGGACATTCAGTTTGCCGTCGGTGTGTGCGCGCGTTTTCAGTCTTCACCACACGCATCTCACCGGCAGGCTGTCAAGCGTATTTTTAGGTATCTTACTTACGCTGCTGATTTAGGTCTTTACTATTCAACATCATCGTCTCTTGATTTATCTGGTTTTTCCGACGCTGACTTTGGTGGGTGCCGGCTGGATCGCAAGTCGACTTCCGGTACTTGCCAGCTTCTTGGTTCTTCACTTGTATCTTGGTCTTCTCGAAAACAATCTAGAGTTGCGCTTTCTACTACTGAGGCTGAGTATGTAGATGCTGCTAGCTGCTGCTCACAATTGGTTTAGATGATTTCTACTTTGCGGGATTTTGGGTTGCTTTTCCCTTCCACAGTTCCTTTGTTTTGTGATAGCACTAGTGCAATTAGTGTAGGGAAAACCCATGTCTTCATTCAAAAACCAAACATATTGATGTGCGTTTTCACTTTTTGAGGGATCAATATGAGAAAGGGGTCATTGATCTTGTTCATGTTGATACCTATCAGCAGTTGGCTGACATTTTTACCAAACCCCTAGATCAATCTACTTTTGAGCATTTGCGAGGGGATTTGGGAGTCGTGTATCCTTTTTAGTATACTTTGAGTCAGTTCTTCTTTCTTCTTTATTTTTATTGAGTCTTTTTGTGTGCGTTCATATCATGCATAATCATATATCACAATTTGAGCTTGCTTCTGTTATATGATTGATCTGCTTTACTTGCTCTAGCTAGTATATGCTTTTGATTACTTATCGATGATCATGTTCTGTTTCAGTTCACATGATATATCTGATATTTGTCATATGCATGGCTTTTATTCTTTAAAATTAAAAATTATCACCATTGCTTCTGGTAACTAGCATGTGTAGGTTGAATGCTTTTGCTATTTTTACATGCCTAGTAGCTAGATCCTTACTTAGATGCAGATATGCAACTTGGATATCTATATGCTTTAAACATGAAAATGTGCTATAAAAATGATAAAAATTCATGCCTTTTATGCTTATTTGAAAAAATCCAGGTGGGTTTGCTTTGTCGCATTGCATTGTTCTAGACTGCTTACCATAGCACTTTGGTATGAACTAGGATGGTGTAATGTATGCCAAGACCAATATCTTAAGATTCTGATGGTCCAGTTTTGGCCTAGGCTTGACTTGGTCGGTTAGCATAAGGTTAACATGCAAATAACCCCTGGCAGAAATGAAAAAGAAAAAGTCTGAAAAATTTAAAAAAGATGACAAGTTTGCTGAAGCACTTTGTTCTGGACAATGCTTATCATGGTAGATATCAGTTAGCTTTTGCTTCTCATGCTTTACTTTGCTTGTCAACTAGAAAATGTGGTGATGCTTTTGTTTTCAAAAATCGAAAAATGCATGATAATGACTCTCTTTAGATACCATCTGTTGCACTGATCATGTCATGTATCTTAGACAGTATATCTTTTGCTATACCTGTTAGATGTTGTAATTGCAGTCAATCATATCTAAGAAGCATGCTTTTACACTCCACAGGCACTCCATTTGCATTCATGGCATATTTTGAGGGGGAGCTGCATTTCAGGGGGAGTTTGTGTCTATGTCTCTTTAGAGTGCATTTAGTATCACTTGATGAGTTCAATTGTCAACAAGGGGGAGAAATTTTGGAGTTTAGGGGACATTTTTGGCTTTCTCTGGGATTTATTTCAGGGGGAGTTTTTCACTCTTTGCCTTTACTCTTTATATATCCTTGTTGGTAGTTCTAAGATTGCACTTGTTGTTGAGTCTTTATTTTTGGTTAACCATAATGACCGTTTTCTTGCTTTTGTTTGGCTTTTGGTTATTATGGTTAAACTTTTATTTTATTCTTTCTATTTTTTTTTGTTTTTGTTTTCGTGTTTCCACATGTTTTGCAGGTTCTGAAGAAGTGTGTTGACAATGCACTCATCAAGGGGGAGATTGAGGAACCATGTTGAAGAGCATGGGTCTTATGCTCCAAATGTGATGAGTGATTGTCAACGGAAGTCAAAGAGGAGATGTGAAGACCTGTCGTGTCTGGGGCACGTGTGACTCAGGTACACGAGCAGCGAGTGACAGCCGGGCAGAGGAGCCGCGGAGTCGGACTGGCCCAATCTGGGTACATGGGCTAGGAGTGACAGAAGATCCACTAGTCTGTTGACCGGGGTTTGACTCAGGTACACGAGCGGCGAGCAATTGCCGGGCTGAGGAAGCTATGGGATCGGGTCGGCCCAATTCGGGTAGCCAGTGCGAAGACGGTGGACGCTTTGTCAGTTTCGGTGCAAAACTGACAACCGATGATTATCTTTATTTAGGATATTAATATTCAGTATTTAAGTTCACAATATTTGTTATTCGAGTCAGTTTAATTTTCTAAGGGTATTTTAGTAATTTCGAATTTTATTTAGAGTCAGTGTAATTTACCCTAGGGGTAAATTAGTCTTTTCCTGTATTAGTGGGCTGCTTATAAATAGGACCCAACTCCCTAGGGTTAGGGTTGACTGTTTTTCAATAATTAATCTACATTCCGCCGGTTAGTCCTGGTTTTCATCTACAAAATTTTTCCACCGCCGTCGAAATTTTCTCCGCGTGTTATTTGTTTCCGGCGCTGTAGCAGATTGCTTGACTTTCCATCTCACCGGCCGAAGAAGCGCGGCTCGTGGCATGGGAATCATGCGCTAGCTACAGCAGCAGCGCATCTAGCTGCGCTCGGCGCGAGAGCCGATGCAGGCTTTCCTGCAGCAGCCGACACATCTTCCCACGAGCGGCTCATGCAGGCAGCAGCAGCTTTTGGAGTTACAGTAGTTTACTTATATTAATGCATTTCTTATTGCATATTTTCTTTTCAGTTACATTTTTGCTTGCTAGAAACGGACGATTACCATAATCATGCCCTTATGATCTTTAACAACAATGCACATAAGGTTGTTAAGGACGCAATTTCGTATGTTCAGATTCAGGTGAACAATCAGTACTACAAAGAGAAATTAGGGCAACAAATTGATAAGAAGATGAGTTCTTCAACAATATAGTTAACTAAGAAGCAATACCGTTCGGTAAACAATTCTAACACTTTTGATTTTCAACTTTTGAAATTTATTTTCATATAATGCAGAAGCATTACATCTATTCAGGCGAGGATTCCGTGGTTTAGAAACCGTGACACGACCTACTTTAAATTCTGCAAGCTTTGGTATTCAAGTGGTTTCAAGAATGTTTCTGAGAAGAAAAGACTTTGTCGTGGAACCGATCCAAAGCACAAATATGAGGCCGATGGACATATCCACTTGGCTAAACGCATGGTAAGACCTACACTTGTGCTGAAAGCTATATATAAATTGTAATGCAACTAGCAAGTGACGTTGAGGTTTATATAGGTGGTTGAGAAACCAAGTTGAGATGTGCCTTGGCTTTAGTCTGTGATGAGTGATTGATAGATTTCCTTCTTAGCGAAGGGGTCCCTCCGAAGGGTGTTTCAGAGGTGTGTTCACCAAAGGGTTCGGTGTTTGTTGGCTGCACCTATTTGCAATGGAGTATATCTGTTGGAGGGGTCCAACAGATTATGATTCGATGGTTGTACCGAAGGGCTCAGTACTTTGTGCGGTACATCGGAGTGTGTACCAGAGGGTGTCATACCTAGAGAGGTCTTTAGGGTATCGAATACACTTGATTGCTTGTCGTTTATGTGCAGGTGACTTCAGAGGCGACAGGACGGTCAACACAATAAGTGAACTGGGTAAAGCAGGGAGCTTAGTGCCAAGAAAGCGAGGAGCTTGGTGATGGAGGTTGTATGAAGTCGAGGTTGGTCCTCGGGTCAAGGTGAACTAGTCGAAGGTAGGAAGTACGGAGGGAGACTCCGGTTGAAGATACCTCGAGGCAAAGTCCTAGGAGGCGAGGCACTTCGAAGGGGTACTCCAGATGGAGTTAATTTGAAGGTTGGTGGATGAAGTCCTCAAGAATGAGGCAAGGCTCCCAAGTGTGTTCTGGACGGAGGCACTTGAAAGGACACCTAACGAAGATCTCAGAAGTCGATGTGCATCGAAGGCATGGTTCGGGTAAGGCTCTTCGTAGAATTTGCTCAAGGTTGAGACACTGCGAATGATTGCTTATGGAGGTGCTTCATGCGGAGGCCTTGGATGAAGGAAGGACGTCGGAAGGTGGTGGACAAAACCTTTTGTAGGGAGGTACTTCAAAGGTGGGGCTTCAGAGTCAGGTTGTCTTGACGTACTTCGGCCATGCATGACTTTGGTACACGGATGAGCGGTAGTCGAGCTAAGGGTAGCTATGAAGTCATTGTGGTCCACTCCGGAGGTGATGGTGCGAGGACTCAAGGGCTTTGACGACTTCGGCTCAAAACTGTCTCTTGTATCAAACACAGGCTTCGGTGTAGCGAAGACCTACGGGCTCGAAGCCTACTACCGAAGAAACTACAGCACTTCACGTGCGAAGGGAGCTCCCAAGATTCTAGTCTGCAAAGCTGACACAAAAGGAACTTCCAATAAAATAGACTGCCATCTGTACCCTCGTGACTTCCAGAGGCAGAAAAGTTGTAAATCCTAGGGATATAGTAGTCTCTTTGCATGTTTAAGTTGTGCCTATAAAAGGAGAGGCATGCTAAGGTCTAGGGTAACACTTTTAGTACTTTCCTAGGTTTAGAACCTTCTGTATTTATTGTAGCCTAGAGCCAGCCGCCACAAACTTGGTGCTCAGATCTATGATTTTTTGTGTTCCATGCTCTTGCAATGAAATTTCTATTCTATTTTCATTGATTGCATGAACTTGTATATGTGTTCTTCACATTGTTTGGGTTGAGTTTTTCTGCAGTCCACTTCATTCTGTGTGAACTGATGAGTTTTTCTCAGTATTCTTGCTAACGAAGTCTGTACTGATTTCGTGCGTGCAATCTGTGTGAGTGGAGTTCTAGAGTACATTCGCTCTGTGTTTATAGGAGGCCAGTCCTCATGTGTTACTAGCAAAGTACCATTCTTTGCATTCTAGCGAAGCCATTTTCCCTAGCATTGCCGGAGCTTTCCTAGCTGTTCAGTTTTGCAAAGTCCTGTTCGGAGTACTCCTCAATGTGAACCCTAGTACCTATTACTAGTGCGGAGCATCTGATCGAAGCTCTTTGAGGGAAACACATTTGTGCGAAGTACTGTTGTGTGAAGTCTGCTCGAAGGCACCTATGTGTGCGGAGCCTGCACATACTTAGCTGAGCCTAGTGTGCCTGGGTGTGATCGAAGTCTTCTGGATTTCAAACTTTTGCCCTGTGCGAAGCCTATGTTTGGAGTGTGTTCCATACCTCCGAACCAGACTCTGCAAAGGGTGTGTACGAAGTCTGTTCCGTAGAAGAGAAAATTTAAATGCTCCCATTCACCCCCTACGGTCACCTGTTTCGGTCCAACAATGGTCATAAAGGACTAGATCATTCAAATCCAAATACATTGTGTAGTTAGACAACAACGGATCATTTGGTGAGATGTTAACAATTTTAAGAGTTTGCATCATTTTTCTCTATCTAATCTACTTTGTTGGTTTTTAATAGATGCAATATGGTCAACAAATGGTGCAACTCCATGGAGAGGAGTATGATTGGCAGAATCAATCTATCGACCCAATGACTATGTAGTCTAGTGGAAGTGGAAAAAGTAATGGACGGTGAGACAGTGTTTCTCAATGTTTTGTGTGTGGTACTGTAATAGTAAATAATTTATAAAATGTTGCAGGTATTCTATGTTTAATGGAATAATTGACTCAAGGGAGGTGAGAGATCAGAAGTCAAGTCAGTCGTCATAGAGCTCCTCAGGTGTTAGCTCTATCTATCGTCGCGTAGAAGAAAACCCACAAGTGCTTCAGCTGACGGAGGCAATGAGGCAGCGAGATGAGGCAATGAGGCATTGAGACGAGTATTATGTTACTTGCTTAGCACAACAATAGGCGATGTTTCAGGTAAGTTCAGTGATTTCATTACAAATATATAGCATTTAGCAATAGGTTTAAAACTAACTGATTGCATTGCAACATGTATAGCAATTTTCCCAGCAATATGGATTTGATATGTCGCAGTTCCAACCGATACCTCCCCTACCACAATTATTTCCATTTGGTACTTTACAGCTGAGGTACCTCTTGGTGTGTTACTTTGTTCTAATGTCTATTTTACATGAATGAAAATTTAGATTATTGTTTGAGTTGGCTTGTTAGTTGATAATGTTTACCCAAATTTATATATTGCTTCATATTCTCCGTACTCCTAGTCAAGATAGAGCCTCGGCTTCAAATGTTAATGATGTGAGAGGAAGCGGTGGCACCCACAATTCAAACCAACCATGTGAGGGTTGATGAGTATGAACATTATTTCTTCATATGACTTGTCACTTTATGGATTTGAATGCGACTTATGAATTTGAACATGAATTTGAATGTATTATGCCTTTAAATATGATTTCTGACCTTTAATGGTTAAGTTTGTGAATGTGAATGGTTTGTGTAGGTGGAGAATGTGAATGTTGATTAATTTGTGAATGTGTTTGTGGAGGTGAAGAATGTGAATATATTTGTGGAGCGATGTGATTTTAAATGTGTGAATGTATTTGTGGATGTGTATATCATTATAAATGTCTAATTATGTTTGTGGATGTGAATGTGAATATGATTATGTTTGTGGATGTGAATGTGAATGGGTGAATCACGCTGAACTGCTCGGGATCCTAGGTGATTTGAAGTCACCTCACCAGAGTCACCAACTGGCACCTCTAGAGTCGGCTGAGGGGGCTCGATCAAAGTAGGAGTGATCAAAGGTCCGTCCTCATCCTCAATTGAAGTCTCAGAAGGTGTAGGGTCTGTAGGCTATGCAGAAGTCCCACCCTCATAAATAGTAGGAGTGTCATCATCTTCCTCGAAGATGGACTCTCCAAGCTCATCATCTCCAGAAAGCTCAAAAGAAGGAGTCAGCGAAGGCATGGACTCATCAAAAGAAACCTCACAAGTCTCGACAAGCATCTGAGAGTCTAGGTTCCAAACATGAAAGCCCAGAGAATGCAAAGCATAACAAAGAAAGACTCCATCCCAGCAACGAGACTCAAACTTGTCCAAATGACCTCCCTTCTTGAGCACAGAGCACTTGCAACCAAACGCTCGCAAGTGACTCACCTTGGGCTGTCTACCAAAACACAACTCATATGATGCCTTACCTAAGTAAGCTCTAAGAAAAATGCGGTTGGCCAGATAGCAAGCTGTGTTCATGGCTTCAGCCCCAAAATGCCTAGGAGTCCTATGCTCATCGAGCATCGTCCTGGCCATCTCGACTAGCGTGCGGTTCTTTTGTTCCAAGACACCATTCCGTGGGGGAGTGTAAGGGGCAGAAAACTGATGATCAAGACCCTGATCACTATAGAAGCTAAAAAACTGAGAGTTCTTAAACTTAGAGCCATTGTTAGAATGAATTGCTCGCATCCGACCATTGTTCTCATTCTTTAGCTTCAAAATCAGGTCATGAACAGACTGAAAAGCCTCATCCTTAGACTCCAAAAAGAAAACCCATGAGAATCGAGAAAAATCGTCAACTATCACAAGCGCGTACCACTTCCCACCAACTGAGCGTACTCGAGCTGGACCAACTGTATCCATGTGTAACAGCTCTCCTAGGTACGAAGTCATCACCTGAGTCACAGGTGCGTGAGAAGTGGCAACCATTTTCCCATGACGACAAGGATGGAAAACTAGATCCTTCTCCAAATTCAGCTTGGGCAATCCTCGGATAAGGTCCATAGAACTCAATCTGACTAACAGATCAAAGCTCAAATGACCTAACCTCCTATGACACTTCCAGAGCTCAGAGGAGGATCCAACAATCAAACAGCGAGAAGGGCCAGAAAAACTAGAGAAATCAATACGAAAAACCTTACCAAAGGGTAAGATCTGGTATACCAAAGATCCTCTAGAATCAACAATAGAAGACATGCCCTTCTTAAAGCGAACCTCTAAACCATCCTCAAGAAGTTGAGGAAACAGAAATTAAATTAAAATTCAAGTTTCCAATCAAGGCAACATTCTTCAAAGAGAAATGATCAGAGATGCGAATCGACCCAATACCTTGTACCTTCCCTTGACCACTGTTCCTGAAAGTGATGTATTCCTTGGAGCTCGGGGGAGTGAGGCTGGAGAACCATCTACGGTGTCCCGTCATGTGGCGAGAACATCCTGAATTCATGATCCACACGTCCTCCAGTCCTCGATCCTGCAAGATCAATTATCATGAGTGGGAGCAAATGGTCCGACACCAGGTTTAGCAAAAGAGCTAAACCAATGTTGAGCCATCTGCTCGTAAGTAGGAAAGCAGAAGGAATCATATGAATCTAGACCAAAACAAGGCTCAAAGTGCGGTCCTCCATTCTGCCTAAAATCACGGCCACGAGGTCCAAAACCCGTATCCTGAATGATCTGGAGCTCTGCCGGAACGAAAACTGCCCTCCGGAGAATGGTCATGAAAGTCGTCTCCTCTACCACCACCTACACGACGTGGCCTAGCCTCTAGCCTCTCTCCACGTCGAGGGACTCTTTGTCTACCACCCTGCTGGTAGAACTGCTCCTGCCCACCTCGTGCTCTCTCTACTCTCTCAACCCACTTCCTCCTAAAGCAAAACTCCTCAAGATGCCCGTCTCTTTGACAAAACTCACAGTGATAGGTAGGCTTCTTGGGATGTGGTTTAGGCTTGGGGTTCTTAGGCTTGGTGGTGTTGGGTGTAGATTCTTTGGTGTTAGAGGGTCTAGTAGAGAGTCAAGAGAGGTGTGGAGAGGTTTAGGCTTTGGGACCTAGATTTGCTTCTTGGGTGGAGCTTTAGGTTGTTCTTGGAACACTCCATCCTTGGGCTGACTAACCTAAAAAGACTCAGTGGAGTGAGTCTTGGGATATCTCTGCTCTGGAGTCATCTTGCTCCACTCCACTGCACGGCTAATGGCACTCTCAAAGTTAGCCTTGGTATAGGTGTAACCTACCCCAAACCCATCCTACCTCTTGAACTGCTGGCTCTCCGGCACTAATCCAACTCAGGATTTGACAGAGGTAAAAGTTCTCATTCTAAACATCAGCTCACTCCTCTCTCAAGGAAGCTAGCACCTCCACCTGAGACACGCAGATCTCACACTCTCTATCAACTTTGACAGACTTCTCAGCTTTTAGCTTGATAAGCTCCAGTCTCACGGACAAGCAGTTCTCACAAACAGTAAGTGGAACTGACAAGGTCTCAAGCTCTAGCTTAGTCTGCTCCAGCTCAGCTCTCACTCCAGATAACTCGCCCAACTGCTCATCACTCTTGGCTCTCAACTCAGCTATATAAGCTAAATGGGATGGGCAGTCTACACAGGGCACGATGACAGTGGCATGAGCATCTTTAAGCTCCAGCTGAGCGCTTTCAAGCTCAGTGGCCATAGCGTCTCTCTCATCTACCCTCAAGCTCATCTATCCTCTTTTTAGGCCCTCAATGCAGTTTCTCCCGACACTTCAACTCCTAACGATTCTCTTCTAGCAAATTAACAACTTCTTGTTCATAGGAAGATACCTTTTCATTGTTGTCATCGTCGGAGTTGTCGGAGGAGCCTTTTCTTCCTTATCCCCAAGAGCCATTGAGCACAAGCTCTTGTGGGGTCTTCAGCTATGACACGAGTGACTGTTCGGCTTGTCCCTAAAGGCCATGAAGCAGAGGCCCATCGGATTGTCCCTGTCCTTCTTCTTCTTGATCACGATCTCTTCATCACTTGAACTTGAAGACGAGGAGGAAGACGAAGACCTCTTGGAGTATCTTTTCTCCATCTCAGCGAAAAAGGTCTTGTCTCACTTCTTGTTCTCACACTTGTAGTCCTTCAGAGCCTTTCGAAAGAATCTTGTCTTGGGCTTGCCCTTTGTAAAAGTGGAGTTGTCGTGCTTGCCAGAGTCGTAGGAGCTACCGCCGGTTCCCTTCTTGTAACTCTTCTGCTTGGGGCAGTCGGCGATGAAATGACCTAGATCACCACACTCAAAGCATCCGGATTTTGTGCCATGTTTTTTAAGCATTCATTTATCATAGACACGACGCACCCGGTTGTTAAACAAACACATATCATCATCTCCTAGCGAATCAAGATGATCCTCGGAGATAGACATCAAAGAAAACGCAGTACAACTCAAAACAGTAGTATCAGGAGAAGGTGTCACAAGGGCTAGGGTTTTTGAGCCAGAACCAATGAGATTTGATCTCAACTGGATATCAACCTCTGAGGCCTTGAGCTTACTAAAAAGCTCTGCGATAGTCAAGGTATCATAGGAAGTGCTCTCAACAATAGAAGAAACCTTGATCTCCCAGATCTTAGGGTCCAAGGTATGAAGAACCTTGAGCGCCTGTTCATGATCACGCTCGGCCTTGTTGTCTCGAAGCTTGTTAATGATCGATTGAAAATGACCAAACAAAGCCTCAACAGTCTCACCCAACTTCTGTGAGAAATTTTCATACTCACGCTGGTAGGTTTGATAGAGCCTAGCCTTGACCTGAGCCGCACCCTCAAGGTGTGCCTGGAGGGTAGCCCAGATCTCTCGAGCAGTGTCGAGATGGCTAACACGCTCAAACTCACTAGGACCTAGACAAGAAAATAAAATGTTCACCGCTTTGCTATTATTCTGATGTTGGGCGATTATATCAGTAGAAGTGCACTCAGCAATAGGAAGTATAGTAAAAGTAGCATACCCACAAATATCACAAATGTCCAAGCTCTAGCTCATGAGATAGGCTTGCATGTGAGTCTTCCAATAAGTGTAGCCAAAAGCTTCAAGGGACGGGACTTTACTAGAGGAAGTCATGATCACTACCTGGGTTTAGAACCAGTTAAGGTATGGGAAAACCCTAACCTTGCTCTGATACCACTTGTAGGACCGAAAGTAGCGACTAGAGGGGGGTGAATGGGCGCCTAAAAAATTCTTACGAATCAAAGGCCTAATCTCAACACCCAACGCACCTCGATAGACATACAGCAGTAGCAAAGCATATCACAGGTACTAAAGTTGTCTAGCCTAAAAATGACCGGTGTCTTAATTAAAATGATATTAACTACAATATTATAAATGAATTAAACTAAACAAAAAAACTGCAGTAAATAAAAAGTGTTCTCAAATGATTTTATAAATACTTGATGTGCACCGGAAAACACCTAGATATATCAATAAATATTTATATGGCAATCTGAGAATAAAGTACTAATCAAATGAATAAAACATGGATCATCTAGAAATAAATTCAGAAATAAAACTAATATATTGCACGCAAATCTAGAATGAAAAATATTACTGTGACTAATTGTTTTACACGATCAGACTAAAAATAATTAAATAAATAATATGCGAGGACTAATAGGGTTTTAGCAGCCAAAAATTAATCACGAAATTACTAACCAAATTTGCATGCTAATTAAGAATAGATAATTATGGATTTAATTAATATGACTGAAAAATAGGTGATTAGATTGAAAAAACTAACGTGCATTTGTTTTCTAGATTCTTGCCGGTACTTCCGCGCTCATCTGTTCGCCAGCCGAAATCCCTTGCATTGAGAAAATCACCATTGTTGTGGACTACAGCTTAGGAAAATCGCCGAACGCCTCAAAAACCTAGCATGTGCTGCTTGGACTCCGTGCAACATCGATGTAGGCAGTAGGCCTGCTGCATGTGGTGCAGAGTCTGCCGCGTGATGATGCCCCTAGGCAAGGCTAGGCTGTCGTGGACCGCCGTGCCTCTATACACGACCTGGCAAGAAACGAAAACCAACAAAGAAAAAAAAACAGCGCCCCTGCGCTGTCGGCTTCTGCTGCATGTGATGCCAGCTGCTAGATGCTCCGGCTGCTGTCTTGGAAAACTGCACCGCTGCGCGCGCCTTGGTCGCCACAGGCTGCTACTGCTTCTCGGCAGCCGCGCTGCTGCGCTCTGCATGCTAACGTGCTACAGCTATCGTGTAGCGCTGCGCCTAGGCAGCTGCTAGCATCGCTTGCTGATGCGCTGCTGCTACACCTCGAATCTGCGCACGCTACATGCAACGAGCAGACTGCTGATGCGTGGCTTGACTAGAAAAAACTATGTGCATGTGTGTGTTCGCCGGAGAAAAACCACACCAGAGAAGAAGAAAAGACAATTTGTGGTGGCGGCAAAAACAACTACGGAGAAAAAACGTGGCAGCGGTGGAAGAAAAATTTGACTATAGATTAATCTCCAAAAACAGTCAACCCTAACCCTAGGGGGTTGGTGCCTATTTATAGGCAGCCCACTAATAAAGGGAAAAGACTAATTTACCCTTAGGGTAAATTACACTGACTCTAAAATAAAATTGGAAATTACTAAAAATTCCCTTAGAATATTTAACTAACTCGAATAACAAGGATTGTGGACCTAAATACTGAATATTAAAATCCTAAATAAAGATAATCATCGGTTGTTAGTTTTGCACCGAAACTGACAAATCGTCCACCGTCTTCGCACCGGTACCCGGATTGGGCCGACCCGATTCCGCAGCTCCCTCAGCCCGGCAATCGCTCGTCTCCTATGTACCTGAGTCAATCCGGTCAATAGACTAGTGGATCCTCTACCGCTCCTAGCCCATGTACTCGGATTGGGCCAGCCCGACTCCACGGCTCCTCTGCCTGGCTGTCGCTCGCTGCCCGTGTACCTGATTCACACGTGCCTCAGACATGACAGGTCTTCACGTCTCCTCTTTGACTTCCGTTGACAATCATTCATCACATCTGGAGCCATAAGACCCATGCTCTTCAACATGGTTCCTCAACAAACACAGACACACACACATATCCAAGCATCCACACATAAACCTCATGACAAACCCTTTCAATCACTCATCATAACCTTAAACCATAGTGAAGATTCTCACTAGGTTCCTCAATCCCCCCTTGATGAGTGCATTGACAATTAAAGATGAAAAGAAGTTTAAAACATAAGTTCAGCACACAAGTGACCATAAAAACTCTAGAAATAGCAAAAATAAGAGACATGTCACTTGAAAAGGATGGATGATAGAACAAAAATTACCTCAAAAACTCAATAAACAGCAAAATCAACAAAAAATCATGAACTCTCACCCTTTGGCATTGCAGACATGAAGATAGCTCCATGAGTTGTGAGAGTAAAATCTACATGCAATGCTTCCAGAAAATAATTAAGTCCAATTACAGTACACACAATCCTTGTGACTCACAAACTGTCCTAACCAACTGTATGACAATCTCGAATGTATACAATCTAAATATCAGTATGAGCAAGCATTTTGATATTTTAGCAAATAAAAGCATCACTACTCAGACTAGCACACTAGACATGGCAAGGTAAGAGATACAGAAGCTAGTCAAAAATAAACTAGATAAGCACATCCCACTACAAGGAGCTGCAGCAAACTTGATATGCGAGGAAATTAAACTTTTTATTCTTTTTTAAGTGCCAGAGGTTATTTGCAAGTCAAGCTTATGCCAACCGACCAAGCCAAGCCTAGGATAAACCATCGGAAGCTTAAGGCATTGATCATGGTATACACTTCAATGTCCCAGTTCAAACCAAAGTGCAATGGTAAGCAGTCTAGAACAAAGTAGTGCGACTATGCAAACTCACATGGATCTTTTCAATTTTATCACACCATCAATATTTTTTGTTTCATTCTCATTATTCTCATTTTCCATTTTTCAATTTTTTGTTGTTTTTTAATTTTGAGCATAAAAGATCAAGTTGCATATTGGCATCCAAGTGAAAAGGACAAAGCTACCAAGTATATAATGAATAGCAAAAGCTCCCTAGCCTATTCATGCTAGTTTCTAGACTTAGTAGTGACCATTTTCAAATTTTCACAAATAAAAGCCATGCTCAAGACATATAGTTAGATGTATTCAATCTAAGCATAATCAACAGGATTATAAGACAGAAATGTAAATGACACACTAAAGCATGTACATGTGAAAGCAATTAATCATATTTTAGAAGCATATGCAAAAGTACACAACTCCCCCTCACATGATGCCATAAGGATGACAAATGCCAAGTTCTCCCCTCAAAAATGAAAATCGAGAAGCATCAAGAGGCTTGGTGAAAATATCTGCAAGCTGATTCTGGGTATCGACAAAACGCAATTCAATATCTCCTTTTTCATTGTGATCTCTTAAGAAGTGATAATGCACGTCAATGTGTTTGGTCCTAGAATTCTATACTGGGTTGTTTGCTAAGCTAATTGCACTTGTGTTGTCGCAAAACAATGTAACTTTTGTAAAATCCAACCCAAAATCCCACAAAGTAGAAACCATCCACAAAATCTATGCGCAACAACTAGCGGCAGCTACATATTCAGCCTTAGTTGTAGACTGTGCAACGCTAGAATGTTTGCGTGAAGACCAACACACAAAAGAAGAACCCAGAAAATGACACGTCCCAGAAGTACTCTTGCGATCGATATGGCATCCAACAAAGTCAGTGTTTGAAAACCTCTCAAGCATAATGAAGATGATGCAGAATATCAAATGCCAAATTCAAGAGTGTGCTTGAGATACTTTAGAATGTGCTTGATAGCATGACGATGTGAAGTCCTGGGAGAAGACTGATAACGAGTGCATAGACACACAACAAAATATATGTCCGACCTCGTAGCCGTCAAGTAAAGAAGGGAGCTGATCATGCTGTGGAACTCCTTCTGTTCCACTTCTTCTCCATCTTCATCTGGATCAAGTGCAACAGAAGTACCCATTGGTGTAGTAAGAGGTTTTGCATCTGACATGTCAAAGCATTTTAGTAGGTCTTTAGTGTATTTTGTCTGATGAACAAAAGTTCCTTGTTTACTTTGCTTGATTTGCAAACCAAGGAAGAAAGTCAGCTCGCCCATCATCGACATCTCAAATTCCCTTCTCATGGATTCAGCAAACTCGGCCACAAGAGTATGAGATGAACCACCAAAGATTATATCATCAACATAAATCCGAACGAGTAAGAAATCTTTGCCACACATGAGAGTGAATAAGGTCTTGTCAACTGAGCCCATTTTGTACCCGTGCTCAATCAAGACGGTCCTAAGGCGGTCATACTAAGCCCTTAGAGCTTGCTTGAGCCCATATAAAGCTTTGTGAAGTTTAAAGACTCTATGGGGGTACTTGGGATTTTCAAAGCCAGGAGGCTGCTTGACATACACATCCTCTCCTATGAAGCCATTAAGGAAAGTGCTTTTTACATCCATTTGAAAAAGTTTAAAGCCACGAGATGAAGCAAAAGCAAGTATGATCCATCCTTGAGTATACCCTTGAGCCACAAGCCTAGCCTTGTTTCTCACTATAGCCCCATCCTCCCCCCATTTGTTTTTGAAAATCCATTTTGTTCCAATGATATGAATGTTAAGGGGTGGATCAAAAAGAATCCAAACTTGATTTCTATCAAAAATTTCAAGTTCCTCATGCATGACATTGATCCAACTCGCATCACACAAATCATGACTAACATCCAATGGTTCAAAATTTGCGACAAAAGCAGATTCAATGAAATGAGCATGAGATCGGGTTACTCGTTCATTTAGCTCGCCGATGATCTGTTCAGGAGGATGCATTCTCTGAATACGAAGCGGTGCTTCTCTCTGCGACATAATCTCCCCCTCAACTCTTGCCGAAGTTTGCTCCAACCTTCGAGAAGTAGAATCTTCAGGTCCTCTTGTTGAAGTAGACGAAGCTTCTGGAGATGTCGTAGAGGGAGGTAGTGGTACAATAGCAAGATCTTCACCATATGATGGTTCTTCTTCCTCAAAAAGAGTTTCACTCATATCGTGCTCACTTGCAAGTTCAAAATCAGAACTAACACATGGAGAAGTCTCATCAAAAGATACATCACAAGATTCAACTATAGTGTTAGATTCAAGATTGAAAACACGATAAGAGTGACCATGCAAAGAGTAGCCCAAAAAGATCCCATCAAATGCACGTGATTCAAATTTTTCCAAATTACCTCGCTTTAGGATGAAGCATCGACATCCAAACACTCTTAAGTGAGTGACCTTGTGTGACGCCCCGATTTACCAAATCGGAACATTATTGAATTTTCAAAAAAAACAATAATACAAGAGGTTCATCATGAGACAACGTACATACGGCAATCATTCGTGGTACGCAGACCACATTATTACATAAGAGTAAAATTAAAATAAACAATAAAAAGCATGACGAACGCCCTCTTTAGGATCTTCTACTCGACTAGGTCGCTACTCCAGACCATCCTCCTCAAAGTAAGCAGTCTCTGAATTGTGGGTCCAACGGGTATGAGTACAAAAAGTACTCAACAAGCCACCGAGAATGCAATAATAATGCAGGATAATAACAAAGGAATGATAATGGCTAAAAGTGCGGAAAAGTACATTTTTTGTTAAAGCATTTAGTGTAGTCAAGTTTAATCTTGCGGAATATTAAACATGAACAACATGATACCATCTAACTCGAGGAGTACGTTTTCCCTGCTCGCTCAACAGTCCTTACATGTCGAGTCATCATGCACATTCATCAAAAGTAACTAACTGTGGGATGTCACGCGACGCGCCCTTGACCGTGGGCTTGGCTTTTCGAAAAGATTTAAGACTCTGATCAGAGGTGTACTACTGTACCCACAAGGCACGCACTCATCCCAAACACCAAAGTGTAACGAGATGACCCATACCACGAGAACTCGTGCCAAAACCTCAGCATGAAATGCTCCAAGCGATAATCACCCGCTCTAGGTTTCGCCGGCGCGCCGGGCCACATCCCGGCTAACGTCGCACCCCCTTTTGCGCCACATCGGTACAAGCCACCCACAGGTGCTGCTTGACCCATCTCCAAGTGGTGCCTCGGATTGGAACACTCCATACCTTAGTTAGGACTTACCCACTAGACTTGTGGTTAGTACAGAAGTGTATTGCAACGGATCCCGCAAACCGGTCCTTATAGTGCCCCAGGTGCTACCGACCAATGCCCTAGCTTGCACCCGGAACCCACCATGCATACATTCTCAACCATAACTCTATCACCAACATCATTCTAGGGATAAGATAAATGGGGATCATATAGTAGAACCAAATTGCTACGACTCGTTTTTAACTTATAGCGATTGTGTCGATACATTGGACACTAGCTAATAATACTAATAATATGGTGACAAGGAGTTTAGGCTAGATAGCATGGCTTGGGTTTGCACTTCAAGGTCGGGGATCTAAATAAATATAATGTAGGGCTTTCATTTGACTAATGCATTTATAACCTATGTGTTTTAGCGATAGTTTAACAAAAAATAGGTTCAATATGCTAAAAAATTTGGTTTGGTGACTTGCCTTGTTCAGCGAAAGGCGAGGGAGAGACTTCCAGGAAGTATTCCGACTCCTCGACGGCGTCATAGTCTTCTCAATATGAATAAAATAAACATAACATTTAATTAAACAATCAAAAAATCACACAACAGGCATATAAGTTTTGATTGGGTTGAATCAAGGAAAACAAAGTTATTAAGTTTGTGAAATTGTTATAGGAATGTTTAAAAATGAATTTTTGAGTGAGTTAAGGATTTTCTACAAGGGATAAAAATGTATTCTAATGTATTTTAAACTTCTAACTAATCTAAAAAGTCAAGTTCAGTGTAAACCTAGTGTTCCTATTACATCAACATGAACATGATAAAAGATAAATTTTCCTAAAGTGAATTATGAACATATACTAAAGTGCATTTGAATACTTTATTAAATAAACACAAAATACCCAAAATAAACCTACTGTTTTTATTGTATAAACATGTAGAGAATATAATTATAAATTTTCTGGAATTGAAATGGTTAAATTTGGAGTTAAAATGAACAAGATATGAATTTTTAGAAGTTTAAAGCTATTTTTGTAATTTAAATTAAACCTAAAACAGGTGTCGGTCCATGGTGAACCGAATCCACCGTGAACCTGCGCACTGTGCACGTGCGCCGGGTCGCAGATCACCGTTGGATCGTGATCGGGTGGCCACGGGCGAGGCGGGGGTTTTAAGTGAAAATGGACGCATAGGATTAAGACGTACCCATTCGCTCAGATCCAATGGATCCGATTAAATCGTCCACACAGTATAACCTACACCATCCGATCGCAATCGCACGGTCGTGATCGAATCTGACACGACATGGGTATTTTATCCGCACCGATCGTCTTCTCCGGCGACGGCGAGCGGGCCAGAGGCCACGACGAGCGATGACGATGGATCCTAAGGGCTAAAATGGAAAGAGGGGACTACGGGGAACACGAGGGTACCGTTGGCGAGGCGAAAGGTCATCGGAGTGTGGACGGTGACGAGTGGGGGCAGCAAAGATGTTTGGGTCCTTGTCGGCGGTGGGGTTCCGGTGGGGTTCGTCGGCGATGGAGTGGTGGCCGAGGTCAAGGTGGCGCCTGCGGTCATAGCGGTGCGGTCGTCGAGGACGGAGGATGACTCCGGTGACGGCGAGCAGTGACTGGAGTAGGGGCGGTGGTGTGGCGTTAAAAAGGGTGTCACGAGCACTCTGTTAAAGCTAAGTGCAAATGGACGTGCGGGCTGAACGCGGTGGAGGCGTAGTGTTTAAATAGGGCACCGGCGGGGGCAGAGCGGTGCAATCGAGGGAGACCGAGAGTAAAACCTCTCATCAATGCTGGCGAGCTCCTTCTGTGCATGCGCACGCTTGATCCGGGACGACGATGCGTTGAATAAAGGGGGAAACGGTCGGCGGGCGTGGGAGTTTGAATGCCGGGCTTAATTCGGGGGTCGGGGGTAGCAGATCTGAGGCGAGTTAGGGCTTCGGCTGGCGAGGGGGGGATTTGGGGGCGGATCTCGTGGGGATGATGGATCTGACAGGCGGGGGCCACCGATCAGTGGGCGTGGGGCGAGGGCGAGGCAACGGGACGTGACCGACAGGTGGGGCCGAGGCGTCGGGCGCGCGCGCGGAGGTAGGGGGTCACTAACTAATGGGGTCTGTCTGTCAGTGCGGGGCACGGGGAGGGAGTGGGCTGGGCTGGCTGGTGGAGGGAGAAGAGAGGGAGGGGGCCGTTACTATTTAAATACTTTTCCGAATAAATTTAATTGCTGAAATTGATTTAAAATGTTTGGGTTGCTTCCAAGGGTGATAAAAATTTGTAAAAATTCTCAAAAATATATCTTGGCCTTGGGATTGTATACAAAATTTTCTAGCCTCTGCTTTGGATATTTCATCTAGGTTCTAGTTCATTTAAGCCTATAAGGGTATTAAAGGTATTTCAAAATAAATCATTTCCAGAAAATATAATAAATGGTATTTTTATTTTCTCTGAAAATTTGGGGTGTTACACCTTGGGCTTCCTCCCAAAACGAAGTTCATAAGAAGCCACATTCAATAAGGAGCGCAAAAAGATCCTGTTGGAGATGTAACATGTTGTACTCATGGCTTCAGCCCAAAATTTTCTAGGAGTCCTATGCTCATTGAGCATCGTTCTAGCCATCTCCAGAAGTGTGCGATTTTTCCTCTCAACAACACCATTTTGTTGAGGGACTTTAGGTGCAGAAAACTGATGTTTAATTCCATGTTCAAGACAAAAATCTGCAAAACAGCTATTCTTGAACTCGGTGCCGTTGTTACTTCTAATAGCTTTCATTGCATAGGGGAGTTCTTTGAATAGCCTCAATGCTAAGCTCCGAAAGTGTATAAACACTTCATCCTTGCTCACAAGAAAGAAAACCCAACAGTAACGAGAGTAGTCATCAACAATAACAAGAACATACCACTTTCCGCCTAATGAGCGAACCCGGGATGGTCCAACAATATCGATGTGAAGAAGCTCACCGGGTCACTCAGTCATTACCATGTTTATGGGAGAATGAGAGGCGGCAACCATTTTTCTAAGACGACATGGAGCACAAATTAGGTTCTTCTCAAATTTGAGCTTGGGCAATCCTCGGATGAGTCCTAGGGCACTCAATCTCGCAAGAAGATCAAAGCTCATGTGCCCTAGTATCCTATGCCACATCCAAAGATTAGAAGAAAGTTCAGCTAAGAGGCAATGAGAAGATCCAAATGACTCAGAGAAATCAGCTCTGAAAACTCTCCCTACTCTCAAGATTTTGCAAATGAAAGCGCCAGAAGAATCAAGCACATGAGAGGCAATACGACCAAAATGAACCTCAAAACCCTCATAAAGCAATTGAGAGACAGAAAGTAAGTTATAGCCTAAGTCCTCAACCAATGCAACATTAGTGAGAGAGAAATTTTCATTGATTTTGATCATACCTTGGCCTTTCACTCTACTTTTGCAATTGTTTCCAAAAGTGTTGTGTTCTCGTTGCTTGGCTGAGGTGAAGCTAGAGAACCATGATGACTTTCTAGTTATGTGGCGCGAATAGCCGGAATCAATAATCCACTAGTCCTCCAGCCTTCGATGCCTCCCCTAAGTAGAGACGGAAGATCTCGAGTACTCAGTGCTGGGTTTAGAAATAAACTGCCTAGGTATCCAGCACTGAACTACTCGAGAGTTGGGTAAAACAAGAGACTTTCTAGGATGAGAATCATACCGAACATGAGGTCTTCTTGCAAAGTGTCGAGGTCTCCTAAAATGATTTGGACCAAAACCCCTATGTGTTCTAACATCATATGAATCATGATATAAACCACGGTGGGCATAGTCACTCATATAACTATGTGGAGCCTCATAATCAGAATAAGTATTGTTGGCGTAAAAGATTACGCTAACAGGTTTGTAAAGATTAGAAACTAACAAATGAAGTGTTTGCGAAGTAAACTATTTCAAGACTCCGAAGTGGATAATAGCTCAAAACAGTTCAAAGATGTGTATTGAATAACTCAGTATTCGATCATCATTACAGAGTAAAACGGGGGGTATTTATAGGCCAAAACCTTAAGGAAAAGACCTCTTTACCCCTCTATTACAACCTACATAGTGGAAACTATTCGGTACCCTTAATAGGGCTAAAATGGTAAAAGACTAATCTAATAAGAAAGAAGATAAGTCTTCCATCTTAGCTGGCAGGACGGTTCTCTGAAGAGTCTATGTTCGAAGATATACTCCAAACTAGAGTTCGCCTCAATCCTTCGAACTTGACCCAGTACTCAGCCAAAGTTGGATGCTGGAAAGCTTCGGATAAATAACCTACCTTTGACTTGTTATAGTAGTAACCCTGAAGATGAAGTATTTTCCCCCAATAGTAGCCCCTCGAATACGCTTCTCCGCTAGATCTGTAAAGTTAGGAGAGCAATATACACAAGAAAAATAATCATGCGTAGGGGTTAACAAATTTAATCAACCTTCGGAGTACATGAAGGTTCACAACTTCGAATTGATTTCTAAGAAAGTTACATTCAAAGAATCTCGGAATTAACTTAAGAAGTCAGAAAGCCTTTTAGACTCAGAAGAAATAGTCGTTAGCCTTCTCCTTTCAGAAGAAGCTACGCGGTGCGTTAGCTTCGCAAATAGTAACGGTCAAGAATGCGAAACGACAAATGTGAACGGTAAAAAATTGTGAACCTAGGCTATAAATAGAGGACCTAGATACTTCTCAAACACCTTTCTCACCGTCTTTGCACAATCATCCTTTAGCCTCCAAACCCTAGCCTTAGCATTCGGTTCGGATCAATGGCGAAGACAAGCTTCAAGGCTCCTGGGGCGACTTCGGCCCTAGCTCGGCAATAGGCGATGGCTGCTGCAGCAGCAGCGGCAGCGGCGACATCAACAACAACGGCGGTGACGGCTCCAGAAGCGGCAGTGGCGGTGGCACTAGCAGCGGGAGCGGCGGCTCTAGCGGGGAATCCTCAACAGATTGGTCCTCACGATCTCCTCCCAGCTTCTTCGAAGTATCCGGACCAGTCTTACAAACTAGGGCCATCCACCTGCAAGAGGAAGACGATCGTAGCGGTGGTCGAGGGGAAAATTAGCTCGGAGATGAACGTTTGGAAACCTGGTAAAGAAGTCATTCCTTCGCCGCGACCTGGAGAAGTTGTGGTCTTCGAAGCCTTCTTCGAGGTTGGGTTAGGGCTCCCGACGGTGGACTTCTTGTCAGAGGTATTACATTTATTCCATGTCACCCTTCCTCAATTATCTCCAAATGCGATAGCGCGCCTGACCATCTTCGAATGGGCGTTACGGGCTGAAGGCTGCGAAGGAAGAGCAGAGATCTTTGTAGTACTGCACAGAGCATCTTGCCAGCCAAAGACTTACCAAGGCTCTGGGGGGAGAAAATTGTAGTAGCCTTCGGCAGCGTCAATTTTAGACTCCGGGATGAATTCCAACTGCGATTTCCAGCGAAGGCCATCAACGCCAGATGGTACACAGATTGGATTCTCCGGTGGTTCTATGCCGAAGTTAGAGCAGGAAGCCGTCTGGCCGGACCTCTGCAAGACATACACTTTCGAAGGAAAGCCCAAGTTCACCCAGATCCCGGCAAGCTCGAAGCTCGCCTTAGCCTACTCCAAAGAATTAGTCGTCGCATGAGCATGTGGGACTTAGCGGAGGAGTTCATCGGGCTCCAAATTCCACTTCTGATGGCCAACTGGCCTATCATCTTCGAGGAAGACCCAGAGTGTGGACTCCGAAAAATTTCTTCGAACTTGATCCCTACAGGTAGCTTTGAAAACTACATGTTTTATATACGATTTTTTGATAAAATGACTAATGCAAACTCATCTTTTAGCTTCTCAAGCCCCTATGACTTCGGACCAAATTGTTCGAGCTTCGGAGAAAATCCTTGGAGCTCCAACTCCGACTGAAAAGGAGTGGAGAATAAAGCTGGTGGGCAGTTGGGAGCGACTCAACCGAGTATGGGGCATACTCGGAGTTGCGGCCTCCCTTCTTCTGGACTGGGTGCCTTCTGAACAAGGCCCGAAGAAGAGGAAAGCGGATGCTGGGACTTCGGCTCCGGCCAAGACTCCCGTGAAGAAGTTAGCCCGAAAGAAAAGAATGTGGCTCCTTCAAGGCCTGTGGCTTCGCCCTCCGACTCATCTGAAGATGACGGAGTGAGAGAAATGCAAAGGTTCCTCGTGAACCTAATTACCGAAGATGAAGCGCGGGCAAATGTTGTTGTAGACACTGGCAACGCAGGAAGCGTGCCAGCTGTTCCAGGTAGCTCCGAACAGGTCGGGACCTCAAGCATCTAGCCTAACTTTCCGCATCAAGAAGCCCCTGTTACTGAAGGTGGAGTCGAAGTTACAGCTGAACAAGCTTCGATTTCGGACGAAGTGGTAGCTGTTGCTCCATGGGAGGCACCAACAGTCAACCCTTCAGTTCTAGACCCCGAGTCCGATGATGACTTCGAAGTGGCCTTTGACCCTCCGAGTAGACCTGTATTCATCCGCCGACAGGACTTCAGAGGTAAACTTCACTTGAACTGCCTTTTTCTTCACCTTGCAAAATTATGCAATATATAATACCTTTATTTTGTCAGGGTCTGCTCCCATGGAGACGAATCCTCCCACGAAGACTGCTCCTGGGACCTTGACATCTCCGGGGTTAGTTCCAGAGACTGCACAAATGGGACATGGGAAAGGCAAAGGCAAAATGGACCCCTTTCCTGCTCCGAACTCAAGATTAACTCCATCGGAATCAATAGACGGAGGTCAATCTATGGAGGGGGGCCAGTCCACCGAAGTCTCCGAAGATGCGGTGCAGCGCTCCGGCCCTTCGCCGACCGAAGATGATGAAATGGCTTTGTCCATGCTCCCCCTCCTAGATCTTTTTCTGGAGCGAAGGACCAGACTTTGGGCCCTACTCAAACCTTTAGATCGAGCTAACCACGAAGTTGGGGGAACAGACTTAGTAGCCATATTTGGTGAGGCTAAGGGTTCGGAGCTAAATGCAGCCTTGGAACGGGCAGCATACCAGGAACGAAGTATGTGCAAAATCAAGATTAATTTCAACTTATGAACAATTCCTCACCTTGCTTTTTCTCTTCGTAGAAAATAGTTTTGGCTCGAGCTGCAGCTGTTTCGAACGAGCGCGGAAGCATTCGTCTTAAGGAGAGGATTACTGCTCTCCAAAGGAGTCTTGAAGGGTCCGAAATTCGAATCTCCAGCTTGGACGAGATGGTTGCAATGGAGAGGAGGGCCAGACTCGGTCTAGAGGCTACAAATAAGAAGCTCGAAGCCGAACAAATCGTGCTTTGGGCTGAAATAGAGAAAATGTGGGCAGAGCATGCAACAACGGGGGCTGAGCTGGTTAAACTTCAAGAAGAAAAGACGAAAGCCATGAAGGAAGCCAGCAACCTGCTTAGCCAGAATAACTCTTTGGCTACGGAGGAAGCTAGACTATCTTCTATGGCGGATGAGCTAACTTCATCAAGGGATGCCTTAATTGAAGACAAGGTGAAGTTGGAGAAGGTAGCTGCGTAGGTCATGGATAATCTTTTAGGTGTTCTAGAATACTTCGGTACTCTTTGGACACTACCTTCGAGTGACAACGTCCCCTTACTGCGACGACTAAAAATGATCCAAGGAGCAGGGAAGATTATGAAGATAGCGGGTATTCGGTATGGAGAAATCTCTGGCCAAGTAGCTGCTCTTGGAGTACTTCGCTACTACGAGGATCTAGGGCTATCAGTAGCACCAGATTCGGGGGCGGCTCCTATTACCTTTGATGACAACCGACTGCTAAACCCTTCCGAGGATGTGGCCGTAGCCTGGCAAGCCTTCCAAGCATCATGGAGAGCCGAAGGTCGAACATCGATCAAGGCTTGGATCGATGAATGGCATCGCCAGAAACAAGCTCGGTCTCAAGCCTCGAGCAGCCAGCCTCCACCAGACCCACAGGTTTAGTTTTGTTTAGGGGTCCAAATATGTAAAAATTATGCTTTCATATGTTATGAGTAAAAATTTATTTATCATGTTTTTAAGCTTCTCAACCTCGTATGGATGATCTCGAAGTATTAAATGTTACCGAAGAACTTCGCCTGCTATGGGCTACCTTCGATCTTTTAAAACTTCACAAACGACCTCGATTTTTTATTCCTCGAGAAAGCTCCGGTGCAATTGCGCCCGAAATATGTAAAGATATATTATCTTATATTAAAGAGGAAGAAAAATAAGTTAACTTGGAAGCCTCATCTTCTGAAGACGTTGAATGGTCCGAAGAAGAGAGTACGGCTAAAGAACAAGGAAAGAAGCCATGAGAACTTCGAAGCTGGGAGAGAAGCCCCGAGCGACTTCGAACTTGGGCTGAACTTTAATAGGAACAAAAAGATTTTCGAGCTTCAAAGGGAGGGAGAAGAATTAAACACAAGGTTATCAGGACTCTCGGCTCTGGGACTAGTCGTTCCAACTTTAGTGGTAGCTCTAGAGATCGAAGGGGTCTTTGATTCCTTCTTGGTATAGACACAAATTTTTCGTAATGTAATGTAATCTATTGAAATGATAAGATTAAGATTTTTTAAAATTGTATCCCTACTTCCCAGCCCCTCTTTGGGTGTAAGCAACTTCGAAGCACAATCGAAGATGGTTAGGCGCAAAGAAAAAAGACTTAGGAGTACAATTTTGGAGGCTCGGAGCCCCTATGCAACTTAGATATTAATTAAAATCTCACAAAATGTCTTCGACTACTTGGAATCTGAAAACTGGTATCTTATTACCTTTTGTTTGAAAATAGTCACTTCAGACTAATTTTGCGGACACTAAAGCATCCAAAACGATTGATCACTTTGGACTCTTTTTACAGATATTCGAAGCTTATCAGCTCAAATTCTGTTCTATTTGGCCTCCTTCGGCTCTTTTTGCGAATGCTATCAAACCAGTAGTTTGGAATTCGCAATGGTCTCCTTGGACTCTTTTTACGGATGCTTTCAAGTTGGAGCTTGGAATCCGCATTATTTGGTCTCCTTCGACTCTTTTTACGGATGCTTTCAAGCCGGTGGCATGGAATCCATTTTTAGTGACTTTCCCACCTCGTCGAAAGCTTCGAACTAGTGGTTCGAAGTCTGAAAAATTAGTTCAAATGAATGACACTTCCCTCACAACCAACTTTGTTTTTCTAGTGCGTCCACTAGAAGTAGAAAGTGTTTGAAAGGTAGGCATTATCTGAAGCATGAGCTTTATTAATTCAGAAGGTGTTTACATATGATTACAAGGAGCCCCTATGCGAAATATCGATTTAAGTGCTCTACATGCCAGGCATGCTTTAATTCTTCGCCTTCTAAATTAGCTAACTTAAATGAACAAGGGCGTCCTGAGCGGAGAATAATGTATGAACCTTCCCACTTATTTCCTAATTTCCCTAGTGCTATAATGCTTCGCAAAACTAGATGACCCGACTTAAGTTCATTAAGCTTAACCTTCAGGTCAAACCAAGTCTTCGTCTGCTGCTGATGCCTTGACAAATTGGCAACGGCTCGAAGTCTTGTTTCTTCTGTTAAATCAAGTGAAGTTTGCCTTTCTACTTCTATTTCCGGTTTGGTGCTGCGAAGAGATCCTCCTTTAAACTCCGTTGGCGTCATAGCTTCATCTCCGAATAATAGTCTGAAAGGAGTGAAACCTGTGGACCTTGTTTGAGTGGTCCGAATGGACCATAAAATCTTTGGGAGCTCTTCGGCCCACAACCCTTTTGCCAAACCTACTATTCTTCGATTCAACCCTGACAAGATATTACCATTGGCTCTTTCTACAACTCCATTAGACTGAGGATGGCGCACTGCAGCGAAGCATATTTGTATGCTAAGATCTTCGCAAAACTTCCTGAAGGGCTCTGCATCAAACTGTGTCCCATTGTCAACTGTGAGCTGCCGAGGCACTCCGAACCGGCATATAATACTTTTCTAGAAAATTGTTTGTACATTATTCGAAGTGATAGTTGTGAGAGGCTCTGCTTCGACCCACTTGGAAAAATACTTGATTGCTTCCACTACGAATTTAAAATTTCCTTTTGCTACTGGGAAGGGGCCAATAAGGTCCATGCCCCATCTGGCCATGGGCCACACTAGGGCAATGAATTGAAGAGTTGTTGGTGGAAGATGACTTCTTCTTCCCATCCATTGACAACCCTGGCACATGCGGACTAGGCTCTCCGCATCAGCTACTAATATAGGCCAATAAAGCCCCTGACGAAGTGTTTTTCCTGCCAAAGCTCGAGGGGCCAAATGGCTACCACAAAGGCCTTCATGAATTTCTCAAAGAATCTCCTGACCTTCGGCTTGATATATACATTGGAGCAAAGGGGAACATACTCTGGCCTTGTATAGAATACCGTTGATTATATGATAATTTCGAATTCTGAGCTTTAACCTCGAAAGTTGTGGCCCTTCAGGAAAATTTTCTTCTCCTTGCAACAATTTCATAATTGAACTCCGCCAATCAATACTTGGAATGCAAAGAACTTCCGTAGAAGGGATCTGTGTTACTGAAGGTGAACTGAGCTCTTCGTAAAAAACTCCTTCCGAAATGTCTATAGCTCCTGCTGCAGCTTTTGCCAAGGTATCAGCTTGCATATTTTCAGCTCTGGGTATACTTCGGATGGAAATCCCTTTAAATGCTGCTTCAATTTTCCGAATCTCTTCCAAATATTTTGCAAGCTGGGGATGACGGACTTGAAAACTTTTATCAACATGCCCTGCTACAATTTGAGAATCTGTTTTAATAACAACTCTTGTAGTCCCCAAAGCACGTTCCTTTCGAAGTCCTAATAAAATTCCTTCATACTCCGCTGTATTATTGGTGGACTTAAAGTTGAGCCTTGCGGAGTACATTGCTCTTTGCCCTGAAGGCGAAATTATTACCATTCCAACACATGCTCCAGATGCTTGGAAAGCTCTATCAGAGTATATGGTCCAAATCCTTCATTTGGTTTCTCCGGAGCCCATACTGCAGGAGGAGTCCATTCTGCCACAAAGTCAGCCAACACCTATGACTTGATTGCTTTCCTTGCCACGAAGGAGATGCCGAAGGGTGTTAATTCAACTGCCCATTTCCCAATTCTTCCTGTAGAATCCTTACGTTGGAGCATATCTCCTAAAGGATACGAGGTTGGTACAATTACATTATGTTCTAGGAAATAATGCCTTAACTTCCTCGAAGCCATTATCAGAGCATAGGTGAACTTCTCAAGCTCAGAATATCTTGTTTTTGCTCCAGACAATGCTTCGGATACAAAATAGACTGGATTTTGTACCAACTTCTCGTTGAAATCAACTTCTCTAACAAGGACTGCACTGACAGTGGAGCCAGTAGCTGCAAGTTAGAGGAGTAGGGTTTCGTCCGCAACAGGCACCGTGAGTGTAGCGAGGTTACTGAGATAATTCTTAATATCATCAAAACTCTTTTGACACTCCGGTGTCCATGCAAAATCTTCAGACCCTTTCAATTCTTTGAAAATGCGCAAACTTCTCTCCGCAGACCTTGCTAGGAATCTGTTAAGTGCTGCAAGGTGACCAGTTAGCTTTTGCACTTGCTTCAAATTTTCCGGAGGAGCCATCCTTTGCAATGCAATTATTTGAGTAGGGGTAGCTTCGATCCCTCTACTTGAAACTAGATACCCTAACAATTTTCCAACCTGAGCCCCGAAGATACATTTTTCGGGGTTGAGATGGACTCCACACACCCGAAGGCTATTGAATGTTTCTGCTAAGTCTAGGCTATGTTGGTGCTTTAGAGCACTCTTTATTACAATGTCATCCATATAGGCTTCTACATTGCGGCCCATTTGATGACCTAGAGCCTTAGCAATTAACCTCAAAAAGTTGTCCTGGCATTTCTTAAGCCGAAAGGCATTCTTACATAACAGAAGACCCCCGAAGGAGTTACAAAGCTTGTTTTGATTTCATCTTCATGCTTTAACCAGACTTGATGATAGCCAGAATATGCGTCAAGGAAGCTTAATAACTCCGAACCAGCAGTGGAGTCTATCAATTGGTCAATTCGAGACATGGGATAGGGGTCACGGGGGCATGCTTTATTCAAAGATGTAAAGTCAATACACATGCGCCACTTCTCGGAAGATTTCTTTCTAACAAAGACTAGGTTGGCAAGCCACTCCGTATGAGCTACTTCTCTGATAATCCCAGCTTTCAGCAACTTTTCCACTTCAGCTTTAGCAAGGATGGCCCTCTCCGCGGATAACTTCTGGAGTCCTTGTCGGACAGGCCGAACCCTCAGGTTCACAAGTAAACTATGCTCAATAATATACCGACTAACTCCGGTAATATCCTCATCAGACCATGCAAAGACGTATGAATTTTCTTCAACTACTTTTTCTAATGAAGTAGCGACTTCTGGAGGCAAATCCTTGCCGAACTGAAATGAATAGTCTTTGCCATCTTTGACAATAACCTTCGTTATAATCTCTCCTTCGGGGCTTGGTCTTGGGAAGGACTTCTTCGAAGGTTCACCTGAAGCAGAGATATCCTGCAGGTTGCCTTGCACGTTGTTCACTTGTCTCGGGTCAAGAGGAGGGCCATGACCATATTCTGCTCTTCGCGTAGTGGCATGATCTCCGAAAACAGTGAGCACTCCCGCTTGCATGGGCATCTTCATACACAAATAATTATGATGCGCCACGGATCTGAACTGATTTAACATGCCCCTCCCGAAGATAACATTATATGCATACGGGGCATCCACAACATCAAAAATCACCTCCTCCGTCCTGGCTAGTAGCCCCTCTCCAAAAGTGATCTCCAGGCCTATTTGGCCGAGGGCATCAAGAGGGGGTCCTGCGAAGCCTTGCAAAGGATGAGCTTTAGGGAGAAGATGCTTCCTGGAGATACAGAGCCGATCGAAAGCTTGGACGAAGATAATATCCGCTGAACTCTCTCCGTCAATCAGCACTCTCCGGACTTCAGTCCCTGCTATGTCGGCAGTGATGACAAGTGGATCTGCATGCGGAAACTTTATGCCAGCTGCATCATTTGCGGAAAAAGATATCGGCACATGGGACCATTTAGGCATGGTAGCTGTGGACGAAGAAGTTCCAATATGGCCCACCTCTCGGACATATTCTCTTCTCTGCCTCTTCGACATACTACCAAAAGTCCCTCCTCCGGAAATGGGGAGGACTACTCTTTTCCCTCGATCTTGACCATCTTCCTGCTTCGGAGGTGGCATAATATTGACCATCGGAGGTTGCCTTGCAGGGTCAAAGTTGTCTATACATGCGACAACCTGGACAGGCTCCGGACGCACCTCGACCCGAGGTTCTTTTGAGGTACTCGCCTCTTAAAGCGAGTATAGACTTGCACGCATCAGTTGCATGACTTCAATTCTCACCATGGACGCAGCAGAAGAAGGCCTGGGCTTTGCCAGCCGGCTTCCCTGGTGGCCTCTAGCCGCTGGTCTTGACCCCCGAAGCTTGTGAAGTCTTAGAGGCAAATTTCTGCAGAGGTGCAATGTTCAAGACTTCTGAACGAGAATGCTTTTTCCCCCGACACCTGTCATGCTGGACTTCGAAGTTAGGTCCCTGCGAAGGTGTTGAAGTCTTTACTTCTAACTTGACTTCTTGCAGGATTGACGGAGTTGAAGCAGTTCTCCGAAGCCACCCTTCTTCTGACTTAGCATACTCTTCAAAATAAGACATCAACTGAGCAACAGAAGATATCTGTTTCCGATGAAGTTTATCAAGGAGGCCAACATGGGTAACTCCCTCTTGAGCTGCATCAACTACGGAGGATGTAGTCAGCCCTCGAATTTGCGACTTCGTATGAGCGAAGCGCTTGAAAAATTGTCTTAAGGTTTCTCCAGGCAGTTGCTTCACCTGGAAAAGACTTCCTGTAGACATTGGGGGTACGAAGGTACCCTGAAAGTTACTTATGAACTTCTTCCTTAATTGCTCCTAGGTTCTAATTGACCTTAGCTTTAGGGACCAAAACCACCGCAGAGCCACCCCTTCAAGAGCTAGAGGGAAACATTTGGCCATGGTGTCTCGCACTCCTCCACTAGCCTCAATTGCCAACACATAAGAATGGGAGAACTCCTCAGGGTCCTCATCTCCAGAATATTTGCAGAGCTTCGAAGTTTTAAACTTAGGATCAAAGCGCACTTTCTATAGATTAGGATGCAACGAAGACTCGCTGTCGAAGGAAGCGTTCTCTAGGGCTTCGGGATAGGGAAGTTCGTCGTCTTAGGGCACTTCGGGAATGACCGGGGTGGCCTAAGAACGAAGCCTATCTGTGGCTTCTTGCCTCCACCTCGCCACTTCAACTTGGAGACTGGCCATTTGGGTGGCCATGTTGCCAAGACCATCTTCATCTCCTCCGGACGGACTTTCCGGGTCTTGAGAACTATACGTATCAGTTCGAAGCGGAATCTGAGCTGGAAGGGGGACTCCGGCTGGCCGAAGTATAGATGGAGTTAGGGGAGGAACTCTGTATGCTCGAGGAAGGGGAATCCCTTCGGGAGTCTGAGGTGGAGGAATTGCCGAAGATCCTCCGACCTCGACTGTGTTCGAAGATCTTACTCAGGAGGTCCGAGGGGACCTCCGAGTAGGACTACCACCTGAACTCCGTTTGGGAGGCATGGTTTGAGAACTTGGTAGAGAACAAAGTTTCTTGGACTAGGTTCCCCACGGACGGCGCCAACTGTTGGCGTAAAAGATTACGCTAACAGGTTTCTAAAGATTTGAAACTAACAAATGAAGTGTTTGCGAAGTAAACTATTTCAAGCCTCCGAAGTGGATAATAGCTCAAAATAGTTCAAAGATGTGTATTGAATAACTCAGTATTCGATCCTCATTACAAGGTAAAACGCGGGGTATTTATAGGCCAAAACCTTAAGGAAAAAACCTCTTTACCCTTCTATTACAACCGACATAGTAGAAACTATTCGGTACCCTTAATAGGGCTAAAATGGTAAAAGACTAATCTAATAAGAAAGAAGATAAGTCTTCCATCTTAGATGGCAGAAAGGTTCTCTGAAGAGTCTACGTTCGAAGATATACTCCGAACTAGATTTCGCCTCAATCCTTCGAACTTGACCCAGTACTCAGCCAAAGTTGGATGCTGGAAAGCTTCGGCTAAATAACCCGCCTTTGACTTGTTATAGTAGTAACCCTGAAGATGAATTATTTTCCCCCAACAAGTATGATAACCATATTCATGCAAATCAAGTGAAGAATAATCATGAAAGTTTAAAGCATGAGCATGATGTTCATCTTTCATACGACGATAACAAATACCAATCAAGTGACCAACACGATGACAATAAGAATAATGAAATACTTTCTTGTGTGTAGGTTCAAAGGTTTCTGGTGCAAACCTCATAGTTTTTCTCGGTTTTTGCTTAGAGTTTGTCTTGGGTGGTGTAATGATTATCTATTTAGGTTGGGTAGGATTTTGGCTTTCTGAGGGGTGTCTAACTGTGTTCTCTCTTTCTTAAGGGTAGTAGGTAGAGTGAACACAATTTTTCTTGGGGTATTTGGTGAAGTTCGCTTTTAACCTAACCCAAGAGTTAACCCTGCCCTGTCAGCACACATTTTTGTTTTATCCAAAAGAAAATCTATTTTACCCTTCCCTTCAGTGCATTTTTCTACCATGGAAAGAAGATAATCGTTCTCACACTTGAGTTTTTTGACTTGCTCTCTAGCGAAGTTGAGTTGGTCCTTCAGGATGATGCAGGTGGAACATGACGGCTGCACATCCTTAGAACACTCAACACTCTCCAATCTAGCCTTAAGCTCATCAACATGCTTATCTCTCAGATTAATGTTTTCAACAAGTAAAGAACAATTCAAGCATTCATTGATGACACAAGGACTAGAATCCACCTCCAAAAGTTGCTTCTGAACATTTTCAAGTTTTCAAGACTTTGATCATGAATCAGATGCAACTGAGCAAATTCATTCATTACAAGAGATGACTCACATTCTGCATTTTCAGACTTAGACTTCAACAAAGCAAGTTCAATAGAAAGAGATTCAATTTTGAGTTTTAGTTCCTTTCGTTCTTTAGCAGCAAGTTTGAGCAGTCTATTTTGTGAAATAATAGCATCATGTAATTCAACGTTTTGAACAAGTAATTGATCATGAGACAGACTAACCTCAGATGAGTCTAGCTCATTGATGTTGTGCTTGTCATTGGCCATGAAGCAGAGGTCGTTGAAGTATTTTGTCTTTTCCTTCTTTTCTTCATTCTTGCATGGTTCTTCTTCATCAGAGCTTGGCTCTTCACTTGAGGTATTGTCGATGTCGCTAAGTGCAGCCACGAAAGCTCTAGCCACTCTTTTTGCCACTTTTACTCTCTTGCCTTTGATGAAGGGTTTTTTGTCTCTTTTCTAGTGTTTGTGTTCATGTTCGTTCTTTGCTTTCAGTTTTGGGCAATTTGCTTTGATATGATTAAGATCATCGCACTCAAAACACCCTTGAGAGCCTCCTCTTCTTTGATCTCTTCTGTCATTGTAGAATCTAGTGAACTTTTTGACTATAAGAGCAAGCTCCTCCTCATCCAATGTGTCCACTTGTTCTTTAGTGATAGAGACCAAAGAAGACAAAGCAAAACCTCCAGAAAAAGCACAAACTCCAGACAAGTTTCCTCCAGATGAGGTGCCACTGCTAGAACTAGAAACTAGTGCCATGGATTGTGGCAAAGACTTCCCAATTCTAGAACGAGATGCCTTGGCGATCTCGATGGACTTAAGCTTACTAAAAAGTTCATCGCAAGTCAACGTATCAAAGCTCATGGACTCTTCAATGCTTGAGATCACCCTGTCATAATCAGAGTAAGCTAACGTACTAGTGGAGCGTAAGTTACTAACAATTCCATCAAAATGTGCAAACATTGCATCTACAGATTCGTCGGGGCCTTTCACAAACATTTGGTATTCTTAGTTATAAGTGCTTTGCCTCTTGGCCTTAATCTGAAAAGTGCCCTCATGAAATGTTTTCAATGTAGTTCAGATCTCACGTGCAGTTCTAAGGTGCTGGACCCTGTCGAACTCATTGCGACTCAGACTTATTAACAATATGATTCTAGCTTTGCTATTACAATCGTATTGTAACTTCTCAATCTCTGAAGTACGTGTTTCAGGGATCACATACTGGGAATCAACAATGTCCCAAATAACACTTCCTTGGGTTAGTAAATAAGCGTCCATGCGCACCTTCCAATAAGCATAGTCTCGACCATCGAACATTGGAATCTTAGAGTTCTTGTCCATGTCTCCACAAGGATCACAAACCGGTTAAGGTCAACTAGTGATCTAACCGACTCTGATACCAATTGTGGGATCGAGATGGCAACTAGAGGGGGGTGAATAGGCGCCTCGATAACTTCTTACGAATGTGATAGCCTATTCTGATCACCCAACGCACCTCTAAGAGAGTGTAAGATAGAATGCTAATCACAACCAAAGATCCAAATAAAAACCTCTTCAGTTTCAATTTTTCCTCTAGATCAAAGTTTGGAATATCGAAGTCCTCTGTTGACAACTGGTTTACCAACGAATTAAGTCTAGTTCGAAAACTGAAATGCCGACAGAGATAAAACGATTTTCGAATGATCGACAAAATTCAGACTTTGCAAAATAGATCTAAAAACTAGTTTGAACAGTACAAATAAGATATGGACTGAAGCAGCAAAACTGATCTCAATAACTAACTGAAAATAATCAGATACAAGTGGACCTCACACTCATTAAACAGAATCTGAATATTCAGAACACTCCTCAGAAAATATAAGTTCAGCAGATAGATTTTTGACTCTTACTAGACTTTAATGAAGCAAAATCAGTAAACTTCTTGTGTAGACAATTCAACCATATTTAATCCCTCAAACATATGCATTAGTGAACTGAACAACTTTGAACTGATAAAGAAAGCACTGTTTCAGTCCACTGTTCATAGCTTGAAAATAATTCTGAAGTTCTGAATTTAAATGGAGCAAAAACTGGAAGACAAATTACAACATTTCAGATAATTCTCATCACTTGAGGAACTGTATCAATTCAGGCACACAAAACTATCTTCAGAACTATACCCAAAACACAAAAGCAATGTCTACAGGAATATTCAGCACTAACACAAAGACTTTCACCAATTCTATTTAGTAAAACCAGAAAGAACCTGAGAAATATACTAAAGACTCAACAATACTCACAGCACACTTGAATTAAGTTTCCAGTAGACAATCTCAAGTTTCTTCTCAAGACAACCAAATTGAACTAGTTCTGATTCAGGCAGAACTGTTGCATATCAAGGAAACAATTTTTGAATCAAACAAGAGCAGCCACAAGATTTTGATGAGGAACAAAGATAATTCAAACAATAGTTCTAAAGACAAGCAACCTTGACATACTTCTGAAATTTTGACAATGAATAGTGTTAAGTAGAACAACACTAGAACATGCTTGCTATTTCTAGTATTCACTATTGGTTATCAGATATGTTAAAACAGCAGAGATCAGAAATTAATTCAGTTTGAGCAGTATACTTAATCAGAGTAATGCATAAACTAGATCAATATGAAAAGGATCTGAAAATGTCACAAAAGACTGAAAACAGGAAGATGAATAGTAAATTTTATATTCAGTTCAAAAACACTAACCAGCAGCCACTTGAGGAATGCAAATCAGTTGAGTAATGCAGCAAGAAGATTTCTGTCTAGGTATTAATTCTCAGAAGTTGTAAATCATGATTCAAATTCCAGAAATGAAGACAAACTTGATTTTAATCCACAGTTCAAGCAGTAAACAACTTCACAGAGGCAACACTTTTTCTTTTACACACTACCAATTACATCAGCCAAAAAGAGGTCACAGACCATTTCTGTAGTTGAGCAGACAAAGGAGCAGTTAGGTTCCTTTCTGGTCGGCTAAAGACACTTTCAGCTAGCAATAACCACAAAAAAATTCAACAAGATCAGACAACTACAGATGTATGATTGTTCTGGACAAAAACAATGATCCTGTCTCTCAATTAGAACAAGAAGTTCAATTTTCAGAACCAGACAGAAAACTTGATTGTGAATCCAAGCACTAAGTCACAACCGATCAATTAAAAGAGTTCAATGGTATTGAGGCTTAAACAGAAACTTGATCTAGTACATCTGGAAGTTTGCAATAATTCTTGTTCAAACTCACAGCCAGAAAACAAACTCAAAAAGATTTACAGAAAAGACTTGCAGATATTCATTCTTACAAAATCTTTAAAAATAGAAAATCACTCATAGAAGAGAGAAACTGAATCCACTCTGACTCCTGTAACTTCTCCTCCAAAACTAGTTACTCACAAAATATTTACTGCTCATGGTATGACAAATCCACCCAAACTCAATTCAGAGATCAAGAAAACTTACAGGATATCACTCTTTAGATCTGTAGAAGAAGATGATGACGATGCACAGTTTCCTTGGCACGGCAAGATGAACAGGAAGCAGGACAAACAATCTTCACCCAACCATGAGAGTATTCTCCACGCAAGGGACTACAACAGGACATTTAACCAGAACCAAAACAGCAGAACATTCTGAAGCATCACAAAGCTGAAAGAGTTTTTCTATCTTAAAAGTGACAGCCCACCTTTTGGGCATGAATGCCTTTATATAGGCACACCCAAAGGGGACTTTTTAAACAAGGATCCTCAAGATTTTTCAGTTTAACACAAGAAGACATAGGGAATTTTCAGAATTAGAAATTCTGAAAATTACTCGCATAGACCTCTATTACTTTAATTACAAATTGACTCAACTCTTTTAATATATTTACAGAATTGGGAAATCCTGAAAAAATACTAAAAGTTTACACATTACTCTAAATTACTCAAAACAAAAAGACTTCTAATTATTGAATTTAAAACATTTAGAGATGCGACAGTTTTCAGCAAAAACCGACAAAGCCTCCCCGATCGTCGACGATCGTCGTCATTCCGTGAACTCGACTGCCAGCAAGTCTCTCCCGCTCTCGATCCCTCGAGCCACCTTGTCACTTGAACTGGCTTCCCTTTCGCTAACTCAACCGACACTTCGTCTTGATCAACCTTCAACTCACATCTTGCTTGATCTCCATGCGTACACCTGAATTCACTCTCAACTTCGACTAACACCCTCAACCATCTAGCATTAGACTCCTCGTCTAACCCTGATCCCTTGCCATTGACAATTGACGAGTATCTCAACCCTGCACACATGATACAAACATAGACACACACACACATATACAAGCATCCACACATAAACCTCATGACAAACCCCGTCAATCACTCATCATAACCTTGAACCATAGTGAAGATCCTCACTAGGTTCCTCAATGCTTCAAAATTATCACTCATTTAAGGCTTTCTACACCATGTCACCTAAAAAGTCCCATGGAATTTTCATTAGTAACCAAACATTTCATCTTTTGGTACCTTTAAACCTTCTATATCTCCAAAGCAATTTTCACATTGCGGAAGTCTCCATTAACCCCTCCATTTTCTTCCTCGGTTCTTTTTTCGGCCAAGGAGGATTGTGATTGATGTCGCCTAGCTCGACGCATCTACTTTTCATGGCGGCGTCAGACCAGGCTTTATCCCACACAGTCCGACAATGCTGTCGTTGAATAGTGTTGCCAAAATAGCTAACTCCTCTAATCTCGGGCATGCGATCAATTCGACGCTTCAAAACCTGCATGTCATCATCCCTTTTTCCACACGTTGTCGCTGGACCCAACAAATCTACCGGGATCATCTTGAACCAACTATCGATGCATCGTTTCACCCTATAAATATTTGTCAGAGTATATCTTCCCCTGCATGCCTTTAGCACTTTTTCCTCACACACAGTTTCCTTCACTGGTGCCCTTTTGACTATCTCTCAGACCCTCACCGTTGACGCCTTTCTCCGTCACCGACCTCATCTCTAGCAACCATCACGATGACAACTAATACTTATGTCCCCGAGGTACGCACTCGACATTCTCATTGTTCTTTGGTTTTCTTGAATCTTTTTTATTTTCTCGTAATCTCATTTCTTCTTCGGCTTTTTTCTTCCCTTGTAGAACTTGAAGAACCATATTCTAGTCTTCATCGCTAACCATCCTTCCTGATTCTTCCTAGGTCCTTTAGGCAATTTTGGTCCAATCGATTTCATCAATGTCAAATTGCAACAAATCCCTTATAAAAATTCAAACAAAATTATGTCTGACTGGACCCAAAGCTTTAGGGATTTTCCTTCTCCTCTCCCTGGCTAGCTCGATTGTTACCTTTGGGTCACTGCGTCAGAGCATAGTTCTTGGGAACAGACTGGCATAGCACATGACATCGGCCTCTCTCTTGCTTCCCCTTATAAAAACGAACCGGTGCTAGCTTCTTCTTGTAACTTCTGGTCGATGCATTGAATGCATTCCTTTACGGCCATGGGCCGATGAGCCCCACTCTCCTTGATGCCACTGCCTAGACCTCCCTTAACATCACTGCCAAAACCAATCCCTTCTCTTTCCGCTATAAAACCTTCTTAGTGCTTTGACATCAAATCCAACGGAGATTGGGCAAAGTATATTGCAACCCATAACAAATATACTTGCTCTGTTAGTTTTCGTGAGCACGTCACCTTTATTAACCTCTGTCTCGAGAGGTTTCTCTTTTGTGGGTCCACTCTCAGGCATACCTGTCATCTCCGATTCTTAGTGGAGCAACTAGGTGCCAACATCTGGATCCCCCTTGACCGATACCTCCTTGGCTCTCTTTATCACCTTCTTTACCAGGTATCGGTCCGACTATCGACCGATGATGCAGTGGGTCATCTGGGTGGTCCCTAGTGGTTCCTCTAGCTCTGGCTTTATGTGTATACAACGAAAATCTCTTCTAGCCCTTCCTTCAACCTCCCTCAATTCCATTCTGACTATCGTGAGTCCGCCCCACTGACCACTCACCGGTGCTTGTCCTTGGGAGAGGCATTCGCCTGTAGACTAGTGGTAAAAATGTCTGCTAACCACCTGACCCACTTGTTCAAGGCATTTTACTATGATTTCATCAGTGACTACGTAGTCTGGTTTGCTTCTAAATCCTTGGTGGACTACGAGTATCCACATATGCTATCATTAGTCGATGTACTTGCTGATCAAGAGAGCAAGGCTTTCTTCCTTGCTAGTATCTCCCCTTGCCTTCTTCCAGTAAACTTCATAGTTGGCCATGCACACAAACCATCTTATGAGTTCTATCATCACACGGTTTGCGTCCGACAGTTTGGTTTTGACCAAATACCAATCAATCTCTTCTTCATCGGCAAGATCCAGGTTCGTGGTGAAGTCAAAACCTCCCTAGAATATGATCAGATCCTCTCAATGCCCGATCCAATCCATTTGGGTGAGCTTAGATATTGGAGAGCTGTAGGGTGGCCTTGGTCGCTTATAAGATATGGTGGTCCAAGATAAGTCGGCACTCCAAACATTACTGGATGTCATTGGATCCGGCCTTCACAGACGTTGACCCCGAGGTTTTATCAACCCATCTCCCTTCAACTTGTTTCTCTATTCTTCTGTCTTCTGATCAGCTCTATTCTTGCAGGAGAATGACTTCAATGCATCTTCACTAAGCAAAAGCAGTCGGCCTAGAGTTTACGAGCTGATATCAACCACCACCAATCTGGGCATCGGGGCTCTTGCTCCGACGGATTGGATCAACAAGAGATGGGTCAAGACTCTAGCGCATAAGCATAAGGCGTTAGGCATAGCTGAGCGCTAAGATGCTAGAGCTTGAGTCAACCTAGGGGCTCCACCAGTCTTGTCATCTCTACCACATTCGGTAAATTTTCATCTTTCTCTTTTCTTTTGAAAAATCCCTCCATCAGGCCTTGTGTTTTATCCTTTTCCTTTCTTGTAGTCATCGCCAATCGTCCCTCCGACTGCACCTATCCCTACCGCGGAGGTCCCTCTGTCGATGGTTGTGGCATCTTCTTTAGCTCAGGTTTGTATATCCCTCCTTTTGCACACGTATTCTATCCTTTCGTCCTCTTGATACTTGACATTTTACCGTTACGTCAATCATCGCCTTCTACTCCTCTCGATGTCACATCTCTTAATGCGACGTTTGACACTGACGCTGTAGCCGATGACCCTATTGGCACTCCACCGGCTCTAAATACTAAGGATGTCACCGCAGCTGTTGTTGTTGAAGCCAATGTTCGGAGGGCATCGCCACCGGCTCTAGTCAATTGGCTACTACTATTGATATCATCACACCATCTAATGCCGATGCCGAAGCCCCGTCTACCACTGATAATGTCTCTCACCAGGTACCTTATTTCCCTTGACTTCATTTTGTTTTCAAAAGACTTACATCAGTCTTGGATGCAACCGACGTCTGATCCTGTTGACTCGCTTGCCCCTCGAGCTGACCTCGATGAAGGGTGTACTTGTACCCTCCCTATTGAAGTGGAAGGCAATGTTGTAGCCTCTCCCATTGATGGCGACTTGTAATAGGTTAGCTATGTTGGGCCGATTGACGTAAGTGTCCTCTGCGCTTGAAACTCCAACATGATCAACCTTACTTGTCTAACTCTTCCCTTCTTCCCAGTCCTTCGTCTAGACATTCCCTTCTGACATCAGTCAATATCTCGAAGATGAGGAAGTCACTAATTCCCCTCGGCTGGCTATGACACAACCATCTCTAGAAGTGAGGGAGGTTCTATCAAATCTTCTATGTCATTTGGACGACCTAGTTGAATCCTTGGTCAATAATTCAAGCCCAATAAGGGCTTGCTTCAATGAAATAGTGGACTTTACTCTTTTTACCTTGTTGGTCTATTAAACTCCATTTCACTAGCCATATTAACTTGCTTTACTCTTTTTACCTTGTCTCGTACGCTTTGTGCATCTAAGGGCGATGTTTTACCATTGGCCATTTAAAGGCGACACCATTAGTATTAGTTATTTCTCCACTTCCATGTAGATCCTTAATCATTTATCCATACGCTCGGGAAATATTTCTTCAGGAATTTTTCATTCAACGCCTTCCTGAATACTTCTCCATCTAAACTTTCAAGTAGATAGACATTACCAGGGACAACTTGATGTATCCGGAAGGGCCCTTCCTAATTAGGCAACCACTTACCAAACCAATTATCTTTAGATCCGATCGGTAGGACAATTTTCCAAACAAGGTCTCCTTCAAATGACTTGGGTACTACTTTCTTATTATAATACCTGGCTATCCTTGCTTTGTTTTCTTCAATCTCTTCTAGGGCTCTCAATCGGTTCTATGCTATGTAATCTAGGTCATCCATCATTAGATTATAATAATCATCAGCTGTAAGCTGACCTTGTAGCACTATCCTTCTCGAGACGATGTTATTTTCCCAAGTTAGTATTGCTTCATGGCCATAAACTAGATGATATGGTGGTACTTGTGTAGATCCGTGGCACTCCATTTGATAGGCCCAAAGTGCTTCTGATAGAGACTAATGCCAATGCTTTGGTTTCTCGTTAATCTTCCGCTTTATCAACTTGATCATAATCTTGTTGGATTCTTCAGGTTGCCAATTGGCTTGTGAATAATACGACGATGAATTTAAGAGTTTGATCCCCATACCGGCTATCAAATTCTAGAATACTTCACCTACGAAGATTGACCCTTGGTCCGTCGTAATAGTTTGTGGAATCCCGGACCGATACACTATATGCTCCTTGATGAACTTGATGGCATCGGTAGAAGTTAATCTTTTGAGTGGAATGACCTCTACCCATTTCGTGAAGTAGTCGGTGGCTGCCAATATATATTTATGTACTTTGCTTGATGTCGGGTATATCTGGCCGATCATAACAATGCCCCATCCTCTTAAGGGACAAGGCTTAATTATCGGGTTCATTGCCGATGCAGGTTCTCTCTGAATGGCTCCAAACTTCTAATAGTTTTGGGACCCCCTATAATACTTTATGTAGTCTTCAACCATTATCGGCCAAAACTAGCCTGTCCTCCGGAGCAAACACTTCATTTTCTGGGTCGATTGGTGTGTCCCACATATGTCGTTACGAACCTCACACATCACTACTTTGGCTTCTTTAGTGTTTATGCATTTAAGCAAACTCCATCCATCATCAAGTAATAAAGATTTTGGTGCCGATGTTGAATGATCTTTAAAATAATTAATGATATCATACCTCCAATCATCATTTTCTATTTCTGTGATTTCCACCTCGATCGCCTGGTCATCATCTTATATCCTGATGCCCTTGGGCTAGATCATTTGCTTCTGCATTCTGTTCCCTTGGGATGTGTGTAAAGGTCGTACTTCTAAATCTTGCTATTATCTCTTGGCACCGATCATGGTACTCTTTCAGCACATCATCTTTGCACGCATATTCACCTGACAACTACCTCATCACTAATAGGGAATCTCTCAATATTTCTATTGTCTCGGCACTGACTTCTTCTAGTAGTTGCAACCCTTCCAGCACTACTTCAATTCAGCTTGGTTGTTTGTGGAGAAGATCTTGATCGTGTATGCGAATTAAAATGATGCCCCCAAGGAGAAATGATCACCGGTCTTATGCCACATCAATGTTGACATACTGATGCATCAAAGAATAATGTCCATGGTGTTGACTCGACATAGGTCATCGTCTCACATTTGTGCTAAACTATGAAGTCGACTATTGCTTGTCCCTTTACTGCCTTTGCCGATTCATACCAAAGGTCAAACTCAGTGATGGCGAGTTCCCATTTTCCAATACGTCCCATTAGGACTGGGCCCGATAGCGTGTACTTGATGACATCGACCTTGCATATGATGGTACACTCTACCAACGACAGATAATGCCTCAATTTGGTGCATGCGAAATATAAACATAAATAGAGCTTCTCCACTGCGAGGTATTGGGTTTCAGTATCCAACAACCTCCCATTGAGGTATAAGATCACTCTTTCACTTTTGTCAATCTCTTGCACCCAGACCAATTCAATGGCTTTGTCATTGACTGATAGGTATAATCTGAATGGAATTCCTTTCTGTGGTGGTATTAGGACTGGTGGCGAGCTCAAATACTCCTTGATCTCGTCAAATGCTTTTTGCTGCCTATATCCCATACAAATTCCCAGTGGGGCTTTAGCTTCAACAACGGAGTGAATGACTCTAATCTTCTTGACAGATCAAACATGAACCTCCACAGAAAAATCGGACCTTTAGTACTATTGATAGCAAAAAATGGCATTAATGGTGAAGATTGTCAAAATATCAATTTTGGTAATTTGGGCCAAAAATACACAAGTCTTGGTACAGGCCAAAGCACTATAGTGCCGAAGGCCCATCCAACATTGGGCTCGGAGGCCTGTTAGCGGTCTGCTAGCTTCGGCCCGAAGGCCCTTTGGAGGCCTGCCTCATCGAAGCTTCACCTGAGAAGTAGGCTTCAGCAGGCCTACTGAAGGCCCACTTTGGGCTGGCTTCGGAGATAGAGTTTGATACCAATTCTGGCTGTTTTTATCCCTAAACTTGATAAGGCTGAATCCTACCAGATTACCCTTAGAGATAAGAAGACTAGCTGTTGGACCGGAAACGGCGACCAGAGGGGAGGTGAATGGGAGCTTTTAAAAAATTCGGGCTAAAAACTAGCCTTCGGTTTCAGTTCTGTCTTCTGCGGAACAGGCTTCGAACACAACCTTCGAAGGTCTGGTTCGGAGGTACTTCGACAGCTCCGAACACAGGCTTCGCAGGAGCAAAAGTTCGAAGCCAAGAAGACTTCGCTCCACTCACTACCCTCGAAAATCTACTCTGCTAAGTCAGTGCAGGCTCCGCACACAGGGTGCTTCGAGCAGGCTTCGCACTTCACCCTTCGCAAGAGTGGACAGCCCTCTGAGGACTTCGACCAAGTACTTGGCAGCAGCAACTGGTGCTGTGCTTCGTACACGAAGGTCTACACGCACACAAACAGACTTCGCTACGGGCTTCGACACAAGAAGTAAAACGGGCCTCGATCAGGGCTTCGCTAGTAATCTGTGAGGTCTGGCCTCAAGTTACACAGAGCGACACCACGCTGAAAAACACACTTCGCACAAAGACAACCTTCGCCTAGACAGTCTTCGGTGCACTACAACTAGCGAGGTATGTAACGCGAGCTCAAGCAAAAAGCACAGAGAAGCAGGGCTTCACCGCTTGAACAAGGAACACAAATATATTGAACTCTGGATGAATACAACGAGGTATGTGGCTACAGGAGCTCAACAGTAAATGCTCAAAGTGTTAAATGTTACCTACCGAGCCCCCATATTTATAGCCCACAGTTCACCCAAAGGAAGTGACTACTTTACCCCTAGGGTTTACATTGATTTTGTCTCTACAGAACTAAGGGGTACAAAAGGTAGTCCACCTTTATTCTGGAGGCTTCTCTGTCAGCTTTGCAGAGGGGACAACGTCAGCTTTTTGCAGAGCAGACAGTGTCAGCCTTTGCAGTCTTTGACCTTCCGGAGCCTCCCTTCGCACGCGAGGGTGCGGTAGCTTCGGCGAGAAGCCTTGAGCCTGGTGGCCTTCGCTTTGCCGAAGATAGCCTCCGATACAGTGACGGTTTTGAGCCGAAGCCGTCAAAGCCCTTGGGCCTTCGCACCAACACCTCCGGAGTGGACCACCACGGCTTCGCAGCTACTCCCAGCTCGAACTCCGTCAGTCCGTGTACCGAAGCCATGCAGGCCGAAGCACCACAAGACAACCACACTCCGGAGCTAGCCTCGCTCTGAAGCCTTCCACACTCCGAAGCCCCAACTTCGGAGTACCACCCTTCGAAGTCCCTCCTTCGTCCAAGGCCTCCGCATGAAGCATTCCATGAGCCCTTCGTCGCAGTGCCTCTCCCCGAGCACACTCCTCGACGAGCCTCACCCGGATCATGCCTTCGATGCACCTCGACTTCTGAGACCTTCGTCGGGTACCTTCGAATGTCTCCCTCCGGAGCACACTTCGAATTCCTTGCCTCTGCAGAGGACTTGTTCCATCCAACTCCGAAGTCAATCCATCCGGAGTACCTTCGAAGTGCCTCGCCTCCGAGGACTTTGTCTCGGAGTACCTTCAGTCGGAGCCACACTCCGCACTCTCTGCCTTCACCTGGCACGCCTCGACCCGAGGACCGACCCGGACCACCTTCGCAGCCACCGTGACGGAGCTCCCCGCTCCCCTGGCATCAAGCCTCCTGCTTGACCCAGGTTCACCTGCTACGTTCGTCCGTCGCCTCCGAAATCCCTGCGCACCACCGACAAGCAAACAAGTGTATCTAGTACTCCGGAGACCTCTCCGGGTTAGCAACCTCCGGTACACACTCCGGTGTACCGCCCAAAGTACCGAAGCCTTCGGTACACACCCAGTCATCGTGTACTGTCGGACCCCCACGACACGCACACTCCGCTGCAACAGCTGCAGCAACCAAACCACCTCCGAACACCCTTCGGAGGTACACCCTCCGAAACACCTCCGGAGGTACCCTCCTCCGAACACCTTCGGAGGTACAACCTCCGAACCCCCTTCGGAGGTACCCTTCGAACAGAGGGTAAAAAGCCTGTCAATCACTCATCACAAATACTGAACCCAACCCTTGGTTTCTCACTAGCCCTTATAAATATAGTGTTGAGGCAGGTTCATCAGATCCCCCCAACACAATTCAACCACAAAGCCCTAGCTTTGACCGTACTTTACCTTTATTTACTTTTCTGCACAACCTTCGTGGGTTTTCCTGGAAGCCCTCCGCTGGCCACTTCGAAACAGTGGTAAGCCTTACTACTTCGGTCATGAAGTACCCGTTAATCTACATAACAGATTGCTACCTTTGTTTCTCTGTTGCAACACTTAGTAAATTCGGTCTCTAGGCTGAATTGTCACTTGATCTCTGTTCTGTTGCAGGTATCACGCTCAGAGCCCCCTTTACCGAAGGTGTCCGGAGCTAGGAAGCTGGTTTCAGAGGCTGCCAGAACACCCTTCGGCGAGCCCCTGCTTCGACTACCTATGCCAAACCCATCACGCTGTTGTCGGTCTAGTTTAGTTCCCACACACCGGAGCAACTCCACATCGGATCTGTTTCGTGCTGGGGCCATGCCAGAACGATCCGCAGTAGAGTCCATCGCACCAGGCTTCGTCACACCAGTACTCCACACTGGATGAAGTCGTGCAAGCGCGTTGCGTTGGAGTGTTTTGTCATGTTAGAGACTTTGCACTGAACCCCATCATTCGAAGGTGATTTCGCGTGAGAGATCTGTTTGAACCCTGCCTTCGGCCAGATCGATCCGAACGCCGAAGACTACCTTTGGCGCACCCTTCGCACAGTACACTTCGAACTAGTCAAGCTTTGTTCAACTAACTAGTTTATTTTATTTATATATTTCTTTTTGGCTAATTGGATTATTTCTGTGCGATCTGATTACCTGGCGACTCCACCTCCCTTGCCACTATTAAGGGTAGTCTAAACACGACGTCAGTGTTGTGTTACGCTTAGGCTTGTCCCTAAGTATCCACGCACTTTTGGATCATCGAACTGACCCAAGTGTGGGGGCACGTTTTCATGTCAACACACTTTTTGGGGACTCCGCTAGGGAAGGCTATGCCAATATTACGAGTACATCTAAATCAGCTGCTGGTACATCTACGATGACTACTACGTCTACGATGCCGATAGATCCCATAGGGGGCACAAAAATCGACAACCGCAACATCATGACGCCTACCCTTGAAGATATCCCTGTAGAAGACCGGGAAGAGATCGAGGCAAAGATGAAAGCACTACAAGACCTAATGCTTGGGAGCTATGTTAAGACATGCGCGGGCTTCATCAAGCGCAACGTCAACGTCCCCGACCTCGCTCAGACCCAAGTAACACCAGTATCACCTCCTTTATCTTCTTTAGAGATTCGACAAAAAATAGCCGCATCAGTAAATCAAGCTGTTAGCGCTTCGCTAGCCAACCGTTTATATTCAGCAGTTAGCTCTCATGTAGAGGCGACGCTTAGAAGGTTTAGCTTTACCGAGGCCGTTCCCCCAACTCCAATCGCTAGTATACCCCTGGTAAATCGTATCTATAGTAGAACCAATGGTAGTACTAGAAATACCATCTTGTCTCCAACCTCAACACATATGGCCAAGACAAGCCATCACCAAGCTAACCCTATTCATTGCACGCCACCTACGCATGCGCCAGTTTTTCCTGCATTGCTCGTGCCACATGCACAAACGCATAGGCCCGAACACGTCATGTACCCAAATCCAACATGTGAAGAACATACCCACGACCGACACGCCGACATACCACCACGTGCCATGCCTCCGCATGAGAGACGCGCACAGATAGGAGGCTAGGACGACATTGAGCAGCAGATCCACATATTGTTTAGAGAGTGCACCGATTTCGTCCCTCGCGGTTGGGATAGGGTTTACCGGAAGCCCTACCCCGACCATTTCGACACTATACCATACCCTCACGGCTATAGAGTCCCTGAATTCACCAAGTTTGATGGTGAGGGTAACAAAACCACACTAGAGCATGTCATCCAGTTCTTAGAACAGTGTGGAGAAGCTAGTGGGTCGGACGCTTTGAAACTTAGACTGTTTTCTCTCTCATTATCCGGCACTGCTTTCATTTGGTTTTCGGTACTCCCACTGAACGCTGTCCAAACGTGGGCCGAACTAGAACAAAAGTTCCACGACTATTTTTATACGGGCAAAACAGAACTCAGGCTTTCACACTTGATATCGGTTAGACAGAAATCTAGCGAGAGTATCTCCAAGTACATCAAGCACTTTAGAGATACTAGAAATTGATGTTTTAGTCTCAATATTTTAGAGAGATATTTGGCGGATTTAGGTTTCAACGGGTTGCGTTCTGAGATTAAAGAAAGACTAGACAACTAGAACTTTCTAGAAGCCAGCCAGGTCCTACAGCAGGCTCTGGTCCAAGAAGGCCGAGCCAAGGATAAAAAAATTATTAAGACATTCAACAAGCCTAGGGCTGAAGTCCACATCATGGAGCACTCCGATGAAGAAGAGTCGGAAGAAGAGGAAGATGTGGCTGACATGTATGCAGCTGAATGGGTTTGGAATGTTAAGAGCAAACCCATCACTTGTTCTGAGTTATGGCCATCTCCCACTAAGAGTCAGCCTAGAGAAGTCAAATACTCGTTTGATATAACTAAGTGCGATAAAATATTTGATTTCCTCATGAAGAGCCAGCTTCTCACGTTGCCTAAGGGCCAAGTCATTCTGACCGCCGACGAGATAAAGAAATGCCCCTACTGTAAGTGGCATGATTCACATTCTCATTATACTAACGACTGCAATGTTTTTTGTCGGTAGGTTCATTCGTCCATTGAAGAAGGACGACTGAAAATAGACCCCAGTCTAAAGATGAAGCTGGAGAAAGACCCCTTTCCCATGAACACCGTCGACCTCGACGAAAAGAAAGTGCTGATTCGGCCACAACATGCCAAGTCGGCCAAGGGGAAAGCGTTCATTATCGGAGAATCATGGACACACACTCGTACTAAAAAAAGTAGGAGTGTGGAAAAGAAATGTCAGCACATCTCCTTCGGCTAGGGCTCGTAAGAAACCAAAGGTGGCATATCAGATGATGTTGAACAAACATCAGAAAAAAGCCAAGGAAACAAGCCCCCGTGCAAAAAAGCTAAGACATCCGAAGGGGCCAAAGCATTCAGAGGGTGGCTTTGGACAACAGTGGCCGAATCCCCCACACAGTGGCTTCGGACCCCAGTGGCCGAAGCCTCCGCACAGTGGCTTCGGACCCCAGTGGCCGAAGCCTCCGCACAGTGGCTTTGGACCCCAGTGGCCGAGCCCTCCGCATAGTGAGTTTCGAGCCCCAATGGCCAAACCCTACACATAACGAGTTTGGCCCCCAATGGTTGAACCCTTCGCACAATGAGCTCGGACCCCAATGGCCGAACTCAACTCCGCTCTGGGCGAACCCTCTGGCGGGGGTCTTTGTCCCACAACGGCTGAACATACCTCCGACCTGGCAGGACCCTTCGCTAATATGGTCTGAAATACCATCGACATGGCCAAACACCCTTCAGGCAATGGGTTCAGCTCACAGTGGGCGAAGCCATTGGAACCACCAATGCCTCCGCCATACAATTGGGCAGGGACCCTGTGGGCTCCGTACACCTCGCCCCGGAGTACCCTTTGTAGCATAACATTGCCCCCTGTTTTCCTTTGGAGTATTATAATTGGTAGGGACAAACATACGCGGCAAAGGGAGATGTCTTCCACAGGCTGTCCATAGTACATCCGAATCGACTTGCACAGGATGAAGCCAAGGAGACGGACGCGAGGAGGCGAAGGAGAGGGAATCCGAAGCCATCACAGTCAGGGTAGGGTCTCAGGAAGTCCCAATCCCAAAGGCCCCTCCGTTGAAGCAAGACGGACGTAAGTCCCCTAGTCCGACTGATGCCAATGCTGAAGCCTGGTCCGATCGGCCAAACGAGGCTGGTCTGACCGATAGGGTCCGCAGCGAAGCATCTACCAAATATAAGACACGCGAGGCCGACCCGGGTAACACTCCTTCGTCCAAACATCACAGAAGCAAGGTGGTGGCACCTGGTACTAAGCCACAACCATCTTGGGCACCTCTGGGCATGTACACATCATAGAAAAGATGCCTGCAATGTCTGCGATCATAGGAAATGCGCGAAAAGAAGGCTCAAGATGAGCAAGACGCCATATTTGAAGAAATCTGCCCTCGGCCAATCATGAAACAGGTATGGAAGCCCAAACCGATGGAGATAAAGAACCCGGCTCTCGTTCCGAGCGATGACGACGATGACTACACACCCGTCTCTGAGGGGCCCGCACCTGAGAGACGAGTTCGCTCTACCATGAGACGAGGCCGAGGTCGCTCAGCTGAACCTCAGTCCATGGGATGCTATTTTTGAGAAACCTAAGGAGATGGCTCATCACCTAAAGCCTCTCTACATCAGGGGTCACATTGATGGGAGGCCGATCTCCAGAATGCTTATCGACGGTGGCGCCACTATCAACCTAATGCCTTACTCTCTTTTGAAGAAGCTTGGCAAGGGCAAAGAAGACTAAAAGAAAACCAACCTAATGCTCAACGGATTCAACGGCGAGAGTTTCAAAGCAAAAGGGGTACTCTCCTTAGAGTTGACAGTGGGTAACAAGACATTGCCGACAGCATTCTTCGTCGTTGACGTGCAAGGTAACTATAATGTGTTGCTTGGGCGTGACTGGATTCACGCGAATTGTTGTGTTCCTTCTACTTTGCACTAGCATCTAATACAATGGGACATCGATGATGTAGAAGTCGTAGCCGTAGACACTTCGGCCTAGATAACATTGGCCGATGTGTCCATCGACGCCATCCATGATAGAGTAGAGTGTCTATCAGGTAGAGACCTTTTGGATTACGACTTCATTAGCGTATTCGGGGGACGTTTTGTACCCATGTATGTAAAGTCGGATGATATAGCACAACTATTTCTAAATTAGTGGTCATGTCTAGCAAAAGTAATCTTGATTGCCTAAAGTCTCGCATAGAACAATATCAGTCTTCTAAAGATGGTATTGCCGAGGCCATTGAAGTCTTTAGCAAAGTAGAAAAATTAGGACAAGGTTTTGTGTCGGCCGATCCCTTAGAAGAAGATGATATAGGCAATGACAACATCTCGAGGCTGACGTTTGTAAACCAAAACTTACAGGCTGATGAAAAGTCCGAAGTAATAAAGTTGCTTTGGTCATTCATTGATTGTTTCGCATGGGAGTATAGCGACATGCCCGGATTAAGCCGCGAGCTCGTGGAGCATCAACTATCTATTAAGCCCGGATTTAGGCCTTATAAACAGCCCCCTCTCCACTTTAATTCGGCCATGTATGACCGAGTTAAAGAGGAGATAGAACGATTACTCAAGGCTGAGTTTATTAAGCCATGCAGGTATGCTGAATGGGTCGCTAACATTGTGCCTATAGAAAAGAAGGGGAGCGGCAAGATACGAGTTTGTATTGTTTTAGGGATCTGAACAAGGCCACTCCTAAGGACGAGTATCCCATGCCAATAGTCTACATGTTGATCAACGATGCTTCAGGACACAAGGTACTAAGTTTTCTTGATGACAACGCTGGTTATAATCAAATTTTTATGGCCGAAGAGGACGTCTACAAGATAGCCTTTCGATGCCTTCGTTTTGTCGGCTTGTTTGAGTGGGTCGTTATGACTTTTGGTTTAAAGAATGCTGGCGCTACATATCAATGTGCTATGAACTTGATCTTTCATGACTTTCTAGGAGTTATGTTGGAAGTATACATAGATGATGTTGTAGTCAAATTGGACGCTATGGGAAACCACTTAACCGATTTGAGAGTTTCTTTTGATAGGATGCGACAATATGGATTAAAAATGAACCCACTGAAATGTGCTTTCGGCGTGTCGACAGACAAGTTCTTAGGGTTTATGATTTATGAAATAGGTATTGAAATTGATCCTAAGAGTCTTGAAAAGATTAGGAACTTTGAAGCACCGACATGTAAAAGAGATGTGCAAAAGTTGCTAGGCAAGATGAATTATTTGCATTGCTTTATATCCAAATTGTCTGGTAAAATCGATGCTTTTGTCCCTATACTCCGGCTAAAAAATGAAGCCGAGTTCACTTGGGGGGCAAGTCAGCAAAGTGTCTTTGAGAAAATTAAAGAGTGCTTGTCGTCGCCACCTGTGGTGAGAGCGCCAAAGTCCGAAATTCCATTTCGGCTATACATCGCTACAGAAAATAGCGTGATAGGAGCCATGCTAACTCAAGAAGTGGAAGGGAAAGGGTACATCATCACATTCTTGAGCCTCTGCCTGCTGGACGCCGAAACCAGGTACGTGTTTGTGGAGCGTTTGTGTTTATCGCTTTATTATGCATGTACCAAATTACGCCACTATCTTCTTCCTAGCACATGTATTGTCGCTTGACAAACCGATATCATAAAGTACATGTTGCAAAAGCTGATTCTAAGTGGAAGAATCGAAAAGTGGGCTTACACTTTGATTGAGTACGATTTTGCTTATGAACCTCTAAGAGCTATGAAAGGCCAAATTGTTGCTAATTTTATAGTTGATCACCACGTAGATGTCAATTGGGGTAATGATATTTCTCTAATTGAAGTAGTGCCATGGAAACTTTATTTTGATGGTTCAACTTGTAAGAATGGCCAAGGTATCGGGGTAGTTCTCATATCACCTAGTGGCATGCACTTTGAAACCTCGGCCCGTTTAGAATTTCCTTCTACTAATAACCAAGTTGAATATGAAGCTTTATTGCTAGGACTTTAATTGCTAGATTTCATGGGCATTAAACATGTTCATGCACATGGTGACTCTCTGTTAGTAGTACAACAAGTGGCTAAAAGTGCTCAATGTTTCGGTGGCTTGCTAAATAGCTACTTGTATAAATGTTTAGACATAGTTGCTACTTTCGACGACTTAAAAATTTCTCACGTGTCAAGAGAAGATAATTCAATTGCAAATGATTTGGCTCAGCAAGCATCCGGCTATCAGGTCAGGAGAGGAAAATTTTATGTACATGAAAAGCTAATGCTTGGTCTTACTGCCAAAGCCAGAAACTTTAGGCGAGTGCGAGGATAAGACCCCTCCGATCACTGAAGGGCATTGCATGCCGGAGTCCATGTGCCGGAGCCCGACATCTACCGAAGGGTCCTGCATGCCAGAGCCCTTATGCTGATGTGTTTTGGGCAACCAAAGTATTTGCACATCGGACCCCTCCGGTGGAAGGCTTCGGTCTGATCGGCTCCGGACGGCCGATCCAGCCAGCCTTCGGCAGAAGCAGGAGAGGCCCGAGGGGCACTCCGAAGTTAACAATTTAGATATTATTCTAGGAAAGGAGTTAGAAAACCCTCCAGATGTCCATAAGGATGATTGGAGAATTCCAATCGTCCAATATTTAAGAGACCCCCATCAAAGGGTTGATCGGAAAGTTCGACGACAAGCGTTTAAATTTATATTGCTAGATGTTGTATTATACCACTGAACTTTTGATGTCGTACTTTTAAAGTGCTTAGATGCCGATCAATCCAAAGTAGCTGCCGGAGAAGTCCGTAAGGGGCTTTGTGGCACTCATCAGTCGGCCTAGAAAATGAGTTGGATACTCAAAAGAGCGGGTTTCTACTGGCCGAATATGACCGAAGATTGTTTAAAATACTATAGAGGGTATGAAGTATGCCAAAGGTTTGGTAATATTAAGTTATCTCCCGCATCGCTACTTAATCCTATTGTCAAGCCATGGTCGTTCTAAGGTTGGGGTTTAGACTTCATCGGTAAAATTCATCCTCCCTCTTCAAAAGGGCATCGGTTCGTGTTGATGGCAACAAACTACTTCACTAAATGGACTGAAGTCGTGCCTCTCAAGAATATGACTCACAATGAGGCATCTGATTTTATCTTGAAGCACATTATACATAGATTTGGTATTCCCCAAACTCTCACTACAGATCAGGGTACTTCATTTGTTGCTAAAGAAGTGAGAGACTTTGCCGAATTTTATGGTATTAAGTTAATAAACTCTTCACCATACTATGCTCAGGCCAATGGTCAGGCTGAGTCTAGTAACAAAACTGTGATTAAGCTCATTAAGAAGAAAATTGAAGAGTTCCCTAAGAGGTGGCATGAAGTTCTTTCAGAAGCATTGTGTTGTGGGCTTGTAGAGTCATAAAGCACGGTGCTACAAAAGTTAGTCCGTATGAGTTAGTATATGGGCAAGAAGCCATTCTACCAGTAGAGGTGGATCTTGGCTCTTTGCGATTTCTTAAGCAAGATGGCTTATCGGTCGATGAATATGAAACTCTTTTAAAAGATAATTTGGAAGAAGTGACCGATAAGAGGATAAGAGGTTTAGAAGCTATAGAGAAAGACAAGAGAAGAAAATAGCTAGAGCCTATGATAAAAAAGTTAAGCCAAAATTGTTTCATGTTGGTGACTTGGTTTGGAAGACGATTTTACCTTAGGCACTAAGAGCCCCCAATTTGGTAAATGGTCGCCTAGTTGGAAGGTCCTTTCAAAATAGCCGAAATCGCTCCAGGTAATGCATACCTGTTAGAATCTCTACAAGGAGAGCGATTTAGAAGAGCTTTGAATGGCAGGTATTTGAAATAATATTTCCCAAGTGTGTGGCAAAGCACTTAAAAGTGTCGAAAGGCCGATATGGGAGGTATCGTCCTTAGCCCGTTATGCTTTTAGTTAACTTAAGTTCACCAAAAGGTAGGGGGAATGTGTTGATAGCAAAAAATGGCATTAATGGTCAAGATTGTAAGAATATCAATTTTGGTAATTTGGGCCGAAAATACACAAGTCTTGGTACATGCCGAAGCCCTATAGTGACGAAGGCCCATCCAACTGTTTATAGCAAAAAATGGCATTAATGGTCAAAATAGGCAAAATACTGAAGTTGGTATTTTTTGACTGAAAATATGTCAAATCTGGCATAGGCCGGTCTGACCGACCAAAGTAGGCCGGTCCGAACGGCCATGTAGGCCCGGTCAAACCGGCCCAATGGGTCCGGTCAGACCGGCCTAAAACTAAAAATTAGAGATAAAGGGGGATTCGGGCTGTTTTTATCCAAATCATATCCAAACTGATTTTTGGCCGACTCCTACTCGAATTTTGTACCAGGATACACCAGAACAACCCCTATAAATATAGGGGCAATGCCGATTCATGGGGGCATATCCATAGATCAACTCAAAACCCTAGTTTTGAATCGCATTACCTTTCATCTACTTTTTGCATTAGTTCGTTCATCTTTGTGGGTTTGCGCTGGAAGCCCTTCGTCCGCCACATCCGTAATCATGGTATTCCTTGCTGGTTCGCTTGTGAACCTCCCATTAATCCACGTAATGAATTGCTATCTCTTTTTATCGGTTTTATTTGGCTACACTCGACAATTCGGCTCCTTGGCTGAATTGTGTTTGATCTTTCACTGTCTTTGCAGAGCAATTGTCTTCATAATCTTCTCCAAGGAGTTTGGGGGCAATTGGATTCCATCTACAAGGGTGGCCAAAGCCTATAAGATTGGATCTGTTACTGCCGGTCTGACCGGCGGTATGGGGCTAGTCCGTCTGACACCCTCGTCACGCCGTTGTCAGCAATGACCGGTCTGACCGGGCCCCTTTACTGTGCCAGAGCCTCTCTACACCGAAGCCCCGCGTGCCAAAGCCCTCTGCTGGAGCCCTCCGCATTAAAGCCTGAAGTGTTGTATGTCTTCGGTTCGACCGAGGTGACATCGCTGGTCCGACCGGGTGGCTTCGAACGGTCGCACCGAGGCCCCCTTTGCTTTGTGCCGAGGGTTGCGTTCGAACCCCCTTTGGGTTATTTTTCCACTTCGCATCTCCGGTCTGACCGAGGCTATACCTCCGATCCGATCGGGCTAATAGGCCAAAGGTACCTTCGGGACTCTTCGGGCCAATTTGTTGTTGTATTTCGGAATCGGCTCCGAACAGGCCGATTTCAGGTATTTATATTATTTTTGTCTATCTTACATTATTACTAACACTTTCGGCCAATTGGATTTAAATTGCTAATTATTTATCTCATTTCCTGGTGACTCCACCATCCCTTATCACTACTAAGAGTAATCGGAATGTCGGTATCCTCACGGTACTTTTGGACGTCGAACTGACCCTAGTGCGGGGGCGCATTTTAGTGTCAACACATTTTTTGGCCACTCCGCTGGGGAAAACATCAAACATGACAAGAACATCTGCATTGGCAACAAGTACCTCTACTACATCTACTTTGACTACATCGCTGATGACTACTACGAGGGGTGCGAACATCGATAGCCGCAACATCAGGCGCCCACCCTTGCTAAAATTCCCGAAGAAGGACAGGCAGAGATCGAGGCAAAGATGAATGAGCTTTGAGAGATCATGCTTGGAAGCTAAATCAAGACGCGTTCGGGCTTCATCAAGCGCGATGTAAATACCCCCAATCTCAACCAGGTATGACCATCATCACCCCCTTTGTCTTCTTCCAAAATTGATCGTAGAATAGCTATGTTGGTAGATCAAGCGGTTAGCGCTTCGCTAGACAACAGGTTGGGCTCCACAGTTACATATGAAGTAGTGGCAGCTTTTAAAAGGTTCGGCTTTACTGAAGCTAATTCCCCAACACCGATAGCTACTATTCCGTCGGCATCACACATTTATAGCAGAACCGACGGGAATACTAGAAAAATCCATCATGTTTCCAGCCTTGTCAACCTCGGTCGAGACACATCACCATGCCTATAGCCAGGCGAACCCTACTTACCATGCGCCATCACCATCTACGCCTGCACCAGTTCTGCCACTGTTGCCCGCGCCGTACATTCCTGCACCACCGCATAGGCCTGAGCACGTCGATATATCACCGTGCGTCCCGCCGCTGCACGAGAGACACACCTGTAGGACCGAGAGTATTGACTAGAGGGGGGTGAATGGACGCCTAAAAAAATTCTTCCGAATAAATGGCATTCTCCCAACACCCAACGCACCTCAAGAGATAACCAAAATCTTAGACCAAAAACACATATCAAAGTAGCACTCTCACTCTCCTGTGAAATATGAGGTGATGCGACAGTTCGAGAGATCATAAGCACTAAAAATAATCTAGCCTAAAAACGACCGGTGTCCTAATCGAAAAGACACCAACACAATAAGGCAGATTAAAAATAATTGCTGATCAAACAACAAGTCAATAAATATTTCACATGCACAAGGATCAAAACACATCAAACAGTAGATATACCCTTATAAGATATTAAGCAAACATTTTAAATGTAAAAGAATAGTTAAAAACGACCGGTGTTCTAATCATAAAGACACCAACACAATAAGGCAGATTAAAAATAATTGCTGATCAAACAACAAGTCAATAAATATTTCACATGCACAAGGATCAAAACACATCAAATAGTAGATATACCCTTATAAGATATTAAGCAAACATTTTAAATATAAGGGAATAGTTGAATCATACCTTCACTTACCTTGATGGCAACAATGATAGATGAAAAACAGTACTAGTCCTTATCTTCGGTTGGTGTGGCAACCAGGCAAATCACACAACCCAAGGCAGCAATGCTAGTTGGTGTCACTAGCACTTCTGTGCACCAAAACAGAAGGCATCAAGTGCCTTGCTCCCAGCCCAAAACGTGATTAGATGGCAATCAGCACAGACTTATGGTCGCTATGTAGTACTGGGCACCAGTTGTGTCACACGACAGCAAGAATGATGGGAAACAAAATCCAACTCGCATCAGTCTACAGCACAAAAGAACTGCATAATCCTTGAATGCCCTAGAACATGGGCATGCTTCATGAATACATACAAGGAACTAGATGTCGGATCATGCACTGGATAAGCGCTCGGGATACGTGCATTAGCCTGGCGTTGTCGGCCGGCCACACAGGATTGATCATGAACGCCGGCGACGCTACAAAAGGTTCTTGGCCAGAACACCATGGCAGTGGTAGGTGGAGGGAGGAAGAAGGGAAAAATTGTTGAACTCTGAAGTTTTTTCAATTGAGTGAGTTAGAAACCCTAGGGGGATACAAGCCCATTTTATAGGAAGCTCATTAAATGGAAAAAGACAGTTTTACCCCTAAGGTAATAAACACAGACACAAAAATAAAACTACAGGCCCAACGGGCAAAATAGTAAAAACCTAACTAAAGGTAACTTGTCCTGACGCGGAGCTTTCGTAGCAGCTACGGTTTTGCTTCAGGACCGTCAGATCTCTGATGGGCGGTCTGGATAGTTGCGTTAGTTTTATGCTAAAACCGACAAAGCATCCACTGTCTTCACATTGGGTACCCGGATTAGGCCGGCTCGATTCCGCAGCTCCCTTAGCCCGGCAATCGCTCGCCGCCCGTTTACCTAGGTCAAACCCGGTCAACAGACCAGCAGATCCCTTGTCGTTCCTGGCCCATGTACCTTGATTGGGCTGGCCCGACTCCACAGCCCCTCTACCCGGCAGTCGCTCGCCACCCGTGTACTTGAGTCACACGCGGCCCAAGACACGATGGGTCTTGACTCCTCTCTCTCTTCATTGTTGACTACTGTTGATAATCGCTCATCACTTCCGGAGCCATGAGGCCCATGATCTTCAACATGGCTCCTCAGCACCCAGGCAGGAGGCTAGGACGACATCGAAGAGCTAATACGCACACTGTTTAGGGAGTGCACCGACTTTGCACCTTCGGATCAGGCTAGGATTTACCGGAAGCCGTACCCCGACCACTTTGACACCGTCCCATACCCTTGCGGTTATAGAGTCCCAGATTTCACTAAGCTCGATGGAGAGGGTAGTAAGACCACACTAGAGCACGTTAGCCAATTTTTTGCGCAGTGTGGCGAAGATAGTGGGTTGGACGCACTAAAACTTAGACTATTTTCTCTTTCGCTGTCCGGCACCACATTCACTTGGTTTTTGGTACTGCCGCCGAACTCCATGCAGACATGGGCCCATCTAGAGCAAAAATTCCACGATTATTTCTACGTGGGCGAAATCGAACTGAGGCTTTCCCATTTAACATTGGTCAAGCAAAAATCTAATGAAATAGTCTCTAAGTACGTCAAGCGCTTTAGGGACACGTGAAACCGATGCTTTACTTTAAATATTTCAAAGAGAGACTTGGAAGACTTAGTATTTAACGGCTTGCGCTCCGAGATAAAAGAAAGATTAGACAACCATAATTTCTTAGACGTCACCCAAGTCCTACAGCAGGCTTTGGTCCAAGAAAGTTGAGCCAAAGATAAAATATTCATCAAGACTTTCAAAAAACCTATAGTTGAAGTCCATATTATGGAGCACTCCGATGAATCGGAGTCCGAAGAAGAAGAGGATTTGGCCGACATGTGTTCAGCCGAATGGACTTGGAACACTAAGTCCAAGCTCGTCACCTTCTCCGAATTACGGCCGTCTCCCTCTAAGAGTTGGCCCAATGAAGTTAAATATTCATTTGACGTAACTAAATGTGATAAAATATTTGACTTCCTCTTGAAAAGACAACTTCTGAAACTGCCTAAAGGTCAAGTCATGCCATCCACCGATGAATTGAAGAAGCGCCCCTACTGTAAGTGGCATGATTCGCATTCCCACTATACTAATGATTGTAATGTTTTTCGTCAGCAGGTTCAATCGGCCTTAGAGTAAGGACGATTGAAAATTGAGGCTAGTCTAAATATGGAGTTGGATAGGGAATCCTTTCCCATGAACACCATCGATCTTGATGAGAAGAAGGTGTTGATTCGGCCAGAACAGGCTGAGTCAGCCAAAGGGAAAGAAGTCATCATAGGAGAACCATGCGCGCGCACACTCGTACTAAAGAACCCAAAGGTAGGGGTGTGGAAAGATAATGTCAAAGCACCACCTTCGGCTAGGGCCCGCAGAAAGCCAAAGGTAACATACAAGATGCTTCTGGACAAACACCAGAGGAGGTCCGAGAAGATGAGCGTTCGGCCACGGGCTTTGAGACGACCGAACCCCCCCAGAAGATCTAGCCCTTAGAAAGGCGATTTCGGCCCCCAATGTCCGAACCCACCTCCATTTTGTGCCCAGCCTCCAGCTGGGTTCGGTCCCCAGTGGCCGAACTTGCCTTCGTAGTGGGCCAACTTACCTCCAGCCTGGCAAGACCACTCGTTGATATGATTTGAGATACCCTCGATATGGCTGAACCTCCAACAGGGTAATGAGTTCGACCCTTAGTGGGCGAGGCCGCTGGAGCCTCCGATGCCACCGCCATACTGCTGGACGATGGCCCCGTGGCCCTAGGTCTGGGCCCCGCCGCCAGAGGACTCCATGTAGCACCCCGCCGCTAACACCGCTGATCCTTCTGGCATTTATGATTGGCAGGGACAAATTCTAGCACAAAAGGAGAACATTTTCCATCGTTTGTCCGTAGTACCCCAAAATTGAGCCGCACAAGGCGACACCGGAGGAGGTGACCATGGAGCCTCCCCGGAGACTGTCATCATCAAAGTGGGGTCCTAGGAGGTCCTAGTCCCGAAGGGAACCCCGATAAAACGCCACGAAGGTACGTCACTAGGGTTAACCGAAACCCTACCCGAGGACCGATCCGACCGACCTACTGTGGCCGGTCCAACCGACATTGCGACAGTTTTCGGGACAGGCCAGTTCGACCGACCCACCATGGCCATTCCGACTAGTGCACATTGTTCCGACTGGCCCGGTAAGCCCGGTCTGATCGGCAAGACGCAAGAAGACAACTCAGGCAAGCGAAAATTGTTCAAATCAGAGTCGTGGCGCCCGACACTCAGCCGCAACCATCATGGGCATCCCCAGGGATGTCCAAATCAGAAAAAGGAGGCTGCAATGCCTGCGGGTGCAGGAGATATGAGAGAAGAAGGCTGAGGAGGAACGAGATGCAGTTTTCGAGGAGATCCGCCCTCGCCCCTCTATGAAGAAGGTTTGGAAGCCCAAGTCAGTTGTGACGAACAACCCGTCTCCCGTTTCGAGCGAACACGACCTGCTCGACGACGACTACAAGCTCGTCTTCGAGGGTCGTACTCCTCAAGTGATGGATATAAATGTCATCATGCTACCTTTTGAGTTCGCTCTAAAACAGGAGGCCGAGATCGCTCAGCTGGATCTCGGCCCATGGGACGCTGTCTTCGAGAAGCCCGAAGATACAGATCATCACTTGAAGCCACTCTATTTTAGATGGCACATTGACGGAAAGCTGGTATCAAAGAAGCTCATCAATGGAGTAGCCACCGTCAATCTAATACCGTACTCCCTTCTAAGGAAGCTCGGCAAAAATGAAGACAACCTAAAGAAGTCTAACGTGATTCTCAACGGCTTCAATGGCGACACCACATAAGCCAATGGTGTGCTATCTCTGGAGCTAACGGTGGGGAACAAGATGCTGCCTACCGCCTTCTTCATCATCGACGTGCAAGGTAACTACAATGTGTTGCTAGGGCGTGATTGGATTCACGCCAATCGTTGTGTTCCATCTACCTTGCACCAGTGCCTTATACAGTGGGATGGAGACGAGGTTAAGACAGTACACGTAGATGCATCGACCCATGTTGACTTGGCCGATGCGTCCGTCGATGCCATCCAAGACAGGGTAGAGTGCTTGTCGGGGTGTGACCTCTCGGATTATGATTTTGTTAGCGTATCTGAGGGGAGGTTCATCACCATCTCTATAAAGTCGCCCGGTGTGGCTTGGTTATCTTTAAACTAGGAGCATGAATAGCGCTAGTAATCTTGAGTGGCTAAAGTCTCGCGTAGAATAATATTGGTCTTCTCAAGACGGTATTGCTCAAGCCATCAAAGATTTTAGCAAAATAGAAAAATTAGGACAAGGCTTCTCGTCGGCCAATCCGTTAGAACAAGTAGACATAGGAGATGGTAGTGTTCCAAGGCTGACTTTGTAAATCAACATTTAAATGATGATGCGAAGGCCGAAGTAATAAAGTTGCTTCAGTCGTATGTTGATTGATTCACATGGGAATACAGCGAGATGCCCGGACTAAGCCGAGAGCTCGTGGAGCATCGGATCCCCATCAAGCCCGGGTTTAGGTCCTATAAACAGCTGCCACGCCACTTCAACTTAGCCATTTATGACCGAGTTAAGGATGAGATTGAACGTCTATTCGCGGCAGGCTTTATTAGGCCATGTAGGTATGCGGAATGGGTTGCTAATATTGTGCCTGTTGAAAAGAATGAGAGTGGCAAGATTCACGTCTGCGTCGACTTTAGAGATCTGAACAAGGCCACTCTAAAAGATGAATATCCCATGCCGATAGCTGACATGTTGATCAACGATGCCTCGGGGCACAAGGTACTAAGTTTTCTTGATGCCAACGCTAGTTATAATCAAATATTTATGGCCGAAGAGGATGTTTTTAGGATGACCTTTTGCTACCTTGGTTTTGTTGGCTTGTTCGAGTGGGTAGTAATGACCTTTGGTTTAAATAATGTTGGCATATCATATCAACGTGCTATGAACTTAATCTTTCATGACTTGCTAGGAGTTATGTTAGAAGTCTATATAGATGATGTTGTAGTCAAATCGGATGCTATGAGAAACCATTTGGACAATTTGAAAGTTTCTTTTGAGAGAATGCGCTACTATGGCTTAAAAATGAACCCACTCAAGTGTGCTTTTGGCATGTCGACAGACAAGTTCTTAGGATTCATGATTCACGAAAGGGGTTTCGAGATTGATCCTAAGAGGCTTGAGAAAATTAGAGGATGTTTGGCACCGGTATGTAAGAAAGATGTACAGAAGTTGTTGGGCAAGGTTAATTATTTGTGTCGCTTTATATCTAACTTGTCTGGCAAGATTGATGCATTTGTCCCAATACTCCGGCTAAAAAATGAAGCCGAGTTCACTTGTGGGACTAGTCAGCAACACACCTTTGATAAAATCAAAGAGTGCTTATCAACGCCGCCGGTAGTGAGGTCGCCAAAGCCAGGATTCCATTTCGGCTTTATATCACCGCGGAGGAGAAAGTGATTGGAGCCGTGTTGACTCAAGACATTGAGGAAAAAGAGTACATCATCACCTTCTTGAGTCACTGCCTGCTGGATGTCGAGACAAGGTACGTGTTTGTAGAGTATTTGTGTTTATCGCTTTATTATGCATGTACCAAATTGCGTCACTATATTCTCCCTAGCACATGTATTTTCACTTGTCAAACCGATGTCATAAAGTACATGTTGCAGAAGCCGATTCTAAGTGGTAGAATCGGCAAGTGGGCGTATGCATTGATTGAGTATGATTTGACCTATGAACCGTTGAAAGCAATGAAAGGCCAAATCATCGCTAACTTCATAGTGGATCACCACATAGATGTCAATTGGAGTGGCGATTTTACTCTAATTGAGGTAGTACCATGGAAACTTTATTTTGATGGATCGGCTTACAAAAATGGCCAAGGTATTGGAGTAGTTCTCATATCACCTAGTGATATGCGCTTTGAAACCTTGACTCGTTTAGAATTTCCTTCAACCAATAAACAAGCTAAATATGAAGCTTTGTTGCTAGGTCTTGAATTGTTAAACTCCATGGGTATTAAATATGTTCATGCATATGGTGATTCCCTACTAGTTGTGCATCAAGTGGCTAAACTCGCTCAATGCTTTAATTGTTTATTAAATAGCTACTTGGACAAATGTTTAGATATAATCTCTACTTTTGATGACTTTGATATTTCTCATGTGTCTAGAGAAGCCAACTCATTGGCAAATTATTTGGCTTAGCAAGCATCCAGCTACCAAGTTAAAAGAGGTAGGTTATATACGCAAGAAAGGCTGATGCTCAAGGAAAAAGTGTCTTCCGAGAGTAATACTATCGGTCTGACTGGCCTTACAGTCCTAGTCCGATCGCCCATATACATCTGGTCCGACCGGCCATGTTAGGCCGGTTAGACCGATCGTTATCAGTCATCCGGCAACAGTCGGTCAGATTGGGCCAACATGGCCGGTCCGACCGATGGCTGTTAGGGACATTTAGGGCTTGGGGGGCATGGTCAGTTGTACGATGAAGAGGCCAATTTGGATAGAGAATTGGCAAATCCTCCTATATACAGGCGTTCAAATTTGTATTGCTCGATGATGTGTTGTACCGCCAAACTATTGATGGAGTGCTTTTGAAGTGCTTGGATGTCGATCAAGATAGAGTCGTTGTGGGTGAAGTCCATGAAGGACTTTGTGGGACTCACCAGTCGGCCCCAAAAATGAGTTGGATGCTCAAAAGAGCAGGTTTTTATTGGCCGACTATGAGTAAGGATTGTTTCAAATACTATAGAGGGTGTGAAGCCTATCAAAAGTTTGGTAATATTTAGTTAGCACCTGCGTCATTGCTTAATCCTATTATCAAACCATGGCCATTCCGAGGTTGGGGCTTAGACTTCATCGGCCAAATTCATCCTCCCTCGTCAAAAGGGCATCTGTTCGTGTTGATGGCGACGGATTACTTCACCAAGTGGACCGAAGTTGTGCCTCTCAAGAACATGACTCACAACGAGGTAATTGATTTCATCTTGAAGCACATTATACATAGATTCAGCATTCCCCAAACTCTCACTACAGATCAAGGTACTTCATTCATTGCTAAAGAAGTGAGAGACTTTGCCGAATACTATGGAATTAAATTGGTAAACTCCTCTCCATACTATGCTCAGGCCAATGGTCAGGCCGAGTCTAGTAATAAAACTATGATTAAGTTAATCAAAAAGAAAATTGAAGAGTTTTCGAAAAGGTGGCATGAATTGCTTTCTGAGGCTTTATGGGCTAGTAGAGTTGCAAAGCATGGTGCCACTAGGGTTAGTCCATATGAGTTGGTATATGGACAAGAGGCCGTTGTACCGGTAGAGGTGGATCTTGGCTCTTTAAGGTTTCTTAAACAAGATGTCTTATTGGTTGATGAATATGAGACACTTCTGAAAGATAATCTAGAAGTGACCGATAAGAGGTTGAAGGCTCTAGAGGCAATAGAAAAGATAAAAGAAGAGTAGCTAGAGCCTACAACAAGAAAGTTAAAGCAAAATTGTTTCAAGTGAATGACTTGGTTTGGGAGACGATTTTGCCATTAGGCAGTAAGAGCCCAAAATTTGGTAAATGGTGACCTAGTTGGGAAAGTCCTTTTAAGGTAGTTGAAATCACTTCAGGAAATGCATATGTGTTAGAGTCTATACAGGGAGAGCGATTTTGAAGGGCTTTGAATGGTATATACTTGAAAAAGTACTTCCCAAGTGTGTGGCAAAACACTAAAAGTGTCGAAAAGCCGATATCGAGAGTATCGCCCTTGGCCCATTGTGCTTTTAGCTCACTAAGTTTGCTAAAATGCATGGGGCATGTGTTTATAGCAAAAAATGGCATTAATGGTCAAAATAGGCAAAATACTGAAGTTGGTATTTTTTGACCAAAAATATGTCAAATCTAGCACATGCCAGTCTGACTGGCCATAGTAGGCCAGGTCCGACCGTCCATGTAGGCCCGGTCAGACCGGCCCAATGGGTCCTGTCAGACCGGCCTAAATTTTAAAATTAGAGATAAGGGGGGATTCACGCTGTTTTTATCCCAATCATATCCAAATTGATTTTTGGCCGACTCCTACTCGAATTTTGTGCCGGGATACACCAGACCAATCCCTATAAATATAGTGCAAGGACGATTCATGGGGGCATCTCCATAGATCAACTCAATACCCTAGTTTTGAATCGCATTACCTTTCATCTACTTTTCGCATTAGTTTGTTCATCTTCGTGGGTTTGCGCTGGAAGACCTCCGTTCGCCGTGTCTGTAAACACGGTATTCCTTGCTGGTTCGCTTGTGAACCTCCCATTAATCCACGTAACAAATTGCTATCTCTTTTTATCGGTTTTATTTGGTTACACTCGGCAATTCAGCTCCTTGGCTGAATTGTGTTTGATCTTTCACTGTCTTTGCAGAGCAATTGTCTTCATAATCTTCGCCAAGGAGTTTTGGGGCAATTGGATTCCATCTACAAGGGTGTCTGAAGCCTAGCAGATTGGATCTATTACTTCCAGTCTGACTGGCGATATTGGGCTGATCCGATCGATGCCCTCGTCACGCCGTTGTCGGCAACGGTCGGTCTGACCGACGATCCTTCATCGATCTGATCGGGCCCCTTTGCTGTGCCGGAGCCTCTCTACACCAAAGCCCCGTGTGCCGAAGCCCTCCGCTGGAGCCCTTCCCATTCAAGCCCAAAGTCTTGTACGTGTTCGGTTTGAGTGAGGTGCCATCGACGGTCCGACCGGGTGGCTCCGAACAGTCGCACCGAGGCCCCCTTCGCTTTGCACCGAGGGTTGCGTTTGAACCCCCCTTTGGGGTATTTTTCCACTTTGCATCTCCGGTCTTAACGAGGCTATACCTCTGGTCTGACCAGGCTAACAGGCCGAAGGTACCTTCGGGACTCTTTGGGCCAATTTGTTGTCGTAGTTCAGAATCAGCTCTGAATAGGCCGATTTCAGGTATTTATATTATTTTTGTCTATCTTTATTTATTACTAACACTTTCGCCCAATTGGATGTAAATTGCTAATTATTTATCTGATTTCCTAGCGACTCCATCATCCCTTATCATTACTAAGGGTAGTTACAACGCGACGTCGATATCCTCGCGGTACTTTTGGACGTCAAACTGACCCAAGTGCGGGGGCGCATTTTAGCGTCAACACCAACATTGGGCTTCGGAGGCATGTTAGCGGCCTGCTAGCTTTGGCCCGAAGGCCCTTCAGTGGCCTGCCTCACCGAAGCTTCGGTAGGCCTGCCGAAGGCCCACTTCATGCTGGCTTCAGAGATAGAGTTTGATACTGATTATGGCTATTTTTATCCCTAAACTTGATTAGGCCGGATCCTACTAGATTAGCCTTAGAGATAAGAAGACTAGCCCCTATAAATATAGGGGTGAGACCGGTTCATCAGATCCCCCCCAACACAATTCAACCACAAAGCCCTAGCTTTGAACCGTACTTTACCTTTATTTACTTTTCTACACAACCTTCATGGGTTTTCCTGGAAGCCCTCCGTCGTCCACTTTGAAATGGTGGTAAGCCTTGCTACTTTGCTCGTGAAGTACCTGTTAATCTACATAACAGATTGCTATCGCCCTTTTACTTCGCTTGTGAAGTATCCGTTAGTCTACGTAATAGATTACCACCTTCATTTCTCTACTGCAACACTTAGTAAATTCAGTCTCAAGGCCGAATTGGCACTTCATCTCTATTCTATTGCAGGTATCACGCTTGGAGCCCCCTTCGCCGAAGGTGTCTAGAGCCAGGAAACTAGTTTTGAGGCTGCCAAAACACCCTTCGGTGAGCCCCTGCTTTAACTTCCTGTGTCGGACCCGTCATGCTGTTGTCGGTCTAGTCTAGTTCCCACGCACTAGAGCAACTCCGCATCGGGGCTGTTTCGCGTCAGGGCCACGGTAGAATGCTCCGCAGTAGACTCCAGTCGCACCAGGCTCCGTCATGCCAGTGCTCCGCGTTGGACAAAGTCATGCCAGCACGTTGCGTTGGAGTGTTTTGTCGTGTTAAAGACTTCGCACCAAACCCCGTCGTTCGGAGGTGATTTCGTGTCAGAGATCTGTTCGGAGCCTGCCTTCGGCCAGATTGATCCGAATGCCGAAGAATACCTTCGGCGCACCCTTCACACCAGACGCCGAAGGCCCCCTTCAGTGAACCCTTCGCATGGTACACTTCAAAGTAGTCAAGCTTCGTTTTGCTGACTGGTTTATTTTATTTATATATTTCTTTTCGACTATTTGGATTATTTCTATGTGATATGATTACCTAGCGACTCTATCCCCCTTGCCACTGTTAAGGGTAGTCGGAACTCGATGTAAGTGTTGTGTTATGATTAGGCTTGTCCCTAAGTATCCGCACACTTTTGGATCGTCGAACCGACCCAAGTGCGGGGGCACATTTTCATGTCAACAAGTACCTCATCGACCGATGCCTCTCTATAGTAGGCGAGGAAACGACTTATGTGCTCAATCGTGAGACTAAGTCTTGCCTTGAAAATTTGGTGAAATCTGGCACTTTGTATCAACTCGGCAGTGGCACCCTATCAAACCACTCTGGGTAGGGCCACCGATACATATATTTCTGGTCCTTGGGTCTAAGCCCGATCTGGACTAGAATGACTTTAGTGACCTGATATATCCAATATTTCTCTTATTGGCCCAACACGGGGTGCCGGTAAGACGCTAGGGCCTACGAGTACTGGTCTATATGAGCAGTGTTATACTTGTATTGGTCCTCTTTACCATATAGATGCGTCCCGTAATACGTGGTCTTGTGGTACCCTAAAGGGATACCATCGAGTGCTCCCTTGACTACACAAGATCGGGCAACACATTCCTTGCGACATCGTATGTAATTCAGAGTGCTTCTTGCCGCACTATCCCCTGAGGAGCGACCGCGAGTTGAGGCGCTAGTATGCCCCTCTCGAGGTCATACGCCCCATGTATAGGATCATGTCTTCCTACCCCTTAAAATGGAGGAGTAGGAGGTTGGACCGTATTGCTTCTATCAGGACCAAACAAAATGTTCGGCGGTTCCTGCCTCATCAGCCCTTGTGGCGGTGGTGTTGGTCGAGTGTGTTGTGGATTCTGTAGTATACAGGGGTGGTTGATGGGGAAGTATACCGAACCTTGCACTGGTTTGTGAGTCATCGTATCGTGAACAATCTTCTTGATCAGCCCATGCAAGGTCTTGACCAATACCTCAGACTAATTGATGAGGGTGTAGTGGAGAGTGTTGTTGATAGCTTCTTGAAAACTGACCCGAGGGCTTTCGGTCCGTTGGACAATCTCTCCGGTTAAGGTCGGCTTCGACAATTGATTTCTCTAGACGAGGCCAAATCAGGTCATGCCGAAGGACTCAAGGAACAACCTCTAGTAGTTTTCCACATGCTCATGTACCTCTACCCTTTACTCATCAGTCAATGCTTCTAAGGTAATCAAGATGATGTTACTGTTGTTGAGTTCGCCCACCATGGTTGAGTCGTCTGGAGGTGGTCCCACTGGTCATGCCAAAAAGTGTGTTGGTGTCATATTTGGTCACACGCGTAGCCTAGGAGATCTACTTAATTCCAATGCAAGTCCTAAATTATCAGGGTTCTGAGTGTGCCAATTAGTTTGACCCTGCAACTAATAAGGTACAAAAAAATAGTTAGTAGAAATGTCGATCGACCGTTGAGCCAATGGACATGATGTACGCCTGTTGACACAAAACTGTGCCCCCGCACTTGGGTCAGTTCGATGATCTAAAAGTGTGTGGATACTTAGGAACAAGCCTAATCGTAACACAACACTGACGTCACGTTCCTACTACCCTCAACAGTGGCAAGGGGTTGGAGACGCCAGGTAATCAGATCACACAGAAATAATCCGATTAGCCGAAAAGAAATATATTAAATAAAATAAACCAGACAGCTGACCGGAGCCTAACTAGTTCGATGTGCTCTATGCGAATGGTTCACCGAAGGGGTCCTTCGGCATCTGGTGTGAAGGGTCTCGCCAAAGGTAGTCTTCAGTGTTCGGACTGATCTGACCAAATGTAAGCTCCGAACAGATATCGGTGCAAAATCACCTCCGAACAACAGGGTTCGGTGCGAAGTCTCTGATACGACAAAATATTCCAACACAACGCACTGGTGTGAGTCCATCTGGATCGGAATACAAGCATGGTGAAGCCTGACATGATGAATCTTGCTGTGGAGCGTTCTGGCATGCGGGACTTGGTCAAACCGACAATAGCGTGACGGTCTGGCACGGATAGTCAAAGCAAGTATTCCGCTGAAGGGTGTTCTGGTAGCCTCTGAAACTAGCTCCCTAGCTCTGGACACCGCCAGCGAAGGGTCTCTGGACGTGGAAACCTACAACAGAACAGAGATCAAGTGCTAATTCGGCCTGGAGACCGAATTTTCTAAGTATTGCAGTAGGGGAAAGGAGGTAGCAATCTGTTACATAGATTAACGGATACTTCACAAGCGAAGTAACAAGGCGATAGCAATGTTTTACGTAGATTAACGGGTACTTCACGAGTGAAGTAACAAGGCTTACCATGGTTTCGGCGTGGCCGACAGAGGGCTTCTAGGCAAACCAATGAAAGTTGCAGAAAGGTAAATAAAAATTAAAGGTATGGTTCAAAGCTAGGGCTTTGTGATTGATTTGTGTTTTGGGGGGTCTCATGAACCGGCCTCACCCCTATATTTATACGGGCTAGACTTCTTATCTCTAAGATTTAATCTTGTAGGATTCGGCCTAATCAAACTTAGGCATAAAAATTAGCCAGAATCAAACTCAAACTCAATCTCTGAAAATCAGTCCGAAGTGGGCCTTCGGTAGGGCCTGCCGAAGCGTGTTCCTCGGTCCGAAGCTTTGGTGAAGTAGGCCTCTGAAGACCCGCGGGCCGAAGGTAGAAGGCCACCAAAAGGCTCCTGAAGCCCATGTTCGAAGGGCCTTCGGGCCGAAGGTCACAGGCCAGTAGAGGGCCTCCGAAGCCCAATGCTCAATGGGCCTTCGGCCCTATAGGGCTTCGGCCTGGTCCAGGACTTGTGTATTTTCAGCCCGAATTACCAAAATTGATATTTTGACCATCTTGACCATTAATGCCATTTTTGCTATCAACACATGCCCCCTGCCTTTTAGTGAACTAAGTGAACTAAAAGCATAACGAGCTAAGGACGATACCTTCCATATTAGCCTTTCGACACTTTCAAGCGCTTTGCCACACACTTGGGAAGTATTTCTTCAAATACCTGCCATTCAAGGCCCTTCGAAATCGCTCTCCTTGTAGAGACTCTAATAAATATGCATTACCTGGAGCGATTTCGACTATTTTGAAGGGGCCCTCCCAACTAGTCGACAATTTGCCAAATTTGGGGCTCTTAGCGCCTAAGGGCAAAATCGTCTTCCAAACCAAGTCAATAACTTGAAACGGTTTTGGTTTAACTTTCTTATTATAAGCTCTAGCTATTCTTCTTTTGTCTTTTTCTATAGCTTCTAAAGCCCTTAACCTCTTATCGATCACTTCTTCTAAATTATCTTTTAAAAGAGTCTCATATTCATCAACCGATAAGCCATCTTTTAAGAAATCTTAAAGAACCAAGATCCACATCTACGGGTAGAATGACCTCTTGCCCATATACTAACTCATATGGACTAACTTTAGTAGTACCGTGGTTCGCAACTCTACAAGCCCACAATGCTTTTGAAAGCACTTCACGCCACCTTTTAGGGAACTCTTCGATTTTCTTCTTTAGGGGGGGTGAATAGATGCCTCAACAAATTCTCGTGAATTAGATGGCCTATTCAGATGACCCAACACACCTCCATAAATTTTAGATTCAAATTTGAAACTCAGTACAAACTAGTGCAACAAAATCAGTTCAAAAACAACATTCAGTCTTGTTCGGAGATTAAAATTTCGAAGCACTCTGTCGACAATTGATATTCCGAACTACAGTGAGTAGATCAACAACTAGATGATCGATAGAAGTAAATCGGTGTTTGAAACTCCGATACAGATCAAAAATTCAAAAAACTTCTCTAACTCCTGCTCTTGTCACTTTGAGTCAAAACTTGATAAACTGGTTGATCAAATTTAGCTCAAATAATATTAGTTCAACCAGCTGAAACAATTTAAATCACTTCAAATCATTATAAATAGAAGACACACACATCTGAAAATTTCTGGATGATGAACAGTATCAAACAGTGTCACATGTAGTGAATGATCATACTGAACATCTTCATGTAGTATGTAGCTGAACTTTCAGAAATGTAAACTTTGATCAAATTACAAATGTTCAGCACATAAAACCAATTACAGCAGAAGTACTGAAGAAAACAGAAAAGTTCTGCTCAGATTTCCTTTTCTGTTGATCAGATAGAGAATTCCCTTTTTCAGTGCAACATGAAGAATATAAGATAGATCCAATGAGATGATTCACAAGCTTTCAATTCATATAACAAATTGAAGGTTAAAAATTGATTTCAGGTCAGATTTGGCAAATACAGATCAGAGCAATTTTGATTTTCTAACAGACAAATGATTCCAGCAATTTAGATACAAAACTTATCCAAAAGCACTAAACTGAACACAGAATGCAATTGAGTTGAAAATAGAAACATGCAAAGCTTTGGCTGTATATTCAGTTTTGAGTAAAACAATTCAACAAGAAGTTCTGAATACACAAGAGAATTCAGATCAGATGAATTAGTGTTTAGGTTTCAAAACATGCTCAAAATACAGATGTACTTTTGATCATTCCAATTTCACAAGCTGTAACTAATGGATATCCAGATTAGCACATTCTAGATCAAAACAACATTGTTTCAGTATTGAAAAACATACTCACAGCAGATTCAAACAGTAAACAACAGAAACAACTAATAAGAATAATTTTGAAACTTCTCAAGGATTCAAATAAGAACTCAAAAAGTTTCTGTCAAATTCAAAACTACATTAATCAACCAAATCTTTGACTAGAATATTCAGATCTTGATGACTTACAATTAATCATAGAACAGTAAATACCAAAACCTGAACACTTCTAATTTGTATACGTCCAACATAGAGAAAAATATTAGTAATAGCTTGAAACACAGATACTTTGAGCTAACCTTAAATTTCTCAGATCTGAAACAGTATTGAGCAAAAAGAACTATCAACAGAACTAGAATACTTTGTTTCAACCTAAACAGAATAATAAAAACAGACAGTTCTTTCAATTTATAACTAGAAACTTTACTCAATCACAAGCCACTACATTCTCAGAAAAATGAACCACTCACACCATCAATCATCCACATACCAACTTGGCTAAACTTAAGACAAGATCAAGTGAATTCTGCTAAAGTTTCAGAAAATTACCTGATGAAGAACAACAGCTCTTTCTTGACTTCTGAAAAATGTTCTTGATCAGATCCTTCGCTTCCACGTGTGATTCCTTGTACGATAGCTTGAAGTTGAATCTCTTGATCAAACACACAAGACTAGTAAAGAAAAACTGAGAAATCAGATCAAGAAGAACAGCTACACAATTCACAGAGAGAACAAAAAAAACTTGGCGGCGCAGCACTGAGTACAATGATTGAAGAAATATCTGAAGATGAATAGCAAAATCACAAAACTGATATGTAGAAGTAGAAATTTCAGAAGCAAAATTTACAAGCAATCAACACAAAACAAGAAGGTTTCTGGTTCTATATCTCAAAGAGGTAGCTAAACCCCTTGGGTATGAGGCCCATTTTATATCCATGCATTAGGTGGCAGTTTTACACATGGACCCTTCAATATTTTCAGTTTTACACAAAAAGACTTGAGATATTTTCAGGTTTGTGTAATCTGAAAATTACTCCTATTGAACTCTACTAATTTTTATTACAAACAAACTCTATATTTTTAATAACTTTTCAGAATTGGGAAATCCTGAAAAATATTAAAAGTTTACACATTACTCTAAATTACTCAAATAAAAGACTCCTAATTATTGAATTTAAAACATTTAGAGATTCGACGGTTTTCAGCAAAAACCAACAAAGCCTCCCTGATCGTCGATGAATGTCGTCAGTCCGCGAACTTGACTACCCACAAGTCTCTCCCGCTCTCGATCCCTCGAGCCGCCTTGTCACTTGAACTAGCTTCCCTTTCGATGACTCAACTAACACTTCATCTTGATCAACCTCCATCTCACGTCCTGCTTGATCTTCATGCTTACATCTGAGTTCACTCTCCACTTCGAGTGACACCCTCGACCATCTGGCATTAGACTCCCCATCTAAGCCTGATCCCTTGCCATCGACAGTTGACGAGTATCTCAACCCTACACACACGGGACAAACACAGACACACACACATATCCAAGCATCCACACATAAACCTCATGACAAACCCTGTCAATCACTCATCATAACCTTGAACCATAGTGAAGATCCTCACTTGGTTCCTCAATCTCCCCCTTGATGAGTGCATTGACAATTCAAGATCAAAAGAAGGTTAAAACACAAATTCAGCGCACAAGTGACCATGAAATCTCTAGAAAGAGCAAAAATACAAGACATGTCACTCGAAAAGGATGGATGATAGAATAAAAACTACCTCAAAAACTCAACGAACAACAAAATCAACAAAAATTCATGAACTCTCCCCCATTGGCAATGCAGACATCAAGTAGCTTCATGAGTTGTGAGAGTAAAGTGACATGCAATGCTTCCGGAATATAATTAAGTCCAATTACAATACACAAAATCCTTGTGCCTCACAAACTGTCCTAACAACTTTATGACAAGCTCGAATGTATACAATCTAAATATCAGTATGAGCAAGCATTTTGATGTTTTAGAAAATAAAAGCATCACTACTCAGACTAGCACACTAGACATGGAATGGTAAGAGATACAAAAGCTAGTCAACAACAAACTAGATAAGCACATCCCACTACTAGGAGCTGCAACAAACTTGATATGCGAGGAAATTAAACTTTTTATTCTTTTTTAAGTGTCAGGGGTTATTTGCAGGTCAACCTTATGCTAACCGACCAAGCCAAGCCTAGGATAAACCATCGGAAGCTTAAGGCATTGATCATGGTATACACTTCAATGTCCTAGTTCAAACCAAAGTGCAATGGTAAGCAGTCTAGAACAAAGTAGTGCGACTATGCAAATCCACCTGGATCTTTTCAATTTTATCACAACATCAATATTTTTGTTTCATTTTCATCATTCTCATTTTTCATTTTTCATTTTTTTGTTGTTTTTTTAATTTTGAGCATAAAATATCAAGTTGCGTATTAGCATCCAAGTGAAAAGGACAAAGCTATCAAGTAAGTAATAAATAGCAAATGCACCCTAGCCTATTCATGCTAGTTTCCAGACTTAGTAGTGACCATTTTCAAATTTTCACAAATAAAAACCATGATCAAGACATATAGTTAAATGTATTCAATCTAAGCATAATCAACAGGAGTATAAGACAGAAATGTAAAGGACACACTAAAGCATGTACATGTGAAAGCAATTAATCATATTTTAGAAGCATATGCAAAAGTACACAACTCCCCCTCACATGATGCCATAAGGATGACAAATGCGAAGCTCTCCCCTCAAAAATGAAAATCGAGAAGCATCGAGAGGCTTGGTGAAAATATCTGCAAGCTGATTCTAGGTATCGACAAAACACAATTCCATATCTCCTTTTTCATTGTGATCTCTTAAAAAGTGATAACGCACGTTAATGTGTTTGGTCCTAGAATGTTGTACTGGATTGTTTGCTAAGCTAATTGCACTTGTGTTGTGGCAAAATAATGGAACTCTTGTAAAATCCAACCCAAAGTCCCGCAAAGTAGAAACCATCCACAAAATCTGTGCGCAACAGCTAGCGGCAGCTACATATTCAGCCTCGGCTGTAGACTGTGCAATGCTAGACTGTTTCCGTGAAGACCAACACACAAGAGAAGAATCTAGAAAATGATACGTCCCATAAGTACTCTTGCGATCAATACGACATCCAACAAAGTCAGTGTCAGAAAAACCTCTCAAGCATAATGAAGATGATGCAGAATACCAAATGCCAAATTCAAGAGTGTGCTTGAGGTACCTTAGAATGTGCTTGACAGCTTGACGATGTGAAGTCCTAGGAGAAGTCTAATAACAAGTGCACAGACACACAACAAAATGTATGTCCGGCCTTGTAGACGTCAAGTAAAGAAGGGAGCCGATCATGCTGCGGAACTCCTTCTGGTCCACTTCTTCTCCGTCTTCATCTGGATCAAGTGCAACAGAAGTACCCATTGGTGTAGCAAGAGGTTTTGCATCTGACATGTCAAAGCGTTTTAGCAGGACTTTAGTGTATTTTGTCTGATGAACAAAAGTTGCTTGTTTGATTTGCTTAATTTGCAAACCAAGGAAGAAAGTCAGCTCGCCCATCATCGACATCTCGAATTCCCTGCTCATGGATTCAGCAAACTCGGCCACAAGCGTATGAGATGAACCACCAAAGATTATGTCATCAACATAAATCTGAATGATTAAAAAATCTTTGCCATGAATAAGAGTGACCGAGGTCTTGTCAATTGAGCCCATTTTGTACCCGTGCTCAATCAAGAAGGTTCTAAGGCGGTCATACCAAGCCCTCAGAGCTTGCTTGAGCCCATACAGAGCTTTGTGAAGTTTAAAGACTCTATGGGGGTACTTGGGATTTTCAAAGCCAGGAGGCTGCTTGACATACACATCCTCTCCTATGAAACCATTAAGGAAAGCACTTTTTACATCCATTTGAAAAAGTTTAAAGCCGCGAGATGATGCAAAAACAAGTAAGATCCTAATGGCCTCAAGTCGAGCTACCGGAGCAAAAGTTTCTCCAAAATCAACCCCTCGACTTGAGTATATGTAACACCCCAAGAATTAAAAGGAAATAAAATAAAGGAAAAATATTATTAAAGAAATTTCTGAATTTTATTATTGAAGAAAATCCTAAAAGAGCCCTAATAAAGCCAAATAGAGGGAAATGTTCAAAATCTGAACTTGAAAATTTTATGGGATAAACTAGAGGCCAAAACATAAATTCAGGAATTTTTACAAATTTTTATCAACAGTGATTCAACCCTTAATCAAATAAATGAATTACTGGAATTATTTTAAATCAGAAAAGCATTTAAAATCTTAATGGGCCTCAACCCCGAATTCGCCTCCAGCCCAGCCCAACCCAGCCATGCGTCACTGACAGGTGGGGCCAACCTGTCGGCGCCGCTCCCCTCCTCTCTCTCCCGCCCGCGCCCGTCTCGGTCCCACCCACCAGCCTCACCAGCCCGGCCTTCTCCCTCTGACTGCTCGGCCCTGCCTGTCGGCGCTCTCTTTCCCGTCCGCCCACCTGTCAGATTCATCTTCCTCCCGGGCAGGGGATCCCCCTTTCCTTTCCCGGTGATCCCTTTCCTTCCCTCGCTGCCTCGGACACCCTTCCTTGGACCACTGCGACCCCCTTCCATCTTTAGGCCACGCTTTTTAGCGAATATGGAAGCTAGCCCGCACGGATGGAACCGTCGCCGGCGCAAAAGAGGAACCCTTCGGGTTTCCTCCATTTCCCTTGCCAAAACCACCACCGGCGACCCCTATTTATACCCCTCGGCTCACCGCACTCTGCCCACACCCCTAACGCCCTAGCCGAAGCAATCCCAAGCGCCCTGCTCCATTCTTCGGTTTCCTCTCCTGCTTCAACTCTGGCCGCCGGTCACCGCCGCCTTGGACCCCCTCCGTCCTAGCCGTCGCCACCGTCGTGATCGCCAGAGCCCACCCGTCCTCAGCCACCCCTCGGTTGGCCGTAGGATCCGCCGAAATGCCGTCGCGATCGAGCACCTGAGAAGGCCTCCGCCGTCTACCCCACCGCAGGTCACCGTCCGTTGATCATCGTCACCGCCGAAGGTATGGTCGAGACCGCCATGACCTCCTATGTCCATTTTCGCCGAGAACTAGGACCGTAGGCGCTCGCCGGTTCTATCGCCACCGCAACCGAGCCCCGCCATCACCGGAGACGAAGGGTACGTGGCCCCGTACGCGCATGCCGTGCCAGATTGAACCCTGGCCGCACGATCGCGATCGGAGCGCACAGGTTTAATCCCTTCGGGATTTAATCGCAGCCGTAGATCTGGTCAAAGGGGTACGGGGCGATCACAGCCGTCGATCGCTACTTAAACCCCTGGATCGATCCCGTGCGTCCACGCGTACCCCTTCACTCGTTTTAATCTCAGCCGTTCAATCTCATTAAACTCACCCGCCTCGCATCTGGCCACTGGATCCAGATCCAACGGCCCAGATCGCTCGGGTCCACGCGCACAGTCACTGGTCCACCGTGGGCCTAGCTCACCGTGGACCAGAGCCCATTTTCCAATTTAAATAAAATTCCAGAAATTGGTTTAAACTTTGAAAATTCATAACTTGTTCATTTTAACTCAAAATTTCACCATTCAAATTTTATTAAATTCAGCATTATATTCTCTACACATTAATTCCATAAAAACAGTATGTTACTTTAGCACAAAATAATCTTATGGATTAAATGAATAAAAACCCCTTAGGGTTAAAATCATTAATTCAGAAAATAAATTAGGAAAACCCCCTAAACTTCAACCTTTAATATTATTAAACATAACTTCAGTATAATAAAGCTGAAATCACATATTTATATCATGAAACTTGTATGTTTATGTTTTGTGATGCTTTATTGAATGAATTATTTACTTTTTCTGTATCGAGAAGACTACGAGTTCGTCGAGGAGCCGAAGTTTTATCCCGAGGTTCCACCTTCCCCATTTGCTGATCAAGGCAAGTCATCGAACCCTCCTGTGGAAATAGTTGATCATCATTGAGCCCAGTTTTTCATAACTACCTCTATAACTCATAGGATATTATTGCATTAGTCAAATATCAAGCCCTACACTTATATTTATTAGATCCCCGTCCTTGTGTGCAAACCCAAGCCATGCTTATTGAGCCTTAACTCCTTGTCACTCTACTATAAAAATATTAGCTAGTGCCCATTGTACCGGCACAACTACTATAGGATAAAAAGAATGAGTCGTAGATAGATGGATTCTGTTATATTAATTTCCCCGTTATTCTTGTCTCTGGACTTTGTTGGAGTTAGCTATGTTATAAGTATGGTGGGTTCCGGGTGCAAGCTCGGGAACTGGTTGGTCGCACCCGGGGCACTATAAGGACCGGTCTACGGGATTTGTTGCAAAGCATTTCCGTACCAACCACAAGTCTAATGGGTAAGTCCTAACTGGAAGTATGGAACAATCTGACTCGATGCACCATAGTGGAGGGGGCAAGGGGCAACCTGCGGGTGACTTGTACCGATGAGGCTCAAGGGGGGTATGGTGGGGCTCCGACACGTCGGAACACCATATGAAACCTATAAGAGAGTGCTGTTGAGTCGAGGAGGACCATCACTACTACAAACCGTCACTGTAGTGGCGTTGGGCAAAATAACTGTAGTGGCGGGCCATTAGATGCCCGCCACTATAGTTGCTGGTGCTGACGGCAGCACCAGCGCCCGCCACTATAATTGGTAAAGTAGTGGCGGTCGGTGCTGACATCATCCCGGACCGCCACTATTGTACCAATAGCAGTGGCGAGCGCTGGTGCTGGCCGCCGCTGCTAATATTGCCGCCACTAAAGTATTGATGACATCACTTGCGACCACCACTACTATTCTAGCTATAAATGCGCAGCTTCTTCCTCCCCGAGCTCTATGGGAGTTCGCATTTAAGTTTGTTCGTACAATGGCAACAAAAATCTAGATAAAGAGGGGGATGCTTTGTTTTCATTTCTTTTAAAGGATTTCATTCTAGGAGGTAAATCCATGCTGAATCTCACATTTATTTTGTATTTAATCATGTATACAATGAGTTATTAGCGTTTTACTAATTTAGGGTTTGTGAATAGAAATTTTCAAATAATATTCCATTTACAGTGTTTCCTTCTCCCAAATGAACAAATATGACCCTCCTCACAATTATTCATCACTTGTATATTTATTTACGTCATTTTAATCTCTTTTTTAATTTGATTTATGATTATAGATCTAGGGTTATGTTGTTTGGAGAGAGAGAGAAACCAATATAGTTAATTTATTTAATAATTTTTTCTGCTTAATAAATAGTTTGAATTAATGCATTTTTAATTAATGTTGTTATGAGCGATAATAAATCAATATATTTTCAATTTGTAAATTACTAAAATTAACAATAATGAATTTATTAATATTTTTCCAAATAATATATGTTTAGATGGAGCATAGGTCCTGGATGTACCCGTCCAATGACGAAGATGTGGTGGCATATGCTTACCGTCAGAGTGAAGAGGCAATATATTGTCCTTGTAAAGTTTGTAAAAACGAAGCGATGTATCCGTGTTCAGATCGTGAAACCATACGATTTCACTTGTTGAAAAATGGTTTCGTGAAGAACTATTATATATGGACGAAACACAGTGAGATGGGCCAAAATCCTCCTGAAGATTCTGATGTGCCGCAAGATGCTCATCAACATAGAAGAGGTGGTGATCATACATTCGACATAACACATGATGATGTTGATCAACATGATGATGATGACGCCTTTGATGTGGAGGAACTGATGCGAAATGTTGCGCCTGAGGTGTTGTTGCAGAGAACTACAACCAAAGGATACGATAACTTTGAAGCACTTGACAAAGCATCAAAAAACCTTCTTTACGAGGAACACCACGGATGCGATAAGCAGTATACTGTGTTGTACACAATTCTTGAGCTTATGAAACTGAAGGCCAGCAATGGATGGTCTGACACTAGATTTTCAGATCTTTTACAACTCCTAAAAAAGGTTTTGCCAAAACCCAATGGTCTACCATCTGATACGTACCAAGCAAAGAAGATGATTTGTTCATTGACTTTGGGCGTTCAGAAGATTCATGCATGCCCGAACCACTATATCCTATATCGAAAAGAGTATGGATTGTTAGAGAGATGTCCGCAGTGCAAAGCAAGTCGATACAAACATCCAAATGACTGTGTGGAGGACTACAATGACCACCAGAAGAAGAATAATAAGAGGTTGCAGAAGAGGAATAAAAATGTTATTGAAGACCATCCTGGAAAAAAGACGGAGAGGAAAGTTCCAGCCTTAGTAATGTGGTACCTACCGGTGATTGATCAGCTTGAAACGTATGTTCTCTAATCCTAGAGATGCTGAACTATTAATCTGGCATTTCGTTGGGCGAAAGAAGGACAGAAAACTTCGGCACCCTGCAGATGCTAGGCAGTGGAAATCATTTGACCTGGCCCATCCAGATTTCTCGGACGATCCTAGAAATATCAGGATGGGACTTAGCACGGATAGAATGAATCCCTTCAGTGAGGTGAGAAACCCACATAGTACGTGGCCGGTCTTTCTATGCTTGTTCAACATTCCATCATGGTTGTGCCATAAAAGAAAATACTTTATGCTCACTACTCTAATTTCTGGTCCAAAACAACCTAGCAATGACATTGATATCTTTCTAGAACCATTGATGGAGGATATGAAACGTCTATGGGAACATGGTGTCTGTGTGTGGGATGAGCACAAGAAAGAGCACTTCAATCTAAGAGCCATAATCTTTTGCACCATAGCTGACAACCCAGGACGCATGTCTCTAACAGGACAGGTTAAAGGAAAGACAACATGTGTAGTGTGTGTGGACCAGACAAAATCTATGCATCTTCCATCATACGTTAAGACGATGTATATGCGACACCGCAGATTTTTACCAAAAAACCACAAATATCGAAGAAATAGGAACCATTTCGACGGTACAATCGAGCTTGGACAGCCTCCACGACATCGAGATGGCAAATTTCTATTCGAAATGATAAAGAATATCAATGTTGTTTTCGGAAAGAAGAGGAAGAAATCTGAAAAAAATTTCAAAGGACGCTCCATTTAAAAAGCAGTCAATCTTCTTTAGATATTTGCCCTATTGGAAGGAGTTGGAGATTGGTCATGCTATCGATACAATGCATGTTGAGAAGAATGTCTTCGAAAGCACCATCGATATTTTGTTAGACATACCGGGCAAATCAAAAGATGGACTCAAAGTACGAAGGGACCTTCAAACTCTCGGAATTAGACCCGAGCTTCACCCACAGGAAAGGGCCAATGGAAAATTTTTCCTTCCGGCTGCTAGCTATAACCTCACAATTGACGAGAAAAGATCAATCTGCAGGTGTCTACATGGAATTAGAGTTCCAACAGGATTCTCAACGAATATAAAGAATATTGTCTTCGTAGCAGATTTGAGGATGAGCGGCTACAACACTCATGATTGTCATGTTATGCTTGGGCTATTCCTCGCCATCGCAGTAAGAGGAGTCAAACATTCATTTCTGAAGATGGTGATAACACGCATGTGTCACTTCTTCAATGTCATATCAAAGAAGGTGATCGACACTGAAGAGTTAAATGAATTACGTAAACAAATGAGGGAGACTATGTGTCAGCTTGAGATGTGCTTTCCTCCTTCATATTTTGATATTATGGAGCACTATATGATACATATAGCAGACTAAATCTTTGTTCTCGGTCCAACGTACCTGCACAATATGTATGCGTACGAGCGTCTAATGGTTATCTTCAAGGGTTACGTACGAAATCGTGCTTATCCAGAGGGTTCCATGATAGAGGGCTACACGACTGAGGAAGTCATTGAGTGCTACGCAGATTACATAAGAGATGGAAGACCAATAGGAGTTCCCGTGTCTCGGCACCATGGAAGACTCACCGGTAAAGGAACTAAAGGCAGGAAAATCATACGAGACAATAGTTACCAAACAATAAGAGAATCACATTACAGTGTAATGCATCAGTTGGCGATTATGAGACCATATGTTGAACAACACCTGCAAGAGCTTCGTGAAAAGAATGAAGATCGCGATGAGCATGGATTATGAAAGAACACAAAATTTATTTCACATCATGGCTGAGGGATCTAAACCTTTCGATTGGAGAAACCGACGAAGAGATGATGATAAATAAATTGTCTTACGGTCCATTGAGCATGGTTAAAACATGGCAAGCGTATGACATCAATGGTTTCACATTCTATACCAAAGCAAAGGATCAAAAGAGTCAGCGCCAAAATAGTGGTGTCAGAGGAGAAGCAGAAGATAGCACTGGACAAAAGAATGCTTACTATGGATACATCGAAGAAATATGGGAACTTAACTACGGGAACTCTATAGAAATCCCTATATTTAAGTGCCAGTGGGTCAGACATCCAGAAGGTGTGGAGGTAGATGATTACGGGTTTACGATAGTTGACCTTAATAAGGTGGCTTATAAAGATGACCCTTGGATACTCGCTCAATCCGTGGCACAAGTATTTTAAATACTTGATCCTAAAGATGAAAAAAAATACATCGTTGCTCCAGGAAAACAAAGAATTGTTGGAGTTGATGGAGTCGAAGACGAAAAAGAATACAATCAATTTGATGAGGTGTCGTTTTTCATTGACATATCAAGGATCAATGTGGTTGAAGCAAAACTGTCATTTGGCAGTTGTATTCCTTATCTAGGCACCAATGGCGATGGAAAATTAGTGCAAGGCTAGATCATTTATGTTTAGCGTGCGTATTTGTAAAATCAATTATGTCATTTATTGTTAAAACATGTTTAAGATCAAATGAGGATTTAAAATATTTAATGTTTGGGGCCAACTGCAAGGTTCAAATCTCAAACCGCATGCCGGCAGCGAGGTTCGAACCTCGAACCGCATGGCCCCAAGTGAGCCCCCGCACCACTGCGCTACTAAGTGTTTCACGTCATTGTAGGAAGTTTATTATATGCTATATATAATCCCAACCTCTATTAGTAGTGGCGGGCTGGATGACGTCAACATGCCCGTCACTACTAAGAGAAAATAGCACTAATGGGTAGGATGATGTCAGCATGCCCGCCACTACTAATACACCTATATATACTTTCCAGTCCCGCCGTCCGAAAACCTAGTTTCATTTTCTAAACCCTAAACTCCCATGTTGCCCCCCTCCTCCCGTCGCCACCGTCGACGTCCCGGAGCACGTCGCCACTGCCCTCCGCCCGTCGCCGCCTTCCTCGGAGCCCGTTGGCACCGTCCTGTCGCTGCCATCCAGTCAGTAAAAAATTATTAACCTATCTTTGGTCTTATTTTATTCGAGCTTAGGGTTAAAATGATTTCTAATTGTTATATTAATTTATGCATGGTAATATAGTTTAGTATAATATTACTAGTAGAATGCACTATAACAATAATGTTTTTTAATGTACTATAAAAAATTTCTGAGAAAAAAAAATCCACTATAACAATAATGTTTTTTAATGTACTATAATATTACTAGCTTAGGGTTTTTTAATGTTATATCAATGTGACAAAAAAATTGCAGATGGCTCCTCCTAAGATTGAACCAAACAGTGGATCCTCAGACTCTACATCAAGTGGCGTGTGTGAGGTTTGCAAATGCGGTAAACATAAGGTACATGATGGTATAGTTTGCAGTTGTTTGGCGAAGAAAGTGATTCTCATAATGGACTCCGACTCGAAGGACGACTCGCGATCACCGCAACCAGATAGGGTAAGTGTTGGCAGACGGAAGAATGATGAGACAACCGGTGGTAGAGGGAAACATGCCGAGGCTAGCGGTGGAAAAGGGAAGCATGTAGAGCAATGCGGCATCAAGAGGAGGAAGGAGGCAGGATCCTCTTTTATGCAAATTTTATATTTTTATCATCCAATTCAATCATTGATAAGTTGTTCTCACTATCGCCGCCGCGTGTATTTTCTTGTTCAGGAACATGGAGAGCAGTTCAGACTACCTGATGATGCCGAGTTGGTTGAGGATTGGCAAGTTGAGGCTTTTAATCTGTTTAACCAAAAATAGGTTGGGTTTGTGCCGAGGAAGAAGAAGAAGCTCCAAACCATATCTTTCTTTTGAGTTTGACCAGTAGTGTGTTTCGATGTGTAAGCTGGTTTCCCCAGCCTGGACTTATGTTTGTTTACTTGCTTTCAAATAAACATGATGTGTCAAGCGAGCCCCCGCACCACCGCGCTACAAAGTCTCGATCATATCGTAACAACATGACAAGTCTTGTCTTTTTTAGACTTTATTTGATTTTTTGAGGATTAAAAAACTATAAAGATACATGTTGTCGATCGAGTGTTTTGGCAACCTACATTTTTTATGATGGTTTTAAATAAAAATACCTAAACCAAGGCAGGAAATGCCATTTTTTTAAAAAATTTATAAGTTATGATGTATTTTTATTGTTAAAAAATATCAAGTTCAAATGAGGATTCAAACATCAATAAAAAACGTGCTGAGAATTAGAACAGAAATGTAAAAAAATGTTTGGATGCTAGCAGCAAGGTTCGAACCTCAAACCGCCTAACGGCAGCAAGGTTCGAACCTCGAACCGCATGGCACCAAAGCAACCCCCGCACCACTGCGCTACAATGTGTTTCTCGAAATGTATAGCAACGTATGTTAGATAACCCCCACCTCTCATAGTAGTGGCGGGCGGATTAGTAGTGGCGAGCACGCTGACATCACCAGCCCGCCACTGCTAATCCTTTTAGTAGTGGTAGTCGCATGACGTCATCGGCCCGCCACCACTAAGTCGAGTGACGTACACTAAGGCAGAAAATACCAACTTTTTAAATTTGATAAGTTATGATGTATTTTTATTGTTAAAAAAATTCAAGTTCAACGAGGATTTAAACATCAATAAAAAAGTGCTGAAAATTTAAAAAAGTTCAAAACAGAAAAAAAATGTTGTTTTGGCACCAGCAGCAAGGTTCGAACCTCAAACCGCCTGCCGGCAGCAAGGTTCGAACCTCGAACCGCATGGCACCAAAGCACGCCCCGCACCACTGCGCTTAAAAGTGTTTCTCGGCAATGTGTGCAGTTTATGCTAGATAATCCCTACTTGAGAATTAATATAAAAATACCAATTTCTGTTAATGAAAAATACCAATTTTTGCATTTAAATACCAATTTCTGTTAATGAAAAATACCAATTTTTGCAATTAGAATATTGGTGTTGTATTTTTATTGTACAAAAAGTTTCAAGTTCAAAGGAAGAATCAACTATAGGTTTTGCTTTCAAACCTGAGTCATTTCATCTCTAAACCCTAATTCATCCCCAGAGAATCTTAGGTTTCTTAACGCCCTACATGATTATTTTCTGGAAACAATTTTATTTTTATGACAACATCTATGGATCGATCATATCATAACAACATGACAAGTCTCATCTTTTTTAGACTTTATTTTATTTTTTGAGGATTAAAAAACTATAAAAATACAAGTCGATCGAGTGTTGTGGAAACCTACATTTTTTATGATGGTTTTAAATTTAGGGTTAATTTTTTCCGTGCCATTACAATTTTTGCGGTTTGCCAATATGCCATCAATGTGTCACTGACATATGGGGGCCGCCACAGTCACTGACAGTGGCATATAGGCAATTTCTGAAAATTATAATGGCATGTGAGTAATTTTCCCTTAAATTTACTGGATAATAACTAATTATAGAGTCAAAACATGAATATGGTTTTTCTATAAATTTTGGTGAATTATTTCATGTCTTGTAGTTCAAATTGAACTTATTTTGACTTTGATCATAAAAACACACTTAATGAAATAAAACAGTAAACTAAGGGAGAAAAATACCAATTTTTGCAATTAGAATATTGGTGTTGTATTTTTATTGTACAAAAAGTTTCAATTTCAAAGGAAGAACAAACTATCGATTTTGCTTTCAAACCTCAGTCATTTCTTCTCTAAACCCTACTGCATCCCCGGAGAATCTCAGGTTTCTTAATGAAATAAAAAAAGTAAAGTGAGGCAGAAAAATACCAATTTTTTAAATTTGATAAGTTATGATGTATTTTTATTGTTAAAAATATCAAGTTCAAATGAGGTTTCAAACACAAAAAGAGAATTAGAACAGAAATGTAAAAAAATGTTTGGATGCTAGCAGCAAGGTTTGAACCTCAAACCGCCTGTCGGCAGCAAGGTTCGAACCTCGAACCGCATGGCACCAAAGCAACCCCCGCACCACTGTGCTACAATGTGTTTCTCGAAATGTATAGCAACGTATGTTAGATAACCCCCACCTCTCATAGTAGTGGCGAGCGGATTAGTAGTAGCGGGCACGCTGACGTCACCAGCCCGCCACTGCTAATCCTTTTAGTAGTGGCGGTCGCATGACATCATCGGCCCGCCACCACTAAGTCGAGTGACGTACACTGAGGCAAAAAAATACCAACTTTTTAAATTTGATAAGTTATGATGTATTTTTATTGTTAAAAAAAATTCAAGTTCAACGAGGATTTAAACATCAATAAAAAAAGTGCTGAAAATTTAAAAAAGTTCAAAACAGAAAAAAAATATTGTTTTGGCGCCAGCAACAAGGTTCGAACCTCAAACCGCCTACCGACAGCAAGGTTTGAACCTCGAACCGCATGGCACCAAAGCACGCCCCGCACCACTGCGCTACAAAGTGTTTCTCGGCAATGTGTGCAGTTTATGCTAGATAATCCCTACCTCTACGTGGACTTTTTTGCATTTAAATACCAATTTCTGTTAATGAAAAATACCAATTTTTGCAATTAGAATATTGGTGTTGTATTTTTATTGTACAAAATGTTTCAAGTTCAAAGGAAGAATCAACTATAGGTTTTGCTTTCAAACCTGAGTCATTTCATCTATAAACCCTAATTCATCCCCGGAGAATCTTAGGTTTCTTAACACCCTACATGATTATTTTCTCGAAACAATTTTATTTTTTATGACAACATCTATGGATCGATCATATCATAACAACATGACAAGTCTCATCTTTTTTAGACTTTATTTTATTTTTTGAGGATTAAAAAACTATAAAAATACAAGTCGATCGAGTGTTGTGGAAACCTACATTTTTTATGATGGTTTTAAATTTACTGGATAATAACTAATTATAGAGTCAAAACATGAATATGGTTTTTCTATAAATTTTGGTGAATTATTTCATGTCTTGTAGTTCAAATTGAACTTATTTTGACTTTGATCATAAAAACACACTTAATGAAATAAAAACAGTAAACTAAGGGAGAAAAATACCAATTTTTGCAATTAGAATATCGGTGTTGTATTTTTATTGTACAAAAAGTTTCAATTTCAAAGGAAGAACAAACTATCGATTTTGCTTTCAAACCTCAGTCATTTCTTCTCTAAACCCTACTGCATCCCCGGAGAATCTCAGGTTTCTTAATGAAATAAAAAAAAGTAAAGTGAGGCAGAAAAATACCAATTTTTTAAATTTGATAAGTTATGATGTATTTTTATTGTTAAAAATATCAAGTTCAAATGAGGTTTCAAACACAAAAAGAGAATTAGAACAGAAATGTAAAAAAAATATTTGGATGCTAGCAGCAAGGTTTGAACCTCAAACCGCCTGTCGGCAGCAAGGTTCGAACCTCGAACCGCATGGCACCAAAGCAACCCCCGCACCACTGCGTTACAATGTGTTTCTCGAAATGTATAGCAACGTATGTTAGATAACCCCCACCTCTCATAGTAGTGGCGAGCGGATTAGTAGTGGCGGGCACGCTGACGTCACCAGCCCGCCACTGCTAATCCTTTTAGTAGTGGCGGTCGCATGACATCATCGGCCCGCCACCACTAAGTCGAGTGACGTACACTGAGGCAGAAAAATACCAACTTTTTAAATTTGATAAGTTATGATGTATTTTTATTGTTAAAAAAAATTCAAGTTGAACCTCAAACCGCCTGTCGGCAGCAAGGTTCAAACCTCGAACCGCATGGCACCAAAGCAAACCCCGCTCCACTACGCTACAATGTGTTTCTCAAAATGTATAGCAATGTATTTTAGATAACCCCCACCTCTCATAGTAGTGGCGGTCGGGTATGCTGACGTCACCAGCCCGCCACTGCTATTCCTTTTAGTAGTGGCATCGAGCACCAGCGGCGGGCGGATTAGTAGTGGCGGGATGGTGATGTTAGCATGCCCGCCACTACTAAGAGAAAATAGCAGTGGTGGGCAGGATGACATCAGCATGCCCGCCACTGCTAATCTGCCTATATAAAATTTTTGCTTCCGCCGTCCGAAAACCTAGTTTCATTTCTAACTCACGCGCCGTCGTCCGCCAGTTGCCGCCACTCCTGGAGCCCGCGACATCCTCAAAGCCCATCGCCGTCGTCGCCGAAGCCTGTCGCCGCCGAACTCCACCCGTCGCCATCGTCCCCGAAGCCCATCATCGTCGAACTCCGCCCGTCGCCTCCATCCCCAAAGCCCGTCGACGCCCATCCCCGTTGCCCTCCACCAGGTTCTCTCCCTCTTCCCTCTCTCCCTCTCCCTTTCCCTCTCCCTCTATCGAAACAACCATCGTCAGAGATGGGGCGGTGCGCCGACGAGATTGCGCTCCATCGATCTGTGCTCATTTTTTTGTTCTGATTTGTGTTCGGTATGCAATTTACTGTATGCAATTTACAGAGGAATTACCGTATGCAACAGAAATTAATGTTAAATTGTTCTTCTTAGTCTATTGGGTGAAATGAAGTAATAGCAATTGTAATGTTTTTCAGTTTTGCTAGTTTTCAATCAACTAAAATTTTTTGTCTAATTGCCACAATAAGTTGAGTTTGCTAAGATTGCAGTGTCAGGCAATAGACAATGTCTAGTTTTACTGCAATTCTGTTACTGTGTGGGTATTCCTTTTTGTGTTGGTGTGAATAATTGTTTTTTTATGTTGGAAAAGGTTGGTCAGATTTTATTCAACATTCTTTCTATAAGAAGGGTCGGGTGATAAACCAAGTAGGGGAAGTGTACTTCCCTAAACAAACAGAAGTATAACCTTTTCCCTAAATATTTCGCTCCCGCCGTCTGAAAACCCTAAGACCTAATCTTCTCCCGCCAGTTACTGCCGCTCCCAGTGCCCATGCCGCCACCCTTGGAGCCCATCGTTGTCGTCCCCGAAGCCCGTCGCTGCCATCTCGGAGCCGTTGGTGTCCCCGGAGCCCTTGCCGCCACCTCGGAGTCATCGCAGTCGTCCTCGAAGCCCATCACCGGAGCCCGCGTCGGTGTACCCGGACCCCTCGTCGCTGCCGTCCCCGTCCCCGACGCACACCGCCATCCCCGTCCCGGAGCCCGCTTGTTATTTGTTAGCTATATAGGTAGCTAGAACATTTGTGTTGTTAAAGATAAATGGAATAGTTGTTGTTGCTTTGCTGATTATGGATATATAGAATATGGAATAGTTATATTACTGAAATTATTACCAATATTGTGATGAACATCATATATTGGTAATAATGTTGCCACAAAATCTGTGAAGTGAGTATGGCGTCGCCTCGCCGCACGCTATACTCGCCTAAAAGGTGTGAAGGTGGTTTGGCGCCTCGCCTCGCCGCGTCACCGTAACAACTATGATTTTGGTTGAATGTGTTCTATTTTGATTTAGAAATTTTCCCTTGAATTCATTGCAAGGTGTTTAGATAATTAAGTTTGTTTAAATTCTGATTTCTTGATCAGACATAAAGATTAAATAGCAAGTTTGTGATATAGTCTTTAATTTGACTCATTGGAGCTAAATCTGTGATTAAGTTTGGAGGAGTGTTGGGTGTTTGGAAAGGGCCATCTAATTCGAAAGAATTTTGTCGAGGCACCTATTCACCCCCTCTAGTTCTTGAGTGAAGTCTTCTATATCTAAGTTATGCCATGAGAAATATTGCATACCACATTACCACTTTTTAGAACAACTTTTAGAGGCCTATGATGCAAATAGTAATTGAGTTATCTCATGTATGTCATCAAGTCGTGCGACACATCCATTCCTGTCAACAACTTCTTCTTTCTCGTGTTGCTGACAGGGAATGGATGTGCTCACGGTTCCATGGCAGCCATGAACATATTTGAAAAACAACACAAAATATGTTGAGGCCTCAACAACACAAGAGAGAGAGAACAACACAATCTCCTAACTTGAGGATTAATATAGTAGCTTCAGAAGTAATAGCTGACTACTGTAGCCAAGAAGAGTTTTCATACATTTCCCACCTTTGACACTGGGATCAGTTTACTACTGCTATTACTTATGATGCTACAGTAGTAAACTGATCACAGTGTCAAAGGTGGGAAATGTATGAAAACTCTTCTTGGCTACAGTAGTCAGCTATTACTTCCGAAGCCACTATATTAATTCTCAAGTTAGGAGATTGTGGTGTTCTCTCTCTCTAGTGTTGTTGAGACGTCAACATATTTTGGGTTGTTTTTCCCTCTAATGTTCCATGGCAACAAAATATGCTGAGGCCTCAACAACACTGTGATCAATTTACTACTGCTATTATTTCTAAGGCTACTATATACTAATCCTCAACAATTCCTTTTAGAGGCCTATGATGCAAATTGTTATTGAGTTATCTCATGTATGTCATCAATCCGTGTGACACGTCCATTCCCGTCAACAGCTTCTTCTTTCTCTTGTTGCTGACAGGGAATGGATGTGCACACGGTTCCATGACAGCCATGAACATTTTGAAAAACAACACAAAATATGCTGAGGCCTAGCCATGGGACACATCCATTCCTATCAACAGCTTCTTCTTTCTCGTATTGCTGACAGGGAATGGATGTGCTCATGGTTCCATGGCAGCCATGAACATTTTGAAAAACAACACAAAATATGCTGAGGCCTCAACAACACTGTGATCAGTTTACTACTATTATTACTTCTAAGGCTACTATACTAATCCTCAAGTTCATCCGGCTGAAGGCCAACATTAGATTCCACAATTCCTTTTAGAGGCCTATGATGCAAATTGTTATTGAGTTATCTCATGTATGTCATCAAGCCATGGGACACATCCATTCCTGTCAACAACTTCTTCTTTCTCGTGTTGCTGACAGGGAATGGATGTGCTCATGGTTCCATTGCAGGCATGAACATTTTGAAAAACAACACAAAATATGCTGAGGTCTCAACAACACTGTGATCAGTTTACTACTGTTATTACTTCTAAGGCTACTATACTAATTCTCAAGTTCATCCGGCTGAAGGCCAACATTAATTAGATTTCACAATTCCTTTTAGAGGCCTATGATGCAAATTGTTATTGAGTTATCTCATGTATGTCATCAAACCATGTGACACGTCCATTCCCGTCAACAGCTTCTTCTTTCTCGTGTTGCTGACAGGGAATGGATGTGCACATGGTTCCATGGAAGCCATGAACATTTTGAAAAACAACACAAATTATGTTGAGGCCTCAACAACAGTAGAGAGAGAGAACAACATAATATCCTAACTTTAGGATTAATATGACATCAAACCTTTTTTGTATAACCAAAATTCTAATACATTAGCCTCTTAACTATGAATAGTTTATCTATGGCAGAAGAAGGACGTTCCATCGAGGAGCTCATCTACGAGTCTCCCGCAAAAACAAATAAAGAGGGTTCATCTGAAGGATCCTCCGATAGCGAATCTTCGTACCACTCTCCAGAGAATGAACATCCAATGGAGCCTAGGAAGAAGAGAACGAGAGAAGACGCCGATGAGGATTACATTCCTGAAGCTCAAGCGGAGGTAATTATTACGTTAGTAACAAGTCAGAACAGCTTCTAACCGAAGATTACATTCCTGAAGCTCACATTGTCTATCATCGTAGGATCGTCCAAAGCGAGGAAGCAAGCGTCGATTATTCCAAGTCGAGAAAATGACAACTATTGTCCCAGCTATTGAGTCAGCTGAGCGAACAGATGTTGAGCCCGCTGCCACAACATCCTCTGCAAATGCGAAGAGGAGAGGGAAACGGGAGAAGAACAAGCTGCATACAACTATCTATGAGGTTGAAGAAGTGCATGTTGATGGGGCTCCAAAGAAGCCAAAAGAAATCACAGCGAAGTGGCGTAACGACTATGGATGTCTCGCTAGGGAGCGATGTAAGATAGTTTGGAAAAATTGGAAGACTGTCCCTGAAGCTACAAAGAACAAATTGTGGCAGCATATAAAAGCGCATTATAAATTCCCGGAAGACCGCTTAGAAGACGCTAAAGCTGCCACATTGAAGACTATCGGGAAGGCTCTCCGTACATTTAGGACTAAACTGAACACACAATACCTTCAGAAAGATGAGTCGCCACTCAACGACTATGGATTTATAACGCCAAATGAATGGAATGAATTCAAAATGTAGCATTGCTCGGAAGAAGCCAAACAAGAGAGCACCATGTTCAAAGAACTTAATAAGAAGAATAAGTTCCCACATAAACTTGGGCTAAGTGGATATAAGGCCAAGGAGGATGAGTGGAGTAGAAAGGAGGAGGAGGACCGTGTGGCTGGGTTACCTGAACAGTTTTCAGGTGCTGATCAGCGCACTAAGAGATGGCTCCTAGGTCGAGCTAAAAAAACACCCGAGGGCCAATATATGCTCTCCGACTCACGGACTAGTGAAGTATTCCAGAAAGCACAGGAAATCACTGAGTTGGAGAAGACTGTAAAGTTCAAGCCCGAGGGATGTAATGACCAGCTTACATCTGCTCTCGGAAACGAGGAACATCGAGGGCGCACCCGAGGTGTCTCTTCTATAGCACCCTGGAAAAATACTTTCAAGAAACAGGAGGGTGCCACATACAAGAAGCGTCAAGCACGCACAGATGACGCCGCAGAGCGTCGTGCAGAGTGGGAGCGACACTTTTTTGAATTTATTAATGAGAATCCAAACATAATGCAGGCTGCAGCGGGACAAATAATTGTGCCAGAGGTACGACTCGACGTACCAAGCAGTGTTGGCTCAGTACAAGACAAATTTCCTGTAAATTATATTAAAGAGGACACACCATGCAGCCTGCATGTACCGATAGGGCGCAAAGGGCATTCCCAAGAGGCTGCACGAGGCATTGCTATGCCTAGGGATTTGTTTCACAATCGGCCTATTCCTGCTGACTATACCAAGGTTCATGTCAATGAGATCACCAATGACAGATTTATTAATGACCCCTTGGATCTTCCAATGCCTGATGAGGGGATTGAGACAATCGGAGATGCTCTAAATAACTTTGTCCTATGGGCGAGCCGAGATATCAAATTAGTGCAGACAAGTTCTCAGAGTAAATTGTCTATTGTCTCATCACAATCCCCCACATATCTTTCATCTCAGGATGTGCAAAATATAGGATCTTTATCACTTGTTGATGAGCATGAGATAGAGGAAGAGGCAGAGGAAGAGCCAGTGCCCGATAAAGTGGCAGAAGTGATAGAATCGAAAGTGACTGAGCCTGATCCTCAAGTGACAGAGCTAGTGCCAGTGCTTGAGCCCACTAATGAGCCCAACATAAAAGTGTGAGAGCCAGATCAAATTCCAGTGCCAGTTCCGGCTGAGCCTCAAGTGCCAGTGGCCGAGCCTGAAAAACACGATGCACACCCAAAGCCAGCAATCCACAAGACAATTGTTCAAGTTGGGCAGTGTTTTGCGCCTAAATCTGAAATGCTTAAATTTTTTAGTACTATGGGGCAAACACGTTCTTCGCTCGTAGAGGCTCCCATAAAGGCTCTAGTAGAAAAGCAGGCGGCCTCACTTTCTGTTGATAAATGGACCTACAGAGACGAGGATTATATTGAATATGAACCAGGCAAACCATTATTACCCCAACGAGTACTTAAGAGTATGCCTTGGCAGATGGGATCATTTCATGAATGGTACCTCAACGCGTCTGCGTTAGGTGTTACACACATAGAAGTGAAGGTTCCAAAAGAAATATTCAACTGCCCAGAGTTTACTCTTGCACTATTTTTTGACGACTTCCATCGGATGTTCCGTCTGAAGTGAATCGACATCACACAAATGATACTCTGGTGCATGTAAGTACTTTATACTTTGTCAATACAAAGCAAAAATTAATCATGTCTTATATTGACTATTGTTTCATAACATATGCAGTTTGAATGCATGTGGTGACACTTCTAATAAATATGGGTACTTGAACCAGTCATTCATAAGCCAAAGTACACTGAACCCGGTACTAAACCGGGACAATGACAAGTACTGGACCGCCGGTCGGAAAAAATTTCAAAAAAAGATGTTCAATAAAGACCAAGACGCACATAAGAAGAATAAAAGGAATTGTGTCGCGTTGTATATTGCGCAATGCATGTATAAATGGAGTGACAGAGAAATGATAAGTGGGGCATATAATTTTAAGTAAGTATACCCACTATATCCACTTAATCATGTTTTATCGATTATGAAACTAACATAATCATATATTACTTCTTTCGATAGTGATCATTGGATTGCACTTCTGATATACCCAAAAGACTCAAGGGTTTATGTGCTCGACTCTCTCGACAAACCCAAAAAAGATTATCAAGATATATTAAATGTTATTCAGAGTGCATACAAATACTACGTGGAAAGGTTAGGTGGCCCACATGATCCACAAAGGCTGAAAGATATGCATATCAGAACAAACTATCCGGTAATATTATATTTTGAAATTTCTTAATTCAATTGATAAAGCCAAAGTATATACCATTCTAACTTTGTCTATTTTGAAGTGTCACAAACAACCTCTTGGTTCGGTGCATTGCGGGTACTACACATGTGATTTCATTTGCAATGGCTTAGGAAAATTTGCGCGGACAGTCTCTGACCCCAGTAAAGAAGTAAGTTGATTTATTGTGTGTTAATCTAATATAACTTGCAATGTATGTACTTATATGTTATGTATGCAGGCGTCAGGTCCATCAACCATTGCCGAGAAGAGCCAACTCTCAGAATCAAAAATGTATGGAATCATATCAAGGATGTGCCGCTTCACGATGCATGAAGTTCTTCATGAGCAAGGAGTATTCTTTGATCCTGAGGGTGAAGTGGCCAAACATCCAACTTTGTATGATTGGACCGGAAGAACAAAAAGGCAAGAACAACAAATCACTAAAAATTTTGAAGCTGATGAGAAGCAAAGAAAAGATGCATGAGCATGAGCATGTATTTGTGAAACATAAACCGCATGAGCATGTATTTTTGAAACAATGGTTAATTTTGAAATTTTGATAGATGTAAACTTTTTAAACTTGATGTGTGATGAAATGTAAACTTTGTAAATTTGTAAATTGATTAGATCGGTTGTCGTTGTGTTGATGTGTTGCTGTTGTGGATGTGTATGTGGATATGTGGATATGTGGATGTTTTGTTGCTGTGTATGTGGATGGCTGTGTGAATCATATAATTTATGTGTTTTGGTTTGTGGGACTGTGAATTATGGATCACAGCATTGTGTGTTATGGGTTATACACAGCAGTGGCGGGCAGATGAGGTCAGCGTGCCCGTTACTGTTGTTGACACAGTGGTGGCGGGCGCGCTGACATCATCTGCCCGCCACTGCTATTGATAACAGTAGTGGCGGGCAGATGAGGTCAGCGCGCCAGTTACTGCTGTTGACACAGTGGTGGCGGGCGAGCTGACCTCATTTGCCCGCCACTACTGTTATCAATAGCAGTGGCGGGCAGATGAGGTCAGCACGCCCGCCACTGCTAACCAGTGATAGCAGTGGCTGACTAGATGCCCGCCACTATAGGTCTGTTTTGCCCGCCGCTACAGTGTCGCTTTGTAGTAGTGCATATGGAAGGTTTTGGCACGAGTTCCCGTGGTATGGGTCATCTCGTTACACTTTGGTGTAAATGATGAGTGCGTGTCTTGTGGGTACAGTGGTACATCTCTAATCAGAGTATTTAAATCTTTTCGAAAAGTCGAGCCCACGGTCAAGGACGGGTTGTGTGACTACTCGCAGTTAGTCTACTATTGTTTAAATCGTTGAGTTATTCATGGTTGGTAAGGACTGTTGAGCGAGGTGGGGCTGACTGTACCCATCGAGTTAGAAGATGATGATGCATACACATGTTTACGTTTCAGTACTAATAAATTGTTGACACTTAATTGCTTTACAAATTATGCTCTTCCGCAAAACTAGCCACTATCTCCCTTGTTATTATCTTGCATTATATTTGCATTCGGTGGCTTGCTGAGTACGTTTGTACTCACCCCCGTTGACTTACACCACCAGAACCCGTCTACTACGAGGAGGATGAAGGTCTGGAGTAGCGACCCAGTCAAGGCGAGACTGGAAGGAGGCGTTCATCTAGGACCCTTATTTTATTAGTTTCTCTTCACCTTTATTCACTTTTGTATTAATACGGTCTACAAACCGTGAATGATTGTTCGTATTTGTACGTGGTCGCATGATGAACGTCTTGGTTTATTGATTTTCTATGGAATTTCAATAAAGTCCTGATTTATTAAATCGGGGCGTGACAGTATACCCTTGAGCCACAAGCCTAGCCTTGTTTCTCACTATAGCCCCATCCTGCTCTTGTTTGTTTTTTAAGATCCATTTGTTCCAATGATATGAATGTTAGGGGGTGGATCAACAAGAATACAAACTTGATTTCTATCAAAATTTTCAAGTTCCTCATGCTTGGCGTTGATCCAACTCGCATCAGACAAAGCATTACTTACATCCAATGGTTCAAAATTTGCAACAAAAGCAGAATCAACAAAATGAGCATGAGATCGGGTTACTCGTTCATTTAGCTCGCTGATGATCTGTTCAGGAGGATGCATTCTTTGAATACGAAGCGGTGCTTCTCTCTGTGATAGAATCTCTCCCTCAACTCTTGCCAAAGTTTGCTCTAAGCTTCCAGAAGTAGAATCTTCAGGTCCTCTTGTTGAAGTAGATAAAGCTTATGGAGATGCCGTAGAGGGAGGTAGTGGTACAACATCAAGATCTTCACCATCTGATGGTTCTTCTTCCTCAAAAAGATTTTCACTCATATCGTGCTCACTTGCAAGTTCAAAACAAGAACTAACACATGGAGAAGTATCATCAAAAGACACATCACAAGACTCAACTATAGTGTTAGATTCAAGATTGAAAACACGATAAGAGTGACCATGCAAAGAGTAGACCAAAAAGATCCCATCAGATGTGCGTGATTCAAATTTGTCCAAATTACCTCGCTTTAGGATGAAGCATCGACATCCAAACACTCTTAAGTGAGTGACCTTGGGCTTTCTCCCAAAACAAAGTTCATAAGATGTCACATTCAACAAAGAGCGCAAAAAGATCCTGTTGGAGATGTAGCATGCTGTACTCATGGCTTCAGCCCAAAATTTTCTTGGAGTCCTATGCTCGTTAAGCATAGTCCTAGCCATCTCCACAAGTGTGCGATTTTTCCTCTCAACAACACTATTTTGTTGAGGGACTCTAGGTGCAGAAAACTGATGTTCAATTCCATATTCAAGGAAAAAATCTGTAAAACAACTATTCTTGAACTCGGTGTCGTTGTCACTTCGAATAGCTTTAATTGCACCGGGGAGTTCGTTGAATAGCCTCAATGCTAAGATATGAAAGTGTATGAACACTTCATCCTTGCTTACAAGAAAGAAAACCCAAGAGTAACGAGAGTAGTCGTTAACAACAACAAGAACGTACCACTTTCCACCTAATGAGCTAACCCGGGATGGACCTACAATATCCATATGAAGAAGTTCTCTGGGTCGCTTAGTCATTACCATGTTTATTGGTGAATATGAGGCGACAACCATTTTTCCAAGACGACATGGAGCACAAATTAGGTTCTTCTCAAATTTGAGCTTGGGCATTCCTCGGATGAGTCCTAGGGCACTCAATCAATCAAGAAGATCAAACCTCATGTGCCCTAGTCTCATATGCCACATCCAAAGATCAGATGAAGGTTCAGCTAAAAGGCAATGAGAAGATCCAAATGACTCAGAGAAATCAGCTCCAAAAACTCTCACTACTCTCAAGATTTTGCAAATGAAAGCACTAGACGAATCAAGCACATGAGAGGCATCACGACCATATTGAACCTCAAAACCCTCATCAAGCAATTGAGAGATAGAAAGTAAATTATAGCCTAAGTCCTCAACCAATGTAACATTAGTGAGAGAGAAATTTTCATTAATTTTGATCATACCTTGCCCTTTCACTCTACTTTTGAGATTGTTTCCAAAAGTGATGTGTTCTCGTTGCTTGGCTAAGGTGAAACTGGAGAACCATGATGACTTTCCGGTCGTGTGGTGCGAATAGCCGGAATCAATAATCCACTTGTCCTCCAGCCTTCCATGCCTCCCCTAAGTAGAGATGGAAGATCTCGAGTACTCAGTGCTGGGTTTAGAAATAAAGTGTCTAGGTATCTAGCACTGAACTACTCGAGAGTTAGGTAAAGCAAGAGACTATGTAGGATGAGAGTCATACTGAACATGAGGTCTTCTTGCAAAGTTTCGAGGTCTCCTAAAATGATTTGGACCAAAACGCCTATGTGGTCTATCATCATATGAAGCATGATATAAACCACGATGGGCATAATCACTCATATAACTATGATAACCATATTCATGAAAATCAAATGAATGATAATTATGAAAGTTCAAAGCATGAGCACGACGTTCATCCTTCATATGACGATAACAAAAACCAATCAAGTGACCTACACGATGATAATAAGAACAATGAAAAACTTTCTTGTTTGTAGGTTCAAAAGTTTCTGGTGCAAACCTCACAGTTTTTCTTGGTTTTTGCTTGGAGTCTGTTTTGGGTGGTGGAATGATTATCTTTTTAAGTTGGGTAGGATTTTTGGCTTTCTGAGGTGTGTCTAGTTGGGCTCTCTTTTTCTCAAGGGTAGTAGGTAGATTGAACATGGTTTTGCTTGGGGTATTTGGTGATGTTCTCTCATAAGCTAACCCAAGAGCTAACCCTACCCTGCCAGCACATATTTTTGTTTTATCCAAAAGCAAATCCATTTTACCCTTCCCTTCAGTGCATTTGTCTACCATGGAAAGAAGGTAATCATTCTCACACTTGAGTTTTTCGACTTGGTCTCTAGCGAAGTTGAGTTGGTCCTTTAGGATGATGCAGGTGGAACATGACGGCTGCACATCCTTAGAACACTCAACACTCTCCAATCTAGGCTTAAGCTCATCAACATGCTTATCTCTCAGATTAATGTTTTCAACAAGTAAAGAACAATTCAAGCATTCATTGATGACACAAGGACTAGAATCCACCTCCAAAAGTTGCTTCTGAACATTTTCAAGTTTTTCAAGACTTTGAGCATGAATCAGATGCAACTGAGCAAATTCATTCATTACAACAAGACATTACTCACATTCAGCATTTTTAGACTTAGACTTCAACAAAGCAAGTTCAGTAGAAAGAGATTCAATTTTGAGTTTTAGTTCCTTTCGTTCTTTAGCAGCAAGTTTGAGCAGTCTATTTTGTGAAATAATAGCATCATGTAATTAATCGTTTTGAACAAGTAATTGATCATGAGACAGACTAACCTCTGATGAGTCTAGCTCATCACTATTGTGCTTGTCATTGGCCATGAAGCAGAGGTCATTGAAGTATTTTGTCTTTTCCTTATTTTCTTCATTCTTGCATGGTTCTTCTTCATCAGAGCTTGGCTCTTCACTTGAGGTGTTGTCAATGTCGCTAAGTGCAGCCATGAATGCCCTAGCCACTCTTTTTGCCACTTTTCCTCTCTTGCCTTTGAAGAAGGGTTTTTGTCTCTTTTTTGGTGTTTGTGTTCATCTTCATTTTTTGCTTTCAGTTTTGGAAAATTTGCTTTAATGTGATTAAGATCACCGCACTCAAAACATCCTTGAGAGCCTCCTCTTCTTTGATCACTTTTATCATTGTAGAATCTAGTGAACTTTTTGACTATAAGAGCAAACTCCTTATCGTCCAATATGTCCACTTGTTCTTTTGTGATAGAGACCAAAGAAGACAAGGCAAACCCTCCAGAAAAAGCACAAACTCTAGACAAGTTACCTCCAGATGAGGTGCCACTGCTAGAACTAGAAAGTAGTGCCATGGATTGTGGCAAAGAGTTCCCAATTCCAGAACGAGATGCCTTGGCGATCTCAGTTGACTTATGCTTACTAAAAAGTTCATCGCAAGTCAACGTGTCAAAGCTCATGGACTCTTCAATGCTTGAGATCATTACTTCCCATATGCTACGATCAAGAGCATAGAGAAGTTTGATCGCCATGTCAAGATCCGAGTAAGCTAACGTCCCAGTGGAGCGCAAGGTACCAACAATTCCATCAAACCGTGCAAACATGGCATCTACAGCTTCGTCAGGACCTTGCACAAACATTTGGTATTCTTGGTTATAAGTGCTTTGCCTCCTAGCCTTAATCTGAGAAGTGCCCTCATGAAATGTTCTCAAAGTAGTCCAAATCTCACGTGTAGTTCTAAGGTGCTGGACCCTGTAGAACTCATTGCGACTCAGACTGATGAATAGTATGTTTCTAGCTTTGCTATTTCAATCGTACTGTAACTTCTCAGTCTCTGAAGTGTGAGTTTCAGGGATCACATATTGGGAATCAACAATGTCCCAAATAGCACTTCCTTGGCTTAGTAAATAAGCCTCCATGTGCACCTTCCAATAAGCATAGTCTCGACCATCGAACATCGGAATCTTAGAGTTCTTGTCCATGTCACCACAAGGATCACAAACTGGTTAAGGTCAACTTGTGATCTAACCGGCTCTGATACCAATTGTGGGATCGGAATGGCGACTAAAGGGGGGTGAATAGACGCCTCAACAAATTCTCGTGAATTAGATGGCCTATTCAGATGACCCAACGCACCTCCATAAATTTCAGATTCAAATTTGAAACTCAGTACAAACTAGTGCAACAAAATCAGTTCAAATACAACATTCAGTCTTGTTCGGAGATTAAAGTGTCGAAGCACTCTGTCGACAATTGATATTCCGAACTACAGTGAGTAGATCGACAACTAGATGATCGACAGAAGTAAATCGGTGTTTGAAACTCCGATACAGATCAAAAATTCAGAAAACTTCTCTAACTCCTGCTCTTTTCACTTTGAGTTAAAACTTGATAAACTGGTTGATCAAATTTAGCTCAAATAATATTAGTTCAACCAGCTGAAACAATTTAAATCACTTCAAATCATTATCAATAGAAGACACACACACCTGAAAATTTCTGGATGATGAACAGTATCAAACAGTGTCACATGTAGTGAATGATCATACTGAACGTCTTCATGTAGTATGTAGCTGAACTTTCGGAGATGTAAACTTTGATCAAATTACAAATGTTCAGCACATAAAACCAATTACAACAGAAGTACTGAAGAAAACAGAAAAGTTCTGCACAGATTTCCTTTTCTGTAGATCAGATAGAGAATTCCCTTTTTCAGTGCAGCTTGATGAATATAAGATAGATTCAATGAGATGATTCACAAGATTTCAATTCATATAACAAATTGAAGGTTAAAAATTGATTTCAGGTCAGATTTGGCAAATACAGATCAGAGCAATTTTGATTTTCTAACAGACAAATGCTTCCAGCAATTTAGATACAGAACTTATCCAAAACAACTAAACTAAACACAATAACAGAATGTAACTGAGTTGAAAATAGAAACATGCAAAGCTTTGGTTGTATATTCAGTTTTGAGTAAAACAGTTCAACAAGCAGTTCTGAATACACAAGAGAATTCAGATCAAATGAATTAGTGTTTAGGTTTCAAAACATGCTCAAAATACAGATGTACTTTTGATCATTCCAATTTCAAGAGCTGTAACTATTGGATATCCAGATTAGCACATTCTTGATCAAAACAACATTGTTTCAGTATTGAAAAACATACTCATAGCAGATTCAAACAGTTAACAACAGAAACAACTAATAAGAATAATTTTGTAACTTCTCAAGGATTCAAATAAGAACTCAGAAAGTTTCTGTCAAATTCAAAACTACATTAATCAACCAAATCTTTGACTAGAATATTCAGATCTTGATGACTTACAATTAATCATAGAACGGTAAATACCAAAACCTGAACACTTCTAATTTGTATACTTCCAACACAGAGAAAAATATTAGTAATAGCTTGAAACACAAATACTTTGAGCTAACCTTAAATTTCTCAGATCTGAAACAGTATTGAGCAAAAAGAACTATCAACAGAACTAGAATACTTTGTTTCAACCTAAACAGAATAATAAAAACAGACAGTTCTTTCAATTTATAACTAGAAACTTTACTCAATCACAAGCCACTACTTTCTCAGAAAAATGAACCACTCACACCATCAATCATCCACATACCAACTTGGCTAAACTCAAGACAAGATCAAGTGAATTCTGCTAAAGTTTCAGAAAATTACCTAATGAAGAACAACATCTCTTTCTTGACTTCTGAAAAATGTTCATGATCAGATCCTTCTCTTCCACAGGTGATTCCTTGTCTGATAGCTTGAAGTTGAATCTCTTGATCAAACACACAAGACCAGTAAAGAAATACTGAGAAATCAGATCAAGAAGAATAGCTGGCATTTTGGTCTTTTCTATTTTGTTTCAGAGTCTGTAAAAAACCCTAAGGGTATATTGGGATTTTTCTTGATTTATTGGTGTTGGGGGGAAATACTTCATCCCCAGGATCTTCAAGATTACAAGACAAAGATAAGTCATAAGCTTCGAATCCAAGAGTTGTCTCCGAACTAGAAGGGTTAAAGCCAGAGGGTCCGTCTAGGCTTCGGTCCAAAGATACCCTCCGAAGACTTCCCCTCTGCAGTGGAAAACAGCCAGAAGGATGGGACGTTTGCTATGTCTACCACCTTCGAACATATTTTACCATATTAGCCCTATTCGGGGTACCAAAATAGTTTCCACTATGTCGGTTGTAATTGAGGGGTAAAAAGGTCTTTTCCTTAGAGTTTTTACCTATAAATACCCCCCTTCTCATCCTATAATAGGCATCGAATATTCAGATATTCAATACAAAACTTCAAACTACTTTGAGCTATTATCCTATTCGGAGGCTTGAGATAGTCCGCTTTCACAAACACTTCGTTTGTTAGTTCTTAACTTTAAAGAACCTGTTAGTGTAATCTTTTACGCCAACAGTTGGCGCCATCCATGGGGAACCTAGTTCTAAAATCTAGTTCTCTGCCACTGCCTGTGTTTCAAAGAGCGTTTGCGGAGGGAGCTTTGGAGTCTCGAGATTCCACGCAACCTTCGGCAAGGGGCTTCAAAATACAGTTCAAAGGCCTTTCTTCGCCTTCCTCAATCGTTCAAAGCCTCTGGTCTTCAGACCTTAGCTTCATAAGTCATGCCACCCAAATAGAGTCTAGCCACCGATCCTCCCCAAAGGTCCCCTCAGACCCACGGTGCAGGACCTCCAGTCGTTACCCAAACTCCTGAAGTAGTCATTAGACCTCGAGCACCCAGAGTCCCTCGGGTAGCTCCATCTATACTTCAAACTGATTATGTCGGTTCTCAAGACCCGGAGGACCCCTCCAAAGGAAGCGAAGACCTTCCTGAAGATGCGGCTGCTCATGTAGCGCAGCTTCAGGCAGAAGTAGCAAGATGGAGGCAGGAGTTGCAAACAGGCTTCGCTCTCAAGCCATCCCTCCTGCTTCAGAAGTGCATCAAGATGGTGACCCTGATGATTATCCCGAAGCTCCTCAAGTCCAAGAAGATGCCGAGAATGCCTCCTTCGACAATGAATCCTCGCTGCATCCGGACTTGTAGAAGGTGTGCTTCGATCCTAGGTTTAGAGCCTCGAAGCTGCACAAGTACTCTGGAGGGTCTGACCCCAGAGAATTTTCTCGTTCTTATGCCCTTGCAATAGAAGCAAGGGGAGGGGTCCGGAATACAATGGCAAAATGTTTCCCCCTCACGTTAGAAGGAGTGGCCCTTCGTTGGTTCTAGTATCTAAAGCCATGATCAATTATGTCGTGGGAGCAATTAACAAGGAAAATCATGAGTAATTTCCAGGGGACATTCGTAGCCCCAATGTCTACTGGGAGCCTTTTTCAAGTGAAGTAGCAGGCAAGAAAAACCCTTCGAGAATACATTACACGCTTCGCCCACACCAAGTCCCAGATAAAAGGATTGTCTACATCTTCTATGGTGGATGTGGTGCACGAAGGTGTTTTAAATCCAGACCTCCTTAGCAAGCTTCACCGGAAGCTAGTGTCCTCAGTAGCACAACTAATGGCATACTTCGAACAATATGCCAAGGCAGAAGAAGGCTGTTTCCGAAGAACTGTGGTGCCCACGCCAGTCCTCCCTCGAGAAGTCAAGCCAGAACCAGAAGTTCCGATTCCTCCACAAGCCCCCTTTGATAATTGCCCTAATGATCATAGAAGGGGAAAGAGACACTTCCGCTCCGAGGTATTAAATATTTCTCCGTCCGCTCTGAATATGCCTTTCAACTATCAATAGGTACAAGTCAATAAGGCTAGTACCTCGAAGCCAAAAGAAAAACTAGTTGGTTGGTGCCCGGCTCTCTTTTGTTCCGTGCATGGTGAAAACAGAAGCCATGACCCAAAAAATTGCAATTCTATACTAGCCCTTCGAGGCGAGTACATAGGGAGAAATTCAGGGTCAGGTACTACAGATCGGGCCCCTCCAGCAACACGATCGGAGCCTATACAAGCTGTGGGATGGGCCAGCAATCCTGAAGCGCCGATGCAGCTTCCGGTGGCCAACATTATGCCACCACTGAAGCAAGAGGATCCTCAAGATCGCGGCAAATGAGTGGGCCTACCCATCTCCGAAGGGGGGACCCTCGGTAATATGTCAAAGCGTCAGCGAAGGGACTATGTTCGTGAAGTAGGGCACATAGGGACTTTGAATTCGGCTACTGAAATGCCGGAGTGGTCCCATGTACCTATTTCATTTTCTGCCCATGACGCTGTAGAGTTGAAATTCCACTGTGCTGACCCTCTTGTTGTTTTAGCTGACATAGAAAGAGTTGAAGTCCGAAGGATATTAGTGGACGGTGGAAGCTTCGCTGATATACTCTTCATCCAGGCCTTCGATCAGATGTGCATTCCCCGAAGGCACTTGCTTCTGGTAGCCCACCCACTCCAAGGCTTCGCAGGTCCTCCACTCGATGCCCTCGGCCAGATAGGCCTCGAGGTTTCCTTCGGAGAGGGGCACCTGGCTAGAATTGAAGAAGTTATCTTCGACGTCATTGACGCCCCGTATGCCTACAACACAATTTTTGGGAGGGGAATGCTAAACCAATTCAGAGTTGTGGCACATCATAAGTATTTATGTCTCAAGATGCCCATGCAAGGTGGAGTTCTTACTGTTTCAGGAGACCAAGCTGCAACTCGGAGAGTGGAGTATGGCCACAGTCTACCTCTGGATCCTCGGCAAGTAAATAGTGTGCTAGAGCACTCGGAGAAAGCTTTAGGGTCTTCAGACCCCTCAAAGAGCCCTTCCCTCAAGCCAAGCCCAGAAGGTGATGTGATCACAAAGATGATCCTCAAAGAAGGCAAAGAATATCCAATCCAATTTGGCAAGGGGCTATCTAGGAAAATATCTACTTCGCTGGAGGAAGTAATTGGAGAAAATTTAGATATATTCTCTTGGTCTGACAAAGATATCCCCGGAGTTTACCAGAGCATCATTGAGCATAGTTTACTCATCAACCTGAAGGCTCGACCAATTCGCCAGGGGCTCCGTAAATTGTCAACTGAAAGAGTAGACCTCGCCAAAGCGGAGGTAGAAACATTGCTGAGAGCTGGAATCATCAAGGAAGTAGCCCACACGAAGTGGTTGGCTAACCCTGTATTAGTCGAGAAGAAAGGCTCCAGCAAGTGGCGCATGTGCATTGATTTCACTTCTCTAAATAAAGTATTCCCCCGAAACCCCTACCCTATGCCCTGTATCGATCAGCTTGTGGATTCTACGGTCGGCTCCGAACTTCTAAGCTTCTTGGATGCATACTCCGGTTATCACTAAGTTTGGCTAAAGCGCGAAGATGAAGCCAAGACGAGTTTCATAACTCCTTCCAGAGTATTTTGTTATGTCCGAATGTCTTTTGGCTTGTGGAATGCTGGGCTACTTTTTTGCGTCTTATTTCTAAGGGTCTAGGTCACTAGATAGGCCAAAATGTCGAAGCCTATATGGATGGCATTGTAATAAAAAGTGATGTAAAGAACCATCATAGTCTAGACCTAGTAGAAACTTTTGAGAGCCTCTGAGCATGTGGACTTCGCCTCAACCCTGAAAAATGTATATTCGGAGCGCAAGCAGGAAAATTTCTAGGGTACTTAGTTTCGAGCAGAGAAATCGAAGCTAGCTCGACGCAGATAAGTGCACTGCAAAGAATGGCTCCACCGGAAAATTTGAAGCAAGTCCATAAGCTGACAGGACGCCTCGCAGCCCTCAGCAGATTCCTAGCCAGATCAGTAGAGCGAAGCCTCCTAATATTCAATGCACTAAAAGGGTCCGAGAGTTTCAAATGGACACCAGAGTGCCAGAAAAGCTTCGATGACATTAAAGATTATCTTTGAAATTTATCAACACTTACTATGCCCCTCCTAGAAGAAACTCTCATTCTTTATCTTGCAGCAATGGGCTCCGCAGTAAATGCAGTTCTAGTCAGGGAAATAGAGCTCAAGGGAAAACTAGTGCAGAACCCAGTGTAGTTCGTTTCAAAAGCTTTGTCCGGAGCAAAGACAAGATACCCCGAGATCGAGAAATTTGTTTATGCTTTGGTAATGGCCTCGTGGAAGTTAAGACATTACTTCTTAGCACATAATTTAATAGTCCCTACCTCGTATCCTCTTGGTGATATGCTTCAGAGCAAAGACTCCACATGTAGGATTGGAAAGTAGGCTATCGAGCTAGCCCTCTTTGGTATTTCCTTCACTACAAGAACAACTATCAAATCCCAAATTATAGCTGACTTTGTGGCCGAATGGACTCCGCCCACAATTTGGGCTCCAGAAGAAACCTCAGAAGGGCTATGGACAATATTTTCTAATGGAGCCTATCAAGCATCTAGTGCCGGTGCCAGAGCCATAATAATATCTCCGTTAGGGAAAAAAGTCATGTATTCTGCAAGGCTCAACTTTAAGTCCACTAACAATATTGCAGAATACGAAGGATTCCTGTTAGGCCTCTATTGTAGCAATTGCGTTAGCTATAACATGTTTTTGTGTGTATATGGTGTATAGAGTGAACCCCGAAGGGTTCTCATAGAGGGAGATATGATTTATACTGGTTCAGGCCTCCCCGAAGGGATAATAGCCCTACGTCCAGTCTATAGTGGATTTGGCATAGTTTTGCCTCTACTGAGCCTGAGTATTACAAGGGCATGGCCTGCACGCAGGCCAAAGGAAAAGACCAAATTGCCCTCTACAAGCCGTAGGATTATAGGGGCAAAAAGGGAAAAAGGATAGACTATTGTACATGTAGCTTTATAGCTTTACAAACGTGGCAGATAAACGTCACTTATGAAGCATACTAGGGGCGAGGGGACCCCGGTATGGTTTTACACTGTAGTGAAGCTAGGATATTTTTCTGGTTCAATGTACTTGCCGGAATCCTGTATGCGGAGGCAATTGAGGGTACTCCGAAGAGTGCTCCGAAGTGCACTCCAAGGAGGGATCTGAAGGGTACTCTGAAGTGAACTCCGAAGAGCACTCCGAACTGGGCTTCGAACTGACTCTTGGAGGAGAGCTCCGAAGGAAGCTGAAGGGGTCCCAGGGGTTTGGCTCCGAAAGGGACTGGAGGAATCCTGGACTCCGGAGGGCTCTAGAGGGAGCCCAGAGGCCAAGCCTGGCTGCTGCTTAGAATTAACTTCATTAGGAGGGACTCTGATTCGTCTTCATCCTTCAACGGTGTCAGGATCCAGGCCTGAGGCCTTCAGAGCCTGACGTCATTTGGCTCCTGTTCAAGGGAAAACTAATTCCCCCAATAGTAGCCCCCTGCACGTAGTCCTTCGGAGCGAAGGGGTGCGCGCGCCTCGGGACAAATCACTTGGAGTAAAATGTAGCTTTGGAGAAGGAAGGCCTTCGGAGCTTGGACTAAAGGGTGGCTTTGACTTGCGTAGGCAATAAATGCCTATTTAGATTTACGGGGCACCCTCGGGGAGCCCAAGTGACCCCGCAATGGTCAGAAAACTGACCGTTGCAGCGTGGGGGGGCGACGGTTCGCTTCAAATTCACCCTGGGCCCACCTGCCATAGACCGTGGAGGCTGGGGTAACCGGTGAAAAAACGCTTCGACGTGGGATCCGTGGTCATTTTTTACCGCCTATAAAAGGGGTTTACCGCACCACGGCTCCGCCCACGCTCTCATTTTCTTCCTGCTCCAACTCCCAGCATCCTTCGCCTTCTTCTCTCCACCTTTAGATTCACACGAAGTTGGTCTCGTAGCTTCTCAGCACTCTTCACGTCGAAGCCCCGCAAGATGCCGAAGAAGGCTGCGATGAAGAAAACCTTGGCCCTAGGCGCGAGTTTGAGCTCTATCTAGGCTCAGGCGGCGGCTGTGGTGGCGAAGCCTGCATCAAGGCGCTTGGGGCCGAGGGACCTGCGGTTGCCGTAGGACAAATTTGAGCAAACACTAGAGATGAAGGCTTCGTCTTCGACGGAGGAGTCTCTCCGAAGAGTCCGCGAGTGGAGGATATTCGAGGGGATCCAGCTCCGGGTGCCTGAGAAGTCAGAGACCATCCCGAGGCCTCGGGATGACGAGGTCATTCTTTTCGAAGCCTTCTTTGAGGCTAGCCTCGGGCTACCTACAGTGGACATGTTGAGCAAAGTGCTGAAGGCATACAACTTCGAGCTCCCTCACTTGTCTCCGAACGTCGTGGCGAGGCTGGCGATTTTTGAATGGGCTATGAGGGTCGAAGGCGACGAGGTGCACGTGGACGTATTCATCGCCGTCCACGATGCGAGCTGCCAACCGAAGTGGAGGGAGGGGCAGGCCGCATGGAGAGGGTCTTGGCCTTTGGGAGCGCCAACTTCCAGCTCCGGGAGGAGTTCCAAGATGACTTCCGAGCGAGGGCTGTAAACAATAAGTGGTATTCAAAGTGGGACCAAGAATGGTTCTACGCTTCAGTCGATGCGAACTCCCTCCTTCGGAGTACCAATGCACTTATCTCCTACCAACGCAAAGGTGTGGTAAAGGCGAGCCCCGAAGTCCTTCGTTCGAGGATCTTGCTTCTGTGGAGGGTGGCTTCGAGGATGAGCATGAGGGACTTAGCCAAAGAGTTCATCACCCTTTGGCTCAGCCCCCTCGCACTCTCTTGGCTGGAGAACTTGTTCCAACCTTCGGGCTTGGAGGGCCCGAGTGAGGTGTTAGCGGAGCGCCTTAGTAAGACTTCAAAATTCTTTATCTTCATACTTCGCAGAATTAACTTGTGCTGACATGAAATCTTGATGAAGTTGTTCGCAACGTGCGGCCTCTGGAAGAGGTAATTTTGGCCACGGAGCGTGTCGTTAGGGCTTCGATGACTGAGGAGCAGGCTCGAAGACTTGCTCTGGTGGGGTCTTGGGAGCACTGTAACCGAGTGTGGACCTGGCTCGGTGTCCAAGGGGTCCAGGCGCTTCCAGACTTCGCCAGCTCAACACCTTCGGCGAGCGGCTCTAAGAGGAAAAGGGTGGAAGATGAGGAACCCGAAGCCTCGAGGGTTTGCTCGGAGCCCTTGGCGGATGATGCCCTTACCACGACGGAACATGCGGCTAAGGACCTTGATGTCGAAGCGGAGCCATTAGATGCTCCGGTGGCAGCAACCAAAGTGGCGGCACTAGAGACTGTGGTGGTGACCCCTTCGAGCGTGGGGGTTGGAGCTCAGCCAGCGCAGCGAAGGGACTGGGGACCGCAAATCACTCCTGCCTCCTTCGAGGACATCTCCTCAAATGAAGGTAAACACTTGATTACCCTTATCTTTACATTCATGTATATTGACTTGGTCATTCTCTTTAGATGCTGGTGGCGGCACGAGGCCCGTCGTGTCGAGGCCTGAGGGGACCTCCAACAGTAGTGGGAGCAGCAGCGGTAGCAACTCGGAGTCTGAAAGCACTTCGACCGAAGAGGACGAGGGGGACAATCGCGGCGGAGTCCTTTAGGAGCAGACCGAAGAGGTCGTCGAAGTAATGGACTGAAGCCCAGCTCCATCGGAGCTTGCGCTAGAGCAGCCCATGATGGAGATGGTCTGGCCTCTGCTTCTGAGGGGACCCGTGATGGAGGTAGGTATCCACTCGTTCAATGAGGGTTGTGTTGCTATAGGGGAAGGGGGCTTGGTGGCACAACTTAGCCACTCAAGTGAGGAGCCATGCTGAATAGCGTGGGCCTCATGGCTCCAGATGTGATGAGTCATTGTCAACGATAGTCAAAGAGGACTGAAAAGAGAGAGAAGATCTGCTACGTCTGGGCTGCGTGTGACTCAGGTACACGGGCAGCGAGCGACTGTTGGGCAGAGGGGCCGCGAAGTCGGGCTGGCCCAATCCGGGTACATGGGCTAGGAGCAGCAGAGAATCCACTGGGCTGTTGACCGGGATTGACTCAGGTACACGGACGGCGAGCGGTTGCCGGGCTGAGGGAGGTGCGGAATCGGGCCGGCCCAATCCGGGTACCCGGTGCGAAGACGGTGGACGCTTTGTCAGTTTTGGCACAAAACTGACGACCGCTGATCTCGGATCTGACCATTCTGAGGCGAAGCCGTAGCTGCTACGAAAGCTCCGCATCAGGACAAGTTACCTTTATTTAGGTTTTTACTATTTTGCCTTTAGGCCCACAGTCTGTCAGTCGAGTCTGTAAAAAACCCTGAGGGCATTTCGGTCTTTTCCATTTTTATTTCAGCGTCTGTAAAAAACCCTAGGGGTATTTCTGCATTTTTCCATTTAAATGGGCTGCCTATAAATAGGCCCCAATATCCTAGGGTTAGGGCACCCATTTTTGATGAAAATCACTTTACCAAATAGTGGGTCACTTTTTTCATCTGTTCTTCCATGTATGCACCGCCGCCGGTATTTTTCTCGCCGCCACCGCCATTATTTTCTCTGTGATTCATTGTTTTTGCGTCGGCTCCTCTCGGTTCTTTTCTCCACCGAATAGCTGCAGCATTAGCCTTGCTCTCCCTAGCACCTAGCTGCGTGGCTTCTCGCACGAGAGTACGTTTCTTAGCTGAGCACCTAGCCGACTGTAACACTGCGCCTGGCCTGCAAGCTAGCCCCTACGGCCAGCTAGCGTGGCAGCCAGCAGCAGGACTCCATCGTGTGTTCACTCGAGCGAGCAGCAACACGCAACAGGAAGCTGCAACTCAGAGCTCGTGCAGCGAACGAAGAAAACCAGAAATCTGTGCACGCAAATCAAGGTTCGAAGTACTGTAGCAGATCTCTTATTTTCTTCAATACTGTTGCTGCACGTTACTTGATGGAGAATGATGGGTGGCCCGATCTTTCGGTGAGTTGATAGGATAAGGTAACTTCGATTGGAAGGAGACGACGTTGACGACCCGACTACAACCGTACGAGACGTTCGTGTTGCGCCTTAGCGATCGATACACCAACTCCAAGGGTTGTTGATCTTATCGGTGATCAACCTTGTTCCTGCAAGCAATCGAAGAACGAGCAAGAACAAGATAAAGGAGCAACTAGAATTGCTGGATATGAAAGACGCACAGGGATAGTTGGGGTTCTGAAACGTGAAACCGGCGATCTAACCGATCACGGGTTTACACGGACAAGTAGCATTGGCTAAACTTTTATCTAATCAAAAACCCCATTACAACTGAAGTCTCTAGGGGTATTTATAGCCCTAAGGACGTCCCCAAAGTTTGGAAACTTATTACATATGGAAACTACTAATTATTTCCAAAACAGAATTACTAGAAAAAAGAAACTTAGATCCTTAAGCCTTGGCCGAGATTGTTTCGGTGGAATAAATATATTATCTTCCATGTAGACATCCTCAGCTTTCCAAAAAGTCCAAGATCATCTAAATCGGAGCTTCCATGTGAAAGATATGCATGTTTTAATCTCGTGCTCTCCTTGAAGTCCGAGTCTGAGTAACACGCATCGTTTTGAATATTGCAATTTCCTCGTATCGAATATGGAAGTGTAACTGTATCCGTTGGAAAGAGGACATCTCAAGCTTTCCAAAAAGTCCAAGATCACCCTAATTGGATCTTCCATATAAAAGTTATGTGAGTGTGAATTTGGTGTTGTTCCTGCAGTCCGAGTGTGAATCCCACACGTGTATAACTTTATCTCCACTTTTTATTGGCACAAAAATGACGTCTCAAAGTTGCATATTATATTTGGATTAACTTGACTTGATCCCCAATCAACTTCCATGATATTCCATGCTCTTGATGTGCTCTTAACGTGTCGCTTGATCCATGAAAGAATTTCTGTAATTGAAAACAAAGCCAACTCATGGTGTAGCATCCTTAGCTCAAATATATAAAATGTAAATCTAATATAGAATGAATGAACCTTGGGTTGTTTATTGTAAAGTATAAGCATGGTTATATCCGAGCTAGTGATGTCCTCATCATTCTCTCCTTCTTGGCTGCAAACCGTCCTCGGTTTGTTCTTGTGTTTATCATCAATGCAACTCCTAGCAAAAGAACCATTATTGTGCAGTATCTTTTGTTCTTTAAACATGCGGTGAATTGAAGAAAACCAACTCACCAAATCCTTTGCTTGAAGAAATGACATCGAATATGTACTTTTATATATTAGAGCAGGAATTGTGGCATTGCTAAGCAGCCCACAAGGCTCTCCTTCTTGAAAACAAACCTGTTTATTTAAATCAAAACAAGAGACTCTCGAGATAATAGGATTAGTTAAAGCACCTTGGTCGAGATTATTATTTTCAGAATCTACATGATGTTTCAAATCTGAACATATGTAAACTCTATGCACAAAGTATACTCCTTGATCATTGTATTTTCCAATTACGTGAAAACTCATTTGATCGGGACATGGCAAATCAGGTCTAGTGAGTAATTTCTCATTTAAAGTACTAAGTTCACAAAGATCATCAAGTTCAATATAACCCCAAGTATTTAAAGACGATAACAATTTAATTTCTTCATTCTCATTAGTAATGTGGAAAACATGTTTAAAATCAACGCTTGAGGAATTAACATTAGAAACAACACGTTCTTCCACTAGTTGTGGCATGTATATAAGTGAAGCATTAACAGACAACTCTTCTTTGTCATGAGGAGTTTCAAGCAAATCATCTGTTAACAAAGAAATTTCAGCAAAAGATTCCACTAATTGTTGCTCTATAATAGCATGAACATTGGATGATTGTGTTTGATGAGGAGCACACTCACGTTGATTAATTTCAGCACATATATTACCTTGCAAAACCTTCTCTGATGATGTAAGTGCATACTTGATCTCTTTTTCCTGTTCAAAGTCAGTAGAACTAGAGGGAAAACTGATTGGTGTCTCCTCTAAATCAATAGTAATCTGAAATTCAGCTTGACATGCAAGTTCAAACAATTGAGAAAGAGAATTATATGTTTCATGAAGAAGCATTTCTTGGACTTCTTTGTTAAGCCCACGTAAAAACCTTTGTTCTGTAGCTTCTTCGCATTCATCTATAGCACAACGTAATAAACAAGCATGCATATCATGATAGTATGAGGAAACACTTTTGCTATCTTGTTTTAAACATTGCAGTTTCTTTAATAGAATTTCGGCATAATATGGAGGAACAAAAGCATCTCTCAAATATTGTTTTAATTCTTTCCAAGATTGAGGTATTTTATTATGTCTACAAAGATGTTTCCAATGATATGCAGCATCTTTAACTAACACTTTAGAGGCAACCATAACCTTTTCTCTTTCAGACATGTTATACTTTTCAAATTCAATATCTACAGCTAGCTCCCATTGAATATATGCATGAGGGTCATAATTTCCTTCAAAATAAGGTATTGTACATTTGAACCTAGCTAAAATTTCATCACATACCTCATATTTATCGTGTTGATCCCATAGGTGTCGATGAAGATGTCGATATTGAGCTTCACTATATCCTATATCCTTGTGTATCCCTGCCATGATTAGTAGTAGACAAGAAACATACAAATAATATGTACGCTCCTATTAACTACAGGATTGTGAAGGCACAAAGTCACACTCGCTCAATCCTATATCAAGCTCTTACAAGTTCTTACCAATTGCAAGCATGAAGGTGTTGTACACCGACTTAACCACAAGCACCACGGAATTAGATGTATCGATGCCTTGGCAAACACTTGGTTGTACAAGCTGTAGTCAAATCTGTGGAGCTCTAGGTAGGCTGAAATATGTAGCAAGGAAAACTAGAACCACATTAGCATAAGCAAATTGAGTAATTGTTCAACGTCGGTATTGTGCTGATCCTAGGCTTGAACGTACTAGAGACGCGAGCCTAGACACAAACGATACCACCAGACCGCAAAAGGTAGAACTAGCTTTCCTCCTCTTTTGTCACAAGTTTTCTTTCTTCACTTTTTTTATTTTCTCTTTTTTTTCGGTGCAGCTTTTTTTTCTTCTTTTTTTTGAGCACCTTTCTATTTTTTTCTTTTTTTTCTCTCCTTTTTTTAAAGAACAGCAAAGGACAATGTGACGCTTAGTACATGACTCTCGAACATTGTACGTTCCAAACCAGAAAGCAAACGACCGAAAAGGAAAATGACTCTAAAAGTAAAAATAAAGATCCTCTTGTAAGCTTTCCAAAAAGTATTAAAAATCTCCAATCCGAGTTGGCATGTGCGAGATATGACAGTTTTAGTAACACCTGCACAACCTGCCCGAATTATACCCGAATTCCAGAATAACAAACCGACTAAACAGACCAAAACACGGTGGTAAAAACGTGAAAAGAACTCGAAACTCTAAACGAACTAAACGCTAAGACCAGCAACTTCACACGACGATGCAACCAAAAACTCAAAATGCCGATACTAAGCAGAACTAGTAATAGGCTCAAACAGGCTTGGATCTCGGGTAATTTTTTTGTGTGGCTTTTTCTGGACTGTAGGAAAAAAATGAAATAAAAACTCACCGAGCAACGAAAGCTCTGATACCACTTGATGGAGAATGATGGGTGGCCCGATCTTTCGGTGAGTTGATAGAGAGAGATGATAAGTTCGATTGGTGGGAGACGACGTTGACGACCCGACTACAACCGTACGAGACGTTCGTGTTGCGCCTTAGCGATCGATACACCAACTCCAAGGGTTGTTGATCTTATCGGTGATCAACCTTGTTCCTGCAAGCAATCGAAGAACGAGCAAGAACAAGATAAAGGAGCAACTAGAATTGCTGGATATGAAAGACGCACAAAGGGTAGTTGGGGTTCTGAAACGTGAAACCGGCGATCTAACCGATCACGGGTTTACACGGACAAGTAGCATTGGCTAAACTTTTATCTAATCAAAACCCAAATTACAACTGAAGTCTCTAGGGGTATTTATAGCCCTAGGAACGTCCCCAAAGTTTGGAAACTTATTACATATGGAAACTACTAATTATTTCCAAAACAGAATTACTAGAAAATAGAAACTTAGATCCTTAAGCCTTGGCCAGTGCTTCTTTCGGTGGAATAAATATATTATCTTCCATGTAGACATCCTCAGCTTTCCAAAAAGTCCAAGATCATCTAAATCGGAGTTTCCATGTGAAAGATATGCATGTGTGAATCTCGTGCTCCCCTTGAAGTCCGAGTCTGAGTAACACGCATTGTTTTGGTTATTGCAATCTCCTCGGATCGAATCTGGAAGTGTAGCTGCATCCGTTGGAAAGAGGACGTCTCAATCTTTCCAAAAAGTCACGATCATCCAAATCGGAGCTGTCATGTAAAAGTTGTGCACGTTTGAATTTGTTGCTGTCCATGCAGTTCGAATCCGTGTCGAAAATGTGTAGAAGTTAATCTCCACTTTCTCTTGGCACATAAATAACGTCCCAAAATTGTATATTATGTTTTCATTCCCTTGACTTGGTCCCCAATCAACTTCCATGATGTTCCATGCCCTTTTTGCGCTCTCAACGTGTTGCTTGATCCATGTGAGAATTTCTGTAATTGAAATTAAAAGTACCTCATGGTGTAGCATCCATGGTTCAAATAAATAAAATTTAAATCTAACGTAGAAAGCATGCACCTTAGTTTGTTTGCTCACAATCATGGGCATATCCGAGCTAGTGATGTCCTCATCATTCTCTCCTTCTTGGCTACAAACCGTCCTCGGTTTGTTCTTGTATTGGCACTCATTGTAGCTCCTAGCAAAATAGATATCATTGTGCAATATCACTTGTCCTTTTGTTACATTGTGAGTAGAAGGAAACCAACTCACGTTGACATTCGGTTTCGCATGTGTCGGTGAAGAACCATCCTTGATGAAAGGAGACGAAAATGTGAGGTTGTTGAACAGCTTAACATGCTCTCCTTCTTGAAAGCAAACATGTGTTTTTAAATCAAAACAAGAGACTCTCGAGGCAGTAGGATTATATAACATGACTTGCTCGAGGTAATTATTTTCAGGATTTACATGCAATTTCAAATCTGAACATATGTAAATTCTATGCAAAAAGTATATGTCTTGCTTATGGTATGTGCCAAATATATGAAAAATAACATTGGCAGGACATGGCAAATTAAACCTTGCAAATAATTTTTCTTTTAAATAAGTGAGCTCACAAAGATCCATAATTTCAATATATCCCCATGTATTTAAAGATGATAACAATTTAATTTCTTCATTCTCATTAGTAATGTGGAAAACATGTTTAACATCAGCGCTTGAGGAATTAACAATAGAAACAACACGTTCTTCCACTAGTTTTGGTAGGTATATAAGTGAAGCATTAACACACAACTCTTCTTTGTCATTAGGAATTTCAAGCAAATCATCTGTTAACAAAGAAATTTCAGAAAAAGATTCCACTAATGGTTGCTCTATAATAGCATGAATATCTGATGATTGTGTTTGGTGAGGAGCACACTCACCTTGATTAATTTCAGCACATATATTACCTTGCAAAACCTTCTCTGATGATGCAAGTGCATACTTGCTCTCTTTTTCCTGTTCAAAGTTAGTAGAACTAGAGGGCAAAATGATTGGCGTCTTCTCTAAATCAATAGCAATCTGAATTTCAGCTCGACATGCAAGTTCAAACAATTGAAAGAGAGAATTATATGTTTCATGAAGAAGCATTTCCCGAATTTCCTTGTTAAGCCCACGTAAAAACCTTTGTTCAATAGCTTCTTCACATTCATCTATAGCACAACGTAATAAACAAGCATGCATATCATGATAGTATGAGGCAACGCTTTTGCTATCTTGTTTTAAACATTGTAGTTTCTTTAACAGAATATCGGCATAATATGGAGGAACAAACGCATCTCTCAAATATTTCTTTAAGTCTTTCCAAGATTGAGGTATTTTATCATGTCTACAAAGATGTTTCCAATGATATGCAGCATCTTTAACTAACACTTTAGAGGCAGCCATAACCTTTTCTCTTTCAGACATGTTATACTTTTTAAATTCATTATCTACAGCTAGCTCCCATTGAATATATGCCTGAGGATCATAATTTCCTTCAAAATAAGGTATTGTACATTCGAACCTAGCTAGAATTTCATCACATACCTCATATTTATTATGTTGATCTCTCATGTGTCGATGAAGATGTCGATATTGAGCTTCACTATATCCTATCTCCTTGTGTATCCCTGCCATGATTAGTAGTAGACAAGAAACATACAAATTATATGTACGCTCCTATTAACTACAAGATTGTGAAGGCACAACGTCACACTCGCTCAATCCTGTATCAAGCTCTTACAAGTTCTTACCAATGCAAGCATGAAGGTATTGTACACCGACTTAACCACAAACACCACGGAGATTAGATGTATCGATGCTTTGGAAAACACTTGGTTGTACAAGTTGTAGTCAAATCTGTGGAGCTCTAGGTAGGCTGAAATATGTAGCAAGGAAAACTAGAACCACATTAGCATAAGCAAATTGAGTAATTGTTCAATGTCGGTATTGTGCTGATCCTAGGCTTGAACGTACTAGAGACGCGAGCCTAGACACAAACGATACCACCAAACCGCAAAAGGTAGAACTAGCTTTCCTCCTCTTTTGTCACAAGTTTTCTTTCTTCACTTTTTTTTCTGTTCTCTTTTTTTTGGTGCAGTTTTTTTTTCTTTTTTTTTTGAGCACCTTTCTGCCTTTTTTTTCTTTTTTTCTCTCTTTTTTTAAAGAACAACAAATGACAAGGTGACTCGCATAGAACTCCCGAACCTTGTACGTCCCAAAACAGAACGCAAACGACCGAATATGAAGATGACTCTAAAAGGGAAAACACAGATCTAGTTGTAAGCTTTCCAAAAAGTATTAAAACTCTCCAATCCGAGTTTGCATGTGCGATATATGATAGTTTTAGTAACACCTACACAACCTGCCCGAATTCTACCCGAATTCCGGAATAACAAACCGACTAAACAGACCAAAACATGGTGGTAAAAACGTGACAAGAACTCGAAACTCTAAACGAACTAAACGCTAAGACCAGCAACTTCACACGACGATGCAACCAAAAACTCAAAATACCGATACTAAGCAGAACTAGTAATAGGCTCAAAGAGGCTTGGATCTCGGGTAATTTTTTTTGTGTGGCTTTTTCTGGACTGTAGGAAAAAAATGAAATAAAAACTCACCGAGCAACGAAAGCTCTGATACCACTTGATGGAGACTTGATGGGTGGCCCGATCTTTCGGTGAGTTGATAGAGAGAAGATGATAAGTTCGATTGGTGGGAGACGACGTTGACGACCCGACTACAACCGTACGAGACGTTCGTGTTGCGCCTTAGCGATCGATACACCAACTCCAAGGGTTGTTGATCTTATCGGTGATCAACCTTGTTCCTGCAAGCAATCGAAGAACGAGCAAGAACAAGATAAAGGAGCAACTAGAATTGCTGGATATGAAAGACGCACAAAGGGTAGTTGGGGTTCTGAAACGTGAAACCGGCGATCTAACCGATCACGGGTTTACACGGACAAGTAGCATTGGCTAAACTTTTATCTAATCAAAACCCAAATTACAACTGAAGTCTCTAGGGGTATTTATAGCCCTAGGAACGTCCCCAAAGTTTGGAAACTTATTACATATGGAAACTACTAATTATTTCCAAAACAGAATTACTAGAAAATAGAAACTTAGATCCTTAAGCCTTGGCCGTGCTTCTTTCGGTGGAATAAATATATTATCTTCCATGTAGACATCCTCAGCTTTCCAAAAAGTCCAAGATCATCTAAATCGGAGTTTCCATGTGAAAGATATGCATGTGTGAATCTCGTGCTCCCCTTGAAGTCCGAGTCTGAAGTAACACGCATTGTTTTGGTTATTGCAATCTCCTCGGATCGAATCTGGAAGTGTAGCTGCATCCGTTGGAAAGAGGACGTCTCAATCTTTCCAAAAAGTCCACGATCATCCAAATCGGAGCTGTCATGTAAAAGTTGTGCACGTTTGAATTTGTTGCTGTCCATGCAGTTCGAATCCGTGTCGAAAATGTGTAGAAGTTAATCTCCACTTTCTCTTGGCACATAAATAACGTCCCAAAATTGTATATTATGTTTTCATTCCCTTGACTTGGTCCCCAATCAACTTCCATGATGTTCCATGCCCTTTTTGCGCTCTCAACGTGTTGCTTGATCCATGTGAGAATTTCTGTAATTGAAATTAAAAGTACCTCATGGTGTAGCATCCATGGTTCAAATAAATAAAATTTAAATCTAACGTAGAAAGCATGCACCTTAGTTTGTTTGCTCACAATCATGGGCATATCCGAGCTAGTGATGTCCTCATCATTTGTGTATATCTCCTAATCTTGCATAGGGAAACGTGCCTAATCATGTGCTTAACTTGCTGTCCAGATTAATGTTTGCGTGATGTTCGTACTTTTTCAATACTTTCCATAACATCCGGTTGCATGTGATGAAATACTGCTAAGAAGTATTTTTTATTATAAATGTATTTCATCTGTTGATTTAATCTTTGTGCTGTCAGTTGGTTCATCCGCTGTTTTGATTAAATAGATGATATTGAATCTGGTGCTTTAATCTGTGCACTGTTTTTATTTCGGTTGGAACTTCACTGTTTATCATCTTCATGTTTGTTGGTCTGATTAAATGTCTATGAGTTAATTAATCTGTTAATCTGCCTTTAAGCACTGTGTTGGTGTCTTTTTGTTTAGGACACCGATCGTTTTTAGGCTAGACCATTTTAGGTTCTGTTGATCTATTTATTTTTCCTTGTTAGTCAATTGAGGTGCGTTGGGTGTTGGGAGTAGGCCATTGATTCGAATGAATTTTTTAGGCGCCCATTCACCCCCCTCTGGTCGCTACTTTCGGTCCTACAAGTGGTATCAGAGACTGGTTAGGGTTTTTCCATACCTTAACCGGTTCTAAACCCTAGTAGTGATCATGACGTCTACTGGCTAAGGGTGTTCAGTTAGTCACAGATCACGAACAGGCGCTCAAGGTTCTCCATACCTTGGACCCAAAGATCTGGGAGATCAAGGTATCCTCTATCATTGAAAGCACTTCTTATGATACCTTGACCATTTCTGATTTGTTTAGCAAGCTGAAGGCCACCGAGGTTGATACCCAGTTGAGATCAAATCTCACTGGCTCTGGATCAAAATCTCTGGCCCTTGCTACACCTTCTATTGATCCCTCTTCTGTGAGCTGTGCTGGGTTCTCTTTGATGTCTATCACTGAGGACCAGCTTGAGTCTTTGGGAGATTATGATTTGTGTTTGTTTAACAACCAGGTGTGTCGTGTTTATGACAAAAGGATGTTCAAAAGACACGGCACAAAGATCGGATGCTTTGAGTGTGGTGACCCAGGACACTTCATCGCCGACTGCCCCAAGCGCAATGGACACAAGAAGGGCACCGGTGGTGGCTTCCACGACTCCGGCAAGCACGATAGCTCCTCCTTCAATAAGGGCAAGCCAAAGACCAGATTCTTCAGAAAGGCCCTGAAGGACTACCGGCGAGAGAACAAGAAGCGCGACAAGGCCTTCTTCGCTGAGATGGAGAAGAGCTACTCCAAGCGGTCTACATCTTCTTCCTCTTCATCGAGCTCAAGCGATGAGGAGATCATCATCAGGAAGGGGAAGGACAAGGACGATCCAGCGGGCCTTTGCTTCATGGCCTTCGGGGACAGACCGAAGAGCCAATCACATCAGCGCCGAAGATCCCGCAAGAGCTTCTGCTCAATGGCTCTTGGGGATAAGGAAGAGAAGGTGATGGGGGGGAAATGGGTGGCCCGATCTTTCGGTGAGTTGATAGAGATAATGATAAGTTCGATTGGTGGGAGACGACGTTGACGACCCGACTACAACCGTACGAGACGTTCGTGTTGCGCCTTAGCGATCGATACACCAACTCCAAGGGTTGTTGATCTTATCGGTGATCAACCTTGTTCCTGCAAGCAATCGAAGAACGAGCAAGAACAAGATAAAGGAGCAACTAGAATTGCTGGATATGAAAGACGCACAAAGGGTAGTTGGGGTTCTGAAACGTGAAACCGGCGATCTAACCGATCACGGGTTTACACGGACAAGTAGCATTGGCTAAACTTTTATCTAATCAAAACCCAAATTACAACTGAAGTCTCTAGGGGTATTTATAGCCCTAGGAACGTCCCCAAAGTTTGGAAACTTATTACATATGGAAACTACTAATTATTTCCAAAACAGAATTACTAGAAAATAGAAACTTAGATCCTTAAGCCTTGGCCGTGCTTCTTTCGGTGGAATAAATATATTATCTTCCATGTAGACATCCTCAGCTTTCCAAAAAGTCCAAGATCATCTAAATCGGAGTTTCCATGTGAAAGATATGCATGTGTGAATCTCGTGCTCCCCTTGAAGTCCGAGTCTGAGTAACACGCATTGTTTTGGTTATTGCAATCTCCTCGGATCGAATCTGGAAGTGTAGCTGCATCCGTTGGAAAGAGGACGTCTCAATCTTTCCAAAAAGTCCACGATCATCCAAATCGGAGCTGTCATGTAAAAGTTGTGCACGTTTGAATTTGTTGTTGTCCATGCAGTTCGAATCCGTGTCGAAAATGTGTAGAAGTTAATCTCCACTTTCTCTTGGCACATAAATAACGTCCCAAAATTGTATATTATGTTTTCATTCCCTTGACTTGGTCCCCAATCAACTTCCATGATGTTCCATGCCCTTTTTGCGCTCTCAACGTGTTGCTTGATCCATGTGAGAATTTCTGTAATTGAAATTAAAAGTACCTCATGGTGTAGCATCCATGGTTCAAATAAATAAAATTTAAATCTAACGTAGAAAGCATGCACCTTAGTTTGTTTGCTCACAATCATGGGCATATCCGAGCTAGTGATGTCCTCATCAGAAGGGCTCCTCCGATGACTCCGACGATGACGACAATGAAAAGGTATCATCTTATGAACGCGAAATCGTTGATTTACTTGAAAGCAATCGTCAGGAGTTAAAATATCGGGAAAAACTACTTAGAGGGGCTAAGAAGAGGATAGATGAGTTAGAGAGTGAGCTTGTCGTGGCCAACGGCAGAATTGAGAGTCTATCTTCTTCCCCTTGCTTGGGTGATAGCAGTGAGTGCCCAAAGTGTGAGGTGCTTCTGTGTGACCTGTTGACTCTGAAGTCTAGGTACACAGAAAGGGTTGATGAGAGGGACGCTTTGGCCACTGAGCTTGAAAGCGCTCAGCTGGAGCTGAAAGATTTTCTTGAATCTTTTCAGGCCTTCATGCTGAATGCTACAGCAAAAGCCTCCACAAATCATCGGATGACTCTTCTGGTAGAGGAGAGGGACACCCTTCGACGCCAGGCTTCAGATGAGGCTGAGAGGCGAAAGCAGGCCAAAGTAGCAGCTGAAGCGGTGAGGTCCGAGGCAGTCAAGGCAAGAAAAGCCTTGGCCTCGGAGACAGAAAGACATCGAGAGGCACTTCAAGCTTCGAAGAGACCAGGGCGAAGCTGGCGGTGGAGTGTTCTAATCTTCGCGTAGCTAGTCACTCCTTGGAAAACTTCATGGTCCGAGGGGTCGATGAGGACACCTCAAGCTTGACCGCAGTCCTCGAGCAACTAGGGACCGAGTGCTTGGCCCCGGATTTCAACCCCATGACCCAATCGGGGACCGTCTCGAGTTCCTGCGAACGGTTGCTGCAACGGTGGAGACGTCGATGAAAGGCTTTGCGCTGATGGCTAGGCGAGTGGCGGGCCAAGGAGTGCTGCAAATGCTCCACAATGTGGGGTACAACCACCTCGAGGCGGCAACCTCGGTCACGCCGGTGGCCTTTGGAGGCCAACACTTGGTTTTGCCTCCCCAAGATGTCCGCGGAGCATGGCGTCGGCTTCAAGAGCCATGGAAGGCCCAAGGGTGCGAAGTAGTCCTCGACCTCCAATGGATCTCCCGCCTTTGCCGAGCTAGGGCATAAGCCTCGCCAGCTCAGCCTTCAACGTCGAAGCCTCCAATCCCGAAGGTGTAGGCCTCCTTAGGATTTTTGTAATTCGTAGTTGTAGGCTTGTAAACAACTTACCAGTTTATTAATAGAAATGCGGTGGTACTTTATACCTGCCCAGGCTCAGCCTTCGGAAGTTGAGTTCGAAGTACTTGAGGATTTTGAGGAGCTTCGCCAGCTTTGGGTGGTGCTCGATGTAGCTAGGACCAAAGCCCCCCCTCGGTTTAAGATTCCGAGGGGTCCCAAGGGTGAAGCCATTCTCGAAGTAGCCTAGGAGCTGCTGGCTGCCGTGAATACGGAGCCTCTTTGGAGTTCCTCCTCCTCGCTAGACTTAAGCTATTTTGAGGTAGACTTAAGCGGCAAGGGAGTGCAACCTTCGGGTACGGCCTTAATAGGCTCCGAAGCCCTAGACTTCTCTGCCTTCGATGCGACACCGCCTTTGTCTTAGACTTGGACAAACCTACAATGCGAAAGACGAGGTCTATGGGCTTCACAGCGTGGATGGTCTGGCCTGGGGAGATTAGGATCCGACGGGGCTTCGTCCAGTTGAGGGGGCCTTGCCCGAAAGAAGAGAAAGCGAGGGTCGAACATGTCAGGGCCTCGAGCTTGCTTTTTCTTAGGCTTAGATACAAATTACTCGTAATTTTGTTTTCTAAGTGTATTTGTAACATAATTCGTTATTATCATTCAATGAATGAGATTTGTTGCATACTTCGTCTGCATGCTTCGCATGAATTGAGTGTTTTGAACGTTTAGCTTGTCACGCTCGTACTATGCATTTCATTCGCACACTTCGCATACATACCTCGGTCCCCCTTGCGCGTGGCGGCTAGGGACTTAGTCGTTGCTGGTGTGAGCAATTAAGAATGCAAAGTTGTGCGCCTTTTGGTGGCTTCGGACGCTTATATTGTGTTGATCGAAGGCCTCTTTTGGGCTTCGAATGCTTTAATTTGATGCGAAGCAAGGATTCAGCGTGTTCAAATTAAGCGAAGCATGTCTTCGGCATGCTTGGTTTTGGATAGTATGTGCGAGCAAGGCTCTGAAGCGCATTTAGATTTTAGGCGAAGCATGACTTCAATATGCCTAAATCGTAGACTAGATTTTGACACGCGAAGCAAGGCTTCGGAGTGTGTTTAGATAGCGAAGCAAGGCTTATGAGATTGATTCTCTAATGAGAATGGAATGGGTGGTGTGGATTTCACCAAACCTATGATAACGTGAGCCACCTTCGACTCTGAGCCACCTTCGACTCTAGGTCAAATTCGACCTTGGGATGCTTCGGGTACGGAACCCAGAATCCCTAGACGCATCGGGCTGGTGGCCCGGAGTCCTTTATGTTACTGCTACGGGCCCGGAGGCGCTATGTAGCCTTCGGAGGAGCGCTCTGGTTTAAAATAGATCGAAGTAATGCTTTGGTCCTCATCAATACAAAGCGGCAACCTCGATTCAGAACAAGGCCTTGACTTCAGATCTTGATAAGGACACGGCAAGGCTTTAGTTTTTAACAAAGAGAAGCAAGGCTTCGACAATCAATAGAACGAAGCGAGGCTTCAAGTTTAAATAAAGTGAAGCGAGTGCTTCGGATTTAATAAAATGGAGCAGGGCTCGGGGGTTTAATAGAATGAAGCTAGGTTCAGCTTCTTAGTAAAACGAAGCAAAGCTTCGAGCTGTGCACATACCTCGGGAGACTTGAGTTGGTCCGGAAATTGAGGGCTTCGCGTGATTGAAGAGTTTGCCTCGTAGCCCCCTGGGCTTCGGAGTCCTTCGATGCGCGTCAAGAGCCCCTTGCCAAAGGGTGCACTCCGAGGCACGAGGAGTGACAGAAGGCGAGAAAGGCCTTCGAGCTACACTCGAAGCCCCTTGCCGAAGGGTGCGCGGAGTCATGGGACTTCGAAGCTCCCCCTCAAGCGTACTTCGAGATACAAGCAGTGGGAGAGAACTTAGCTTTTAGTACTATGTTCCCCACGGATGGCGCCAACTGTTGTAGCAATTGCGTTAGCTACAGCAGGTTTTTGTGTGTATATGGTGTATAGAGTGAACCTCGAGGGGTTCTCATAGAGGGAGATAAGATTTATACTGGTTCAGGCCTCTCCGAAGGGATAATAGCCCTATGTACAGTCTACAGTGGATTTGACATAGTTTTGCCTCTATTGAGCCTGAGTATTACAAGGGCATGACCCTGCTTTTATAGGTACGCAGGCCAAAGAAAAAGACCAAATTGCCCTCTACAAGCCGTAGGATTATAGGGGCAAAAAGGCGTGGGATCGGAATGGCGACTAGAGGGGGGTGAATAGGCGCCTCGACACTTTCTCGCGAATGTGATGGCCTAATCAAATCACCTAACGCACCTCTAAAAACACAGTTTCAAGTTTTAATCCAATCAGTATAAAAATTGAGCTCACAAGATAGAAAACCACCAAAGAACTTTGTTTCAAGAATTTTAATCGACAAATGTCACAACACTCACACAAGATATCAATCCAAGTTTATAAAAGTGAATCAACTTGATTCAATTCAGTCTCAAATGTAATCCCTATATTTCTGAAATTTGTCGGACGATGAATAGTAAAAATGACTACCAACAAAGTTCATTAGTCAAATTTTGGTTCAGTTGCAAGTTTCAATTCAGCACTCATGTTTTGAATCTGATTGAATACTTCAAAATTCAGTAATTGATTTCAGCACTTGATAAACAGATCTTGTACTCACTGATCAGAAATTGTCAAACCAGCTGTATTCAGGATTTTCAATATACTTCAGAATCAGAACGCTTGTAGATCAACCACACAGCAATTTCAATATACTGAACAACAATTTCAGAACGCTTGTAGATCAACAACACAACAAACTGTAACACATCCAACAAGTGACAACACTTACTGAATCAGAACATGAACTTCACTTCACATTATACATCTCAAGCAACTAGATTAAAAATGCTGAACAGAACAAAATTTGAATATTATCACAGGTTCTTAAAAATCATTACTCAACTGATTCGGAAAACATTAGTCTAGAATTCAGGTGTAGATCAAACAACACACACAAAAACAGAACTGAAAATGTATATGAAGTTTAGCTCAACCAGGGAAACAGTACTGAATTGATTCTGTTTCAATTGCAGAAAACCACAGAATTCAGATATATTTGATTGAAACTCAAATGCTGAAAACAGAGTCACTAGCTTGAACTAAAGTGAACTGATCAGCACAATAAATCAATTCAGAGAACTCTTCTCTCAGAAATTTGCTCTGAACTCAGATTACCAAAACAGGATTCAAATCACTGTCAAATACTCAAAACAACCTGACTTGATTTTATTCAACATCCAAACTCAGTAGCAGAAGAACTTGACACATTCTGGACCAATAGACAAATGAAATATCAACACATAAAACTGGATGAACTGAGGAACTGAACTATATCTAACAGCATAACAGATATTCAAGATTAGCAATAAAACAGTTCAAACTAAACTAAGGGCTAGACACTCATAGTAAATTCTTAAAAACGGATCCAAGCCTACTGGATTTTCATGACAACAATGATCAGTAATTCAGGATGAATCCAGATGAGACCACAGGACAGATTCAATAGATGATTCTCTGAAAAACAGTCGACCAAGTACCTTTCAACAGAGTTCTATTTCAGAACAAGGAAAAATACTGCTCAACAAAAACACTAGCAGAAACCAAGTTCAATTCATTCATATATCACACAGATATGGTCAGAACTAATTCATACATACACACTAGATCACATAAATGCAACTGAACTGCACACAAAAACTAGATGAACATAAATCTCTTAACTGCTGTAGCTAATACATGAAAGTCCTGTGAACCCTAAACATATTTAGATTTGAGTATTACTCCAAAATAATTTGACCATCATTCAACCATGAGATTACTCAAGAAATGCTCCAAGAACCAGCCATGATGTTGATGAACACTTGAAGAATCAATTCATCAATCATGTGGGGAGCAAAACAAAAACTGAACCACTTTTCAGAACAATTTTTCCAGCACAGTGGTGCCTACTTTGAGCAGCAAAATAATTCAGAATACATCACAGAAACATGTTGTAACTTTCGAAAATGAATCATTCAAACTATTCCCAACAAAAGTTACATAAACTTCAACATCAACTTCTACACTAGATTCTCCAGAAAACACATCACAAAAATAATTTTTCGACCATAGAAATTAACTGCGCTGGAAGCAGACTTACAGTGAATAGTATTTGCCGAAACTACTGTGCAGAATCTGAAAATCTGCTGGAAATCACTATTCCCCATCCGGATTTCTTCAAACTGAAGTTTTCTCAAGTATTTTTATTGCAAAATTTGTCTCTCAAGTGCTCTAATGGTTCAGCCAACATGGGGGGATAATATCCTACCAACTCCTCTTCTAGAAGCCCCCATTTGACACATAGACCCTTAGTAATTTCAGAATTAGCAATTCTGAAAATTACCCTATAAAACCTAAAAGAAAAATTACAATTAGACTCTCCTTTTAATACATTTTCAGAGTAAAACCACTCTAAAAATATACCAAAAGGCTACACTACAATACTGAAAATTTAAACTAAAACTAGACTCTTATTTATTGAATTAACAAAAACATTAAACATTTCGACGGTTTTCAACAAAAACCGACAAAGCCTCTCAACCCTTCGACTCGTGACACCGCTTCGCGACTCGGAGCGCTAGCAAGCCACTTTTGTTCCCGATCCCCTCGAGCCGCCAGAATGCTTGTCCTGGCATCCCTCTCGTGAACTCGGTCAACAGACCGTCGTAGTCATCCATCCATCCAAGTCTCGCTCCGTCTCTTCGTGCACTCTTGAGATCTTCTCCAACTTCGCCCGGCCTCCTTGATCCTCCGGCATCAAGCTCCCCACTCGACCCTCGATCACCAGCCATCGACAGTCAGTCAGCATCTCCTCCCTGCACAAACAAGATAAGCCAAAACAAGAACGCGATGCACCGCCGAAACCCTCGGCAGCCAAACCTCCACACCACATCGAAACCCTCAATGCACTCTCAACCACTCAACCGTTCAGATGCTCATCCTTGTCAATCACTTATCATCCAGACCAAAACCACCCTTAGTTTCTCAAAAGGGAAAAAGGCTAGACTACTATACATGCAGCTTTATAGCTTTACAGACATGGCAAATAAACATCACTTCGGAAGCATACTAGGGGCGAGGGGACCCCGGTATGGTTTTACACTGTAGTGAAGCAAGGATATTTTTCTAGTTCGAAGTACTTGTCGGAATCCTGTATGCGGAGGCAGTTGAGGGTACTCCGAAGTGAACTCCAAAGAGCACTCCGAACTGGGCTTTGAACTGATTCTCGGAGGAGAGCTCCAAAGGAAGCCGAAGGGGTCTCGGAGGTTTGGCTCCAAAAGCGACCGGAGGGATCCTGCAGGCTGGACTCCGGAGAGAGCCTGGAGGCTAGACTCCAGAGGACTCCAGAGGGAGCCTGGAGGACAAGCCTGGCTGCTACGTGGAATTAACTTCGTCAGGAGGGACTCTGCTTCGTCTTCATCCTTCGACGGTGTTAGGCTCCGGGACCGAGGCCTTCGGAGGCTGACGTCATTTGGCCCCTGTTCAAGGGAAAACTAATTCCCCCAACAGCCTCTGAAAAGCAAGAGCACTTATAGCAACCAGAATTATAATAAAAACAGATTCCCAAGTTGCTGCAGGGCATGTTGAAAAAACTTCCAAGCTAGGAATCCACATCTTGCAAAATACTTAGATGAAATCCGCATGACAGGAGCATTTTTAAATGAATTTCTATCTGAAGCATCCCTCGAGCAGATAATCAGCTTGCAGATGTCTTAGCGAAGGCCGCAGCCAGAGCATTGGATGTGCAAGAAGGTGCTTTTTATGAAGAACTTGTTAAACCTTCAGTGCATCAACTGCCCTCCACAGAGGTCCTTTGCATTCTAGTCACTGATTGGTGGACCCCAGTTTTGGATATTTGGCAAAACAATACATCTTCGCTAGAAGGTCCAGATTTCCGAAGGCTCCAAGCAAGGGCTTGAAATATGAGCTTGTCAACAGAATACTTTATAAAGCCGGAGTATGTTCTCCCTTACTCCGATGCATCTCACAACCCGAAGACCAAGATATACTTCGGGAGAGTCACGTAGGCCTATGTGGTAGCCATCTAGCCCCTCGTGCTCTACGAGGAAAACACTTCGCCAGGGGCTTTATTGACCAGTAATTGTAAGAGATGCAGAAGCATTGGTTCAAACTTGCCAAGGGTGCTAGTGGATGGGTAGACGGAGACATCGTCCACCGACACCTCTTCAAGTTATTGCTCCGGTATGACCAATGACGCGATGGGGAATAGATCTCATCGGCCCTTTTCCAATGGCAAAAGGAAGCTTGAAGTTTGCGGTGGTAGCAATCGAATACTTTTCTAAATGGGTCGAAGCTGAACCCTTAACTGCTATCACCTCAAGAAATGTGAAAAAATTCTTTTGGCAGAATATAATTTGCAGGTTCGGAGTGCCTAGGGAATTAACAGTCGATAATGGCACCCAATTTGAAGCCGAACGTTTTAAGGAATTTTGCGAAGGTTTGGGCATCAAGTTATGCTTCGCAGTTGTTTGCCACCCCCAATCCAACGGAGTCGTCGAGCGGGCAAATGGAAATATTCTCTCTGGTTTGAATCGAAGTATTGTTGGGCTGGCAAAGGGGTTGTGGACTAAAGAGCTTCCTAAGATTTTATGGTCTATTCGGACCACTCAAGCTAGGTCCATAGGATTCACCCCATTCAGACTGTTATTCAGAGATGAGGCTATGACTCCTACGGAGCTTAAAGGTGGATCCCTTCGTGTAACGGAGCCTGAAGATGATGATGAAAGGAACACTTCGCTGGACTTGTCAGAAGAAACAAGGTTTCGAGCTGTCGCCAATCTGATGAAGTACCAAGGCCAAACGAAGGCATGGTATGACCCGAAGATAAAAGTGAATAAACTTAGCCCAGGTCACTTGGTGCTGCGAAGTGTAATTGCTCCGGGGAAGCTAGGAAACAAATGGGAAGGACCATATATTATCCTACGCTCAGGGTGCCCCAGATCTTTTAAATTAGCTAATTTAGAAGGGGAAGAATTAAAGCATGCATGGCATGTGGAGCACCTTAAATGTTATTACGCTTAGGGGCTCCTTGTAATCAATTGTAAAGTACCTTTCTAAAATAAATAAAGATGGAGGTTCGAATTATGCTTACTCTTCAAATATTCCTTACCCCTGGTGGACACATCAGGGGAACGTAGATGTTTGCGGAAGTAAGCATCTTTCAACGAAACCCAGTAAACGACCTTTGAACCATCAGTTCAAGGATTTCATAAAAGAGCCGAAGGTGGCCAAAACCTACGGATTCTAGCATTCGGTTTGATAGCATCCGTACAAGAGTCTAAGGACTTTAAAAGAACAGATTTCTGTTCCTTCTGGTTCAAAGCATCTATAAAAGAGCTGAAGGTGGCCAAATGTAGGACAGGAATTAGCGACCAGAAGGGAGTGAATGGGAGCCTAAAAATTTCTTGCTAAACTATATCGAAATCCCAACACCCAACGAACTTAACCGGACAAACAATATTAGTAAAGTAAATTACTGGTACTCTAGTTGTCTAGCCTAAAGATGACCGGTGTCCTAATTTAAATGATATTAAAGGTGAACTAAAAAGAATCACTGCAGTAAATAAAAATGGGTACTAGAAATATTTAATGACGCAAAAAAACACTAAATATCTTAATAAAATATTCAGATTGCATTCTAAAAATAAAATATTAATTAACTGAACAAAATATGGATCAACCAAAAATTAATTCAGAAATAACCTAAAAATATTGCACGTAAAAATAGAATAAAAATATTACTGCGACTAATAATAAATTTTTCTTTTTTATATATGAGCAGATTAAACAAACTAATTTAAATAACTAATACAAGATAACAAATAAGCAGATTAAAGATTAATATCTAGCAGATAAAAAATATCTACGAAAAATACTAAAAAACAATATTTAGTTAATTAACTAACTAAAAATTAGCAGATTAAAAACTAGATAAATATTGATTTAATTAAACCTAACAAAAAATAGGAGATTAGATTAAAACTTACCTGATCCATCCACGCGAACTCCGCTTCCTTGCGCTCAGCTTCCTTGCGCCGAACGCCGTTCCTGACTTCTGCTGCCCACGCCAGCGATTAGACAACACAACAGTCGTGCCGTCTGCTGCTACGCAGGGCTAGACGGCTGTGTTTGCTTCCGATTGAAAATACCAAGTCGCTGCAGCTTTCCCTTGGAATCTGTGCGCAAAAAGTTGCCTTCAATGATGCTGGCTGCAGCAAAGCAGCTTTCCTGTCGTGCCTGTTAATCGGATGCAGCACGTCATGCGATGTGGGGCCGGGAAACTGACGCGTAGCAGCGAGCGGAGACTGGCGACCGCGAGCGGAGTCCTGGAGGCGATTACTAGCAAGCCGGATAGGCGCGGCCGACGAGTAAAATGAAAACGTCGACAACGGTGGTGTAGATCTAAAACGGAGGAAAAATAGGAGATGAAAATTTGTTGTGGACTGAAAATAATCTCGGGAAAACAGTCATCTACCCCAGGGGGATAGGGGCCTATTTATAGGCGACTCCTAATACATGAAAAGACTAATTTACCCCTAGGGTAAAATAACACTGACTCTAAAATAAATTCCGAAAATTACTAAAATATTCTTAGAAAAATCACCTGACTCAACTAAAAATATTCTAAACTTAAAAACTAAATATTAATATCCTAAAAACGAATTAATCATAGATTGTCAGTTTGCACCAAAACTGACAAAGCGTCCACCGTCTTCGCACCGGGAACCCGGATTGGGCTAACCCGACCCCACAGCTTACTCAGCCCGGCAATCGCTCGCCACCCGTGTACCTGAGTCAAACCTAGTCATAAGACTAGTGGATCATCTGCCGCTCCTAGCCATGTACCCGGATTGGGCCAGCTCGACTTCGCGGCTCCTCTGCTCGGCCGTCGCTCACTGCCCGTGTACCTGAGTCACATGCGCCTCAGACTCGGCAGGTCTTCATCTCTCCCTTCCTTTGACTTCTGTTGACAATTACTCATCACATCTGAAAAACCATATTCTTCAACATGGTTTCTCAATCTCCCCCTTGATGAGTGCATTGTCAACACCCTTTTCAGCTCATCTCCATAACCTGCAAAACATATGGAAACAGGAAAACAAAAACAAAAGAAAATAGAAGAGAGAAAATAAAAGTTTAACCCTAATGACCAAAAGCCAAACAGAAGCAAGAAAAATTGTCATAATGGTTAACACAAAATAAAGCCTCAAAAACATGTGCAAATCTCAGAATTACCAACAAGAATAAACTCCCCCTGAAATAAATCCCAGAGAAAACCAAAAATATATCCAAAATTTCTCCCCCTTGTTGACAATTGGACTCATCAAGTGAGACTAAATGCACTTTAAAGAGACAAAAACACAAACTCCCCCTAAAATGCAGCTCCCCCTCACAATATGCCATGAATGCAGATGGGGTGCAGGTGGAGTCTGAAAAGCATGCTTCTTAGATATGATTAACTACAATTACAACATCTAGCAGGTATAGCAAAAAATATACTGTCTGAGATACATGACATGATCAGTGCAATAGATGATATCTAAAGAGAGTCATTAGCACGCATTTTTCGATTTTTGTAAATAAAAGCATCACCACATTTTCTAGTTGACAAGCAAAGTAAAGCATGAGATGCAAAAGCTAACAGATATCTACCAAGATAAGCATTGTCCAAAACAAAATGCTTCAGCAAACTTGTCAATTTTTTTTAAAAAATTTTCAGACTTTTTCTTTTTCCTTTTTATTTTTCATTTCTGTCAGGGGTTATTTGCATGTCAAACCTTATGCTAACCGACCAAGTCAAGCCTAGGCCAGAACTGGACCATCAGAAGCTTAAGACATTGGTCTCAGCATACATTACACCGTCCTAGTTCATACCAAAGTGCTATGGTAAGCAGTCCAGAACAATGCAATGCGACAAAGCAAACCCACCTGGATCTTTTCTAATAATCATAAAAATGCATAAATTTTTTAATTTTCTGAATTTTTTAATCATTTTTATAGCACATTTTTCATATTTAAAGCACATAAATATCCAAGTTTCATATCTGCATCTAAGTAAGGATCTAGCTACAAGGCATGTAAAAGATAGCGAAAGCATTCAGCCTACACATGTTAGTTACCAGAAGCAATGTTGATCATTTTTCAATTTTAAAGCATAAAAGCCATGCATATGACAAATATCAGATATATCATGTGAACTGAAACAACACATTATCATCGACATGTAATCAAAAGAATATACTAGCTAGAGAAAGTAAAGCAGATTAATCATATAACAGAAGCAAACTCGAAATGTGATTAATGATTATGCATGATATGAACGCACACAAAAAGACTCAATAAAAATAAAAAAATAAAGTAACAACTGACTCAAAGTATCCTAGAAAGGATACACAACTCCCAAATCCCCTCGTAAACGCTCAAAAGTAGACTGATCTAGGGTTTAGTAAAAATATCAGCCAACTGCTGATGGGTATCAATATGTATAAGATCAATGACTCCTTTCTCATATTGATCCCTTAGAAAGTGAAAGCGCACATCAATATGTTTGGTTTTTGAATGAAGACATAGGTTTTTTCCTACACTAATTGCACTAGTGCTATCACAAAACAAAAGAACTCGCGAAGGAAAGAATAACCCAAAATCCCGCAAAGTAGAAATCATCCAAACTAACTGAGAACAACAACTAGCAGCAGCTAAATACTCAGCCTCAATAGTAGAAAGCGCAACTCCATATTGTTTTCTAGAGGACCAAGAAACAAGTGAAGAATGAAGAAGCTGGCAAGTACCAGAAGTAGACTTGCGATTGTAGGACCGAAAGTAGCGACCAGAGGGGGGGTGAATGGGCGCCTAAAAATTTCTTGCTAAACTATATCCTAAACCCAACACCCAACCAAACTTTACCTGACAAATAATATTAGTAAAGTAAATTACTAGTACTATAGTTGTCAAGCCTAAAGATGACTGGTGTCCTAATTAAAATGATATTAAAGCTAAACTAAAAATAATCACTACAGTAAATAAAAATGGGTACTAGAAAAATTTAATGACCTAATAAAAACACTAAATATCATAATAAAATGTTTAGATTGCAATCTAAAAATAAAATACTAATTAACTGAATAAAATATGGATCATCCAAAAATTAATTCAGAAATAACCTAAAAATATAAAATACTACTGCAACTAATAAACTTTTCTTTACTTTTTATATAAGCAGATTAAATAGATATAAATAAAAATATGCGATTACTAAAAATAATTTGGCAGATTAAATTAGCACGAAATTTCTAAACAAATTTTCGCTATTTAATTAATAGATGATTATCTCTAAAATGATCTACTAAAAAATAGCGGATTAGAAAACTAACTAGCGTCATGAGTCGCCGCGCGCCGTTGAAAAATATTCATCGTCGTGGAAAACAAGTGCCTACGCCCACTGTGAATCTATGTCAAAAAAAAACGAAAGCAAAACACCACAAAAATCAACCGTGAGAATGCCCTGGGCGTGTGGTCTCGTCCTTGCCGCCGCCTGGAACGAAACAAAACAGCATGATAAAAATCGCTGGGGAGAGATGGCCGTGGTTTTGGCTGCCGTGCGCCCGCCGTGCAAAAGCCACAACAGGAAAAGCGCCTGGCGCTTAGCGTAGGTGCGCCGTGCTACAGCACGGCCTTGCCTCGAACCGCGTCCCGCCGACAATCAGAAGAAAAATGAAGACGACGAATTTTCTTTTGGATTGTAGATTGATCTATTGGAAAAACAGTCATCTATCCCTAAGGGGATAGGGGCCTATTTATAGGCAAATTCTAATACATGAAAAGACTAATTTACCCTCGGGTAAAATTAAACTGACTCTAAAATAAATTCCGAAAATTACTAAAATATTCTTAGAAAAATCACCTGACTCAAATAAAAATATTCTAAACTTAAAAACTAAATATTAATATCCTAAAAACGAATTAAACATATATTGTCAGTTTTACGCCGAAACTGACAAAGCGTCCACCGTCTTCGCACCGGGTACCCAGATTGGGCCGACAAGACCCCGCAGCTTCCTCAGCCCGGCAATCGCTCGCCACCCGTGTACCTGAGTCAAACCTAGTCAACAGACCAGTGGATCTTCCCACGCTCCTAGCCATGTACCCGGATTGGGCCAGCCGACTCCGTGGCTCCTCTGCTCGGCCATCGCTCACTGCCCATGTACCTGAGCCACATTCGCCTCAGACTCGGCAGGTCTTCATATCTCCCTTCCTTTGACTTCCATTTACAATCACTCATCACATCTAGAATATCAAAACCATATTCTCCAACATGGTTTCTCAATCTCCCCCTTGATGAGTGCATTGTCAACACCCTTTCAGCTCATCTCCAGAACCTGCAAAACAAGTGGAAATAAGAAAACAAAACAAAAGAAAATAGAAGAAGGAAAATAAAAATTTAACCCTAATGACCAAAAGCCAAACAGAAGCAAGAAAAATGGTCATTATGGTTAACCAAAAATAAAGCCTAACTGATATCTACCAAGATAAGCATTGTCCAAAACAAAGTGCTTGTTGGGGGAATATACTTCCCCTGTACAGGGGCCAAATGACGTCAGCCTCATGCAGCCTTCGGCCCGGAGCCCAACGCTGTCGAGGCCCGTTTCCACTACAAGAAGTTGTTCCCCAAACCTCAAGTTCGGGACGGAGCTAGTCCCGGACCCTCTCCGGCCGGTTCGAAGGCCCCGCGCCGTAGGCCGCCCTCCGAGTGAAGGGCGCCGGAGGCCGCCCTCTGGAGGCTGCCCTCCAGGAGCCCAGTTTGGAGGCTGCCCTCCGGAGCCCAGTTCGGAGGCCGCCCTCCGGGAGCCCAGTTCGGAGGCCGCCCTCCAGAGCCAAGTCCGGAGGCCGCCCTCCGAGAACCCAGTTCGGAGGCCGCCCTCCGGAGCCAAGTTCGGAGGCCGCCCCCCGGAGCCCAGTTCGGAGGCCGCCCTCCGGGAGCCCAGTTCGGAGGCAGCCCCCCGGAGCCCTGTTCGGAGCATGCTTCGAAGCCCCCTCTCCGGGGTGCACTCCGGAGCCTTCCTCCCAGCCTCCGTCCCTGGTGTGTCGTTTAGCTGGTCAAAGCCTGGCATAGCTTGACACGTCTGTAAAGATGTAAAGCTATAAGGCTGTGAGGTACTTTTGTATAGTAGCTAGCTCTCTTTCCCTGTTTACCCCTATGAGCCTAGGGGCTTGTAGAGGGTATTTTGGTCTTTTCCTTAGGGCATGCGCGCCTATAAAAGCAGGGCCAAGCCCTTGTAACAGGACACATTCTCCAGGGGGCCAAGGGACCCTGGAATTATTGCTCCATACTAGGGCACACCATGCCAAATCCACCACAACTGGACGTAGGGCTATTATCTCCTAGGAGAGGCCCGAACCAGTATAAACCTTATTCTCCCTCTGTTAGAACCCTTAGAGGTTCATTCTCCACATCACACTCCACCACAGAAAAACCTGCTGGAACTAACGCAATTGCTCCAACAGTGCTTCAGCAAACTTGTCATCTTTTTAAATTTTTTAGACTTTTTCTTTATATTTTTCATTTCTGCCAGGGGTTATTTGCATGTCAAACCTTATGCTAACCGACCAAGTCAAGCCTAGGCCAGAACTGGACCATCAGAAGCTTAAGACAGTGGTCTTGGCATACATTACACCGTCCTAGTTCATACCAAAGTGCTATGGTAAGAAGTCCAGAACAATGCAATGCGACAAAGCAAACCCACCTGGATCTTTTCTGATAATCATAAAAATGCATAAATTTTTTAATTTTCTGAATTTTTTATCATTTTTATTGCACAATTTTCATATTTAAAGCATATCGATGTCCATGTTGCCTATCTGCATCTAAGTAAGGATCTAGCTACAAGGCATGTAAAAGATAGCGAAAGCATTCAGCCTATATATGCTAGTTACCAGAAGCAATGGTGATCATTTTTTAATTTTAAACCATAAAAGCCATGCATATGACAAATATCAGATATATCATGTGAACTGAACCAGAACATGATCATTGACAGGTAATCAAAAACATATACTAGCTAGAGAAAGTGAAGCAGATTAATCATATAAGAGAAGCAAGCTCAAAATGTGATTTATGATTATGCATGATATGAACGCACACAAAAAGACTCAATAAAAAAATAAAAAAGAAAGAAAAAAATGACTCAAAGTATCCTAGAAAGGATACACAACTCCCAAATCCCCTCGTAAACGCTCAAAAGTAGACTGATCTAGGGGTTTAGTAAAAATACCAGCCAACTACTGATGAGTATCAACATGTATAAGATCAATGACTCCTTTCTCATATTGATCACTCAGAAAGTGAAAGCGCATATCAATATGTTTGGTTTTTGAATGAAGACATGGGTTTTTCCCTACACTAATTGCACTAGTGCTATCACAAAACAAAGGAACTCACGAAGGAAAGAATAACCCAAAATCCCGCAAAGTAGAAATCATCCAAACTAACTGAGAACAACAGCTAGCAGCAACTACATACTTAGCCTCAGTAGTAGAAAGTGCAACTCCAGATTGTTTTCTAGAAGACCAAGAAACAAGTGAAGAACCAAGAAGCTGGCAAGTACCAGAAGTAGATTTGCGATCCAGCCGACACCCACCAAAATCAGCATCCGAAAAACCAGCTAAATCAAGAGACAATGACACAAAATAATAAAGACCTAAATCAGGAGCATATGTCAGATACCTGAAAATACGTTTCACATCCTGCCTGTGAGATGCGCGTGGCGAAGACTAAAAACGCGCACACACACCCATGACAAACTGAATGTCCGGTCTCGTCGCAGTCAAGTATAGTAGCGAACCGATCATCCCTCGATACTCTCTGTCATTTACCTTGACGTCGTCTTCGTCCTTGTCCAGACCTCCAGATGTGCCCATTGGGGTCATCTATGGCTTTAGCTCTCCACCAAAATCAAATTTCTTTAGCATGTCCCGTGTATACTTACCCTAGTGGATGAAAATGCCGTCCTTGGTCTGTTTGATCTGGAGCCCTAAAAAGTAATTGAGTTCTCCCATGAGACTCATCTCAAACTCACTACGCATCTGCTCAGAAAACTTGGAAACAAGCTCATTAGTAGAACCACCAAAAATAATGTCATCCACATAAATCTGAGCAACCAATAAGTCTGCGCCATCTCTAAGCAAAAAAAGAGTCTTGTCCACAAAACCCATCACAAAACCTTTCTGCAACAAGAATTGCTTCAGGCGATCATACCAAGCCTTAGGGGCCTGCTTCAGACCGTGTAAAGCCTTCTGCAACTTGTAAACATGTCGTGGAAATTTAGGGTTCTCGAAACCGGGGGTTGCTTAACATAGACCTCCTCCTCTATATACCGGTTTAAAAAAGCACTATTGACATCCATCTGATGAAGCTTAAAACCTTTAGAAGCAGCAAAAGCCAAAAGAATACGAATGGAATCAAGGCGAGCAACAGGGGCGAAAGTATCTTCAAAATCAATACCTTCTTTTTGGCAGAAACCCTGTGCCACTAATCGAGCTTTGTTGCGCACCACTACACCATCTTCTCCTTGTTTGTTCTTAAACACCCACTTGGTGCCTATGGTGTTGCATCCAGGTGGCAGCTCAACTAGCGTCCAAACCCGATTGCAAACAAAGTTTTCAAGCTCTTCTTGCATGGCGTTTATCCAATTTGAATCAGAAAGAGCATGAGAAACATCTCGGGGCTCAAAGCTAACAACAAAAGCAGACTCAGCAAACATAGCAAGTGAACCAATGGAGGAACGTAAAGATCTCTCTATAAGATCACCTATGATGAGCTCTAAAGGTGATCACGCTGAACTGCTCGTGATCCTAGGTGATCTGTAGTCACCTCACTAGAGTCCACAACTGACTCCTCTGAACTCGACTGAGAAGTCATCTCACCGGAGTCAACACCTGGCACCTCTGGACTCGGCTGAGGAGGCTCGATCGAAGTAGAAGGAGTAATTAGAGGTCCGTTCTTATCCTCAGTCAAAGTCTCAGAAGGTGTGGGGTCTGCAGGCGGTGCGGAGGGCCCACCCTAATCATTAGCAGGAGGGTCATCATCTTCCTCGAAGATGGACTCTCCAAGCTCATCATCTCCAGAAAGCTCAAAAGAAGGAGTCGGTGAGGGCAAAGACTCATCAAAGGAAACCTCACACGTCTCAACAAGCATCTAGGAGTCTAGGTTCCAAACACGAAAGCCTCGTGAATGTAAAGCATAACCTAGAAAGATTCCATCCCAGCAACGAGACTCAAACTTGTCCAAATGCCCTCCCTTCTTAAGCACAAAGCACTTGCATCCAAAAGCTCGCAAGTGACTCACCTTGGGCTGTCTACCAAAACACAACTCATATGATGTTTTACCTAAGTAAGCTCTAAGAAAAATGCGGTTGGCAATATAGCAAGCTATGTTCATTGCTTCAGCCCAAAAACGCCTAGGAGTCCTATGCTCATCAAGCATCGTCCTGGCCATCTCGTCAAGCGTGTGGTTCTTTCGCTCCACAACGCCGTTCTGTGGGGGAGTGTAAGGAGCAGATAACTGATGATCAAGACCCTGATCACTACAAAAATTGACGAACTGAGAGTTCTTAAACTCAGATCCATTGTCTGAACGAATTGCTCGCATCAGACCATTATTCTCGTTCTTCAGCTTCAAAATCAGGTCATGAACATACTGAAAAGTCTCATCCTTAGACTCTAGAAAGTAAACCCACGAAAATCGAGAAAAATCGTCAACTATCACAAGGGCGTACCACTTCCCACTGACTGAGCGTACTCGAGCTGGACCTACTGTGTCCATGTGCAACAGCTCTCCCGGGTACGAAGCCATCACCTTAGTCACAGGTGCCTGAGAAGCAACAACCATTTTTCCATGATGACAAGGATGACACACTAGATCCTTCTCTATCTTAAGCTTAGGCAATCCTCGGATAAGATCCATAAAACTCAATCTAACACGTAGATCAAAGCTCAAATGGCCTAACCTTCTATGCCACTTCCATAACTCAAAGGAGGATCCGGCCATCAGGCAGCGAGAAAGGCCATAAGAACTAGAGAAATCAATACGAAAAACCTTACCGAAAGGTAGGACCCGACAAACTAAAGATCCTCTAGAGTCGACAACAGAAGACATGCCCTTCTTAAAGCGCACTTCTAAACCATCCTCAAGCAGTTGCGAAACAGAAATTAGATTAAAGTTTAGGTTGTTCTTGGATCACTCCATCCTTGGGCTGACTATCCTTAAAGGACTCAGTGGAGTGAGTCTTGGGATATCTCTGTTCGGGAGTCATCTTACTCCACTCCACTTCACGGCTAATGGCGCTCTCAAAATCAGCCTTGGTATATGTGTAACCTACTCCAAAACCATCCTGTCTCTTGAACTGCTGGATCATCATGCCGAGTTGTGGCTCTCTAGCACTAATCCAACTTAGGATCTGATGGAGGTAAAAGTTCTTGTTCTGAACATCAGCTAGCTCCTCTCTCAAAGAAGCTAACACCTCCACCTGAGACAAGCAGATCTCACACTCTTTATTAGCTTCGATAGACTTCTCAGCATTTAGCTTGATCAACTCCATTCTAATGGACAGGCAGTTCTCACAAACAGTGGATGGAGCTGACAAGGTCTCAAGCTCTAGCTTAGTCTTCTCCAACTCACCTCTCACTCTAGCTAACTCGCTCAACTGCTCATCACTTTTGGCTCTCAGCTCAGCTATATTAGCTAAATGAGATGGGCAGTCTACACAAGGTGCGACGACAGTGGCATGAGCATCTTTTAGCTCCTGCTGAGCGCTCTCAAGCTCAGTGGCCAATGCGTCTCTCTCATCTACTCTCTCTGTGTACCTAGACTTAAGAGTCGTCAGGTCACACAACATCACCTCACAGTTAGGGCACTCACCACTATCACCCAAGCAAGGGGAAGAAGACAGACTCTCAATCTTGCCATTTGTTGTGGCAAGCTCACTCTCAAGCTCATCTATCCTCTTCTTAGCCCCTCTAAGCAGTTTCTCCCTATACTTCAACTCCTGACGGTTCTGTTCTAATAAATTAACAACTTATTGTTCATAGGATGATACCTTCTCATCGTCATCGTCGTCGGAGTCGTTGGAGGAGTCCTTTTCTTTCTTCTCCCAAAGTGCCATTGAGCAGAAGCTCTCGGGGGGTCCTTGGCTGACACGTGAGTGTCTCTTTGGCTTGTCCCCGAAGGCCATGAAACAGAGGCCCGCTGGATCATCCCAGTCCTTCCCCTTCCTGATCACGATGTCTTCATCACTTGAGCTCGACGATGAGGAGGAAGACGAGGATCTCTTGGAGTAGCTTTTCTCCATCTCGGCGAAGAAAGCCTTGTCTCGTTTCTTGTTCTCACGCCTGTAGTCCTTCAAAGCCTTCCGAAAGAATCTCACCTTGGGCTTGCCATTTGTAGAGTTGTCGTACTTGTTGGAGTCATAGGAGTTGCCGCCGGTTCCCTTCTTGTAGTTCTTCCTCTTGGGGCAGTCGGCAATGAAATGACCTGTATCACCACACTCAAAGCATCGGGATTTTGTGCCGTGTCTCTTAAACATTCGCTTATCATAGACACGTCGCACCCGGTTGTTAAACAAGCACATATCATCATCTCCTAGAGTATCAAGTTGTTCCTCAGAAATAGACATCAAGGAAAACGCAGTACAACTCATGGCATTAGGATCAGCAGATGGTGTCGCAAGCGCCAGAGTCTTTGATCCAGAACCAGTGAGATTTGATCTAAACTGGATATCGACCTCTGCAGCCTTGAGCTTACTAAAAAGCTCTGCGACGGTCAAGGTATCATAAGATGCGCTCTCAACAATAGAAGAGACCTTGATCTCCTAGATCTTAAGGTCCAAGGTATGGAGTACCTTAAGTGCCTGTTCATGATCCGAGACCATCTGATCACGCTCGGCCTTGTTAACGTGAAGCTTGTTAATGATCGATTGAAAACGACCAAACAAAGCCTCAACCGTCTCACCCGGCTTCTGTGAGAAATTCTCATACTCATGCCGGTAAGTCTGATAACCTGGCCTTGACCTGAGCTGTCCCCTCATGGTGTGCCTGGAGGGTAGCCCAGATCTCTCGAGCAGTGGTCAGATGGCTAACACGCTCAAACTCACTAGGACCTAGACTAGAAAATAAAATATTCACTACCTTACTATTATTTTGATGCTGGGTAATAACATCAGCAGCAGTATCCGTAGCAATAGTTATTATGGTGAAATTAGGATGAACACAAATCTCCCATATGTCCGAATATGGCTCATAAGTTATGCTCGCATGCGAGTCTTCCAATAAGTGTAGCCAAAGGCCTCTAGGGATGGGATTTTGCCAGAAGATGTCATGGTCACTACCTAGGTTTAGAATCAGTTAAGATATTAGAAAAACCTAACCTTGCTCTGATACCACTTGTAGGACCGAAAGTAGCAACCAGAGGGGGGGTGAATGGGTGCCTAAAAATTTCTTGCTAAACTATATCGAAATCCCAACACCCAACCAACTTAACCGGACAAACAATATTAGTAAAGTAAATTACTGGTACTCTAGTTGTCTAGCCTAAAGATGACCGGTGTCCTAATTTTAATGATATTAAAGCTGAACTAAAAAGAATCACTGCAGTAAATAAAAATGGGTACTAGAAATATTTAATGACGTAAAAACACATTAAATATCTTAATAAAACATTCAGATTGCAGTCTAAAAATAAAATACTAATTAACTGAACAAAATATGGATCAACCAAAAATTAATTCAGAAATAACCTAAAAATATTGCACGTAAAACTAGAATAAAAATATTACTGCGACTAATAATAAATTTTTCTTTTTATATATGAGCAAATTAAACAAACTAATTTAAATAACTAATACAAGATAACAAATAAGCAGATTAAAGATTAATATCTAGCAGATAAAAATATCTACGAAAAATACTAAAAAACAATATTTAGTTAATTAACTAACTAAAAATTAGCAGATTAAAAACTAGATAAATATTGATTTAATTAAACCTAACAAAAAATAGGAGATTAGATTAAAACTTACCTGATCCATCCACGCAAACTCCGCTTCCTTGCGCTCAGCTTCCTTGCGCCAAACGCTGTTCCTGACTTCTACTGCCCACGCCAGCGATTAGACAACACAACAACCGTGCCTGGTGCTGCTACGCAAGGCTAGACGGCTGCGTTTGCTTCCGATTGAAAATACCAAGCCACTGCAGCTTTCCCTTGGAATCCGCGCGCAAAAAGTTGCCTTCAATGACGCCGGCTGCAGCAAAGCAGCTTTCCTGCCGTTCCTGTTAATCGGATGCAGCACACCATGCGATGTGGGGCTGGGAAACTGATGCATAGCAGTGAGCGGAGACTGGCGACCGTGAGCGGAGTCCTTGAGGCGACTGCTAGCAAGCCGGATAGGCGCGGCCGGCGAGTAAAAAGAAAACGTCGATAGCGGCGGTGCAGATCAAAAACGGAGGAAAAATAGGAGATGAAAATTTTTTGTGGACTGAAAATAATCTCGGGAAAACAGTCATCTATCCCCAAGGGGATAGGGGCCTATTTATAGGCGACTCCTAATACATGAAAAGACTAATTTACCCCTAGGGTAAAATAACACTGACTCTAAAATAAATTCCAAAAATTACTAAAATATTCTTAGAAAAATCACCTGACTCAACTAAAAATATTCTAAACTTAAAAACAAAATCTTAATATCCTAAAAATGAATTAATCATAGATTGCCAGTTTTGCGCCGAAACTGACAAAGCGTCCACTGTCTTCACACCTGGGTACCCGGATTGGGCCGACCCAACCCCGTAGCTTCCTCAGCCCGGCAATCGCTCGCCGCCCGTGTACCTGAGTCAAACCCAGTTAACAGACCAGTGGATCATCTGCCGCTCCTAGCCATGTACCCGGATTGGGCCAGCCCGACTCCGTGGCTCCTCTGCTCGGCCGTCGCTCATTGCCCGTGTACCTGAGTCACATGCGCCTCAGACTCGACTTGTCTTCATCTCTCCCTTCCTTTGACTTCCAGTTGACAATCACTCATCACATCTAGAAAATCATATTCTTCAACATGGTTTCTCACCAAAGCCTCTGGATTTCAGGCTTCGACTTGATAGCATTCGTAGAAGAGTCTAAAGACTTTAAAAGAATAGATTTCCGTTCCTTCGGGTTCGAAGCATTTGTAAAAGAGCCGAAGGTGGCCAAAACCTACAGATTCAAGGCTTCGGCATGATAGCATCCGTATAAGAGTCTAAGGACTTTAAAAGAACAGATTTCTGTTCCTTCGGGTTCAAAGCATCTGTAAAAGAGCCGAAGGTGGCTAAAACCTACGGATTCCAGGCTTCGTCTTGATAGCATCCATAGAAGAGTCTAAGGACTTTAAAAGAACAAATTTGTGTTCCTTCGGGTTCAAAGCATCTGTAAAAGAGACGAAGGTGGCCAAAGCCTATGGATTCTAGGCTTCGGCTTGATAGCATCCGTAGAAGAGTCTAAGGACTTTAAAAGAACAGATTTCTGTTCCTTCGGGTTCGAAGCATTTGTAAAAGAGCCGAAGGTGGCCAAAGCCTACAGATTCCAGGCTTCGGCTTGATAGCTTCCGTAGAAAAGTCTAAGGACATTAAAAGAACAGATTTCCGAACCTCCGGGTTCGAAGCATCTGTAAAAGAGTCGTAGGCAACCAAGCAATAAGGTTTCAAGGCTCAAGCCTAATGAAACACTTCATAAGTCCGAAATGACTAATATCAGAGCTTATAAGAATAAACTTAGTTCCAAAATTTATAAACATCACAATACGAACGTACAGTTCAAAGAACTCTACGAAAGAGTTAAAGTCATGGTTACCAAGTACTATTGCGAAGCATCAGATTGCTATACCAGTCATTGTGTCCGGTGGACCCTATCGCATTGCGTATGGTCCCCCACCCACAAGGAGGGCCAAGGGAGTAAGGCACAACCAAATGAAGCTTCTCAGACAAATTATATTAATTGGGTAATCATATTACAAACATCGTGATTAAGAAAAATTCTGGTCCAAGCCTAAATAAAAGCAGAGACCCCTCCGACCCCTAGAGCTACCTCTAGGACCAATTCAGTCTTCGGAGCCTGGAGGTCTCAAAAATTTTCTCTTAGTCCGAGTGCTTTTCTTCTTCAAAGCTTGCAGTTTTTTCTGCTCTTCTTAAAGTTCAGCCCAAGATAGAAGTTTTTCGGAGCTAGCCTTTGTTGGGTCTTCGACTTGGTACTCTGAGTCAGACCAATCTACATACTTTGAGGATGAAGATGCTACTTCCTTATCCTCTTCTTTAATATAAGATAGGACTTTGCTGCAAACGTCAGGTGCTATTTCCCCTTGCTCCCCTCAAGGAACAGAAAATCGCGAGTGCCGATAAGGCCTTAAGCTTTCGAGGATATCCCACTATTGGCGAAGCCCTTCATTAATCTCTAGTACTTCGAGATCATGATCTGAAGTATGTAGCAAAACCTAAAAACAAACATTCAAGCGAAGGCTTTTCATTTATAAACTTTTCATTCATTAAAATAAAAGGAATTACAAGACTTCTTGTACACAGTTAAGCGTCCTAAGGCTAGACCTTTAGGTCGGTTGGTGGAGCAGTTGACGGAGTCAGAGCCGGAGGCTTCGTCTGAGCTAACATCTGCCGGCGGGCTTCGTCGATCCAAGCCTTGGCCACGGCTTCATGGTCTACTCTCTAGGTTTCCCGAAAGGCTTCCCAAGCTGAATCCACCTCCAAGGATGGTCACAGCGAACCTTTGTCGGTGAAGCTTGCTGGTGTTGAACCCTTCACCATCTTTGTCGCTTGGATCATCTTGAGCTTCCAATCAAGAGGCTCACTTGCCACGGATGAAGACGAGGCGCACACCGTGCCAAAATACACCAAAACACCTGGGAGGGTATCTAGAGTTTGATCAGCAATCACGATGTGCTTCACCTCAGCCTTCATCTGTTCGGAGGCAACGACGGAGATCTCAGCTGTTCTTGATAGCAGGTAATTATTTTGAGCTAGCGCTTGTTTGAGTGAAGTTTGCAGCTTTACAAATTCAGCGTTGGAGGTCACCTCCGCCTCCCGAAGCTTCTCGACCTCAGCTCTTAGAACCATACGCTCTGCTTGGATTTCTTCTACCGAAGATCTAAGTTTAGCACATGTCTTCTTCTTGGCCCGAAGTGCCTCCTCCATGATGGCCTTAGCCCTCCACTCCTCAAGGAGCTCTTCTTCCAGTTATAAGGTTTTATCTTCGGAGCTCTTGAGGACATTCTAGAGTGTTGTAAACTTCCTCTTAGCCGATTGGTTTCGAGCTCATTGGAAGTTGTTGCCACTCTAGTGAGGACGAATTGATGCAAAGAAGCAAAGTGAGTACAAGGCAATTTTAATTAACTAAGTATACTTGTTGTGTGTTGCATACCTGGAGGGTAGCCTTTTTGAGGGCCAAGTCGAGCTCTGATCCACTTGCCTCGCTCAAGATGGAGACCAGTTCGAAGCTCCCAACCTCTTGGATTTTATCCGCCAAGGGTTCCAGGAGAGCTCGGTGCCCTCTTCAACAATGGAGCCAATAGCGGGAGCTAGGACAGGGTCCGTTGATCGTCTTCAGTGGGGTATTCTTCCGAAGCGCCCACCGAAGGATCGTTGGACAAAGGTGTCATTGTAAAAGAGGGGAGAGGACCAAGACTAGTCTTGCCTTTGCCTCTCCCTGGTACAACAACTGAAGCTGCTACTTCGGTAGGAATAGATCCTCCTTTGAGCGTTGCTTCTTCAGGCGGAGTCACCTCGCCCGAAGCAATCCCGGTCATTGGAGCCACCACCCCAACTAGAGCCTCATCTCCGAGTGGGGCCGAAGCTCCATTAGTGGTTGGAGCCACGCTGCTCCTCGATGCATATGCAAAATGCAATGTATTCATTAAATATTTATTGATGCAGTGAAGTCATTTCAGGAATTTCAAAGGAAAAGTTCGGAGGCATACCTCCGTCTAGACTTTGAGGAAGAATTTTGGGGTCCTCCAGAAACTCATACATCTGGAGGTATTCGTTGAGGTCATCCCCCAAAGTTTGTGTCGGAGTAGCCGACGTCGAAGCCCTGACTTCCGTCGCCACTACTCTGATCACCAGTGAGCTAGGATTCCCTAGCTCTGGCTCTAGCTCAGCTCCGGCAGGCTCGGAGGAGGTTGCCACTATGGATTCCACAGTCTCCCGAGGAGGGTCTTCGGCTGCGGCTTGAGACTCACCCTCGTCTCCGTGCAGCAGGTACTCTTCCAGCTCCCTACCCATGTGCTCATTCGACTCTCTCTCTTCTGACTCCTCCGAAGAGGTGCTCCGGATGTCGAGCGAAGATGGAGAGGACAAAGGCGTAGGGGGCTTGGTTGTCTTCTTCCCTTTCTTTACGGGAGTCTTCGCGGCCTTCTTGGAGGTCCCGGTTGTGGCTTTTCTATTCCAGAAGACCGATCGA
>JAAALK010000084.1:10038522-10131869 GCA_019279435.1 Zizania palustris | reverse complement strand
GAAGCTTCTCGACCTCAGCTCTTAGAACCATACGCTCTGCTTGGATTTCTTCTACCGAAGATCTAAGTTTAGCACATGTCTTCTTCTTGGCCCGAAGTGCCTCCTCCATGATGGCCTTAGCCCTCCACTCCTCAAGGAGCTCTTCTTCCAGTTATAAGGTTTTATCTTCGGAGCTCTTGAGGACATTCTAGAGTGTTGTAAACTTCCTCTTAGCCGATTGGTTTCGAGCTCATTGGAAGTTGTTGCCACTCTAGTGAGGACGAATTGATGCAAAGAAGCAAAGTGAGTACAAGGCAATTTTAATTAACTAAGTATACTTGTTGTGTGTTGCATACCTGGAGGGTAGCCTTTTTGAGGGCCAAGTCGAGCTCTGATCCACTTGCCTCGCTCAAGATGGAGACCAGTTCGAAGCTCCCAACCTCTTGGATTTTATCCGCCAAGGGTTCCAGGAGAGCTCGGTGCCCTCTTCAACAATGGAGCCAATAGCGGGAGCTAGGACAGGGTCCGTTGATCGTCTTCAGTGGGGTATTCTTCCGAAGCGCCCACCGAAGGATCGTTGGACAAAGGTGTCATTGTAAAAGAGGGGAGAGGACCAAGACTAGTCTTGCCTTTGCCTCTCCCTGGTACAACAACTGAAGCTGCTACTTCGGTAGGAATAGATCCTCCTTTGAGCGTTGCTTCTTCAGGCGGAGTCACCTCGCCCGAAGCAATCCCGGTCATTGGAGCCACCACCCCAACTAGAGCCTCATCTCCGAGTGGGGCCGAAGCTCCATTAGTGGTTGGAGCCACGCTGCTCCTCGATGCATATGCAAAATGCAATGTATTCATTAAATATTTATTGATGCAGTGAAGTCATTTCAGGAATTTCAAAGGAAAAGTTCGGAGGCATACCTCCGTCTAGACTTTGAGGAAGAATTTTGGGGTCCTCCAGAAACTCATACATCTGGAGGTATTCGTTGAGGTCATCCCCCAAAGTTTGTGTCGGAGTAGCCGACGTCGAAGCCCTGACTTCCGTCGCCACTACTCTGATCACCAGTGAGCTAGGATTCCCTAGCTCTGGCTATAGCTCAGCTCCGGCAGGCTCGGAGGAGGTTGCCACTATGGATTCCACAGTCTCCCGAGGAGGGTCTTCGGCTGCGGCTTGAGACTCACCCTCGTCTCCGTGCAGCAGGTACTCTTCCAGCTCCCTACCCATGTGCTCATTCGACTCTCTCTCTTCTGACTACTCCGAAGAGGTGCTCCGGATGTCGAGCGAAGATGGAGAGGACAAAGGCGTAGGGGGCTTGGTTGTCTTCTTCCCTTTCTTTACGGGAGTCTTCGCGGCCTTCTTGGAGGTCCCGGTTGTGGCTTTTCTATTCCAGAAGACCGCTCCGATCGAGTCGAAGTCTGGTAGGGGAGGAGGCTCCATTCCAAGAGAACTCCACACTCGGTTGGAGAGCTCCCAGCTCCCAACCAGTTCTACCCTCCACTGCTTCTCCACTACAATAGGGGCTCTGAGCTCCCATTCTGTAGCCCTGGCTATTTTCTCCAGAGCTAACGCTAGCGGAGCCACTGAAAAGAGGTAACAATCTATTAAGCATATTATTTGCTTTCTAATCAATGTTAATGTAGAATATGTGAAGACTTACCCAAGCTTTGAAGTTCTCCCTCCAAAGCATTTTGAAATGCAATCTTCCACTCGACTCCGAGAGGAGGAATCTGGAGGGCAATGAATTCTTCGGCCAAGTCCCGCATGCTCTTGCGCTTGGCCACCGAAGAAAGTAACCCAAGCTGCATTGAAAGCAAGCTTGGGTCCAGAGTTGCTTCGGCTTCCCTCCGATACCATATCTCTTGCAGGGGCCCCGAAAGGCTGGAGTCCTCACCAACTTTGGCGTAGAACCACCGGAGTGTCCAATCAGAGTACCACTGGTCGTTGATTGCCTTTGCCAGAATGTTCTTCAAGTGCTCCTTTTGGAGCTAGAAGTTGACGCTTCCAAAGGCCACCAGCACCTTGGAGTCCCTAGGCCCGTCTTGCGGCTTCGGTTGGTAGGAGGCTTCGTGGGTAAAAGCGAAGATATCTGACCTCCCTTCTCAACCTTCAGCCCAAAGGGCCCATTCGAAGATGGCTAATCTGGCAATGGCATTTGGATACAATTGTGGCAAGGTAATGTGGACATGTCCAGTAACTTGTCCAGGAAGTCGATGGCAGGAAGGCCCAGCCCTGCTTCAAAGAAAGCCTCGAAGACTACCATTTCTCCGCTCCTCAGCGTTGGGGTCGATTCTATTCTGGGGACCTGAGTCCTTATCCTTGGACCCAGCTTCCCATTCACTGCCTCCTCGATAGATTCCACCGAGCTCGTCGATTGCCTGAGGAGGAAGCTTTGCTTCAACGGCTTCTTGGACAATGGGAGGAGTTCCCGTGGGTTTTTTGGCCAAGAACCCCTCGGGGCTCCCGCCATTGCTGCCGCTGCCGATGCAACCCAGGCTTGCCTCTGCGCCAAGGTTCCTGTCGCCATCGACACCGTTGTGCTGGTCCTCGCCATTAGTTTCTTCCTCAAGATCGCTGGAAATGGTTTGATGGTGGAAGTTTGGAGGCTTAGAATCGAAGCTCTGTAAAAGTTACCACTGTGATTTGAGTCCTCCTTTTATAACCCCTTCACCTTCGATTGATGTGGTTCGCATATGCATTCACACTGCAGGTTCAACTTCTACCACTAACGGGTGGGGCCAGAAGGTAAAAAGATGTGAACCCGAGGTTAAATTTATGTCCATTACTTTCTCAAGGAGCCTAATGGCTACTTGAGGGGTAATGGCTCAAATTTAATGGCTCCCTGCGATGCTTTACCTTCGCAATGGTCCGTTTCCCTATGAAGTTTTCACACGGGATTCAAGTTCGGAGCTTCAGTTGAATACACCTCGGAAGCTAAAGACACTCCGAACGGTTATAGTACCTTAAATTTCTTCTAAGTACCTGAGCATGAAAATACTTCTTGCATATACTTCTCTCCTTGCTGTACAGGTTATTCGGAGAAGCGTATTCGAGGGGCTACTGTTGGGGGGAAATACTTCATCCCCAGGATTTTCAAGATTACAAGACAAAGACAAATCATAAGCTCTGAATCCAAGACTTGTCTACGAACTAGAAGGGTTAAAGTCGGAGGGTCCGTCCAAGATCCGGTCTGAAGATACCCTCCGAAGACTTCCCCTCTGCAGTGGAAAATAGCCAGAAGGATGGGACGTCTGCTATGTCTACCGCCTTCGAACATATTTTACCATATTAGCCCTATTTGGGGTACTGAATAGTTTCCACTATGTCGGTTGTAGAAGAGGGGTAAAAAGGTCTTTTCCTTAGAGTTTTTACCTATAAATACCCCCTTCTCATCTTGTAATAGGCATCGAATATTCAGATATTCAATACACAACTTCGAACTACTTCGAGCTATTATCCAATTCGGAGGCTTGAGATAGTCCGCTTTCACAAACACTTCATTTGTTAGTTCTTAACTTTAGAGAACCTGTTAGCGTAATCCGTTGCGCCAACAATTGAGCTACCTATAAATAGGGCCCCAATCCCCTTAGGGTTTCTTAACTCTTTTGAAATGAAAAATCTGAGTTCAAGAATTTTTTACCTTTCTCTTCCCACCACGCCGCCGCCGTGATTCTCACTGATTTTGGCCACCAATCAGAAACTTCCGCCGGCTAATTTCTTTCGTCGCCATGTATGGATCCAGGCGCTCGGTCGATTCTGTTTCTTTGCCAATTTTCATTCTTCTGGCTGGCCATCGCTGTGTTGTTGGCTGCGTCATCTACGTCGTACTTGGCACAGCCGCTGCAGCAGGTGAGTAGGCGTAGCCGTCGAAGCAAGCGCACGAAACTACGAGCAGCGGGATGCTAATCGGCACACAAAATCTTTGGCGTTTTGGCATGCTGGCGTGAATCCCTGTGAAGAAGCACACTTGTTGATTTAATTCAGCACAGGAGCATCGCACAAATTGAACAAGAACAGTACCAAAACAGTAATAGCTTTTCTCGTTTTACATGCATTGCAGTAATTTTATTTCAGAATGTTATGTGATTTATTTCTTGTGCATGCATTATTATTTCAGGATATTCTATGATTTATTCACTTGCTCAATATTTTATTTTCAGATTGCACTATGTTTAGTTATTGATTTATCCTTGTTTCATTAGTGTATTCTGAATCATCTATGAGCTTTTTTTGTTTACAACATTTATCTTGTCTGATTAAATGCTTGTGTACTATTGATTGTTATACATGTGCTAATTGAAATGCGTGTGAGTTAAATGATCTTTTAATCTTCCGTTAAGTGCTTTTGTGGTGTCTTTTCGATTAGGACACCGGTTATTTTTAGGCTAGATTATTTTTAGTGCTTATGATCTCTCAGACTATCACATCACATCATATTTGACAGGAGAGTGATAGCGCTATTTCCATATGTGTTTTATGTCTGAGTTTTTGGTTATCTCTTGGGGAGCGTTGGGTGTTGGGAGAAGGCCATCAATTCGAAAGATTTTTTTGAGGCGCCTATTCACCCCCTGTCTGGTCGATACTCTCGATTCTACATTGTGGCTTGCTACAAGGCGCCACCACCTTGTTTTTGTGGTTTTTGGCCGAAGGAGTACCACCTAGGTCGGCCTCGCTTGTTTCATAATTGGAGGGTACTTCGCTGTGGACCCTGTCGGTCGGACCGGCCGCTCTGGCACTGGCCTCGACTGGAGTAGGGGACTTACCTCCGTCGGGCTTCGGCGAGGGGGCCTTCAGGACTGGGACTTCCTGAGACCCTACTTTGACTATGATGGCTTCAAACTCCCTCTCCTTCGCCTCTTCGCATCCATCTCCCTTGGCTCCATCCTATGCGAGTCGATTCAGAGGTACCACGGATAGCCTGTGGATGATGTCTCCCTTTGCCACGTCTGTTTGTCCCTACTAGTTATAATACTCCAAAGAAAAACAAGGGACGATGTTATATTGTGAAGGGTACTCTGGGGTGATATGTATGGAGCCCACGGGGTCCTTGTCCAATCGTACGGTGGAGGCATCGGTGGCTCTAGCGGCTTCACCCATTATGAGCCAAACCCACTGCCCGAAGGGGGGCTCGGCCATGTCGAAGGTATTTCAGACCATACTAGCAAAGGGTCCCACTAGGCAAGAGGTATGTTTGGCCATTGTGGGCTGCAGCCTCCCGCTAGAGGGTTTGCCTAGAGTGGAGTTGAGTCCGGCCATTGGGGTCCGAACTCGTTGTATGAAGGGTTCAGCCATTGAGGCACGAACTGGACATGCAGAGGGTTTGGCCACTAGGGTCCGAAGCCACTGTGCGGAGGGTTCGACCACTGAGGTCTGTAAGCACTGTGCGGATGGTTCAGCCACTGTGGTCAAAAGCCTTTGTGCTGAGGGTTCGACCACTGTGGTCCGAAGCCATCCTTGGACTGCCCCGACCCCTTTGGCTGTTTTAGCCTTTTTGCGTGGGGGCCTGTTTCTTTCGCTTTTTCTGGTGTTTGTTTAATAGCATCTGATATGTCACCTTTGGCTTCTTGCGAGACCTTGCCGAAGGAGATGAACTGACATTTCTTTTCCACACTCCCACTTCGGGGTTCTTCGGTACGAGTGTGCATGTTCGCAATTCTCCAATAATGACCGCTTTCCCTTTTAGTTGAATTGGCCTGCTCTGGCCAAATCAGCATCCTCTTCTCATCGAGGCCGACGGTGTTCACGGGAAAAAGGTCTTTGTCTAGCTTCATCTTTGGACAAGGGTCTATTTTCAATCATCCTACCTATGTGGCCGATTGAACCTCTCGACAAAAAACATTGTAGTTGTTAGTATACTGTGAATGCGAATCATGCCACTTATATTAGGGGCGTTTCCTTAGCTCATCGGCAGATGGAATGACTTGGCCTTTAGGCAACCTGAGAAGCTGGTTTTTCGAGAGGAAGTCAAATATTTTATCACACTTAGTTATATCAAATGAGTATTTGACTTCGCCGGACCAACTCTTAGTAGGAGACGGCCATAGTTGAGAAGAAGTGACAGGTTTGATCTTACCATTCCAAACCCATTCGGCCGCATACATGTCAGCCGAATCTTCTTCTTTCTCTGATTCTTCCTTGCCGGAGTGCTCCATAATGTTGACTTTAGCTCTAGGCTTGTTAAACGTTTTAATAAACCTTTTATCCTTGGCCCGTCCTTCCTGGACCAGAGCCTGTTGTAAAACTTGGCTCACTTCCAAATGGTTCTGGTTGTCTAATCTTTCTTTAATTTCAAAACGCAACCCGTTGAAAGCTAGATCCGTCAAATCTCTTTCTGAAATATTAAGATTAAAACATCGGTTTCTGGTATCTCTAAAGCGCTTGACGTACTCGGAGACACTCTCACTAGATTTCTATTTAACCGATGTCAGGTGTGAAAGCCTAAGTTCTATCTCACCTATATAAAAAGAGTCATGGAACTTGTTGGCGTAAAAGTTTACATCAACAGGTTCTCTGAGATCAAGAATGAACAAACAGAGAGTTTGTGCTTAGGACTGCCTCAAGCCTCCAAGTTGGATAATAGCTCGAGCAGTTCGAATATGTGTATTCAATAACTTGTCTTGGCCCCTTGTTACAGGGTATAAAGGGGGGTATTTATAGGTAAAAATGTATAAGGAAAAGACCTAATTACCCCTAGATTACAACCGACATAGTGGAAACTATTCGGTGCCAGGAACAAGGTTATAAAAGGTAAAGCACTATAAGATAGATGGATAAGCCAAACATCTCATCAATCTTGTCGCTCAACTTCGGAGCCTTTATCTTCCCTTCGGAGGGTTCATCAGGGCTTCGCATCGATGCACCCTTCGGCTTGATGCCTCTGCCTTCGAACAAGTGCTCACCAGCTTCAGAGCTCTTCATAGCCTTCGAAGTATTAATCTTTAAGTCCTGAAAATGAAGTAATTTCCCCCAACAGTAGCCCCTCGAATACGCCTCTATGTAGTTAACCTGTTTAGAAAGAAGGCAGTATACGGAAGGAACATTTCCACATTTTGAGACTTAAAGGGGATTCGAACATGTTACAGTTCAGCAGAGGACTTTAGATCCAAAGCGTTCGAACCCCTCCTTCGAGTTCCTTATGTGATGGGAACACGTGGTGGGAAGAAAACCGCTTCGGAGAGCAAACGTCGTGAAGAGCCGTTTGATTATAGCCGTTACGGCGCAAGTAACCATTACACTCTGTAAAAGGTAACGGTCGATTTTTACGGCGGTTGCTCGCCGTTCCATTTATTGGGCCCACTCGTCGGTGATAGAAGTCGAACCTGCAGTGTGAAAGCAATCGAAGAGTAGCACCCGGCGAATGGTTATAAAAGGAAGGACAAGGATTAACCGAGACTTTTTACCGCTTCCAGCAATCGTGATTCACTTTCCTCAATCCTTCAATCTCTTGAGCATCCGAGCGAATGCCGAGAACTAGCCACACTGCTCCAGCGGCAGCAAGCACTCTTGCGCAGAGGCAGGCGTTGGCCGCTTCGGCAGTAGCGGCAATGGCGGGGACTTCGGGCGGCGCTTGGCCCAAGAATCCTCGGGAGCTCCGTCCGCCTTCCAAGAAGAAAATCCTCCAAAGCTTCCTCATCGGCCAATCTGTGAGCACCGCCGAGTCCATTGAAGAGGCTGTGGAAGGGAAATTGGGTGCCAGATTGAGGACTCGGGTCCCTGGACCAGAATCAACTCCAAGGCCACGAAGCGGAGAGGTGGTAGTCTTCGAAGCATTCTTCGAAGCAGGCTTGGGGCTTCCAGCCATAGACTTCTTGGCGGAGGTACTAGACCTGTTCCACATAACCTTACCTCAGCTGTCTCCCAATGCCGTTGCCCGCCTAGCCGTCTTCGAATGGGCACTCCGGGCGGAGGGGTGCGAAGGGCGCTCAGAGATCTTCGCCGCGACCATGAAGCCATCTGTCAGCCGAAGCCACAGGACGGGCCGGGGGATTCTAAGGTGACAATAGCCTTCGGCAGCGTCAACTTCCAGCTACAAAGGGAGCATGCCCTCACTTCCCTGCGAAGGCCATCAATGACAGATGGTACACCAATTGGATACTTCGGTGGTTTTACGCTAAGTCGGAGAGGACTTCCCCCTCGCAGGTCCTCTCCAGGAGATTTGGTTTTGGAAGGAGGCGGAGATCTCCCTGAACCTAGCTTGCTCTCCACGAGGCTAGGGCTGCTAACTTCGGTGGCTCGCCGCATGAGCATGCGCGACCTGGCCGAAGAGTTTATCGCCCTTCAGATCCCTCCCCTCAGAGCTAACTGGCCGATCGTGTTTCAAAAGGCCTCAGAGGGAGATCTCTGAAACCTAGGTAAGACTTCATTTCCTACAGTATTATATTAGATGAAGGAAACAATTATACTTATGATATCGTACCCTTTTCTTTCAGCGGCTCCTTTGGCATTGGCTCCGGAGGACATAGCTTGAGCCACCGAATGAGTTCTCGGAGCCGCTTCGGTGGCTGAAAAGCAAAAGAGACTAGAGCTAGTGGGAAGCTGGGAGCGCTCCAACAGAGTGTGGGGAGCTCTCGGGATGGAGCCCCCTCCTCTTCCCGACTTCACCTCGACTGGAGAAGCCGCCCGAAAATGGAAGGTCGCTGCTGAACCGCCCAAGAAAGCCAGCAAGCAGCCGTCCAAGAAGAAGAAAGTAGCAAAGCCCCCTCCGCGGCTGGCCCCTGCTTCGTCGGCTTCGTCATTGGACGCTCGGAGCTCAGCCTCCGAGGAGTCAGAGGACTCCGATGCTGAGATAGTGTCGACCTTTGAGAACTACCTCCTGGATGACGACGAAGACCTAGGGGAGGTCCCCCCTGGAACTTCTGTTAGGGAGGTAGCAGAAGTAGCTCCGATGGTTCCTCCTGCGCCCGTCGTTGTACACTTGGAGTCGGGCTCTGCCACTCCCAACTCACCCACACCCGAGGTGGTTAAGGCGGAAGTCATGGCTCCAGCAGGAAATGCAGAGGAGAGGGCCTCGGGAGATGACTTCGCTGACATCCTCCAGATGTACGAAGTCCTGGAGGATCCGGCGATCCTGCCCCACGAGGCCTCCGAAGGTACTCTTCGAAGCTCCTGCTTTGACTATACCTGCAAATTGTTCCTTGTAATATGCTTATTAGTTTTGTTCACGAAATATGTACCTCTAAGAGCGTCGATGCTCCGGCAGCGCCCGAAGTCCCAACGTCTTCGAGGGTCGTGGCCTAGGTGGATCCCCCAGCACCTTCGGATGCTCCATGCTTGGCAGCGGAGGATGCGCCCATCAGAGCGGAAGATGCGCCCGTCGGAGCAGATTTGGCGGCGGAGGTTGCTCCTGCGGTGGCGGTTCCGATGGTCGAGGCTGCCTCTGCTGCCGCGGCTTTGGTAGAAGAAGTAGCTGCCGGCGACCGGGGTACTCCTACTTCACCCGCCGCGCCTGCCTTCGTGCCGAGGAGAGGCAAGAGCATATCTAGCCTCGGCCTTCTTCCTGGCCTTGCAATGACCTCTGTCGGCAATTCAGAGGATGAGGCCGCAGCAGATGACCACCAAGCCTTATCGTGGCTTCCTCTGCTGGATCTGTTCTTGGAGCAGCGGGAGGGCCTTCGAAGACTCATGGAGCCCCTGGCAGAGAAGAGCCAGCATATCGCCAATTCGGACTTGGTCTCCGTCTTGAGCGAGGCTAGGGCTCCGACGCTCAACATAGCCCTCGAAAGGGCTGCCCTTCAGGTATGAAAAAACACCATAGCTACTCCGCCTTAGTGATCATAAACACTTTGGTACTTACTTGTTCTTTTTGCAGCAATTTGTCCTTGCTAGTGCGGCAGCGACTTCCAATGAGTTCAAAATTAACCGACTCAAAAGGAAGGTCACCACCCTCCAGACCGCTCTTAATGACTCCAACGAGAGATCCATCAGGCTGGAGGAAGAAACCGTAGTGGAACAGAGGGCTAGGGCAGCGGCCGACGAAGCTCTTCAAACGGCAAGACAAGACAGCGACGCGCTCCGCTCCTCTGCCCAAGAGGTCGAAGCTGAGCATGTCGTCCTTCGGGCGGAGGTAGAAAGGCTCCGTCAAGCGGCGGCCGCTTCGAGTGCTCAGCTGGTGGAGCTCCAAGGAGCTCTTAACCAGGCGATGGCCCAGAAGAGCTCCTTGATGCTCTAGGTGGCCGAGGTATCTGCAACTGCTGCGGGGCTAGAAGAAGCGGAGAAGAAGAATGCTAGCATGGCGGAATGTACCTTGGAAGCCCTTCAGGGTACCTTGGAGTACTTCGGCACTATGTGCCCTTCGTCTTCTGCTGCGACCCACGAACCTCTCGACCGGAAGCTGAAAAGGATCCAAGTGGCCTCATCATTGATGATGAACTCTGGCATCCGGTACGGAGAAATCTCCGGGAAGTGCGCTGGCATCGAGGTTCTTCATCACCTCGAGTCTCTTCAGATCCCCCTCGGCTCAGTCGGAGGTTCGACCCCTAGGAGCTTCGCCTCCAACGACTTGCTGCGCCCATCTTCGGGTGTAGCCACGGCCTGGGAAGCCTTCCGATCAACTTGGAAGACGGACCATAAGGTCGCGGCCAAGGCTTGGATTGACGAGGCCCGCCGGCAGAAGCAGGCGCAAACAAGGCCACCACTTCCTGCCTCGCCAGCTCCGGTCATTCCTGCTCCACCAACTGACCCGCAGGTCTAGCTTTTTAGTGTTATTATGTACACGAAGTCTTGTAAAGCCTCTTTTATTAATGGAAAAGCTATAAACAAGAAACTTGTTTTGGGTGTTCTGTTCTTTTTAGGTTTTGTCGTGCCCTTCGAGCCCTGACCTCGAAATACTAGAAATTACCGACAAGCTCCGAAAGGAGTGGGCAAGCCTCGAGAGTTTAAGGCCTTACCGCCGCTCTCGCTTCTCTGTTCCTCGCGGAGATAGGGGGGAGATAACCCTTGAAATTTCTCAAGAGGTCTTACCTTATATTAAAAAAAGAGGAGGAGGCGAAGGCATCCTCGTCTTCTGAACATATGGACTGGTCCGACTCGGAGTACCGGACTGATGATCCTGCGGAGGCTAACTCTGAAAGGCTCTTGACGTGGGCCGAGCTTCAAGAAGAGCGAAAGAAACTATGAGCCTCCAAGAAGAAGAGAAGCATTCGAACGAAGAGGGCCAAGCCGACAGCTTCGAGGTCCGACGGGCAGAGTAGCCGGAGGGGTAGCTCTAGAAGCTGACAGGGTCTTCGATTTTTCCTAGGCTTGGATCAAAACTTTTCTTGATGTAAAAGTACGATGACTTAATGTGAAATGTTTCGAAAGTATCTTGTGTGGTTCCTATCCTCTGACCCCTCCTTGTGGGTGGTGGATCCTTTACTGTGGAAAAGGGTTCGCCAGGCACAATGATGTACCGAACAACCTGATGCTTCGCATTACACTTATCATTTGTACTTTGGTATCACTACCTCGCGACTCCTTTTTCTTCTTCTTTTTTTTTATTTTTTTTGAAGTGCTTAGTTCTTGCACGGATCTTGACGAAGCCAAAGCATGAAATCCATAGGTTGGCCACCTTCAGCTATTTACAGATACTTCGTACCTGGAGGCCAAAAATCTGTTTATTTTTAAAGTCCTTAGACTCTTCCACAGATCCTAACAAGATGGAGCCTGGAATCCGTAGGATGGCCACCTTCGGCTCTTTTACAGATACTTCGCACCTTGAGGCCGGAATCTGTTTATTTTTAAAGTCCTTAGACTCTTCTACGGATCCTAACAAGCCGGAGCCTGGAATCCGTAGGGTGGCCACCTTCGGCTCTTTTACAGATACTTCGTACTCGGAGGCCGGAAATCTATTTATTTTTAAAGTCCTTAGACTCTTCTACGGATCCTAACAAGACAGAGCCTGGAATCCGTAGGGTGGTGGCTGAGCCCCCGCGCCAATGGTGCGCAGGTCGCTACCTGTGTCCTGGGAAAGATGCTTAACTCTGCAAGCATCTCCGTCCTCCCGATGCATCCATCAGGAGTAAGGGATATTCGAAGAGTAAACAAAATTCGACCCTTGTCTTTATTTAGAAAGCAGGAAAGTTTTACAAGTGATTACAAGGAGCCCCTAAGCGTAATAACGCTTAAGGTGCTCCGCATGCCATGCATGCTTCAACTCTTCCCCTTCTAAATTAGCTAATTTAAATGATCCGGGGCGTCCTGAGCGTAAGATAACATATGGCCCTTCCCATTTGTTTCCTAGCTTCCCCGGAGCTATTACACTTCGCAAAACTAGGTGACCAGGTTTAAGCTCATTTAGCTTTATCTTCGAGTCATACCATGTCTTTGTTTGGCCCTGGTACTTAGTCAGATTGGCGACAGCTCGAAGCCTTGTTTCTTCTGACAAGTCTAGCGAAGTGTTCCTGTCATCTTCGTCCTCTGGTTGAACTACACGAAGGGATCCACCTCTGAGCTCCGTAGGAGTCATGGCCTCATCTTCGAATAGTAGTCTAAATGGGGTAAAACCTGTGGACCTGGTTTGAGTGGTTTGAATGGACCACAAGATTTTAGGGAGCTCTTCGACCCACAGCCCCTTGGCCAAGCCAACGATTCGACGATTTAGCCCGGAGAGGATGTTCCCGTTGGCTCGCTCAACGACTCAGTTGGACTATGGATGGCGCACCGCAGCGAAGCAAAACTTAATGCCCAGATCTTTGCAAAATGCATGGAAAGTGTCAGCTTCGAATTGGGTTCCATTATCCACCGTCAACTCCCTTGGCACTCCGAACCTGCATATAATGGTCTGCCAGAAAAATTTTTGGACATTCTTCGAGGTGATAGCGGTTAATGGCTCTGCTTCAACCCACTTTGAAAAATATTCGATTGCTACTACCGCAAACTTCAAGCCACCTTTTGCCATTGGAAAAGGGCCTATTAGGTCCATGCCCCATCGGGCCATTGGCCAGACTGGGGCGATGACATGAAGCTGGACTAGCGGATGGTGGCTTCATCTGCCCATCCATTGGCAGCCTTGGCATGTTCGAACCAGCTCCTCCGCATCTCTTACTATTGTTGGCCAGTACAGTCCTTGCCGGAGTGTTTTGCTAGCTAGCGCACGAGGGGCTAGGTGACTTCCACATAATCCTTCGTGAATTTCTCGAAGTATGTCTTGACCCTCGGGTTGGGAGATGCATCGAAGCAGAGGGGAACACACGCCAGCTTTGTATAATACTCCGTTGACAAGCTTGTAATTTCGGGCTCTTGCTTGCAACCTTTGGGTTTCCGGACCTTCTAAAGGGTCTATGCCACTTTGCAAGATGTTCATAATCGGGGCCCGCCAGTCTGTAATTGGAATGCACAGTACTTCCGAGGAGGGTAACTGAACAGCTGCGGGCTGCGCTAGTTCTTCGTAGAAAGCATCCTCCGGGAGGTCCACCGCTCCTGCTGCAGCTTTTGCAAGAATATCTGCGAGTTGATTCTCTGCTCGAGGGATACTCCGAACCATAAATCCTCTGAATGCTGCTTCAGCCTTGCGGATTTCTTCAAGGTATTGTGCTAGATGTGGATTCTTTGCTTGAAAGCTTTTATCAACGTGCCCTGCGATGACTTGGGAATCTGTCTTAATCACTATCCTTGCGGCTCCAAGTGCTTTAGCCTTTCGGAGGCCTAGCAGGATTCCTTCGTATTCGGCGATGTTATTGGTGGTTCTAAAGTTGAGCCTCGCAGAATACATGGCCTTCTGTCCTGATGGTGATATGATGACGGCCCCTGCTCTGGCACCGAATGCTTGATAAGCTCCATCAGAAAATATTGTCCATAAACCTTCGGAGGGTTCTTCTGGGGCCCAAATAGCAGATGGAGTCCACTCTGCTATGAAATCGGCTATGATTTGGGATTTAATAGCTGTTCTTTCCATGAAGGAGATTCCGAAGGGTGCTAGCTCGACCGCCCATTTTCCAATCCTGCCCATAGAATCTTTGTTTCAGAGCATATCTCCAAGAGGATACGATGTAGGGACGATCAGGTTATGCGCCAAGAAATAATGCCTAAGCTTTTGCGAGGCCATTACTAGGGCATAAGCAAACTTCTCGAGCTCAGAGTATCTGATTTTAGCTCTGGACAAAGCCTCTGACACAAAATAAACTGGGTTCTGTACCAGCTTTCCTTTAAGCTCAACTTCCCGGACCAATACTGCACATACTGCAGAGCCTGTTGCTGCAAGATATAGGAGCAGTGTCTCTTCTAGAAGGGGAACAGTAAGTGTTGATAATCTTCCGAGGTATGGTTTTTTATCATCGAATCTCTTTTGGCACTCCGGTGTCCAACTGAAGCTTTCGGACCCCTTTAGTGCTTTGAAAATTTGGAGGCTTCGCTCTGCTGACCTGGCCAGGAACCTGCTAAGGGCTGCGAGCCTTCCTGCTAGCTTCTGTACCGGCTTCAAATTCTCTGGTGGAGCCATCCTTTGTAATGCACTTATCTGTGTTGGGCTAGCTTCGATTCCCCTGCTCGAAACTAAGTACCCTAGCAGCTTCCCTGCTTGTGCTCCGAATATACATTTTTCCGGGTTGAGGTGTACTCCACATACTCGGAGGCTCTCAAATGTTTCAGCTAGGTCTAGGCTATGCTGGTGCTTTTGAGCACTTTTTATTACAATATCATCCATATAGGCCTCAACATTCTGGCCTATTTGATGACCTAGAGCCTTAGCTATTAAACGTGAAAAGGTGGCTCCGGCATTCCGCAAACCAAAAGGCATTCTTACATAACAAAATACTCCAGAAGGAGTTATAAAGCTTGTCTTGGCTTCGTCTTCGCGTTTCAGCCATACTTGATGATACCCGGAATAAGCGTCGAGGAAACTTAGCAATTCGGAGCCGGCTGTGGAATCCACCAGCTGATCTATTCGGGGCATCGGGTAGGGGTCTCGCGGGCATGCTTTATTTAATGAAGTAAAGTCAATACACATGCGCCATTTGTTCGAGTCCTTCTTTCGTACAAAAACAGGGTTAGCCAACTGTAGGACCGAAAGTAGCGACCAGAGGGGGGGGGTGAATGGGCGCCTTAAAAATTCTTTCGAATCTATGGCCTGTTCCCAATACCCAACGCACCTCAAAAATACTATGCAGCAGAAAGTAGACAGTAGGCCTAAGTCTAAAGGTTTCTAACCTAGAAGCAACTGAAGATAAACAGTGTAAACCTAAAGTGGTGCAACTAGGCAGATAAACAAGTTGTAACAGGCCTATACTTCTCAATGAAATGATCTAAGTATGTATAGAGTGAAAAGAGAAGTTACTGTCCAAAGTTGTCTCCTGTTCGGGTCTTGGCGAAGCCCCCTTCGCACGTCGAGGTCTGCTTCGGAGGTTGGTGTCGGAGTCTGTCCGAAATGCCGAAGGTGTCACTGTCTAGCCTAGTTCGAAGAAGTAAGAAGCGAAGTGTACTTCGAAGCGAAGTAAAAGCAGTGCCGGAGCTTGGTTCGAAGTAAGCACTTCGAAGACAAGACTTCGAACGCAACTTCGAGTCACGAGCTTCGGAGCGAAGTAAACAGTGCCGAAGCCTTCTTCGAAGTATACACTTCGAAGACAAAACTTCGAACACACTTAGAACCGAAAGCTTTCGGAGCTAAACCTTCGAACACAAAAACTTCGAACACAACACACAAACAGACAACCTTCGAACAAAGAAGCGAAGTCTGTCAGAACAGACAAAACTTCGAACCCCACTTCGAAGCCTAACGAAGTGTGCACTTCGAACAGATAGATTCGGAGTATGCCAGTTCGAAGTATGCGATGATTTCGATACAGGGGAACTTCGAAGCTAGCAACTCAGACACAGAAACCGAAGTTCGAAAAACTGAGCGAAGCCTTTAACAAGGTTCGATCGGAGCTTGCCTCACGGAGTTGAGGGGCTTCGCACAGAACCGAGCTTCGGCAGACACACCAGGAAAAGGCAAAAGAGACTGTCAGCTTCGATCAAAAAGCTGGGCAATAGAAGGTGAAAAGCTGCAGCCGAACACTGTAGCTACAGTAAAGCAGTACTATTTGCAACAGCAAGAACTAGTACTACCACCGTGAAGAACACACCCAGCCGAAGAAGCTTCTTCCCAAGAAATAAATACAGCAGCCCGAATCCAACTCAATAACTCTCCAAACCAACCAGATGCAAACAATAAATTCTCCAGGGACCAAGGATTAAAAGCATCCAAGAGATTTGAGCCAAGATGAGCCACGAACAGAGGAGCACAAGGGCCTGGCGGCGCACACAGGAGAGAGAAGACAGGTGAAAAGAGTGACCCAGAGAGTGGTATTCAATTTCAGCAAAAGGGTAGTCCAAACCCTAGGGATTGGGGTGCTATTTATAGGCAGCCCAACACTAGGAATATTCTACCAGCCCCTTAGGGTTTTTACAGACTCAAAAATACAGAAAATGACTCTACTGCCCTTAGGTATTTTTACAGACACAACTGACTGACTGTGGGCCTAGAGTAACAGATGACATATCCTGAAGCTATTCTTCTGGACAGTCGGATACAGAATCAACGGTTGTCAGTTTTATGCCGAAACTGACAAAGCCTCCACCAGCTTTGCACCAGGTACCCGGATTGGGCCGGCCCGACTCCGCAGCTCTCTCAGCCCGGCAATCGCTCACCGCCCGTGTACCTGAGTCAGTCCTGGTCAACAGCCCAGTGGGTCTTCTACTGCTTCTGGCCCATGCACCCGGATTGGGCCAGCCCGACTTCGCAGCCTCCTCTGCCCGACAGTCGCTCGCTGCCCGTGTACCTGAGTCACACGCGGCCCATAAAACAGCAGATCTCTTCTCTTCTTCAGTCCTCTTTGACTATCGTTGACAATGACTCATCACTTCTAGAGCCATGAGGCCCACGCTATTCAGCATGGCTCCTCAATCTCCCCCTTGATGAGTGCATTGTCAACACTCCTCAATTCTCAGCTCTTCAACACCTGTGAACAAATGTGGAAACACGAAAACAAAACACAAGGAAACAAAGAAGAAGAAAAATAAGGTAAAAGTTTAACCCTAATGACCAAAAGCCAACCAAAAGCAAGAAACGGTCATTGTGGTTAACCAAAACGTAAAAACTCAAAATGAGTGTGATTTCAAAACAACAAGGATATCAACAGAGTAAGAACTCCCCCTTGAACTCTGATCCCAAATTTTCTCCCCCTTGTTGACAAGTAAACTCATCAAGCACTCAAAAGAGACACATACTCCCCCTGAAAAGCAACTCCCCCTCAAAATATGCAGTGAATTCAGCTGGGGTGTAGGTGGAGTGTAGAAAGCATGCTTCTCAGATATGATTAACTGCAATTACAACATCTAACAAGTATAGCAACAGACATACTGTCTTAAGACACATGGCATGATCAGTGCAACAGATGATATCTAAAGAAAGTCATTAGCACGCATTTTTCAGTTTTTTGCAAAACAAAACATCACCATATTTCCTAGTTAATACGCAAGGTAAAGCATGAGATGCAGAAGCTAACTGATGTCTACCAAGATAAACGTTGTTCAAAACAAAGTGCTTCAGCAAACTGGTTATCTTGTTAAATGTTCAGGCTTTTTCATTTTTCCTTTTTCATTTGTGCCAAGGGTTATTTGCATGTCAAACCTTATGCTAACCGACCAAGTCAAGCCTAGGCCAAAACTGGACCATCGGAAGCTTAAGACATTGGTCTTGGCATACACTACACTGTCCTAGTTCATACCAAAGTGCTATGGTAAGCAGTCCAGAACAATGCAATGCGACAAAGCAAACCCACTTGGATCTTTTCAACTCAAGCATAAAAAGGCATGGAATTTTCATTCATTTTTTGATTTTTTATCATTTTTATAGCATATTTTCCATGTTAAAGCATAAAGATGTCCAAGTTGCATATCTGCATCTATGTGATGAACTAGCTACAAGGCATGTAACAGATAGCAAAAGCACTCAGCTTACACATGCTAGTTACCAGAAGCAATGGTGATCATTTTTCAAGTTGAAAGCGTAAAAGCCATGCATATGACAGATATCAGACATATCAAATGAACTGAAACAAAGCATGATCATCGACAAGTAATCAAAAGCATGTACCAGCTAGAATAAGTAAAGCAGTTTAATCATATAACAGAAGCAGGCTCAAAAGTGTGATATGTGAATATGTATGATATGAACACACACAAAAAGACTCAAGAAAAGAGTGAAGAAGAAAGAAAAACTGACGCAAAATATCCTAGAAAGGATACACAACACCCAAATCCCCTCGTAAACGCTCAAAAGTAGACTGATCTAGGGGTTTGGTGAAAATGTCAGCCAACTGATGATGGGTATCAACATGAACAAGGTCAATGACACCTTTCTCATATTGATCCCGCAAAAAGTGAAAGCGCACATCAATGTGTTTGGTTTTTGAATGGAGACACGGGTTTTTCCCTACACTAATAGCACTAGTGCTATCGCAAAATAATGGAACCCTGGTAGGAAAGAACAACCCAAAGTCTCGTAGAGTGGAAATCATCCAAACCATCTGTGAGCAGCAGCTGGCAGCAGCTACGTACTCAGCCTCTGTGGTCGAAAGAGCAACTCCAGATTGCTTTCGAGAAGACCAAGATACAAGGGAAGAACCAAGAAACTGGCAAGTACCGGAAGTCGACTTGCGATCCAACCGGCACCCACCAAAGTCAGCGTCCGAAAAGCCAGATAAATCAAGTGATGATGATGCTGAATAATAAAGACCAAGATCAGGCGCATAGGTGAGATACCTGAAAATGCGCTTGACAGCCTGCCGGTGAGACGCGCGTGGTGAAGACTGAAAACGCGCGCAAAGTCCCACGGCGAACTGTATGTCCGGTCTTGTTGCCGTTAAGTACAACAGCGAACCGATCATCCCTCGAAATTCTCTCTCATTGACCTTGACACCACTCTCGTCCTTGTCCAGACTCCCGGAAGTACCCATCGGGGTCATCTGCGGCTTCAATTCACCACCAAAGTCAAATTTTTAAGCATATCACGAGTGTACTTACCTTGGTGGATGAAGGTGCCGTCCTTGGTCTGCTTGATCTGGAGCCCTAAAAAGTACTTAAGCTCACCCATGAGGCTCATCTCAAACTCACTGTGCATCTGCTCAGAAAACTTGGACACAAGAGAATCAGTAGTACCGCCAAAGATAATATCGTCCACATAAATCTGAGCGACTAAGAAATCTGAAGCATCTCTGAGCAAGAAAAGAGTTTTGTCCACAGACCCCATCACAAAGCCCTTCCCCAACAAGAATTGCTTCAACCGGTCATACCAAGCCCTGGGGGCTTGCTTCAACCCGTATAAAGCTTTATGCAACTTAAAAACATGTCGAGGAAACTTAGGGTTCTCAAAACCGGGGGGTTGCCTAACATAAACCTCCTCTTCTATGAACCCGTTCAGAAAAGCACTCTTAACGTCCATTTGAAAAAGCTTGAAACCCTTCGAAACGGCAAAAGCTAGAAGAATACGAATGGACTCAAGACGGGCAACAGGAGCGAAGGTTTCTTCAAAATCAATACCTTCCTTCTGGCAATAACCCTGGGCAACTAGTCGAGCCTTGTTGCGCACCACAACCCCATCTTCACCTTGTTTGTTCTTGAATACCCACTTGGTGCCTATGGGGTTGCATCCAGGTGGCGGCTCAACTAGTGTCCAAACCCGATTGCGGACAAAGTTCTCAAGCTCTTCTTGCATAGCGTTAATCCAATTAGAATCAGAGAGAGCATGAGAAATGTCTCTGGGCTCAAAAGATGCAACAAATGCAGATTCAGCAAACACAGCGAGAGAGGCAGAAGAACGCAAAGTCCTCTCAGTCAGATCACCAATGATGAGCTCTGAGGGGTGGTCACGCTGAACTGCTCGGGTTCCCTGGTGATCTGAAGTCACCTCACCGGAGTCAGCAGCTGGCACCTCTGGACTCGACTGAGGGGGCTCGATCGAAGTGGAAGAAGTGATCAGAGGTCCGCCCTCATCATCAGTCGAAGTCTCAGAAGGTGTGCGCTCTGCGGGGGATGCAGAAGGCCCACCCTCAACAGTAGCTGGAGTATCCTCATCTTCCTCGAAGATGGACTCTCCGAGCTCATCATCACCAGAAAGCTCAAAAGGAGGAGTCAACGAAGGCAAGGACTCATCAAATGAAACCTCACACGTCTCGACAAGCAGCTGGGATTCGAGGTTCCAAACACGGAAGCCTCGAGAATGCAGTGCATAACCAAGAAAAACTCCATCCCAGCAACGAGACTCAAACTTGTCCAAATGCCCTCCCTTTTTGAGCACAAAGCACTTGCAGCCAAACGCTCGCAAGTGGCTCACCTTGGGCTGTCTGCCAAACCGCAACTCATAAGATGTCTTACCAATGTAAGCTCGAAGAAAAATGCGGTTGGCCAGATAGCAAGCCGTGTTCATGGCTTCAGCCCAAAAACGCCTAGGAGTCCTGTGCTCATCGAGCATCGTCCTGGCCATCTCAACTAGCGTGCGGTTCTTACGTTCCACAACGCCGTTCTGTGGGGGAGTGTAAGGAGAAGAAAACTGATGGTCCAGACCCTGATCACCACAGAAGCTGACGAACTGAGAGTTCTTGAACTCAGAGCCGTTGTCGGAGCGAATTGCTCGCATCCGGCCATTGTTCTCATTCTTCAGCTTCAAAATCAGGTCATGGACAAATTGAAAAGTTTCATCCTTAGACTCCAAAAAGAAAACCCACGAGAAACGAGAAAAGTCGTCAACAACCACAAGTGCATACCACTTCCCACCGACTGAACGTACCCGAGCTGGACCTACAGTGTCCAAATGTAAAAGCTCGCCTGGATACGAAGTCATCACCTGAGTCACAGGTGAGTGAGAAGCGGCAACCATTTTCCCATGACGACAGGGATGACAAACCAGATCCTTCTCCATTTTAAGCTTGGGCAATCCTCGGATGAGATCCATAGAACTTAACCTGACTAGCAGATCAAAACTCAAATGACCTAACCTCCTATGCCACTTCCAGAGCTCAGAAGAAGATCCAGCAATCAAACAGCGAGAAGGGCCAAAAGAACTAGAGAAGTCAATTCGAAAGACTTTACCGAAGGGTAAAATCTGACAAACCAACGACCCTCTAGAATCAATCACAGAAGAATTGCCCTTCCTAAAACGCACTTCCAAACCATCCTCAAGAAGTTGCGAAACAGAGATTAAATTAAAGTTCAGATTTTTAACCAAAGCAACATTCTTTAAAGAGAAATGGTCTGAAATGCTAATTGAGCCTATTCCACTTACTTTCCCTTGACCGCTATTCCCGAACGTGATGTACTCTTTGGAGCTCGGGGGAGTGAGACTGGAGAACCATCTGCGATGTCCCGTCATGTGGCGAGAGCATCCTGAGTCCATGATCCAAACATCCTCCAGTCCCCGGTCCTGCACAATCAATGTCTGTAAGTGGGAGCAAATGGTCCGGCACCAGGTTTAGCAAAAGAGCTAAACCAGTGTCGAGCCATCTGCTCAAAAGATGGAAAGCTGAAAACCATCAAAAGAGTTTGGACCAAAACGCGGCTCAAAACGCGGTCCACGGTCCTTCCTAACCCTGCGGCCACGAGGTCCAGAACCGTAGCCAACACGGTCTGGAACTCTGCCGGAACGAACACCACCAACTGGAGTACGGGCAAGAAAGCCGTCTCCTCTACCACCACCTACACGACGCGGCCTGGCCTCCAGCCTCTCCCCGCGCCGAGGAACACGCAGTCTACCACCCTGCTGGTAGAACTGCACCTGATCACTACGAGCCCTCTCTGCTCTCTCAACCCGCTTCCTTCTGAAACAAAACTCCGCAAGATGCCCATCTCTCTGACAATACTCACAATGATAGGTAGGCTTCTTGGGATGTGGTTGAGGCTTGGGGTTCTTGGGCTTGGTAGTGTTTGGTGTGGTCTTCTTGGGCTGAGAGGGTCCAGGAAGAGAGTCTAGAGAAGAGTGGAGGTGTTTGGGCTTAGGAACCCAGATAGGCTTCTTGGGAGGAGCTTTGGATGGTTCATGGATCACTCCATCCTTGGGCTGACAAGCCTGGGAGGTCTCAGTGGAGTGAGTCTTGGGATACCTCTGCTCTGGAGTCATTTTACTCCACTCCACTGCCCGGCTGAGGGCACTCTCAAAGTCAGCCTTGGTGTAGGTGTAACCTACTCCAAACCCATCCTTCCTCTTGAACTGCTGGATCATCATGCCAAGTTGTGGCTCTCTGGCACTGATCCAACTCAGGATAGAACGGAGGTAAAAGTTCTCATTCTGAGAATCTGCTAGCTCCTCTCTCAAGGAAGCTAGAACCTCCACCTGAGACAAGCAGGTCTCACACTCATTCTCTACTTGGACAGACTTTCCGGCTTTTAGCTTAATCAACTCCATTCTAAGAGACAGACAGTTCTCACAAACAGTGGGTGGAACTGACAGTGTCTCAAGCTCTAGCCTAGTCTGGGCAAGCTCAGCTCTCAACCTCTCTAAATCACCCAAATGCTCATTGCCCTTGGATTTTAGCTCAGCTAAGGCAGCTAGATGAGATGGGCAATCAACACAGGGTGCGACGACAGTGGCTTGAGCATCTTTCAGCTCCAGCTGAGCGCTTTCAAGCTCAGTGGCCAAAGCGTCCCTCTCATCAACCCTTTCTGTGTACCTAGGACTTCAAAGTCGACAGGTCACACAGAAGCACCTCACACTTCGGGCACTCACTGCTATCACCCAAGCAAGGGGAAGAGGATAGACTCTCAATCCTACCGTTGGCCACGGCAAGCTCACTCTCTAACTCGTCTATCCTTTTCTTAGCCCCCCTAAGCAGTTTCTCCCGATACTTCAACTCCTGACGATTGCTCTCTAGTAAATCTACAATTTCGCGCTCATAAGATGATACCTTGCTATCGTCGTCGTCGGAGTCGTCGGAGGAGCTCTTTTCTTCTCTATCCCCAAGAGCCATGGAGCAGAAGCTCTTGCGGGATCTTCGGCGTTGGTGAGATCGGCTCTTCGGCCTGTCTCCGAAAGCCATGAAGCAGAGACCCGCCGGATCGTCCTTGTCCTTCCCCTTCCTGATGGCGATCTCCTCATCGCTTGAGCTCGATGAAGAGGAAGAAGTCGTGGACTGCTTGGAGTAGCTCTTCTCCATCTCGGCGAAGAAGGCCTTGTCGCGCTTCTTGTTCTCTCGCCGGTAGTCCTTCAGGGCCTTCTTGAAGAACCGAGTCTTCGGCTTGCCCTTGTTGAAGGAGGGGCTCTCATGCTTGCCGGAGTCGTGGAAGCTGCTACCGGCGCCCTTCTTGTATCCACTGCGCTTGGGGCAGTCGGCGATGAAGTGTCCTGGATCACCACATTCAAAGCATCCGGATTTTGTGCCGTGTCTTTTGAACATTCTTTTATCATAGACACGACGCACCCGGTTGTTAAAAAGACACAAATCATCATCTCCCAACAACTCAAGCTGGTCCTCAGTGATAGACATCAAGGAGAACCCAGCACAGCTCACAGCAGAGGGATCAACTGAAGGTGCAGCAAGGGCCAGGGATTTTGATCCAGAGCCAGTGAGATTTGATCTCAACTGGATATCTACCTCAGTGGCCTTTAACTTGCTAAAAAGCTCAGAAATGGTCAAGGTATCGTATGAAGTACTCTCAATGATAGATGATACCTTGATCTCCCAGATCTTTGGGTCCAAGGTATGAAGAACCTTGAGCGCCTGCTCATGATCTGAGACTAACTGAGCACCCTCAGCCTTGTTGTCCCGAAGCTTGTTAATGATCGACTGAAAGCGACCAAACAAAGCCTCAACAGATTCACCCGGCTTCTGTGTGAAATTCTCATATTCACGCCGGTAGGTCTGATAGAGCCGAGCCTTGACCTGTGCTGTTCCCTCATGGTGTGCTTTGAGGGTAGCCCAGATCTCTCTCGCAGTGGAGAGATGACTCACTCGCTCAAATTCAGTGGGACCTAAACCAGAAAATAAAATGTTCACAGCCTTACTGTTGCTCAGATGCTGAGCAATGATACCAGCAGTACCTTGCTCAGTAACTGGCAGAATGACAAACGTGGTGTGAACGCAAATGTCCCATATGTCCGAACCCTGGCTCATGAGATAGGCTCGCATGCGAGTCTTCCAATAATTATAGCCATAGGCTTCCAAGGACGGGACCTTGCCAGGAGACGTCATGGTCACTACCGGGGTTTAGAACCGGTTAAGGTATGGAAAAACCCTAACCAAGCTCTGATACCACTTGTAGGACCGAAAGTAGCGACCAGAGGGGGGGGGTGAATGGGCGCCTTAAAAATTCTTTCGAATCTATGGCCTGTTCCCAATACCCAACGCACCTCAAAAATACTATGCAGCAGAAAGTAGACAGTAGGCCTAAGTCTAAAGGTTTCTAACCTAGAAGCAACTGAAGATAAACAGTGTAAACCTAAAGTGGTGCAACTAGGCAGATAAACAAGTTGTAACAGGCCTATACTTCTCAATGAAATGATCTAAGTATGTATAGAGTGAAAAGAGAAGTTACTGTCCAAAGTTGTCTCCTGTTCGGGTCTTGGCGAAGCCCCCTTCGCACGTCGAGGTCTGCTTCGGAGGTTGGTGTCGGAGTCTGTCCGAAATGCCGAAGGTGTCACTGTCTAGCCTAGTTCGAAGAAGTAAGAAGCGAAGTGTACTTCGAAGCGAAGTAAAAGCAGTGCCGGAGCTTGGTTCGAAGTAAGCACTTCGAAGACAAGACTTCGAACGCAACTTCGAGTCACGAGCTTCGGAGCGAAGTAAACAGTGCCGAAGCCTTCTTCGAAGTATACACTTCGAAGACAAAACTTCGAACACACTTAGAACCGAAAGCTTTCGGAGCTAAACCTTCGAACACAAAAACTTCGAACACAACACACAAACAGACAACCTTCGAACAAAGAAGCGAAGTCTGTCAGAACAGACAAAACTTCGAACCCCACTTCGAAGCCTAACGAAGTGTGCACTTCGAACAGATAGATTCGGAGTATGCCAGTTCGAAGTATGCGATGATTTCGATACAGGGGAACTTCGAAGCTAGCAACTCAGACACAGAAACCGAAGTTCGAAAAACTGAGCGAAGCCTTTAACAAGGTTCGATCGGAGCTTGCCTCACGGAGTTGAGGGGCTTCGCACAGAACCGAGCTTCGGCAGACACACCAGGAAAAGGCAAAAGAGACTGTCAGCTTCGATCAAAAAGCTGGGCAATAGAAGGTGAAAAGCTGCAGCCGAACACTGTAGCTACAGTAAAGCAGTACTATTTGCAACAGCAAGAACTAGTACTACCACCGTGAAGAACACACCCAGCCGAAGAAGCTTCTTCCCAAGAAATAAATACAGCAGCCCGAATCCAACTCAATAACTCTCCAAACCAACCAGATGCAAACAATAAATTCTCCAGGGACCAAGGATTAAAAGCATCCAAGAGATTTGAGCCAAGATGAGCCACGAACAGAGGAGCACAAGGGCCTGGCGGCGCACACAGGAGAGAGAAGACAGGTGAAAAGAGTGACCCAGAGAGTGGTATTCAATTTCAGCAAAAGGGTAGTCCAAACCCTAGGGATTGGGGTGCTATTTATAGGCAGCCCAACACTAGGAATATTCTACCAGCCCCTTAGGGTTTTTACAGACTCAAAAATACAGAAAATGACTCTACTGCCCTTAGGTATTTTTACAGACACAACTGACTGACTGTGGGCCTAGAGTAACAGATGACATATCCTGAAGCTATTCTTCTGGACAGTCGGATACAGAATCAACGGTTGTCAGTTTTATGCCGAAACTGACAAAGCCTCCACCAGCTTTGCACCAGGTACCCGGATTGGGCCGGCCCGACTCCGCAGCTCTCTCAGCCCGGCAATCGCTCACCGCCCGTGTACCTGAGTCAGTCCTGGTCAACAGCCCAGTGGGTCTTCTACTGCTTCTGGCCCATGCACCCGGATTGGGCCAGCCCGACTTCGCAGCCTCCTCTGCCCGACAGTCGCTCGCTGCCCGTGTACCTGAGTCACACGCGGCCCATAAAACAGCAGATCTCTTCTCTTCTTCAGTCCTCTTTGACTATCGTTGACAATGACTCATCACTTCTAGAGCCATGAGGCCCACGCTATTCAGCATGGCTCCTCACCAACCACTCGGTATGGGCTACTTCCCTGATGATGCCAGCTTTTAACAATTTTTCTACTTTGGCTTTGGCGAGGCTTGCTCTTTCCGCTGACAGCTTGCGGAACCCCTGGCGTACTGGCCCGGCCTTCGGGTTGACGAGCAGGCTATGCTCGATGATGCTTCGATCGACCCCGGTGATGTCTTCGTCGGTCCAAGCAAAGACGTCTAGATTTTGCCTGACGACTTCTTCCAATGAGGCAGCTATCTCCGGGGATAGCCCTTTGCCGAACTACACTGGATACTCTTTGCCATCTTTTGAAATTATTCTTGTCTCAACATCACCTTCCGGGCTTGGCTTGAGAGAGGGCCCCTTCGAAGGGTTCGAGGCCTCTGGCACCTCTTCGGTGCTTTTCGCCACGTTGTGTACTTGCTGGGGATCCAACGGCTACCCATGGCCATACTCCGTCCTCCGAGCTACAGCTTGGTCTCCTGAAATAGTAACCACTCCACCTTGCGTGGGCATTTTGAGACAGAGGTAGTTGTGCTGTGCTATAGCCCCGAACTGGTTCAGCATCCCTCGGCCGAAGATTGCATTGTAAGCATATGGGGCGTCGACAACGTCAAAGATCACCTCTTCTATCCTGGCCAAAGGCCCCTCTCCGAAGGCAACCTCGAGGCCTATCTGGCCGAGGGCATCGAGAGGCGGTCCTGAGAACCCTTGAAGTGGCCGGGCCGCTGGAAGTAGATGCTTCCAGGGTATGCACATCTGATCGAAGGCCTAGACGAAGAGTATGTCCGCGGAGCTCCCACCATCTACTAGGATCCTTCGGACCTCCACCCCTGCTATATCGGCAGAAATGACCAAGGGGTCTGCATGGGGGAACTTCACCCCCGCGACATCGCTGGCAGTAAACGAGATGGGCACATGGGACCATTCTGGCATCCCTTCGGCGGAACTCGAGGTCCCAATGTGCCCGACCTCGTGGACGTACTCGCGCCGCTGCCTTTTGGACATGCTCCCGAGGGTCCCCCCTCCGGAGATGGGCAGGACCACCCGTTTGCCGCGGTCTTGCGGGTCTTCCTGCTTCGGTGGTGCAATAATGTTGGCCACCGGTAGTCGCATGGGGGCTTCAAGGGCACCGGCTCAGGCCACAGTTTGCACAGGCTCCGACCGTGCTACTGGAGGGGTTCGGTCTGAAGTACCTCGCCCCGTACTTCGTCATAGGTATTCACCCCGAAGGGTTAACACCGACTTGCAGTCCTTCGTGTCATGGCTTCTATTATCACGATGCACACAACAGAAAAAACTCTGGCGCCTGCCAGGTGCTCTCTCTTGAGGCTTCGGTGCTCCAGCCTTGAAGTTCTGCGCTTGCTGGAAATTGGCAGGTGCCTTCGGAATGGAAGGTGCAATGCTTAGCACCTCCGAACGGAAATACTTCTTCCCTCGCCTGTGTTCGCTGAAGCGGTTATCTTGAGGGGGTTGCAGAGGGGCCGAGGCTTCAGGCTCCATCTTGACTTCTCGGGGGATAGGCGGGGGTGCTCCGGCTCGCCGAATATAGCCTTCCTCCACCTTGGCATACTGTTCGAAGTATGCCATCAGCTGCGCCACAGACGTCACCGGCTTCCGATGGAGTTTGCTGAGGAGGTCGGGGTTTAGCACCCCTTCACGGGCGGCGTCGACTACCGAAGAGGTAGACAGGCCCTTAATTTGTGATTTGGTGTGGGCGAAGCGCGTGAAGTACTCCCGGAGTGTTTCTCCCGCCCATTGTTTCACCTGGAACAAACTCCCTGTGGAAATCGGGGCCACGAAGGTACCCTGGAAGTTGCTCACAAACTTCTTCTTCAGCTGTTCCTAGGATCTGATCGATCCTGGCTTCAGGGACCTTAACCATCGGAGTGCCACGCCTTCGAGAGCGAGGGGGAAACATTTTGCCATAGTGTTTCGCACCCCTCCGCTTGCTTCTATTGCCAGGGCATATGAGCAGGTGAACTCTCCGGGGTCTGACCCACCGGAGTACTTGTGCAACTTCGAGGCCTTGAATCTGGGATCGAAGGGCACCCTTTGCAAGTCTGAATGTAGCGGAGACTCATCATCGAAAGATGCATTTTCAGCCTCCTCCGGGACTTGCAGGGGTGGGAGATTGCGAGCACCACTGTTTTGAGGCCCTTTTGGAGTCTCGGTGGAGGCTTGAGTGCGGAGGCGATCGGCGGCCTCTTGCCTCCACCTGGCCACTTCCTCCTGAAGCCTTGCTAGTTGAGTAGCCTCGGTTCCAGGAAGGTCTTTGTCTTCGTCGGAGGGCACCTCCGGGTCTTGGGAGCTGACGTAATCAGTCTGAAGCACCGTAGGAGGAGCTTGAGGACCCCTGGGTACTCGACGCCCAGCGGTCTCTGCGGGAATCGCCGGAGCGGTTGAAGGTCCGGCTCCTGCGGTCCAAGGGGACCTTCGGAGAGGCCCCAGAGTTTGACTTCGCTTCGGAGGCATAGCTAGCCACGAAGAGGTCTGAAGATGGAGGACTTCGAACGACTTGGGAAGTCGAGTGAAGGCCTTCGGGCTGCACTAAGAAGTCCCTAACCGAAGCGTGCGCGGAATCTTGAGACTCCGAGGCTCCCTCCGTAAGTGCTCTTCGAAGTGCAGTCAGCAGCAGAGAACAAGCCTCTAGAACATGGTTCCCCACGGACGGCGCCAACTGTTGGCATAAAAGTTTACACCAACAGGTTCTCTGAGATCAAGAACGAACAAACAGAGAGTTTGTGCTTAGGACTGCCTCAAGCCTCCGAGTTGGATAATAGCTCGAGCAGTTCGAATATGTGTATTCAATAACTTGTCCTGGCCCCTTGTTACAGGGTATAGAGGGGGGTATTTATAGGTAAAAATGTATAAGGAAAAGACCTAATTACCCATAGATTACAACCGACATAGTGGAAACTATTCGGTGCCAGGAACAAGGTTATAAAGGTAAAGCACTACAAAATAGATTGATAAGCCAAACATCTCATCAATCTTGTCGCTCAGCTTCGGAGCCTTTATCTTCCCTTCGGAGGGTTCATCAGGGCTTCGCATCGATGCACCCTTCGGCTTGACGCCTCTGCCTTCGAACAAGTGCTCACCAGCTTCGGAGCTCTTCATAGCCTTCGAAGTATTAATCTTTAAGTCCTGAAAATGAAGTAATTTCCCCCAACAGAACTTTTGTTCAAATTCAGCCCACGTTTGGACAGAGTTCGGTGGCAGCACCAAAAACCAAGTGAAAGCCGTGCTAGATAGTGAGAGAGAAAATAGCCCATGTTTTAAAGCATCCGACCCACTGGCTACTCCACACTATGCTAAAAACTGACTGACATGCTCTAGTGTGGTTTTGTTACCCTCACTGTCGAACTTGGTGAATTCAGGGACTTTGTAGCTGCGAGGGTAAGGTATCGTGTCGAAATGGTTGGGGTACGGCTTTTGGTAAACCTTAGCTCGACCCCTAGGTACGAAGCTAGTGCACTCCATAAATAGTGCGTGGGTCTGCTCTTCTATGTCATCGTGGCCTACTGCCTGTGCACGTCTCTCCTACGGGGGCACGACACGTGGTTGTATTTCGGCGTGCCGGCCGCGGGGGTCTTCCTCACGTGATGGCTCTAGGCATGCGACGTGCTCAGGCCTATGAATTTGTGCATATGGTGTAGGCCACGAGGGAAGAACTACGCAGGTGTAGGTGGCGTGCAATAAATAGGGTTAGCTTGGACATGCGCATAGTGGCTTGTCTCGGCCGTATATGTTGGCGCCGGAGACATGATGGTCTTTCCAGTACTACCGTCGGTTCTGTTATATATATGATTTACCGAAGGTGCACTAGCAATTGGAGCTGGAGGAACGTCCTCGGTAAAGCCGAACCTACTAAGTGTCGCCTCTACTTGAGAGCTAACTGTCGAATCTAAACGGTTGGTGGCGAAGCCCTAACAGCTTGATCTACTAATGCGACTAATTTGTGCTTGATTTCTAAAGAAGATAAAGGAGGCGATGCTGGAGTTACCTAGGTCCGAGCGAGATCAGGGACGTTGACATCGCGCTTGATGAAGCCCGCACGTATCTTGACGTAGCTTCCAAGCATGAGGTCTTGGAGAGCCTTCATCTTTGCCTCGATCTCCGCTCGGTCTTCTATGGGAATATCTTCAAAGGTAGGCATCATGATGTTGCGGTTGTTGATATCTGTGCCTCCCATGGGATCCATCGGCATTGTAGACGTATTAGTCATTGCAGATGTGCTCGCGACCGATGTACATGTACCCGTCATGTTGGCATATCCTTCCCCAGCGTAGTTACCAAAAAGTGTGTTGACACAAAAGTGTGCTCCTGCACTTGGGTCAGTTCGACGATCCAAAAGTGTGCGGATACTTAGGGACAAGCCTAAGCGTAACACAACATTGACGTCGCGTTCTGACTACCCTCAATAGTGGCAAGGGGTTGGAGTCACCAGGTAATCAGATCACATAGAAATAATCCAATTCGTCCTAGAAACCGAATTTTCTAAGTATTGCAGTAGGGGAACAAAGGTAGCAATTTGGTACGTAGATGAATGGATACTTCACAGGCGAAGTAAAAAGGCAATAGCAATCTGTTACGTAGATTAATGGGTACTTCACGAGTGAAGTAACAAGGCTTACCACGGTTTCGGTGTGGCCGACGGAGGGCTTTCAGGCAAACCACGAAGGTTGCAGAAAGGTAAATAAAAAGTAAAGGTATGGTTCAAAGCTAGGGCTTTATGAGTGATTTGTGTTTTTGGGGTCTCATGAACTGGCCTCACCCCTATATTTATAGGGGCTAGACTTCTTATCTCTAAGATTTAATCTGGTAGGATTCGACATAATCAAACTTAGGGATAAAAATTATCTAGAATCAGACTCAAACTCTATCTCTAAAAATCAACCCGATGTCGGCCTTCGGCATGGCCTGCCGAAGCCTGTTCCTCGGGTCGAAGCTTCGGCGAAGCAGGCCTCCGAATGCCTATGGGCGAAAGGTAGAAGGCCGCCAAAAGGCTCCCAAAGCCCATTTTAGATGGGCCTTCGGGCCGAAGGTCACAGGCCGCTAGAGGGCCTCCGAAGCCCAATGCTCAATGGGCCTTCGACCCTATAGGGCTTCGGCCTAGTCCATGACTTGTGTATTTTCGGCCTGAATTACCAAATAATATATATTTGACAATCTTGACCATTAATGCCATTTTTTGCTATCAACAATGCCAATACACGAGTATCGGCGAAGGGCCACCGGGCACGATTGGGTGATCGTTCGATACGCAACGCCTGCATAATCCGACCCACGTGCTCGAACCGATCAGCAATCCCCAATGCCAAAAGATATAACACGAAATCATAAGGTAACCCATTGGCTTGTACTCTGATAGAACCTAAACTTAACGTACTAGATAATTTATCCGTACTATTAAATCATCATGCCAGCAAGATCAGACCTAACAAAGATAATTGCCAAATCATAAGTAACTTAACAATCTTTCAACATAATCGGGCACACTTTATTTAGATAAATGATGCACAATGTAAACCAGATACAATAGACCAAGATGTCGAACTTAACCGATGAAGCCTTGAACTAACATACCGAATCTACTTGGATTTAAGAGATCACAACAATGCAACCTTAAGCCTAACTGATACACCAAGATAAACTTCTTTGACCAACCTTGACCAGACCACTTTGACTTCTGTTGACCATGTCGGGTCCTTACTACGCCTAGGCCTCGACCAATTTCTGGCGTCAACAGAGCCATAACATATGAGCCAATAGGAGTGAGGTTGACCCTTTAGTAACAGGTATTTACTTGTCACTATTGATGTCACATTACTGATGTGATAAGAGTGATGGTAAACTTTCCTATCGCTAATTATGGTTATCAACTATCACTAAAGTGCACTTTTCTGTAGTAGTGGCAAGGCTTTACAAGTATCAGCTCTCAAGGAATTGTATGCACTTCAACTTTTGAACTTCCAGTCACTGTAATCCACAAAGATGTGTGAATAGTCAGCCACATTCAGGTTTTTAAACTTCTTAGGGCTAAGACCTAAAAAAACATAGTATACAAAATCAGAATATGTAAACTTGCTTCTGTAATAATCTAAAAGTAGAAAGTTAAATAGCAAACTTGCCTCAATAAGGGGGCGAGGCACCTATTGGGGGGAAATACTTCATCCCCATGATCCTCCAAGATTCCAAGCAAATACATTATACAACGAAGATAAAGGCAAGTCTTAATCTCGGAACCCAAGACCCCCTCTGAACTGAAGGGCTCGAAGCCGAAGGGTCCATCTAGGCTCCGGTCCGAAGAGACCCTCGAAAAGGCTTCCTCCCCAAAGTGGAAAACAACCAGAAAGATGGGACGTCTGCTTTATCAACATCCTTCGAGCATGTTTTACCATATTAACCCTATAAGGGATACCGAAACAGTATCCACTATGACGGTTGTAATTAAGGGGTAAAAATATCTTTTCCATAGAGATTTTACCTATAAATACCCCGCTTCTCGCCGTGTAAGAGGCATCGAATATTTAGATATTCAATACATACTTCGAACTATTCTGAGCTATTATCCTATTCAGAGGCTTGAGATAGTTCGCATTCACAAACACTTCGTTTGTCAGTTCTTGGTCTTATAGAACCTGTTGGCGTAATCCGTTGCGCCAACAGTTGGCGCCGTCCGTGGGGAGCTTAATACTAAAAGCTAGTTCTCTACCACTGCCTGTACTTCGAAGTACGTTTGCGGAGGGAGTTTCGGAGTCCCAAGATTCCTCACACCCTTCGGCAAGGTGCTTCAAGTACAGTTCGAAGGCCTTTCTTGCCTTCCACCACCGTTCGAAGCCCTTGGTCTCTGGACCCTGCTTGGCTTCGTAAGTCATGCCTCCCAAGTGGAGTATGGCCACCGGGCCCCTCTGAAGGTCCTCTTGTACCTCCAGGGCAGGACCTTCAGACATCCACCAAACTCCTGAAGTAGTCAATAACCCCCGAGCAACCGGAGCCCCTCAGACAGCTCCGTCCGTGCTCCGAACTGACTATGTCAGTGCGAGACCCGGAGGACCCCTTCGGAGGAAGTGAGAACCTCCCTGAATATGTGGCCGCTCAAACGACCTGACTTTAGGTGGAGGTGGAAAGATGGAGGCAGGAGGCCGCAGATAGGCTTCGTCCTCAGGCCAACCCTGCTGCTTCGGAGATGCATCAAGACGATGACTACAATTATTATCCCGAAGCCCCCCAAGTCCGAGAGAGCACCGAGAACGCCTCCTTCGACGATGAATCTCCGCTGCATCCGGACTTGCAAAATGTGCGCTTCAATCCCAGGTTCTAAGCCTCGAAGCTGCAAAAATACTCTGGAGGGGCTGACCCCGGAGAATTCTCTCGCTCTTACGCTCTTGCAATAGAAGCTAGCGGAGGGGTCTGAAATACGATGGCAAAATGTTTCCCTCTTGCATTAGAAGTCATAGCCCTTCGTTGGTTTTGGTCTCTAAAGCTAGGATCAATTAAGTCATGGGAATAGTTGAAGAAGAAATTCGTGAGTAATTTTCAGGGGACCTTTGTAGCCCCGATGTCTACTAGAAGCCTTTTTCAAGTGAAATAATAGGCAGGAGAAACTCTTCGGCAATATTCGCGTGCTTCACCCAGACCAAATCTCAGATCAAGGGGCTGTCCACGTCATCTGTCATGGATGCGGCGCACGAGGTGTAATGAACCCTGACCTCCTCGACAAACTCCATAGGAAGTTGGTGTCTTTAGTGGAACATCTGATGGCATACTTCGAGCTGTATGCCAAATCAGAAGAAGGGTGTCTTTGGAGGACTGCTTCGTCCACACCAACCATCCCCCCAGAAGTCAAGATGGAGCCAAGGGCTCCGAGTCCTCCACAAACCCCCTTCAATAATCGTTCTCACGATCAGAGAAGGGGAAGGAAGCACCCTCGCTCTAAAGTATTGAATATTGCCTCCTCCGCTCCAAAGATGCCTTCCAACTATCAACATGCTCAATGCAACAAAGCTAGTGGCTCGAGACCACCAAGGAAGCCAGCTGGCCAAAGACAGACTTTCCTTTGTTGTGTGCATGGTGAAAACAGAAGCCATGCCACCAAGGATTGCAAGTCCATACTAGCTCTCCGGAGCGAGTATCTTGAGAGAAGCTCAGATCAAAACACTGCTGATCGAGCCCCTCCGGCAGCACGACTAGAGCCAGTGCAAGTCGTTGGACATGCAGGCAACCTCAACGCCCCTATGCAACCACCAGTGGCCAACATTATTCCACCACCAAAGCAAGAAGACCTTCAAGATCGTGGCAAGCGAGTGGTCATACCCATCTCCGGAGGGGGATCCTCGGCAATATGTCAAAGCGTCAATGGAGAGAATACGTTCGTGAAGTAGGACATATAGGGACTTCAAACTCGGCTACAGAAATGCCCGAGTGGTCCCATGTGCCCATATCATTCTCTGCCAATGATGTTGCATGTGTGATATTCCCCCACGATGCCCTCGGTCATATAGGCCTCGAGGTTGCTTTCGGTGATGGGCCCCTAGCTAGACTCGAAGAGGTCATCTTCGACATTGTTGACGCCCTGTACGCCTACAACGCAATCTTTGGAAGAGGGATGCTGAATCAATTTAGAGCCGTGGCACACCACAATTATTTGTGCCTCAAAATTCCCATTCAAGGAGGAGTACTCACGATCCTAGGAGATCAAGTTAGCTCAGAGAGCAGAATACGACCATGGCCCACCTCTCGATCGTCGACACGTAAATAGTGTGCAAGAGCACTCGGAGGAGGCCTTAGGGTCCCTAGACCCTCTGAAGAACCATTCCATCAAGCCAAGCCCAAAAGGTGATATAGTCACCAGGATCATTGTAAAAGAAGGCACGAAATTCCCCATTCCGTTTATCAAGGGGTTGCCCTCGGAGATCGCCACCTCGCTAGAAGAAGTGGTTCGAGAAAATTTGGATGTCTTCGCTTGGTCATATGAAGATATCCCTAGAGTTGACCGGAGCATTATCGAGCATAGATTACTCATCAACCCTAAGGTTTGACCTGTTCGCTAGGGGCTCCGCAAGATGTCAACTGATAGAGCAGACCTCGCTAGAGAGGAGGTGGAAAAGTTGTTAAGAGCCGGAGTCATTAGGGAGGTGGCCCACACGGAGTGGTTGGCTAACCCTGTCTTTGTCAAGAAAAAGGGCTCCAACAAGTGGCGCATGTGCATTGACTTCACATCTCTGAATAAAGCATGCCCACGAGACCCCTACCCCATGCCCCGCATTGATCAACTTGTTGATTCTACGGCTGGCTCCGAGCTCCTGAGTTTCCTTGATGTATACTCCGGTTACCATCAAATATGGCTGAAACGCGAAGACGAAGCCTACACAAGCTTTATAACCTCTTCTGGAGTATTATGTTATGTCTGAATGACCTTCGGCTTGAGAAATGTCGGGGCAACTTTTTCACGTCTTATTGCTAAAGCTCTAAGTCACCAGATAGGCCGAAATGTCGAAGCCTATATGGATGACATTGTAATAAAGAGTTCTTTAATGCACCAACATAGTCTAGACTTAGCAGAAACTTTTGAGAGCCTCCTAGAATTTGGAGTCTGCCTCAACCCTAAAAATTGTATTTTTGAAGCTTAAGCAGGAAAGTTGCTAGGGTACTTACTTTCGAGCAGAGGAACCGAAGCTAGCCTGATGCAGATAAGTGCACTGCAAAGGATGGCTCCGCTTGAAAATTTGAAGCAAGTCCAAAAGTTGGCCGAACAACTCGCGGCTCTCAACAGATTCCTGGCCAGATTAGCGGAGCAAAGCCTCCTAATTTTCAAAGCCTTAAAAGGGTCTGAAAGTTTTAATTGGACGCCGGAGTGCTAGAAGAGCTTCAACAAAATCAAGGACTACCTTGGAAATCTATCAACGCTTACTATGCCCCTTGTAGAGGAAACTCTCCTCCTATATCTTGCAATAGTAGGCTCCGCAGTCAGCGCAGTGCTTGTCAGGGAAATAAAGCTCAACAGAAAACTGGTGCAAAACCCAGTATGCTTCATCTCAGAAGCCTTGTACGGAGCAAAAACACGGTACTCTGAGCTCAAGAAATTAGCGTATGCTTTGGTAAAGGCCTCGCGGAAGCTAAGGCATTACTTTTTAGCACACAATGTAATTGTCCCTACATCATATCCCTTGGCAATATGCTCTGAAGAAAAGACTCCATGGAGAGAATTAGAAAATGGGCTGTCGAGCTAGCCCCCTTTAGCATTTCCTTCACCACAAGAACAACCATTAAGTCTCAAGTTGTGGCTGACTTTGTTGCAGAATGGACTCCATCCGTAATATGGGCTCCGGAAGAATCATGAGAAGGAGTGTGGACGGTGTACTCCAATGGAGCATTTCAAGCATTTGGAGCTGGTGTCGGAGCCGTGATAATTTTGCCTTGAGTGAAGAAAGCAATGTACTCTGGAAGGCTCAACTTTAAGTCCACTAACAATATTGCAGAGTACAAAGGAATCCTGCTTGGTCTCCGCAAAGCGCGCGCACTTGGCGCCACTCGGGTTGTAATCAAAATAGATTCTCAGGTCATTGCAGGGCATGTTGACAAAAGCTTCTAGGCTCGGCATCCACATCTCGCGAAGTACTTAGAAGAAATCTGCAAGACGGAGGCATTATTAAAAGGGATTTCCATCTGGAGTATCCCACAAGCAGATAATCACATGCAGACACCCTTTTGAAGGGTGCTGCCGGAGCATTGGATGTCCCACAAGGGGCTTTTTATGAAGAGCTTGTCAACCCTTCGGTGCCTCAGCCACCATCCGCAGAAGTAATTTGCATACCAATCACTGATTGGCGGAGCCCAATATTATACTTTTTGCAGAACAAATCTAGTTCACTCGAAGGCCCAGAATTTCAAAGGTTACAGTCGAGGGTCCAGAATTATAAGCTTGTCAATGGAGTGCAATATAAAGCTAGAGTTTGTTCTACTCTACTCCAATGCATATCGCAACCCGAAGGCCAAGATATACTTTGAGAGATCCATGAAGGCTTGTGTGGTAGCCACTTAGCCCCTCCGGCTTTAACAGGCAAAACACTTCGCTAGGGACTTTATTGGCCAACAATTGTAGCAGATGCAGAATCATTGGTTTGAACCTATCAAGGGTGCCAATGGATGGGAAGACGAAGCCATCGTCCTGTTGACACGGAAACATGCCCCCACACTTGGGTTAGTCCGGCGATCCAAAAGTGTACGGATACTTAGGGATAGGCCTAAGCGTGACGTAGCACCGACGCCACGTTCTGACTACCCTTAATAGTGATAAGGGGGGTGGAGTCGCCAGGCAACCAGATTACACAAAATAATCCAATTAGCCAAAAGAAATAGGTTATATAGGTTAAAATCAGCAAACCAGTAGGAGTCCTCCGAGTTCGAAGTCTGATGCGAAGGGTGCACCGAAGAGTACCTTCGACGTTTGGTGCGATACTTCGGCGCTCGGTGCGAAGTGCTCCGCCGAAGGGTGCTTCGGCGTTCTGACTGATCCGACCGAAGGTAGACTCCGAACGGATCTGAACACGGTGATCACCTCCGAAAAGCGGGGTTCGGCGTGCGATCTCTGATGCAGCGAATAACAAAGTAGTGACTCGAAGGCCACACGTGGGTGCTACTTCGTCTAGTGCGGAGTGTAGTCGTGGCGAAGCCTGTCACAACGAAGTATGGGGATGAAGCATGTTGTCAAAGCCTGCAATCCTGTCGAAGGGTGTCCTGGGGACCTCCGGAATCGATCTCTCAGCTCCGAACACCTTCGGCGAAGGGGCTCCAAACGTGCGAACCTGCAACAGAGATGATGCGAAGTACCAATTCGGCCTTAGGACCGAATCTTGCGAGGTGTCGCACAGGTGGTGAAGGTAGCAATCTATTACGCAGATTAGCGGATACTTCACAGGTGAAGTAACAAGGCGATAGCTATCTGTTATGTAGATTAATGGGGACTTCACTGGCGAAGTACCAAGGCTTACCACTATTCCGTAGTGGCGGACGGAGGGCTTCCAGGCAAACCCACGAAGAGGTACATGAAAGTAAAGGTAAAAGTAAAGGTACGATCAAAGCATGGCTATGGTTTGGTTTGAGCTGGGGGGTTCTCCATGCCACCCAGGCCTCTCTATTTATAGGGCTTTAACTCCTAATCTAATCTACTATTAATCCGGCCGGATAGAGATAGAGATTGAGCTGGCGATGCAACCGACTTTATCTCTACCGAGGTGGGCTTTGGCCAGGCCCGTCGAGGCCTGCTCCTCGGGCCGAAGCTTCGGTAGCGTGGGCTTCGGCCAGGCCCTTGGAGGTCTGCTCCTCAGACCGAAGCTTCGGTAGCGTGGGCCTCTGAAGGCTTCCAAAGCTTCGGCAGCGTGGGCCTCCGAAGGCTTCCTCGCCAAATCCCATGGGCTAGCTAGAGGCTTTCGGAGCCCATAGCCTAATGGGCTTCGGCCATCTAGTGCTTCGGAGAGACCCTGGACATGTGTATTTTCGGCCCAAATCACCAAAAAAATGATATTTTAATAATCTAGCCATTAATGCCATTTTTTGCTATCAACACATGCCCCCTGCCTTTTAGTGAACTAGTGAATTAAAAGCACAACGAGCTCGAGATGATACTGTTCATATCGGCTTTTGGACACTTTTATGACGTTTGCCACACACTCGGGAAATACCCTTTCAAGTACTTACCATTCAAAGCCCTTCGAAACCGCTCTCCCTGCAGGGATTCCAACATGTATGCATTGTCGGGAGTGATTTCGGCTATCTTAAAAGGACCTTCCCAACTAGGTGACCATTTCCAAATTTGGTACTTTCTGTGCCTAAAGGCAAAATCATCTTCCATACCAAGTCTCCTATCTGAAATGATTTTGGTTTAACCTTCTTATTGTAGGCTCTAGCTACTCTCTTCATGTCTACCTCTATGGCTTCTAAAGCTCTTAGTCTCTTATCGGTCACTTCCTCCAGATTATCCTTCAGAAGAGCTTCATATTCATTGACCGATAAGCCGTCTTGCTTCAACACTCTTAAGGAGCCAAGATCTACCTCTACAGGCAAAACGACCTCTTGTCCATATACCAACTCATATGGACTGACCTTGGTGGCACCATGCTTTGCAATCCTACAAGCCCATAACGCCTCGGAAAGCACCTCATGCCACCTTTTAGGAAACTCTTCAATTTTCTTCTTAATAAGCTTAATCACGGTTTTATTACTAGACTCGGCCTGACCATTGGCCTAAGCATAGTAAGGTGAAGAGTTTATCAACTTAATGCCATAGTATTCGGTGAAGTCCCTTACTTCTTTTGAAACAAATGAACTACCTTGATCCGTAGTAAGAGTTTGAGGGATGCCGAATCTATGAATGATGTGCTTTAAAATAAAATCGTGTACCTCATTATGGGTCATGTTCTTGAGAGGTACGACCTCGGTCCATTTGATTAAGTAATATGTCGCCATTAACACGAATCGATGCCCTTTTGAGGAAGGAGGGTAGATCTGGCCGATGAAGTCTAAACCCCAACCTCACACCCTCTGTAGTACTTGAAGCAATCTTCAGTCATAGTCGGCAAATAAAAACCCGCTTTTTGAGTATCCAACTCATCTTTTGGGCCGACTGGTGAGTGTCGCAAAGCCCCTCATGGACTTCTACTGTAGCCACCTGGGACTTCTCATGATCTAAACATTTCAATAGCACTTCGTCGATGGTTCGGCAATATAATGTGTCGTCTATCAACAGAAATTTGAATGCTTGTCGCCAAACCTTCTGATCAACCCTTTGGCTAGGGTCTTTCAAATACTGGACGATTGGGATTCTCCAATCGCCTTCACAGATTTCAGAGGGCTTCGCTGGTCCACCTTCTGAAAAAAATTCTAAAACCCTGACTTCAGGGTGCCCCCCGAGCCGTTCTAGCTCTTGCCAAAGCCCGGCCACAGTGACCGTTCGGAGTGTGTTGGGTCGAAGCCCTTCGGAGGGTTCGGACTCTGGAGAGCCTTCCCCATCCGAGAGACTTCGGCATGCCGGAGCCCTCGGGGGGCGGAGCACTCCGATCCAGGGGCTCAGGCATGCGGTGGCCTTCGGCGACCCGAGGGCTTCAACCCGAAGATTGCGCCTGTCCAGCATCACTGGCTGCGGCAATGAGACCAAACATCGGCTTTTTCAACACAAAAAATTTCCCTCTCCTGACTTGGTAGCCAGATGCTTGCTGAGCCAAATCATTAGCGATTGAATTGGCTTCTCTTGACACGTGAGATATTTTGAAATCATCAAAAGTAGCAACTATTTCTAGGCATTTGTCCAAGTAGCTATTCAGCAAGCCATTAAAACATTGAGCATTCTTGGCTACTTGTTGTACTACTAATAATGAATCACCATACGCATGAACATGCTTAGCGCCTACAGACTCTAGTAGTTCAAGACCTAGCAACAAAGCTTCATATTCGGCTTGGTTATTAGTCGAAGAAAACTCTAGTCGGGCCGAGGTTTCAAAGTACATACCATTAGGTGATATGAGAACCACTCCAATACCCTAGCCATTTTTGCAAGCCGAACCATCAAAATAGATTTTCCATGGCACTACCTCAACTAGAGCAATAACATCACTCCAGCTAGCATCTATGTGATGGTCAACTATAAAGTTGGCCACGACTTGGCCTTTCATCGCTCTTAGGGCTCATAGGCCAAATCGTACTCAATCAACGCGTAAGCCCATTTTCCGATTCTTCCACTTAGAATCGGCTTCTGTAACATGTGCCTTATAACATCGGTTTGGCAAACGACAACACATGTGGTAGGGAGAAGATAATGGCGTAACTTGGTGCACGCGTAATAAAGTGATAAACATAATCGCTCCACAAACGCGTACCTGGTTTTGTCGTCCAGCAGGCGGTGGCTCAAGAATGTGATGATGCATTACTTCCCCTCCACCTCCTGGGTTAGCATGGCTCCAATCACGCTATCTTCAGCGGTGATGTATAGCCGAAATGGAATCCTGGCCTTGGGTGCTCTCACCACGGGTGGTGATGACAAGCACTCCTTGATCTTCTCAAAAGCACTTTGCTGGCTTGCCCCCCAAGCGAACTCGGCTTCATTTTTTAGCCGAAGTATGGGGACAAAGGGATCAATCTTGCTGGACAAGTTGGATATAAAACGACACAAATAGTTCAACTTGCCTAGCAACTTTTGCACATCCTTTTTGCATGCCAGCGCTGCAACATTTCTAATCTTTTCAAGTCTCTTAGGATCAATTTATATACCTCTTTCATGAATCATGAAACCTAAGAACTTACCCGCTGACACACCAAAAGCACACTTGAGTGGGTTCATTTTCAAACCATATTGTCGCATCCTATCGAAAGCAACCTTCAAATCGGCTAAATAGTTTCCCATAGCGTCCGATTTGACCACGACATCATCATGTAAACCTCTAACCTGACTCCTAACAAGTCATGAAAGATCAAGTTCATAGCATGCTGATACGTGGCGCCATCATTTTTCAACTCGAAAGTCATGACGACCCATTCGAATAAACCAAAAAAACTAGGGAATCAAAAGGTAGTCTTATAGACGTCCTCCTCGGCCATAAAGGTTTGATTATAACCGGCATTGCCATTAACAAAACTTAGTACCTTATGTCCTGAAGCATCATTGATCAACATGTCGGCTATTAGCATTGGATACTCATCTTTTGGAGTGGCTCTGTTCAGATCCCTAAAATCGATGCATACTCGTATCTTGTCGCTCCCTGTTGGCGCAAAAGTATACACCAACAGGTACTCTGAAATCAAGAACGAACAAACAAAGAGTTTGTGTTTAGGACTGTCTCAAGCCTCCAAGTGGGATAATAGCTCGAGCAGTTCGAATATGTGTATTGAACAACTTATCCTCCATCCTCATTACAGGGTATAGGGGGGGTATTTATAGGAAAAAATGTATAAGGAAAAGACCTAATTACCCCTAGATTACAACCGACATAGTGAAAACTATTCGGTGCCAAGAACAAGGTTATAAAAGGTAAAGCACTATATGGTAGATGGATAAGCCAAACATCTCATCAATCTTGTCGCTCAGCTTCGGAGCCTTTATCTTCCATTCGGAGGGTTCTTCAGGGCTTCATATCGATGCACCCTTCAGCTTGACGCCTCTGCCTTCCAACAAGTGCTCACCAGCTTCGGAGCACTTTATAGCCTTCGAAGTATTAATCTTTAAGTCCTGAAAATGAAGTAATTTCCCCCAACAGTAGCCCCTCGAATACGCCTCTCTGTGGTTAACCTATTTAGAAAGAAGGCAGAATACGGAAGGAACATTTCCATATTTTGAGACTTAAAGGGGATTCGGACATGTTACAGTTCAGTAGAGGACTTTAGATCCAAAGCGTTCGAACCCTTCCTTCGGGCTCCTTATGCGATGGGAACACATGCTGGGAAGAAAGCCGCTTCGGAGCGCAAACGTCGTGAAGAGCCGTTTGATTATAGCCGTTACGGCGCAAGTAACCGTTACACTCTGTAAAAGGTAACGGTCGATTTTTACGGCGGTCGCTCGCCATTCCATTTACTGGACCTGCTCGTCAGTGATAGAAGCCGAACCTGCAGTGTGAAAGCAATCGAAGAGTAGCACCCGACGAACAGTTATAAAAAGTAGGACAAGGATTAACCGAGACTTTTTACCACTTCCAGCACTTGCGACTCACTTTCCCCGATCCTTCAATCTCTTGAACATCCGAGCGAATGGCGAGAACTAGCCACACTGCTCCAGCGGCCGCAAGCACCCTTGCGCAGAGCCAGGCGTGGGCTGCTTCGGGAGTAACGGCAATGGCGGGGACTTCAGGCGGCGCTTGGCCCAAGAATCCTCGGGAGCTCCGTCCGCCTTCCAAGAAGAAAATCCCCCAAAGCTTCCTCATCGGCCAATCCGTGAGCACCGCCGAGTCCATTGAAGGGGCTGTGGAAGGGAAATTGGGCGCCGGATTGAGGACTCGGGTCCCTGGACTAGAATCAACTCCAAGGCCACGGAGCGGAGAGGTGGTAGTTTTCGAAGCGTTCTTCGAAGCAGGCTTGGGGCTTCCAGCCATAGACTTCTTGGCGGAGGTACTAGACCTGTTCCACATAACCTTACCTCAACTGTCTCCCAACGCCGTTGCTTGTCTAGCCGTCTTTGAATGGGCACTCTGGGCGGAGGGGTACGAAGGGCGCTCAGAGATCTTTGCCGTGACCCACTAAGTCATCTGTCAGCCGAAGCCATAGGACGGGCCTGGGGATTCTAAGGTGACCATAGCCTTCGGCAGCGTCAACTTCCAGCTACGAAGGGAGCATGCCCTTCATTTCCCTGCGAAGGCCATCAATGACAAGTGGTACACCAATTGGATACTTCGGTGGTTTTATGCCGAAATCGGAGAGGACTCCCCACTCGCAGGTCCTCTCCAGGAGATTTGGTTTCGGAAGGAGGCGGAGATCTCCCCGAACCCTAGCCTGCTCTCCACGAGGCTAGGGCTGCTAACTTCGGTGGCTCGTTGTATGAGCATGCGTGACCTGGCCGAAGAGTTTATCGCCCTTCGAATCCCTCCCCTCGGAGGCAACTGGCCGATCGTGTTTCAACAGTCCTCGTTGGGGGATCTCCGAAACCTAGGTAAGACTTTATTTCCTGTAGTATTATATTAAATGAAGGAAACAATTATACTTATGATATCGTACTCTTTTCTTTCAGTGGCTCCTTTGGCATTGGCTCCGGAGGACATAGCTCGAGCCACTGAACGAGTTCTCGGAGCCCCTTCGGTGGTTGAAAAGCAAAAGAGACTGGAACTAGTGGGAAGCTGGGAGCGCTCCAACAGAGTGTGGGGAGCTCTCGGGATGGAGCCCCCTCCTCTTCCCGATTTCACCTCGACCGGAGCAGCCGCGCGAAAACAGAAGGTCGCTGCTGAACCGCCCAAGAAAGCCAGCAAGCAGCCGTCCAAGAAGAAAAAAGTAGCGAAGCCCCCTCCGCGGATGGCCCCTGCTTCGTCGGCTTTGTCGGAGGGCACTCGAAGCTCAGCCTCTGAGGAGTCAGAGGACTCCGACGCTCAGATAGCGTCGGCCTTCGAGAACTACCTCCTGGATGACAATGAAGACCTAGGGGAGCTCCCCCCTGGAACTTCTGTTAGGGAGGTAGCAGAAGTAGCTCCGACGGTTCCTCCTGCGCCTGTCGTTGTACACTTGGAGTCGGGCTTCGCCACTCCCAACTCGCCCACACCCGAGGTGGTTACGGCGGAAGTCATGGCTCCGACAGGAAATGCAAAGGAGAGGGTCTCGGGAGATGACTTCGCTGACATCCTCCAGATGTACGAAGTCTTGGAGGATCCGGCGATCCTACCCCACGAGGCCTCCGAAGGTATTCATCAAAGCTCCTACTTTGACTAATACCTGCAAATTGTTCCTTGTAATATGCTTATTAATTTTGTTGACAAAATAGGTACCTCTAAGGGCGTCGATGCTCCGGTGGCGCCCGAAGTTCCAACGCCTTCGGGGGTCGCCGCCCAGGTGGACCCCCCTGCGCCTTCGGATGCTCCATGCTTGGTAGCGGAGGATGCGCCCGTCGGAGCGGATTTGGTGACGGAGGTTGCTCCTGTTGTGTCGGCTCCGACGATCGAGGCTGCCTCTACTGTCGCGGCTTTGGTCAAAGGGGTAGCCGCCGACGACCGGGGTATTCCTGCTTCACCCGCCGCGCCTTCCTTCGTGCCAGGGCGAGGCAAGAGCATATCTAGCCTCGACCTTCTTCCTGGCCATGCAACGACCTCCGTCGGCAATTCGGAGGATGAGGCCGCAGCAAATGACCACCAAGCTTTATCTTGGCTTCCTCTACTGGCTCCGTTCTTGTAGCAGCGGGAAGGCCTTCGAAGACTCATGGAGCCCCTAGTAGAGAAGAGCCAGGATATCGCCAATTCGGACTTGGTCTCCGTCTTGAGCGAGGCTAGGGCTCCGACACTCAACACAGCCCTCGAAAGGGCTACCCTTTAGGTATGAAAAAATACCACAGCTACACCGCATTAGTGATCATAAACACTTCGGTACTTACTTGTTCTTTTTGCAGCAATTTGTCCTTGCTAGAGCGGCAGCGACTTCCAATGAGGTCGAAATTAACCGACTCAAAAGGAAGGTCACCACCCTCCAGACCGCTCTTAACGCCTCCAATGAGAAATCCATCAGACTGGAGGAAGAAACAGTAGTGGAACGGAGGGCTAGGGTAGCGGCCTACGAAGCTCTTCGAACGAGGAGACAAGACAGCGACGCGCTCCGCTCCTCGACCCAAGAGGCCAAAGCTGAGCGTGTCGTCCTTCGGGCGGAGGTCGAAAGGCTCCGTCAAGCAGCAGCTGCTTCGAGTGCTCAGCTAGTGGAGCTCCAAGGAGCTCTTAACCAGGAGATGGCCCAGAAGAGATCCTTGATGCTCCAGGTGGCCGAGGTATCTGCAACTGCTGCGGGGCTAGAAGCAACGGAGAAGAAGAACGCTAGCATGGCAGAACATACCTTGGAAGCCCTTCAGGGTACCTTGGAGTACTTCGGCACTATGTGCCCTTCATCTTTTGCTGCGACCCACGAACCTCTCGACCAGAAGTTGAAAAGGATCCAAGTGGCTTCGTCATTGATGATGAACTCCGGTGTTCGGTACGGAGAAATCTCCGGGCAGTGCGCTGGCATCGGGGTTCTTCATCACCTCGAGTCTCTTCAGATCCCCCTCGGCTCAGTCAGAGGTTTGACCCCTAGGAGCTTCGCCTCCGACGACTTGCTGCGCCCATCTTCGGGTGTAGCCACAGCTTGGGAAGCCTTTCGATCAACTTGGAAGACGGACCATAAGGTCGCGGCTAAGGCTTGGATCGACGAGGCCCGCCGGCAGAAGCAGGCACAAACAAGGCCACCACTTCCTGCCTCGCCAGCTCCAGTTATTCCTGCTCCACCAACCGAACCTCAGGTCTAGCCTTTTAGGGTTATTATGTACACGAAGTCCTGTAAAGCCTCTTTTATTATTGGAAAAGCTATAAACAAGAAACTTGTTTTGGGTGTTCTGTTCTTTTTAAGTTTTGTCATGCCCTTCGAGCCCTGACCTCGAAATACTGGAAATTACCGACGAGCTCCGAAAGTAGTGGGCGAGCCTCGAGAGTTTAAGGCCTTACCGCCGCTCTCGCTTCTCTGTTCCTCGCCTAGATAAGGGGGAGATAACCCTTGAAATTTCTCAAGAGGTCTTAGCTTATATTAAAGAAGAGGAGGAAGCGAAGGCATCCTCGTCTTCTGAACATATGGACTGGTCTGACTCGGAGTATCGGACTGAAGATCCTTTGGAGACTAACTCCGAAAGGCTCCTGACGTGGGCCAAACTTCAAGAAGAGCGAAAGAAACTACGAGCCTCCAAGAAGAAGAGAAGCGTTCGAATGAAGAGGGCTAAGACGACAGCTTTGAGCTTCGCCGGGCAGAGGAGCCAGAGGGGTAGCTCTAGAAGCCGACAGGGTCTTCGTTTTTTCTTAGGCTTGGATCAAAACTTTTCTTGATGTAAAAGTACGATGACTTAATGTGAAATGCTTCGAAAGTATCTTGTGTGGTTCCTATCCTCCGACCCCTCCTTGTGGGTGGTGGATCCTTTACTATGGAAAAGGGTTCGCCAGACACAATGATGTACCGAACATCGGATGCTCTGCATTACGCTTATCATTTGTACTTTGGTATCACTACCTCGCGAATTATATATATATATATTTTTTTGTGTGTTTAGTTCTCGCACAGATCTTGACGAAGCCGAAGCATGAAATCCATCGGTTGGCCACCTTCGGCTCTTTTACAGATACTTCGTACCCAGAGGCCGGAAGTCTATTTATTTTTAAAGTCCTTAGACTCTTCCACGGATCCTAACAAGCTGGAGCCTGGAATCCGTAGGGTGGTAGCGGAGCCCCTGAACCGCTGGTTCACAGGCAGCTGCCTGGGTCTTGAGAAAAATGCTTGACTCTGCAAGCATCTCCGTCCTCCCGATGCGTCCATCAGGAGTAAGGGATATTCGAAGAGTAAACAAAATTCAACCCTTCTCTTTATTTCATAGAAAGGAAAATTTTACAAGCGGTTACAAGGAGCCCCTAAGCGTAATAACGCTTAAGGTGCTCCGCATGCCACGCGTGTTTTAACTCTTCCCCCTCTAAATTAGCTAATTTAAATGACCCGGGGCACCCTGAGCATAAGATAACATATGGCCCTTCCCATTTGTTTCCTAGCTTCCCTAGAGCTATTACACTTTGCAACACTAGATGACCAGGTTTAAGCTTAGTTAACTTTATCTTCGGGTCATACCATGCCTTTGTGTGGCCTTGGTACTTGGTCAGGTTGGCGACAGCTCGAAGCCTTGTCTCCTCTGATAAATCTAGCGAAGCGTTCCTTTCGTCTTCATCTCCAGGTTGAACGACGCGAAGGGATCCTCCTCTGAGCTCCGTAGGAGTCATTGCCTCATCTTCGAATAGAAGTCTAAATGGGGTAAAACCTATTGACCTGGTTTGAGTGGTTCGAATGGACCACAAGATCTTAGGGAGCTCTTCGACCCACAGCCCCTTGGCTAGGCCAACGATTCGTCGATTTAGCCCGGAGAGGATGTTCCCGTTGGCTCGCTCAATAGCTCCGTTGGACTGCGGATGGCGTACCACAGCGAAGCATAACTTAATGCCTAGATCTTCGCGGAATGCTTGGAAAGTGTTAGATTTATTTTAAATCAGAAATGATTTAAAAATGCTTAATGGGCCTCAACCCTGAATTCGCCCTCAGCCCAGCCTAGCCCAACCGTGAGTCACTGACCAGTGGGACCCAGGTGTCGGCGCCGCTCCCCTCCTCTCTCTTCCGCCCGCGCCCGCCTCGGCTCCACATGGCAGCCACAGGCGCCCGCCTCCGCCCTCTGACCAGCCTGGCCCATCTGTCGGCCCCCTTCCTTTTTGGTTCGCCCACTGACAGGTGGGGGCCACCTGTCAGCTTCATCTTCCCCATGGAAGGGGATCGCTCCCCTTTCCTTCCCCGGCGATCGCTTTCGGTTTCCTCGCCGCCGGCCACCGGATCGCCCCGGATCACCCCGGATCACCTTCCCTGGTCGCCGCCGCCCCCTTTCCTTCCTTAGCTGACACGTTTTCGTGCTTATGGAAGCATACCCGAAGAGAAAGGAAACATCGCCGGAGAGGGAAGGAAACGTTCGGTTTCCTTCCATTTGGCTGCCGCCGATGACACTATAAAGACCCCCTCGGCTCACCGCCCTTCGCCCACACCGCCTTAGTGCAAGCCCTCGCTTTCCAGAGCTCTGGCGCAAAGTTTCGGCCCCTAGCTCTGCTCCGCCTCCAGCCACCGCTCGCCGGCAATCCAAGCCACCACACCCCTCATCGTCGCCACCTACGTGACCACAGAGGTCCGCCCGTCCTCGGCCACGCCTCCGTTGGTCGAAAGGACCACCGGATCTCCTCGCCACCGACAAACCCGAACGGTTCCTCCGCCCCTCGTCGACGCCGGTCGCCGTCCGCTCGCCGCCGTCGCCACCGCTGGTACGCCCGAGTTCCCCTCACGTCACTGGTTCCATTTTTGGCCTTGGCATCACCGTTCCACCCCTGCCGTCGCCAGAATTCCTCGCCGTTGGATCGCCGGAGCCGAGAACGAAGGGGGTAATCGCCCCCTTAGCTCGTGCCGTGCCGGACAAACCCCTGGCCGTCCGATCAAGATCGGAGGGCTAAGATTAAATCCCTCGGGATCTAATCCAGGCCCTCGGATCTGGTCAAAGCGGTACCACGCGATCTCGGCCGTCGGTTTCAACTTAAAAGGTTGACTTAATCTGGTGCGTCCACGTCATACCGTTTCGCCCAATCTAATCCTGGCCGTCCGTTTTCATTTAAGGGATCCCGCCTCGCGCCTAGCCGCCGGATCTGGATCCAACGGATCTGGTTGATTCGGTCCACGCGCACAGTGGCGCAGTCCACCGTGAGCCTGGCTCACCGTGGACCAGAGCACATTTTCTGTTTAAATAAAATTCCAGAAATTGATTTAAACTTTGAAAATTCATAACTTGCCCATTTTAACTCCAAATTTCACCATTCAAATTTTGTTAAATTCAGAATAATATTCTCTACACATTAATGCCATAAAAACAGTATGTTACCTTAGCACAAAATAAACTTATGGATTAAATAAATAAAAACCCCTTAGGGATAAATTAATAATTCAGGAAAAGAATTAATAAAACCCCTAAAACTTAACTTTTATTATTATTAAAAGTAACTCCAGAATAATAAAGCTCAAATCACATATTTAAATCATAAAGTTTGTATGATTTTGTTTGGTAATGCTTTATTGAATGTATTGTTTATTTATTTTTCCGTATCAAGAAGACTACGAGTTCATCGAGGAGCAGGAGTTCTACCCCGAGGTTCCTCCATCCCCATTTGCTGATCAAGGCAAGTCATCGACCCTTCTGTGGAAACAGTTGATCATTATCGAGCCCATGTTTTAATAAAGTATCGCTATAACTCATAGGTTAATATTGCATTAGTCCAATATCAAGCCCTACACTTATAATTATTAGATCCCCGTCCTTGTGTGCAACCCAAGCCATGCTTATTGAGCCTTAACTCCTTGTCACTCTACTATAAAATTATTAGCTAGTGCCCAATGTACCGGCACAACTGCTATAGGATAAAAAGAATGAGTCGTAGATAGCTGGATTCTGTATATGAATTTCCCCGTTATTCTTGTCTTTGGACTCTGTTGGAGTTGGCTAGGTTATAAGTATGGTGGGTTCCGGGTGCAAGCTCGGGCATTGGTTTGTCGCACCCGGGGCACTATAAGGACCGGTCTGCGGGATCTGTTGCAAAGCACTTCCGTACCAACCACAAGTCTAATGGGTAAGTCCTAACTGGAAGTATGGAATACTCTGGCTCGATGCACCATAGAGGAGGGGGCAAGGGGCAAGCCTGCGGGCGACTTGTACCGACGAGGCTCAAGGGGGGTATGGTGGGGCTCCGATGCGTCGGGACACCATATGAAACCCATAAGAGGGTGCTGTTGAGTCGGGGAGGACTATATGGAAGGTTTTGGCACGAGTTCCCGTGAAATCGGTCATCTCGTTACACTTTGGTGTAGGTGATGAGTGCGTGCCTTGTGGGTACAGTGGTACATCTCTGATCAGAGTATAATCAATCTTTTCGAAAAGCCGAGCCCACGGTCAAGGGCGGGTTGTGTGACTACTAGCAGTTAGTTTACAATTGTTTGAATGGTTGAGTTATTCATGGCATGTAAGGACTGTTGAGCGAGGTGGGGCTGACTGTACCCCTCGAGTTAGAAGATGATGATGCATACACATGTTTACGTTTCAGTACTAATAAATTGTTCACATTAAATTGCTTTACAAATTACTCGCTTCCGCAAAATTAGCCACTATCTCCCTTGTTATTACCTTGCATAATATTTGCATTTGGTGGCTTGCTGAGTACCCCTGTACTCACCCCGTTGACTTACAACATCAGAGCCCGTCCACTACGAGGAGGATGCAGGTCTGGAGTAGCGACCCAGTCAAGGCGAGACTGGAAGAAGGCATTCATCTAGGACCTTTATTTTATTAGTTTCTCTTCACTTTCATTCACTTTTGTATTAATGCGGTCTACGAACCGTGAATGATTGCTCGTATTGTACGTGGTCGCTTGATGAACGTCTTGGTTTATTGATTTTCTTTGGAATTTCAATAAAAGTCCTGATTTATTAAATCGGGGCGCGACAAGATGGTATCAAATCCGACTTGACTGTAGGAAGCCAAACAGACCTGACCTTAGGACTTATACTTTCTATATTTTCTTACAAACACTAATTATCCTCTCATCTTCCGAGATTTTCACAAAAACTTTCTCTCTTTTGTAGATGCCGGTCCATACCATGAGCGGGACTCTTCGTGATGAGGTCGGATTCATCCGCGAGCTGCGCATGCTCGTCGGTTTCCTCGGATTCGAGCATGAGCCGATGTACCATGGAGTCTTCCCCGACGAGGAAGAAAGCTTCTGCGAGGTCACCATCATCGTCCAGCCCTCCCCTCAGACAGCTCACACCTATCGTGGAGGAGGACCTACCTTCTTGGTTGCCAGTCAGCGCACCGCCCTCCAGGCACTCACAGAGCTCCGGATGATCTATGACAGTGAGCTCTATGACACGGACTTTCGCTTCGTGCCTCTTCGCACTCCAGGGAGTCCCCACAGCGTCTTCGTCAGCACACTCTCCCAGCGCCATTCTGCGATTGGTCATACCATGCGCTTGTTGGAGGCCATGGATGATCTCCATTATGAGGCATTGCAGGACGCCAATGGACAGCGCGACACAATCAGTTTTTACCGACAATCTTCCGAGGATCTGAACCACGAGAACGGAGATCTTCGTCGCCGCATCCAGCAGGGACATCGTTTGGCTACTGAGGCAGAGGAGTTACGGCATCAGAATGAGCTCCTTCGGCAGCGTGTCGCCACCAACCCACAGCTCCGCCAACAGCTCAAAGAATTGAAGAAGGACATTGAGGAGATCGCCCCTCTTCCGCCTCGCAAGAAGAAACCCCTTCGGATCCCCACTGTGAGGCCCAAGAGGATCTCCCGCAGTGCACCACCCGCCGGACCATCCAGCTCCTCGACCCCGACCCGCTCCCACGAGCCCGAGATCGAGCCGTCCCCCGAGCTACCCTAGACGTAGTTTACGGTTGATTGTTTTTCATTTTTGCTTGCATGTATTACCATTCATGTCAAAACATAAGGCATGAATGAAGAAATAAATAAATGTAACCGCAAGAACGGTACCTTTTGAAATAAAACATAAAGACTTCTCTAAAATAAATGTTGTCTACTTTGAAAACTCCAGGATGACCAACACTCAGGGTTCCGACGCTCCCCAGAATGGAGGAGAGAGTGGCAACTTGCCACAATGGGGAGCCACCGGACAAAGGCAAGCCCCAATCACTAATCACCCTACAGTGGCCGAAATGATGGCCACCCAAAACCAGCTAGTCACTGCCCTGTTGAACCAGATGCAACAATAGCAACAACAGATGCAGGAGCAGCAGGCTCAGTTCTTCCGCCTCCACCAACAGCCCGAGCTGCATCATCTCGCCGCCCCAGCTCCCGCTCCCGCCTCTCAGCTCTCGGAGTTCCTCCGAGTTCTCCCTCCAACCTTCTCAAGCACCACCAACCCCATGGAGGCTGGGGATTGGTTGAGGACCATTGAGAAGAAGCTCGATCTGCTGACCTGCACTGAGCAGGAGAAGGTGGCCTTCGCCACCCACCAACTCCATGGTCCCGCCGCAGAGTGGTGGGACAATCTTCGCGAGACTCTACCCGAGGGCCACGCCCATACCTGGGCAGAGTTTTCGGCCGCTTTCCGTGCCGCCCACATCCCCGACGGGATTATCGCACAGAAACAACAAGAGTTCAGAGACCTGCAGCAGGGGAGCAGGTCCGTGACCGAGTATCTGCACGAGTTCAACCGTCTGGCCCGATACGCACCTGAGGAGGTTCGTACGGATGCGGCCAGGCAAGCCAAGTTCCTCCGGGGACTGAAGGATGAGTTGTCCCTACAACTCATCTCTGGAGACTTCGCCAACTTTCAAAAGTTGGTGAACAAAGCTATTATGCAGGAGACCCAACAAAATAAGGTCGACCTGAAGAAGAAGAGGATGATTGCCTTCAGGCAGAACCAAGGCATGGCACAGAGGCCCCGATTCACCCCTCCTCCATCAGCACCGCAGTACCACCCCCGCCCAGTGTATCGTCCGGCACCACCCGCCGCCAATGCCGGAGCCGGTCAACCTCGCACCGCTCCCGCCGCACTAGCCGCCCCAGCTGCCCCGGCCAAGAAGCCGGAGGTTTTGAGAGACAGGCACGGCAAGCCTGTGGTATGCTTCAACTGCCGCCAGGAGGGGCACTACTCCCATCAGTGCCCTCATCCCAAGCGTACTCAAGGCGTCACCTCAAACCCCGCCGTCCGCGCCAAGTTCAACCACGTCACCGCCGAAGAAGCCCAGGCCGCCCCGGAGATTGTCATGGGTAAGTTGATGGTTCATTCATCGCTTGTAGTGGTATTATTTGACACCGGAGCTACACACTCCTTTATATCGACTGCTTTTGTGGAAAGAAATGCCCTAGACATAAGTGAGCTACCCAGACCAGTGTTAATAGCTACCCCGAGCAAGCAAACCCTCGCCTATTCTTTTAGTCCAAGGGTATGGGTAGATATCCAAGGCACGATATTTTGGGCCGACCCCATTCTAATAGAATGTCAAGGTTTGGATCTCATTTTAGGGATGGATTGGCTAAATAAACATCAAGGAGTAATAGAATGCGCCCAGAGAAAAGTGACTGTGACTGATGAAGTCGGGACTATCTTCACATTCCAGATGCCAAGCATGAAGGCCGGAAGGACAAGACTACATCAGATTACCTTGGAGGAAATACCAGTAGTCAGTGAATACTCGGACGTATTCCCAGAGGATCTACCAGGGATGCCACCCAAGAGGGACATCGAGTTCAGGATTGACTTGGTGCCCGGAACCACCCCTATTTATAAGCGACCATACCGGATGGCCGCTAATGAGTTAGCTGAGATGAAGCAGCAATTGGAGGATCTCGAGAGTAAAGGCTACATCAGACCTAGTACATCACCATGGGGTGCCCCCGTCATCTTCGTCGAGAAGAAAGAAGACAAGGCAAAGCGTATGTGTGTGGATTATCGTGCTTTGAATGAAGTAACTATCAAGAATAAGTACCCGTTGCCTCGGATTGACGATCTCTTCGACCAGCTAAAAGGAGCTACAATATTCTCGAAGATCGACTTGCATTCTGGTTATCATCAGTTAAGGATTCGAGAAGAAGATATACCCAAGACGGCCTTTACCACCCGTTATGGATTGTACGAGTGCACGGTTATGTCTTTTGGATTGACCAACGCCCCTGCATTCTTCATGAATATGATGAATAAGGTGTTCATGGAGTATTTGGATAAATTCATCGTAGTCTTCATAGACGACATCCTCATTTATTCCAAGGACCAGAAAGAGCACGAGGCTCACCTCCGGTTAACCTTAGGGAAGCTAAGGGAACACCAGTTATATGCCAAGTACAGCAAGTGTAAATTTTGGACGGCGGAAGTAAAGTTCCTTGGACACATCATCTCTGCGCAAGGAATCACAGTAGACCCTGCCACCGTAGAAGCAGTTACAGATTGGCTGCCACCCACGAACGTATCGGAGATACGAAGTTTTCTGGGTTTGGCCGGATATTATCGGAGGTTCATTGAGAATTTTTCTAAGATAGCCAAGCCAATGACCAAGTTATTGCAGAAAGGAGAGATGTTCGAATGGACTCCTGAATGCGAGGAAAGTTTCCGCACTCTCAAGACCCGTTTGGTATCTGCACCCATACTGACCCTACCGGATATCCGTAAGGACTTCCATGTCTATTGCGATGCATCTCGCCAAGGATTAGGATGTGTTCTTATGCAAGATGGAAAAGTTATCTCTTATGCCTCCCGTCAGTTGAGACCTCATGAGATGAACTACCCGACCCACGATTTGGAATTAGCCGTTGTGGTGCATGCCCTTAAGATTTGGAGGCACCATTTGGTTGGAAATCGCTGTGAGATCTTTACGGATCACAAGAGCTTAAAGTACATCTTCACACAGCTAGACCTCAATCTGAGGCAAAGACGATGGTTGGAACTAATAAAGGACTATGACCTAGGTATTCACTACCACCCCGGAAAAGCAAATATGGTAGCTGATGCATTAAGTCGCAAGGGATATTGCACAACCATGATGATTCAAGAACACGCACCCTTGTTATGTAGAGAGATGGAAAAGTTGAACCTTGGGTTAACCACAAGAGCATATCTAGCCACCTTGGAGACTCAACCGATCTTGTTTGAGCAAATCCGCGAAGCTCAATTGGAAGACCCAGATATAGCTGCCATTAGGAAGAACATGAGACAAGGAAAAGCCTCAGGATTTTCAGAGGATGAGGATGGCACCATATGGTTTGGAACCCGGATATGTGTACCGGATAAGCCAGAGATAAAGGCCCTTATCCTGAAAGAAGCCCACGAGACGTTGTACTCCATTCATCCCGGCAGTACCAAGATGTACCAGGACCTAAAGGAACGTTATTGGTGGGTTAGTATGAAGAAGGAGATTGCACAGTTCGTCGCCGAATGTGACACCTGCAGAAGAGTAAAAGCTGAACATCAGAGACCTGCAGGACTGTTACAGCCACTTAAGGTACCTGAATGGAAGTGGGAAGAGATCGGTATGGATTTCATCACCGTTCTACCAAAGACCCAACTTGGGTATGATTCTATTTGGGTGATCATCGATCGGCTTACGAAAGTAGCGCATTTCATAGCGGTCAAGACGACCTTTAGTGGCCCTAAGCTTGCAGAATTATACATGGCCCGGATCATGTGTCTTCATGGAGTGCCCAAGAAGATAGTGTCCGACAGAGGAAGTCAGTTTACCTCTCGTTTCTGGAAGAACCTTCAAGAAGAGATGGGAACAAGATTAAATTTTAGTACTGCTTACCACCCTCAGACAGATGGACAAACTGAAAGGGTAAACCAGATATTGGAGGATATGTTACGGGCATGTGTCTTAGATTTTGGAGCCACTTGGGACAAAAGCTTACCGTACGCCGAGTTTTCGTACAACAACAGCTACCAAGCCAGTCTTCAGATGTCTCCTTTTGAAGCCCTATATGGACGTAAGTGCAGAACGCCTCTACTTTGGGACCAAACTGGTGAATCCCAAGTGTTCGGAACGGACATCCTTCGTGAAGCTGAAGACAGCCCAATCAGAGACCGACTCAAGACAGCCCAATCACGACAGAAGAGCTACGCAGACAATCGTCGCCGAGACCTAGCCTTTGAAGAAGGAGATTATGTTTACCTTCGAGTTACGCCTCTCCGTGGTACTCAACGATTTAACATGAGAGGAAAGTTGGCCCCTCGATATGTTGGACCATTTCCCATTGTTCGACGCCAAGGCGAAGTTGCATATCAGCTGGAATTACCACCCTCATTGGCTGGAGTACATGACGTATTTCACGTATCCCAACTAAAGAAGTGTCTTCGTGTCCCCACAGAGCAAGTGGATCTTCAGCAATTGGATGTTCAAGAGGATCTGACCTATGTGGAAAAGCCGGTCAAAATATTAGAGATCAAGGAAAGGATCACCAGGAGTCGGGTCATCCGCTTCTGTAAAGTACAATGGAGCAATCATCCGGTAGAGGAAGCTACAGGGGAAAAAGAAGATGAACTCAAGGCACAACATCCTGAGCTATTCGAGGATTGATCCAAATCTCGAGGACGAGATTCTCTGTAAGGGGGATAGGATTGTAACACCCCAAGAAATAAAAATTAATAAAATAAAAGAAAAATATTATTTAAATCATTTCTGGATTTATTTATTAAAGGAAAATCATAAAAGAACCCAAATAAAGCCAAACAGGGAGAAATACACAAAATATGGACCTGCAAATTTTATGAGATGAACTAGAGCCCAAGATATAATTTTAGGAATTTTTACAAATTTTTACCAACAGTGATTTAACCCTTAATCAAATATATGAATTACTGGATTTATTTTAAATCAGAAAAGAATTAAAAATGCTTAATGGGCCTCAACCCTGAATTCACCCTCAGCCTAACCCAGCCCAACCGTGAGTCACTGACCAGTGGGACCCAGGTGTCGGCGCCGCTCCCCTCCTCTCTCTTCCGCCCGCGCCCGCCTCGGCCCCACATGGCAGCCACAGGCGCCCGCCTCCGCCCTCTGACCAGCCTGGCCCATCTGTCGGCCCCCTTCCTTTTTGGTTCGCCCACTGACAGGTGGGGGCCACCTGTCAGCTTCGTCTTCCCCATGGAAGGGGATCGCTCCCCTTTCCTTCCCCGGCGATCGCTTTCGGTTTCCTCTCCGTCGGCCACCGGATCGCCCCGGATCACCCCGGATCACCTTCCCTGGTCGCCGCCGCCCCCTTTCCTTCCTTAGCTGACACGTTTTCGTGCTTATGGAAGCATACCCGAAGAGAAAGGAAACATCGCCGGAGAGGGTTCGGTTTCCTTCCATTTGGCCACTGACGATGACCCTATAAAGACCCCCTCGGCTCACCGCACTTCGCCCACACCGCCTTAGTGCAAGCCCTCTCTTTCGAGAGCTCCGGCGCAAAGTTTCGGCCCCTAGCTCTGCTCCGCCTCCAGCCACCGCTCGCCGGCAATCCAGGCCACCACACACCTTGTCGTCGCCACCTACGTGACCACAGAGGTCCGCCCGTCCTCGGCCACGCCTCCGTTGGTCGAAAGGACCACCGGATCGCCTCGCCGCCAACAAACCCGAACGGTTCCTCCGCCCCTCGTCGACGCCGGTCGCCGTCCGCTCGCCGCCGTTGCCACCGCCGGTACGCTCGAGTTCCCCTCACGTCACTGGTTCCATTTTTGGCCTTGGCATCACCGTTCCACCCCCGCCGTCGCCAGAATTCCTCGCCGTTGGACCGCCGGAGCCGAGAACGAAGGGGGTAATCGCCCCCATAGCTCGTGACGTGCCGGACAAACCCCTGGCCGTCCGATCAAGATCGGAGGGCTAAGATTAAATCCCTTCGGGATCTAATCCAGGCCCTCGGATCTGGTCAAAGCGGTACCACGCGATCTCGGCCGTCGGTTTCAACTTAAAAGGTTGACTTAATCTGGTGCGTCCACGTCATACCGTTTCGCCCAATCTAATCCTGGTCGTCCGTTTTCATTTAAGGGATCCTGCCTCGCGCCTGGCCGCCGGATCTAGATCCAACGGATCTGGTTGATCAGGTCCACGCGCACAGTGGCGCAGTCCACCGTGAGCCTGGCTCACCGTGCACCAGAGCACATTTTCTGTTTAAATAAAATTCCAGAAATTGATTTAAACTTTGAAAATTCATAACTTGCCCATTTTAACTCCAAATTTCACCATTCAAATTTTGTTAAATTCAGAATAATATTCTCTACACATTAATGCCATAAAAACAGTATGTTACCTTAGCACAAAATAAACTTATGGATTAAATAAATAAAAACCCCTTATGGATAAATTAATAATTCAGGAAAAGAATTAATAAAAATGAGAAACCAAGGGTTGGTTTCGGTATTTTGTGATGAGTGATTGACTGGATTTTACCCTCTGTTCGAAGGGTACCTCCGAAGGGGCTTCGGAGGTGGTTCTCCGAAGGGTGTTCGGAGGTGTTTGCTTGCTGCAGCTGCGCAGCGGAGTGTGCCTGTCGGAGGGGTCCGGCAGTACACGATGACTGGGTTCGTACCGATGGCTTCGGTACTTTGGACGGTACACCGGAGTGTGTGCCGGAGGTTGATAACCCGGAGAGGTCTCCGGAGTACTGGATACACTTGTTTGCTTGTCGGTGGTGCGCAGGGACTTCGGAGGCGACGGACAGGGTTCGAGCCGGGTGAACCTAGGTCAATCGGGAGGCTTGATGCCAGGGGAGCGGGGAGCTCCGTCACGGTGGCTGCGAAGGTGGTCCGGGTCGGTCCTCGGGTCGAGGCGTGCCAGGTGAAGGCAGAGAGTGCGGAGCGTGGCTCCGGCTGAAGGTGCTCCGAGACAAAGTCCTCGGACATGAGGCACTTCGAAGGTACTCCGAATGGAGTGACTTCGGAGTTGGTGGATCAAGTCCTCTGCGGAGGCAAGGTGTTCGAAGTGTGCTCCGGAGGGAGACACTCGAAGGTACCCGACAAAGGTCTCAGAAGTCGAGGCGCATCGAAGGCATGGTCCGGGTAAGGCTCGTCGAGAAGTGTGCTCGGGAAGAGGCACTGTGACGAAGTGCTCATGGAATGCTTCATGCGGAGGCCTTGGACGAAGGAGGGACTTCGAAGGGTGGTACTCCGAAGGTGGGGCTTCGGAGTGAGGATGACTTATGGTGCTTCGGCCATGCATGGCTTCGGTACACGGACGGACGGTGTTCGAGCTGGGAGTAGCTGCGAAGCCGTGGTGGTCCACTCCGGAGGTGTTGGTGCGAAGGCCCAAGGTGCTTTGACGGCTTCGGCTCAAAACCGTCACTGTATCGAAGGACTTCTTCGGCGGAGCGAAGGCCAACAGGCTGCAGGCTTCTCGCCGAAGCTTCCGCACCCCTCGCATGCGAAGGGAGGTTCCAGAAGTCAACACTGTAAAGGCTGACACTGTCTGTTCTGAAAAAGGCTGACACTGTCCCCTCTGCAGCTGACAGAGAAGCCTCCAAAATAAAGGTGGACTACCTTTTGTACCCCTTAGTTCTGAAGAGACACAATGAATGTAAACCCTAGGGGTAAAGTAGTCACTTCCTTAGGATGAAGCCGTGGGCTATAAATATGGGGGCTCGGTAGGTAACATTTAACACTTTGAGCATTTACTGTTGAGCTCCTGTACACAGACCTCGCTGGTTTCATCCAGAGTTCAATATATTTTGTGTTCCTTGTTCAAGCGGTGAAGCCCTGCTTCCTTGTGCTTTTGCTTGAGCTCGCATTGCATACCTCGCTAGTTTTTAGTTCACCGAAGCCTGTCTTGGCGAAGGGTGTTTTTCTCGCGAAGTGTGTTTTTCAGTGTGCTGTCGCTCTGTGTAACACGAGGCAAGACCTCGCTGCTTACTAGCGAAGTCCTGATCTTTTCCCGTAGTGCTTCCTGTGTCGAAGCCCTTAGCGTGGTCCGTTTTGTGTGCGTGTAGACCTTCGCGTACGAAGCCCAGCACCAGTTGCTGTCGCAAAGTACTTGGTCGAAGTCCTCAGAGGGCTGTCCACTCTTGCGAAGGGTGAAGTGCGAAGCCTGCTCGAAGCACCTCGTGTGTGGAGCCTGCACTGACTTAGCAGAGTAGATTTTCGAAGGGTGTTAGTGGAGCGAAGTCTTCTTGGCTTCGAACTTTTGTTCCTCCGAAGCCTGTGTTCGAAGGTGTCGCAGTACCTCCGAACCAGACCTTCGAAGGTAGTGTCCGAAGCCTGTTCCGCAGAAGACAGAACAGAACCGAAGGCTAAGTTTTTAGCCAGAAATTCTAAAAGCTCCCATTCACCCCCCCCCCTCTGGTCGCCGTTTCCGGTCCAACAATTGGTATCAGAGCGAGGTTAAGATCACCAGTTGACCTTAACCGGTTTTGTGATCTTTAGGCGACATGGATAGAGGCAGTAAAATTCCTCTGTTCGATGGGACAGACTTTGCATACTAGAAGGTGCGCATGGAGGCTTACTTGTTAAGCCAAGGAAATGCAATTTGGGAGATTGTGGACTCACAATACTCCATCCCTGATACCCGCACCACTCAAACTGAAAAAGATCAGTATATTGCCAACTCGAAGGCAAGGAACATACTGTTCATTGGTCTGAGTCGGAGTGAGTTTGATAGGGTGCAGCACCTTAGGACTGCTAGGGAGATTTGGACTACACTCACTGTCTTTCATGAGGGCTCTGCTCAGATTAAGGCCAGGTGCCAAAGCACCTACAATCAACAGTATCAGTTGTTTGTGCAGGCACCTGGTGAATCTGTAGATGCCATGTTTTCTCGCTTTGACGCGATAGTGAGTAACTTGCGCTCCAACGGGACGCTTGCTTACAGTGATCACGATAGGGCTATCAAGCTTCTCTATGCTCTTGACCGTAGCATATGGGAAGTGAAGATATCCAGCATTGAGGAGTCCACAGGCTATGACACTTTGACCTGTGATGAGCTCTTTAGCAAGCTTAAGTCCACGGAGATTGCTAAGGCATCTCTTGCTGTGCACAGAAGCTCTTTGCCACAACCATTGGCATTGGTTTCTAGCACTAGCCGTGACACCACTGCAGAACCAAGCTCATCAGGCACTTATGTTCTTGCAGATGGTTTTGCTTTGTCCTCCCTGGTCTCCGTCACAAAGGAGCAGGTGGATACTCTAGCTGATGATGAGCTTGCTCTCATTGCCCGGAGGTTCACCCGCTTTCATCATGAGAGACGGGATCAGAGGAGAAATGGTTTTAGTGGCTGCTATGAATGTGGCGACACCTCTCACATTAAGGCCAATTGCCCCAAGGTCAAGAAGAGAGATGAGAGTGAGCGCCCCAAATACCACAAAAAGGATAGGAAGCCCTTTGTGAAGGGCAAGCGCGGCAAGATGGCTAAGAAAGTAGCCAAGGCCGCTTCCAGAGCATTTGTTGCTGCTCTCAGCGACATCGACACATCCTCAACTGAGGAGTCAAGCTCTGAGGAGGAGGAGTCCCCAAGGAAGGAAGACAAAAAGGACAAGAAGGGACGTGACTTCACCGGCCTTTGCTTCATGGCCGACAGCGATCACAGCGGCGATGAGCTTGACTCATCTGAGGTAAACCTATCATCGAACCAGCTTCTAATTAAATTAGATGAGCTGAATGAAGTAGTGCTTGGTCAGGATAGATTACTTGTGCAAGCCGCTAGAGAAAGAAAAGACCTTAGACTTAGGCTAGAAAATGTTTCTACTGAATATGCCATGCTTAAGTCTAAGTTTAATGATGCTGAATGTGAATCATGTTCTGTTGTCATGAGTGAGCTTGCTCAGTTGCGTTCTGTTCATGCTCAAACTCTTTCTGAGCTTGAGACTGCACAGAAGCAGCTTTTGGAGGTGGATTCTAGACCTCATGATGTTATTGATTGCATGAACTGCTCTTTATTACGCGATAGCATTAATTTACGTGATAAGCATGTTCATGATTTGGAGGCTAGATTGGAGAGGGCCGGTAGTTCTAAGGATGTGCAGCCTGTGTGTGACACATGCATTACCCTTAAGGACCAGCTAGGCACTGTTAGAGAGCGAGCGGAGAACCTCATGTCCGAAAATGAATACCTTCTTTCTGTGGTGAACAAATGCACTGAGGGGAAGGGTAGGATGGATTTGCTCTTGGCCAAGACCAAGTTGTGTGCTGACAGAGCCGGGGTAGCTCTAGGTTTGGGTTTTGAGAGGATAGCTTCAGACAGTAAGACCAAAATTGTTTTTACCTCTCCCACCACCCTAGAGAAAGAGAGAGCTCTGTTGGACACCCCATCAGCCAAAAAGCCTACCCATCCACCAAAGAAAACCACTCCTCCTATCAAGAAAAATCTTCCCAAGAAAACCACTCAGAAGAAACCCAAGGAGCCTGTGAGAGTTGCTCCTATGACCCATGAGAGTGCCCCCAGGAGAGTGTTTCATTGTTCTTATTGTCAGCGGGCGGGTCATTTGATTGGTTTCTGTTTCCGTCGCATCAAGGATGAGCGACGTGCACAGGCGATGAGCTATCAGGACATGTATTACCCATCTTTAGGTATGCATGAGTCTGAGTATTACTCTCGTCCTGTTTTCGAGGCTCCTCGTGCTTCTCGGAGAGGTTTTGCTCCTCGAGGTGTTCACCATGTTCCATATGGTGGTAGACCTCGGGCGAGTAGCTTTGTACCTCGTCAGAGTAGGAGACCTCGACATGTTGTTCGTTCACAGCATGTAGGTAGACCTCGCACTTTGCATCATTCTGATTATTATGTGCGTAGACCGTCTGCTTTTACTGTGCCTACTACTCGTGTCACTCAGTGCTGGATGCCCCGTCATTATTTTACTCACCCCAGCACTGAGCGATCGAGACGTTTTCATCATGTGTAGGCGACAGGTCGAGGCTTGGAGGGCACGTGGATCATGGACTCCGGATGTTCGCGCCACATGACCGGAGATGCAGCTTGGTTCTCCAGCCTCACCACAACCAAGCAAAGGGAACATATCACCTTCGGAAACAATCGAAGGAGTAGAGTGAAAGGTAAAGGTGTGGTAAGAATTAATTTGAACTTCACTCTCAAAGATGTTGCTTTGGTTGAGAACCTGGGATACAATTTGCTGTCTGTATCTCAGTTGCTTGATGAGGGCTTCGAAGTGCGATTTCATCGCGATACTTCGCAAGTGCTCAATTCTGATGGCGTTGTGGTGTGTAAGATCTTTAGGGTTGGGAGAGTTTTTGGAGCTGATTTTTCAGAGTCATCTGGTTCTTCTCATTGTCTTGTTGCACATTCGACTTCTGAGCTTTGGAAATGGCATAGGAGACTAGGGCATATGAGCTTTGAGTTGCTCGCTCGTCTGAGCGCCCTAGGTTTGATCCGAGGATTGCCCAAGCTCAAGTTTGAGAAGAATTTAGTTTGCGCTCCATGTCGACACGGAAAAATGATTGCCGCTTCGCATTCGCCAGTCACCACAGTGATGACTGAACAGCCCGGAGAACTTCTCCACATGGACACTGTAGGTCCTTCTCGGGTTAGTTCTTTAGGCGGCAAGTGGTATGTGCTTGTTATTGTCGACGATTTCTCTCGCTACTCTTGGGTCTTCTTTCTTGCCAGCAAGGATGAAGTGTTTTCACACTTTCGGAGCTTGGCTTTGAGACTGTTCACTGAACTCCCTGGTGCATTGAAATTCATTCGAAGCGATAATGGCACCGAGTTCAAAAATAGTCTCTTTGTTGACTTTTGCATGGAGCATGGCATAGAACATCAATTCTCTGCTCCGCGGGTTCCTCAACAGAACGGTGTTGTTGAGAGGAAAAACCGGACTTTGGTTGAGATGGCTAGGACGATGCTTGATGAGCATAGGACTCCTAGAAAATTCTGGGCTGAGGCCATGAACACTGCTTGCTACATCTCAAACCGAATTTTCTTGCGCTCAATTTTAAACTTGACATCTTATGAGCTGCGTTTTGGGAGACAGCCCAAGGTTACTCATCTTCGAGTTTTTGGCTGTCGCTGCTTCATCCTAAAACGTGGAAATTTGGATAAATTTGAGTCGCGATCTTCTGACGGGATCTTTTTGGGTTATACTACTCATGGTCATTCTTATCGTGTTTATAACTTGGAAACTAACACTGTCATCGAGTCATGTGATGTGACTTTTGATGAATCAACCCCCTCTGTTAGTTCTGCTCTTGAACAGGCAAATGAACACGACATGGAACAGACCTTATTCGAAGACGAAGATCCCGGAGAATTCGAGGATGATCCCCCACTACCCTCGACATCAACCCCCGAAGCTGACCCCGCTTCTACTACTTCGGCACGAGGTCCCGAAGCGACTACCTCAACATCGGTCATCTTGGACCACTCCAACGCACAAGTTGAGGGGGAGACTGCATCCCGCCGCGAGGCTCCACATCATGTCCAAAGGATGCACCCTCCCGAGCAGATCATTGGTGAGCTTGATCAAAGGGTAACACGTTCTCATGCCCATTTCACTAATGCTGCTTTTGTTGCTTCTTTCGAGCCCTTAGATGTTAGTCATGCACTTTCTGATTCTAGTTGGATCAATGCCATGCATGAGGAACTTGAAAATTTTGAGAGAAACCAAGTCTGGACTCAAACTCTATCAAATGGATGTCAAAAGTGCTTTTCTTAATGGCTTCATAGGTGAAGATGTTTATGTAAAACAACCCCCTGGTTTTGAAAACCCCAAGTACCCACATAAAGTCCTTAAACTTCATAAGGCTCTTTATGGACTCAAGCAGGCCCCTCGGGCGTGGTATGATAGACTTAAGTCTTTTCTGCTTGAGCGAGGGTATTTGATGGGCTCTGTTGATAAAACTTTGTTTACTCTCAAGCATGGCAAAGATTTCCTTCTAGTTCAGATTTATGTGGATGATATCATCTTTGGTGGCTCTTCTCATGCTTTGGTTGCCGAGTTTGCAGATACCATGAGCAGGGAGTTTGAAATGTCGATGATGGGTGAACTCACCTTTTTCCTTGGTTTGCAAATCAAGCAAAGCAAACAAGGTACTTTTGTCCACCAGACGAAGTACACCAAGGACCTGCTCAAGAAGTTTGACATGGCAGATGCGAAGCCCCTCGCCACTCCAATGGCTACCTCTGTAGCATTGGACCCTGACGACGATGGAGAAGCCGTAGATCAGAAGGAGTTCCGAAGCATGATCGGCTCCCTCCTCTACTTGACTGCTACGAGACCGGACATACACTTCGCTGTGTGTCTGTGCGCTCGTTTTCAGGCTTCACCACGAGCTTCGCACCGCCAAGCAGGTTAAGCGCATCTTAAGGTATCTCAAACACACCCTTGAATTCGGCATATGGTATTCATCGTCTTCATCTTTATGTCTTAGAGGCTATTTAGATGCGGATTTTGCTGGGTGTAGAATTGATAGGAAGAGTACCTCTGGTACTTGTCATTTTCTGGGTACGTCTCTGGTTTGCTGGTCTTCCCGCAAACAGTCTAGTGTTGCACAATCGACGGCTGAGGCCGAATATGTTGCTGCAGCTAGCTGTTGCTCTCAGATTTTGTGGATGGTTTCCACTTTGCGGGATTTCGGGTTAGATTATAAGAGTGTTCCACTTTTCTGTGATAACACCAGTGCTATTTGTATTGCAAACAACCCGGTTCAGCACTCCAGAACCAAACACATTGATGTACGGTATCATTTTCTCAGAGATCACAATGAGAAGGGTGATATTGAACTTCAATATGTTGATACCCAACACCAGCTTGCCGATATTTTTACAAAACCCCTCGATGCTTCTCGTTTTGCTTACTTGCGTGGGGAACTTGGTATCTGTCATCCCTACGGCATTTTGTGAGGGGGAGCTGATTTTAATTGTCTTGCATATGCTCATTATGTGTGGAATTGCACTTACATCTTTTGCTATTATATGCCTGCTTTTAATTCAAAGAAATCATGACAGCTCAGCTCTATGAAATATGTCTGGAACATTGGTTGTGCATGATGTTTTATTTTCTAAAATCAAAAGTTGCTCACTGCACAATCTTGTATCTAGCTTGTTTAGGCAGGACTGCTTTTAGCTATCTTTTATCTACTTGACAGCAAGACACTGTTCCTTGGATGCTAAAATTTGCAACTTTAAAAATATGTTCTTTATTCATGGATATTCTTCAAGATATTTGAATCAAAATCAAACCTCCATGCTTTGTCTGGTTTAAATGAAAAGATCCAGGAGGGTTTGTTTGTCACACTACTCTATTCTAGACTGCTTACCATTGCACATTGGTCTGAACTGGGATAGTGTAGTGTATGCCAAAATCACCGCCTTAAGCTTCAGATGGCTTTCATGCCTAGGCTTGGCTTGATTGGACAGTATAAGGTGGATAAACAAATAACCCCTGGCATTAAGAAAAGACCAACAAATTTAATTGCTCATCAAGTTTGCGTTCAAAAGCTCCTTTTGAACAAAAATTGTCTGTCTAAGGTAGAATTTGTTAGCTCTGCGCAGTCCTTGCCTTCACATGTCTAGCTGTTATGATTGAGTGGTGATGCCTTTACTTCAAAATGCCAAAATCACATGCCATCATCTTGTTTCACAGATTGTTAAATTGAGCTGAGCCCATGATCATTGGTGTTAATATTGGCATATTTTTGCATTATATGTCTTTGCAATTCTATTCATTTCGCAGCTTTGCATCTTTTAACTGCTCCTTGATGCTTGCATTGCCAAAGGGGGAGAAATTCCGGAAAGATTTGCTATGTTCTCTGCCGCAAGAAGGCATAATTTCGAAAGGGGGAGAGAGTTTTGACATAAAGGGGGAGAAAAATTTGCTTAACTCAGGGGGAGTTCTTATCAAGGGGAGATTTGCCAAAAGGGCTTTTACTCTTTTGAGAAAGGGAGAGAAAAATTCTTTTATCAAGTGACATGCTTTGGCTCTTTTCTGAGTTTTTATGGTCACTTGTGTGCTGAAATTGTTCAATTTTCTTCAATTTGGATTTGGTTGTCAATGCACTCATCAAGGGGGAGATTGAGAAACCAAGGGTTGGTTTCGGTATTTTGTGATGAGTGATTGACTGGATTTTACCCTCTGTTCGAAGGGTACCTCCGAAGGGGCTTCGGAGGTGGTTCTCCGAAGGGTGTTCGGAGGTGTTTGCTTGCTGCAGCTGCGCAGCGGAGTGTGCCTGTCGGAGGGGTCCGGCAGTACACGATGACTGGGTTCGTACCGATGGCTTCGGTACTTTGGACGGTACACCGGAGTGTGTGCCGGAGGTTGATAACCCGGAGAGGTCTCCGGAGTACTGGATACACTTGTTTGCTTGTCGGTGGTGCGCAGGGACTTCGGAGGCGACGGACAGGGTTCGAGCCGGGTGAACCTAGGTCAAGCGGGAGGCTTGATGCCAGGGGAGCGGGGAGCTCCGTCACGGTGGCTGCGAAGGTGGTCCGGGTCGGTCCTCGGGTCGAGGCGTGCCAGGTGAAGGCAGAGAGTGCGGAGCGTGGCTCCGGCTGAAGGTGCTCCGAGACAAAGTCCTCGGACATGAGGCACTTCGAAGGTACTCCGAATGGAGTGACTTCGGAGTTGGTGGATCAAGTCCTCTGCGAAGGCAAGGTGTTCGAAGTGTGCTCCGGAGGGAGACACTCGAAGGTACCCGACAAAGGTCTCAGAAGTCGAGGCGCATCAAAGGCATGGTCCGGGTAAGGCTCGTCGAGAAGTGTGCTCGGGAAGAGGCACTGTGACGGAGTGCTCATGGAATGCTTCATGCGGAGGCCTTGGACGAAGGAGGGACTTCGAAGGGTGGTACTCCGAAGGTGGGGCTTCGGAGTGAGGATGACTTATGGTGCTTCGGCCATGCATGGCTTCGGTACACGGACGGACGGTGTTCGAGCTGGGAGTAGCTGCGAAGCCGTGGTGGTCCACTCCGGAGGTGTTGGTGCGAAGGCCCAAGGTGCTTTGACGGCTTCGGCTCAAAACCGTCACTGTATCGAAGGACTTCTTCGGCGGAGCGAAGGCCAACAGGCTGCAGGCTTCTCGCCGAAGCTTCCGCACCCCTCGCATGCGAAGGGAGGTTCCAGAAGTCAACACTGTAAAAGCTGACACTGTCTGTTCTGAAAAAGGCTGACACTGTCCCCTCTGCAGCTGACAGAGAAGCCTCCAAAATAAAGGTGGACTACCTTTTGTACCCCTTAGTTCTGAAGAGACACAATGAATGTAAACCCTAGGGGTAAAGTAGTCACTTCCTTAGGATGAAGCCGTGGGCTATAAATATGGGGGCTCGGTAGGTAACATTTAACACTTTGAGCATTTACTGTTGAGCTCCTGTACACAGACCTCGCTGGTTTCATCCAGAGTTCAATATATTTTGTGTTCCTTGTTCAAGCGGCGAAGCCCTGCTTCCTTGTGCTTTTGCTTGAGCTCGCATTGCATACCTCGCTAGTTTTTAGTTCACCGAAGCCTGTCTTGGCGAAGGGTGTTTTTCTCGCGAAGTGTGTTTTTCAGTGTGCTGTCGCTCTGTGTAACACGAGGCAAGACCTCGCTGCTTACTAGCGAAGTCCTGATCTTTTCCCGTAGTGCTTCCTGTGTCGAAGCCCTTAGCGTGGTCCGTTTTGTGTGCGTGTAGACCTTCGCGTACGAAGCCCGGCACCAGTTGCTGTCGCAAAGTACTTGGTCGAAGTCCTCAGAGGGCTATCCACTCTTGCGAAGGGTGAAGTGCGAAGCCTGCTCGAAGCACCTCGTGTGCGGAGCCTGCACTGACTTAGCAGAGTAGATTTTCGAAGGGTGTTAGTGGAGCGAAGTCTTCTTGGCTTCGAACTTTTGTTCCTCCGAAGCCTGTGTTCGAAGGTGTCGCAGTACCTCCGAACCAGACCTTCGAAGGTAGTGTCCGAAGCCTGTTCCACAGAAGACAGAACAGAACCGAAGGCTAAGTTTTTAGCCAGAAAATCTAAAAGCTCCCATTCACCCCCCCCCCCTCTGGTCGCCGTTTCCGGTCCAACAAAAAACCCCTAAAACTTAACTTTTATTATTATTAAAAGTAACTCCAGAATAATAAAGCTCAAATCACATATTTAAATCATAAAATTTGTATGATTTTGTTTGGTAATGCTTTATTGAATGTATTGTTTATTTATTTTTCCGTATCAAGAAGACTACGAGTTCATCGAGGAGCAGGAGTTCTACCCCGAGGTTCCTCCATCCCCATTTGCTGATCAAGGCAAGTCATCGACCCTTCTGTGGAAACAGTTGATCATTATTGAGCCCATGTTTTAATAAAGTATCGCTATAACTCATAGGTTAATATTGCATTAGTCCAATATCAAGCCCTACACTTATAATTATTAGATCCCCGTCCTTGTGTGCAACCCAAGCCATGCTTATTGAGCCTTAACTCCTTGTCACTCTACTATAAAATTATTAGCTAGTGCCCAATGTACCGGCACAACTGCTATAGGATAAAAAGAATGAGTCGTAGATAGCTGGATTCTGTATATGAATTTCCCCGTTATTCTTGTCTCTGGACTCTGTTGGAGTTGGCTAGGTTATAAGTATGGTGGGTTCCGGGTGCAAGCTCGGGCATTGGTTTGTCGCACCCGGGGCACTATAAGGACCGGTCTGCGGGATCTGTTGCAAAGCACTTCCGTACCAACCACAAGTCTAATGGGTAAGTCCTAACTGGAAGTATGGAATACTCCGGCTCGATGCACCATAGAGGAGGGGGCAAGGGGCAAGCCTGCGGGTGACTTGTACCGACGAGGCTCAAGGGGGGTATGGTGGGGCTCCGATGCGTCGGGACACCATATGAAACCCATAAGAGGGTGCTGTTGAGTCGGGGAGGACTATATGGAAGGTTTTGGCACGAGTTCCCGTGAAATCGGTCATCTCGTTACACTTTGGTGTAGGTGATGAGTGCGTGCCTTGTGGGTACAGTGGCACATCTCTGATCAGAGTATAATCAATCTTTTCGAAAAGCCGAGTCCACGGTCAAGGGCGGGTTGTGTGACTACTAGCAGTTAGTTTACAATTGTTTGAATGGTTGAGTTATTCATGGCATGTAAGGACTGTTGAGCGAGGTGGGGCTGACTGTACCCCTCGAGTTAGAAGATGATGATGCATACACATTTTTACGTTTCAGTACTAATAAATTGTTCACATTAAATTGCTTTACAAATTACTCGCTTCCGCAAAATTAGCCACTATCTCCCTTGTTATTACCTTGCATAATATTTGCATTCGGTGGCTTGCTGAGTACCCCTGTACTCACCCCGTTGACTTACAACATCAGAGCCCATCCACTATGAGGAGGATGCAGGTCTGGAGTAGCGATCCAGTCAAGGCGAGACTGGAAGGAGGCGTTCATCTAGGACCTTTATTTTATTAGTTTCTCTTCACTTTCATTCACTTTTGTATTAATGCGGTCTACGAACCGTGAATGATTGCCCGTATTGTACGTGGTCGCTTGATGAACGTCTTGGTTTATTGATTTTATTTGGAATTTCAATAAAAGTCCTAATTTATTAAATCGGGGCGCGACACGAGGCTTGCTCTTTCTGCTGACAGCTTACGGAGCCCCTGGCGTACTGGCCTTGCTTTCGGGTTGACGAGCCTGGCGTCCAGATTTTGCCTGACGACTTCTTTCAATGAGGCAGCTATCTCCAGGGATAGCCGTTTGCCGAACTGTACTGGATACTCTTTGACATCACCTTCCGGGCTTGGCTTGAGAGAGGGCCCCTTCGAAGGGTTCGAGGCCTCTGGCACCTCTTCGATGCTTTTCGCCACGTTGTGTACTTGCCGTGGATCCAACGCCTGCCCATGGCCATACTCCGTCCTTCGGGATACAGCTTGATCTCCTGAAATAGTTAGCACTCCACCTTGCGTGTGCATTTTGAGACAAAGTTAATTATGGTGTACTATAGCCCCGAACTGGTTCAGCATCCCTCGGCCGAAGATTGCATTGTAAGCATATGGGGCGTCGACAATGTCGAAGATCACCTCTTCTATCCTGGCCAGAGACCCCTCTCCAAAGGCAACCTCGAGGCCTATCTGGCCGAGGGCATCGAGAGGCGGTCCTGAGAACCCTTGAAGTGGCCGGGCCGCTGGAAGTAGATGCTTCCGGGGTATGCACATCTGATCGAAGGCCTGGACGAAGAGTATGTCTGTGGAGCTCCTGCCATCTACCAGGATCCTTCGGACCTCCACCCCTGCTATGTCGGCAGAAATGACGAAAGGGTCAGCATGGGGAACTTCACCCCCATGGCATCGCTGGCAGTAAATGAGATTGGGCACATGGAACCATTCTAGCATCCCTTCGGCGGAACTTGAGGTCCCAATGTGCCCTACCTCGCGGACGTACTCCCGCCGCTGCCTTTTCGACATGTTCCCGAGGGTCCCCCCTCCGGAGATGGGCAGGACCACCCGCTTGCCGCGGTCTTGTGGGTCTTCCTGCTTCGGTGGTGGCATAATGTTGGCCACCAAAAGTCGCATGAGTGCCTCAGCGACACCAGTTTGGGCCACGACCTGCACGGGCTCCGACCGTGTCGCTGGTGGGGCTCGATCCAAAGCACCCCGCCCGGTACTTCGCCCAAGGTAGTCGCCCCGAAGGGCCAACACTGCCTTGCAATCCTTTGTTTCATGGCTCCTTGAGAAACCATGTTGAAGAATATGGTTTTGATATTCCAGATGTGATGAGTGATTGTCAACGGAAGTAATGGAAGGGAGAGATGAAGACCTGCCGAGTCTGAGGCGCATGTGACTCAGGTACACGGGCAGTGAGCGACGGCCGGGCAGAGGAGCTGCGGAGTCGGGCTGGCCCAATCTGGGTACATGGCTAGGAGCGGCAGATGATCCACTGGTCTGTTGACTGGGTTTGACTCAGATACACGGGCGGCGAGCGATTGCCGGGCTGACGGAGCTGCGGGGTCGGGTCGGCCTAATCCGGGTACCCGGTGCGAAGACGGTGGACGCTTTGTCAGTTTCGGCGTAAAACTGACAATCTATCATTAATTCGTTTTTAGGATATTAATATTTAGTTTTTATGTTTAGAATATTTTTATTCGAGTCAGTTAATTTTTCTAAGAATATTTTAGTAATTTTCGGAATTTATTTTAGAGTCAGTTTATTTTACCCGAGGGTAAAGTAGTCTTTTCATGTATTAGGATTTGCCTATAAATAGGCCCCTATCCTCTTGGGGATAGTTGACTGTTTTTCTCGTAGATCAATCTACAGTCCATCCTTTGTTGAGTTTTACCAAAAACTACTTTTCGTTTATTGTTGTTCATCTTTTACTGCACGGCTGGGAGCGGAGTGCGCGCGGCGGCAGGAGTATTTGCGCACGGCGTGTTCATCCGCACGGTGGCGAAAGCAGCAGACGCATCTGGCTGCAACGGTGCTCGGCGTGAGGGTCCGTGACCGATCTGCATCGTGGCAGAAACCAGTTTTTTGTTTACCTGCAGCAGTCCACGCGCGAGGACATAGAAAAATTGCTTTTGGCACATTTTTTTTGTGTAGCATTGGCTGGCAGCTATGGCAGCCTAGCCATGCAGGCAGGCCCCAGCACGGCAGCCTTTGGCACTTCTCTTCTGGCCGGCGAAACATTTGTTTATGCGGTCCACAACACGTAGAAGAAGATGAAACAGGTAAGTTCAATCTAATCTCCTATTTTCTAGTTAGACTAAATCCAGTAGTTTATTTGTAGTTAAGTTTATCTGCTAGTTTTTTTATTAGTATAAAAAAATTAATCTCGTCGTTAAATTTTAATCTACTATTTTTAGGTAGATCAATTTTATAGATAATCATCTATTAATAAATGAGCTTAAAATCTCTTTAGAAATTTGTTGTTAATTTAATCTGTTAATTTTTTATTTGTTATCTCATATTATTTTTTTACCAGTTTAATCTGCTCATATAAAAAGTAAAGAAAAATTTATTAGTCGTAATTATATTTTTATTCTATTTTTTAACTGAAATATTTTCGGTTTAATTCTGAATTAATTTTTAGTGATTCATGTTCTATTCATTTGATTAGTATTTTATTTCTAGACTGAAATATAAATATTTCATATTGTTTTCTAGGTGTTTTTATTTACTGCAGTATTTTTATTTATATTATTTTTAATATCATTTTAATTAGGACACCGGTCATTTTTTTTAGCTAGACAACTTTAATTCCTGAAATTTGCTTCGCAAATATTATTTGTCTGGTTAAGTTTATTTGGGATGGTGGGATTAAAATATAGTTTAGCAAGAAATTTTTAGGCGCCCATTCACCCCCCCTCTGGTCGCTACTTTCGGTCCTACAAGTGGTATCAGAGCGAGGTTAGGTTTTTCTAAATATCTTAACCGGTTCAAAACCTAGGTAGTGACCATGACATCTTCAGGTAAAATCCCATCCCTAGAAGCTTTTGGCTACACTTATTGGAAAACTCGCATGCGAGCATACCTTATGAGCGAGAGCTCAGACATATGGGAGATTTGTATTCATCCTAGTTTCACCATAATGACTATTGATGCGGATATTGCTGCTAATGTAATTACCCAGCATCAAAATAATAGTAAGGCGGTGAACATTTTATTTTCTGGTCTAGGTCCTAGTGAGTTCGAGCGTGTTAGCCATCTCACCACTGCTAGAGAGATCTGGGCTACCCTCCAGGCACACCATGAGGGGACAGCTCAGGTCAAGGCTAGGCTCTACCAGACCTACCAGCGTGAGTATGAAAATTTCTCACAGAAGCCGGGTGAGACTGTTGAGGCTTTGTTTGGTCATTTTCAATCGATCATTAACAAGCTTCGCGTCAACAAGGCTGAGCGTGATCAGCTAGTCTCGGATCATGAGCAGGCGCTTAAGGTACTCCATACCTTGGACCCTAAGATCTGGGAGATCAAGGTATCTTCTATTGTTGAGAGCACATCATATGATACCTTGACCATCGCAGAGCTTTTTAGTAAGCTCAAGGCCTCAGAGGTCGATATCCAGTTGAGATCAAATCTCACTGATTCTGGCTCAAAGACTCTGGCGCTCGCGACACCATCTGCTGATCCTAATGCCATGAGTTGTACTGCCTTTTCCTTGATGTCTATTTCCGAGGAACAACTTAATACACTAGGAGATGATGATCTGTGTTTGTTTAACAACCGGGTGCGACGTGTCTATGATAAGCGAATGTTTAAGAGACACGACACAAAATCTGGATGCTTTGAGTGTGGTGATCCAAGTCATTTCATCGCTGACTGCCCCAAGCAGAAGAATTACAGAAAGGGCATCGGCGGCAACTCCTACAACTCCGGCAAGTATGACAACTCCACAAAGGGCAAGTCCAAGACAAGATTTTTTCGAAAGGCTCTGAAGGATTATAGGCGTGAGAACAAGAAGCAAGACAAGACCTTCTTCGCCGAGATGGAGAGAAGATACTCCAAGAGATTCTCGTCTTCCTCCTCGTCTTCAAGTTCAAGTGATGAAGAGATCATGATCAGGAAAGGGAAGGACATGGATAATCCAGCGGGCCTCTGTTTCATGACCTTCGGGAATAAGCCAAAGAATCGCTCACGTCATAGCCGAAGACCCCACAAGAGCTTCTGCTCAATGGCTCTTAGGGAGAAGAAAGAGGAGGACTCCTCCGATGACTCCGACAACGACGACGATGAGAACGCATCTTCCTATGAACAAGAAGTCGTTAATTTACTAGAACAGAATAGTCAGGAGTTGAAGTATAGGGAGAAACTGATTAGAGGGGCTAAGAAGAGGATATATGAGCTTGAGAGTGAGCTTGCCACAGCAAATGGTAAGATTGAGAGACTGTCCTCTTCTCCTTGCTTGGGTGATAGTGGAGAGTGCCCTAACTGTGAGGTGCTGTTGTGTGACCTGACGACTCTTAAGTCCAGGTACACAGAGAGAGTAGATGAGAGAGACGCATTGGCCACTGAGCTTGAAAGCACTCAGCAGGAGCTAAAAGATGCTCATGCCACTGTTGTCGCACCTTGTGTAGACTGCCCATCTCATTTAGCTAGTATAGCTGAGCTGAGAGCAAAGAGTGATGAGCAGTTGAGCAAGTTAGCTGGAGTGAGAGGTGAGTTTGAGCAGACTAAGATAGAGCTTGAGACCTTATCAATTCCATCCACTGTTTGCGAGAACTGTTTATCCATTAGAATGGAATTGATCAAGCTAAAAGCTGAGAAGTTTGTCGAAGTTGATAAAGAGTGTGAGATCTGTTTGTCTCAGGTGGAGGTGTTAGCTTCTTTGAGAGATGAGCTAGCTAATGTTCAGAATGAGAACTTTTACCTCCGTTCAATCCTGAGTTGGATTAGTGCTAGAGAGCCACAACTCAGCATGATGATTCAGCAGTTCAAGAGACCGGATGGGTTTGGGGTAGGTTACACCTATACCAAGGCTGATTTTGATAGTGTTATTAGCCGAGCAGTGGAGTGGAGTAGGATGACTCCCGAACAGAGATATCCCAAGACTCACTCCACTGAGTCATTTAAGGATAGTCAACCCGAGGATGGAGTGATCCAAGAACAACCTAAAGCTCCACCTATGAAGCAGATCTAGGTCCCAAAGCCTAAAACTCTCCACACTTCTCTTGATTCCTTACTTGGACCTTCTCATACCAAGGATGCTACACCCAACATCACCAAGTCTAAGAAACCTAAGCCACAACAATATCCCAAGAAGCCTACCTATCACTGTGAGTTTTGTTAGAGAGACGGGCATCTTGAGGAGTTTTGCTTCAGGAGGAAGCGGGTTGAGCGAGCAGAGAGAGCTCGAGGTGGGCAGGAGCAGTTCTACCAGCAGGGTGGTAGACAGAGAGTCCCTCGACGTAGAGAGAGGCTAGATGTCAGGCCACGTCGTGTAGGTGGTGATAGTGGAGACGGTTTTTATGATCGTGCTCCGGAGGGTGGTTTCCGTTCCGGCAGCGTTCCAGATCGTTATGGATATAATTTTGGACCTCGTGACCGTGATTTTAGGCTGAACAGAGGACCGCGCTTTGATCCGTGTTTTGGTCCAGACTCATATGATTATTTTTGCTTTCCTATATACGCGCAGATGGCTCGACGCTGGTTCAACACTTTTACTAAACCTGGCATTGGACCATTTGGTCCCACTCATGATTATTGATCGTGTTTTTGGGAGTTGTGTATTCTTTTTAGGATATTTTGAGTCACCTTTTCATTGGTATCAGTTTTTTCTTTTTTCTTTATTTTTATTGAGTTTTTTTTTGTGTTCATGCATAATCATCAATCACATTTTGAGCTTACTTCTGTTCTATGATTAATCTGCTTTACTTTCTCTAGCTAGTATATGTTTTTGATTACTTGTCGATGATCATGTTTTGTTTCAGTTCACATGATATATCTGATATTTGTCATATGCATGGCTTTTATGTTTTAAAATTGAAAAATGATCACCATTGCTTCTGGTAACTAGCATGTGTAGGCTGAATGCTTTCGCTATCTTTTACATGCCTTGTAGCTAGATCCTTACTTAGATGCAGATATGCAACTTGAACATTTATATGCTTTAAATATGAAAAATGTGCTTTAAAAATGATAAAAATTCAGAAAAATAAAAAAATTATGCATTTTTATGATTATTAGAAAAAATCCAGTTGGGTTTGCTTTTGTCGCATTGCATTGTTCTGGACTGCTTACCATAGCACTTTGGTATAAACTAGGACGGAGTAATGTATGCCAAGACCAATGTCTTAAGCTTCTGATGGTCCAATTCTGGCTTAGGCTTGACTTGGTCGTTTAGCATAAGGTTTGACATGCAAATAACCCCTGGCAGAAATGAAAAATATAAAGGAAAAGTCTGAAAAATTTGAAAAAAATGACAAGTTTGCTGAAGCACTTTGATTTGGACAATGCTTATCTTGGTAGATATCAGTTAGCTTTTGCATCTCATGCTTTACTTTGCTTGTTATCTAGAAAATGTGGTGATGCTTTTGTTTTGCAAAAAATCGAAAAATGCGTGCTAATGACTTTCTTAAGATATCATCTATTGCACTGATCATGTCATGTATCTTAGACAGTATATCTTTTGCTATACATGTTAGATGTTGTTATTGCAGTTAATCATATCTAAGAAGCATGTTTTTCACACTCCACCTGCACCCCATCTGCATTCATGGCATATTTTGAGGGGAGCTTCATTTCAGGGGGAGTTTGTGTTTATGTCTCTTTAAAGTGTATTTAGTCTCACTTGATGAGTTCAATTGCCAACAAGGGGGAGAAATTTTGGATATATTTTGGGTTTTCTATGGGATTTATTTCAGGGGGAGTTTATTCTTGTTAGTAATTCTGAGATTTACACTTGTTTTTGAGGTTTTAATTTTGGTTAACTATAATGACCATTTTCGTGCTTTTATCTGGCTTTTGGTCATTAGGGTTAAACCTTTATTTTTTTTCTTCTATTTTCTTTTGTCTTTGTTTTTCTGTTTCCACGTGTTTTGCAGGTTCTGGAGATGAGCTGAAAAGGGTGTTGACAATGCACTCATCAAGGGGGAGATTGAGAAACCATGTTGAAGAATATGGTTTTGATATTCCAGATGTGATGAGTGATTGTCAACGGAAGTAATAGAAGGGAGAGATGAAGATCTGCCGAGTCTGAGGCGCATGTGACTCAGGTACACGGGCAATGAGCGACGGCCGGGCAGAGGAACTGTGGAGTCGGGCTGGCCCAATCCGGGTACATGGCTAGGAGCGGCAGATGATCCACTGGTCTGTTGACTGGGTTTGACTCAGGTACACGGGCGGCGAGCGATTGCCGGGCTGACGGAGCTGCGGGGTCGGGTCGGCCTAATCGGGTACCCGGTGCGAAGACGGTGGACGCTTTGTCAGTTTCGGCGTAAAACTGACAATCTATCATTAATTCGTTTTTAGGATATTAATATTTAGTTTTTAAGTTTAGAATATTTTTATTCGAGCCAGTTAATTTTTTTAAGAATATTTTAGTAATTTCGGAATTTATTTTAGAGTCAGTTTATTTTAACCGAGGGTAAAGTAGTATTTTCATGTATTAGGATTTGCCTATAAATAGGCCCCTATCCCCTTGGGGATAGTTGACTGTTTTTCTCGTAGATCAATCTACAGTCCATCCTTTCGTTGAGTTTTACCAAAAAACTACTTTTCGTCTATTGTTGTTCATCTTTTAATGCACGGCTGGGAGCGGAGTGCGCGCGGCGGCAGGAGTATTTGCGCATGGGGTGTTCATCCGCACGGTGGCGAAAGCAGCAGACGCATCTGGCTGCAACGGTGCTCGGCGTGAGGGTCCGTGACCGATCTGCATCATGGCAGAAACCAGTTTTTTGTTTACCTGCAGCAGTCCACGCGCGAGGACAGAGAAAAATTGCTTTTGGCACATTTTTTGTGTAGCGTTGGCTGGCAGCTATGGCAGCCTAGCCATGCAGGCAGGCCCCAGCACGGCAGCCTTTGGCACTTCTCTTCCGGCCGGCGAAACATTTGTTTATGCGGTCCACAACACGCGAAGAAGATGAAACACGTAAGTTCAATCTAATCTCCTATTTTCTAGTTAGACTAAACCAGTAGTTTATTTGTAGTTAAATTTATCTGCTAGTTTTTTTATTAGTATAAAAAAATTAATCTCGTCATTAAATTTTAATCTACTATTTTTTAGGTAGATCAATTTTATAGATAATCATCTATTAATAAATGAGCTGAAAATCTATTTAGAAATTTGTTGTTAATTTAATCTGTTAATTTTTTATTTGTTATCTCGTATTATTTTTTTTACCAGTTTAATCTGTTCATATAAAAAGTAAAGAAAAATTTATTAGTCGTAGTTATATTTTTATTCTATTTTTTACCTGAAATATTTTCGGTTTAATTCTAAATTAATTTTTAGTAATTCATGTTCTATTCATTTGATTAGTATTTTATTTCTAGAATGAAATATAAATATTTCGTACTGTTTTCTAGGTGTTTTTATTTACTGCAGTATTTTTATTTATATTATTTTTAATATCATTTTAATTAGGACACCGGTCATTTTTTTTAGCTAGACAACTTTAATTCCTGAAATTTTCTTTGCAAATATTATTTGTCTGGTTAAGTTTATTTGGGTGGTGGGATTAAAATATAGTTTAGCAAGAAATTTTTAGGCGCCCATTCACCCCCCTCTGGTCGCTACTTTCGGTCCTACACTCCTATTGTCGCCATGCACGCAGCAGAAAAAACTCTGGCGCCTGCCAGGCGCCCTTTCTTGAGGCTTCGGCGGCCCAACCTTGAAATTCTGCACCTGCTGAAAATTGGCAGGTGCCTTCAGAACAGAAGGTGCAATGTTTAGCACCTCCGAACGAAAATGCTTCTTTCCCCGTTTGTTCTCGTTGAAGCGGTTGTCTTGATGAGGTTGCAGGGGAGCTAAGGCTTCAGGCTCCCTCTTGACTTCTCGGAGGGTGGGCGATGGCGCTTCAGCTCACCAAAGATAGCCTTCCTCCGGTTTGGCATACTGTTCGAAGTACGTCACCGGCTTCCGATGGAGCTTGCTGAGGACGTCGGGGTTTAGCACCCCTTCGTTGGCGGCATCGAATACCGAGGAGGTAGATAGGCCCTTAATCTGTGATTTGGTATGGGCGAAGCGCGTGAAGTACTCTCGGAGCATTTCTCCCACCCGCTGTTTCACCTGGAACAAACTTCCTATGCACATCGGGGCCACGAAGGTGCCCTGGAAGTTGCTCACAAATTTCTTCTTCAGCTACTCCCAGGAGCTGATCGACCCTGGCTTCAGGGACCAGAACCATCGAAGCGCCACGCCTTCGAGAGCGAGGGGGAAGCATTTTGCCATAGTGCTTCGCACCCCTCCGCTTGCTTTTATTGCCAGGGCATATGAGCGGGCGAACTCTCCGGGGTCCGACCCACCGGAGTACTTGTGCAACTTCGAGGCCTTGAATCTGGGGTCGAAGGGCACCCTTTGCAAGTCCGAATGCAGCGGAGACTCATCATCGAAAGATGCATTCTCAGCCTCCTCCGGGACTTGGGTATCTTCTGGGAGATTGCGAGCACCACCGTCTTGAGGCCCTTCTGGAGTCTCGGTGGAGGCTTGGGTGCGGAGGTGATCGGCGGCCTCTTGCCTCCACCTGGCCACTTCCTCCTTTAGCCTTGCTAGTTGAGTAGCCTCGGTTCCAGGAAGGTCTTCGTCTTCGTAGGAGGGCACCTCTAGGTCTCGGGAGCTGACGTAATCAGTCTGGAGCACCGTAGGAGGAGCTCGAGGACCCTGGGTACTCGATGCCCAGCGACCTCTGTGGGAATCGCCGGAGCAGTTGAGGGTCTGGCTCCTACAGTCCGAGGGGACCTTCGGAGAGGACCCGAAGTTTGACTTCGCTTCGGAGGCATAGCTAGCCATGAAGAGGTCTGGAAATGGAGGATTTCGAACGACTCGGGAAGTCGATTGAAGGCCCTCAGGCTGCACTAAGAAGCCTTAACCGAAGGCTGTGCGGAATCTTGAGACTCCGAGGCTCCCTCCGTAAGTGATCTTTGAAGTGCAGTCAGCAGCAGAGAACAAGCTTCTAGAACTTGGTTCCCCACGAACAGCGCCAACTATTAGCGCAAAAGTTTACACCAACAGGTTCTCTGAAATCAAGAATGAACAAACATAGAGTTTGTGTTTAGGACTGTCTCAAGCCTCCAAGTGGGATAAAAGCTCGAGAAGTTCGAATATGTGTATTGAACAACTTATCCTCCATCCTCATTATAGGGTATAGAGGGGGGTATTTATAGGAAAAAATGTATAAGGAAAAGACCTAATTACCCCTAGATTACAACCGACATAGTGAAAACTATTCGGTGCCAAGAACAAGGTTATAAAAGGTAAAGCACTATAAGGTAGATGGATAAGCCAAACATCTCATCAATCTTGTCGCTCTGCTTCGGAGCCTTTATCTTCCGTTCGGAGGGTTCTTCAGGGCTTCACATCGATGCACCCTTCGGCTTGACGCCTCTGCCTTCGAACAAGTGCTCACCAGCTTTGGAGCTCTTTATAGCCTTCAAAGTATTAATCTTTAAGTCCTGAAAATGAAGTAATTTCCCCCAACACTCCCTTTCTTCTCTACACGTACAATGTTAGCAACCCATTCTGCGTACCTGCATGGCCTAATAAATTCATCCTTAAGTAGTCATTCCACTTCCTCTTTAACTCGGTCATAGACGACTGAATTGAAGCGGCGGGGAGGTTGTTTATAAGGCCTAAATCCAGACTTGATGGGCAGCCGATGTTCCACGAGCTCGCGGCTTAGCCCTAGCATTTTGCTATACTCCCATGCAAAACAATCGACATACGACCGAAGTAACTTTATTACTTCAGCCTTTACATCGGGCTGTAAATGTTGGTTTACAAAAGTCGGCCTTGGGATGCTACCATTGCCTATATCAACTTCCTCCAAGGGATCGGCCGATGCAAAACCTTGCCCTAATTTTTCTACTTCGCTAAAGTCCTCGATGGCCTCGGCAATACCGTCTTTATTAGACCGATACTGCTCCATGCAAGACTTTAGCCAATCTAGATTATTCCTGCTAGACATGACTACTAATACAAAAATAGCCATGCTACTCCAGCCGGCTTTACAGACACTGGTACAAACCGTCCTATGGATACGCTAACAAAGTCATAATCCGAAAGATCTCTACCTGATAGACACTCTACTTTGTTATGGACGGCGTCAACCGACACATCGGCCAAAGCTACTTGGGCCGAAGTATCTGCAGGGATGACCACCACCTCATCGCCGTCCCACTATACCAAGCACTGATGTAGGGTAGAGGGTATGCAACAGTTCGCATGGATCTAGTCGCGTCCGAGTAACACGCTATAGTTACCTTGTACGTCGACGACGAAGAACGCTGTTGGCAACATCTTGTTGCCCACCGTCAACTCCATAGAGAGTACTCCCTTAGCCTCGGAGCTCTCACCGTTCAAGCTGTTGAGCATCAAGTTAGTCTTCTTCAAGTCATTTTCGTCCCTGCCAAGTTTCTTCAACAATGAATAAGGCATTAAGTTAACAGTGGCGTCACCGTCGACGAGCATCTGGGAAATTGGCTTCCCATCGATGTGACCCCTCACATAGAGGGGTTTTAGATGGCGAGCCGAGTCCTTGGGCTTCTCGAAGATGGCGTTGCGTGGACCGAGATTCAATTGAGTGACCTTGGCCTCGTCCCGTGGTAGGGCGAACTTGGCGGGTAATGTGACGATGTTGATGTCCATCGCCTGAGGTACGGGCCCCTCAGAGATGGGCGAGTAATCATCATCAAGCATGTCGTCCTCGCCGTAGCTTGGACTGGGAGCCGGGTTGGTTATCTCTACCGGCTTCTCTCTCCATACCTGCTTTGTGGCTGGCCGAGGGCGGATCTCTTCGAAGATAGCATCGCTCTCGGCCTCAGCTACCTTCTCACGCATCTCTTGTGCCCGTAGCCTTTGTAGGTGTCTCTTCTGTGATTTGGACATGCCCGGAGGAGCCCAAGATGGCTTCGGCTTAGTGCCTGGAGCTATTGTTCGACCCCTGTTATTTCTGGCCAAAGTGTGCCCTTTGGCCTCCGGCGCGTTGTGTTCGAAGGGGGCTTCGCTACGAACCCCGTCAAACGGATCAGCCTCGTTCGGCCGATCGAACTAAACTTTGGTGTGGAGCCCGGCCGAAGCATGCGGCTTACCTCCGTCAGCCTTCGGCGACAAATCCTTCGTAATTGGTGATGAGGACATCACTTCACATGATACACACATGGAGCCTCCACCTACAATTCAATTACAAGGACCAATCACACGCGCCCGTGCCCGTTGCTTGAACCATGAGGTTAATTCTTTCCTTAGCAACTATGTTAATATTTCTAAGGACGGGATGCTACTGAATACTAGTGATATTTTGTTGCTTAGGAACATGTGAGATGGAATAGAAGAGTTGGAGTTGAAGACAGAGTCGCACGGATGATTTGAAGTTAAGAATTCGCTGGTTCGGACTACACCGACCACTATGCACCAAAATGGGCATAACTTCCTCAGACGAAGTCCGATTGGTGCGTTCTTTGACTTTTTGGAAAGCTGAGGAGAAGACGGATCATTTGCCATTGGTTTCACATCATTTGGAGTCTCGAGTCGTTCTGTGTGATTGAAACCGTCCTGCGTGACAGAGTTGGGCCGTGTTGGCCCATAGTGTGAGTCTGTTCGCCTTCCACTAAGTCTGTTCGCCTTCCACTGAGTCTGTTCGCCTTCTACAGGCTGCCCACGCCTTATATACTCACACCAGCCGCCTTTAGGATTAGGTTTTGCTTTGTTTGCATCTACACTTGTGTGTTTAGATCCCGCCTCTTGCATCGGACCGATTGGCTGCTGCATTGGCGCTTGTGAAACCTCACCTTATTATCGTTTGTCAGTGTTTTAGCATTCGACTTGTATCCTTCCTGTTCTTGCTTGTGTTCTTGGGTTCGCTTGCAGGAATTAGCCTTCGTGGCGAGGTCAATCGCGTCCTGCGTGGTTGATAACCAACGGAGACAGTGGTGTAACGATTGCAAGGTTTTGATCCGCCAGACCGGAGCCTTGGATCGCCAACGTCGAGATTCTCCACCAACCCAAGTTATCCCTACCTAATGGAAGATCGGGACCAATCCCCCATCAGTTGATATCAGAGCAAGGGTTTCCCGTTAGGTAATCTCGATCTTTTTTTATTTTACCTAGAGTCCAGAAAAACCGCACCAAAAAAAATCCCCACCGAGAACCCCTTTGTGCCTTGCGATTTTAATTTCAGTTTTTAACCTTGTTGAGTTTGTGTTCTTGGTCGAGTCTTGTTGCTTGTTTAGTAATCCCTTTGTGTCGTTTGAGTAGTATTTGGTCTTGTGTCTCAAAAAATTCTCCACCCGAAAACCCCCCCTCCACAACCCTATTCATTTTCCACATCGAGTCCTTGTGATCCCCCTTCGGTAAAACAGGCATAACTTTTCGCTCGTTTGGCAGAAAAATCTGATCGCCAAAAAAAATTAGGAAGATAAAGAAAAAATTGGACAATGTTTTTGCTCGCCGTTCACCGAACTTGTTGAATTTCTGTGAGCCACATCCCACCTCAGTTGCAGGTGCCAATTTTTGTGGTTGTATCTCTTGTCATCCTTGTTCAAAAAAATAGAGTAAAAAAAAGAAAAAAAAAAGTGAAAAAAAAGAGAAGCGGTCCTGTCTATTGCTTGTCCGATCTCTTGTCCGAACTCTTGTCCAAACTCTTGTCCGATCCCTTGTCCGATCTCTTGTCCGATCAGCAACAGCAGCAAACTAGTCCTGTTGTTTTGCTTGTCCGAACTCTTGTCCGATCCCTTGTCCGATCTCTTGTCCGATCCCTTGTCCGATCAGAGGCAGAAAAAAAAATTTTGGGCACATAGTTTTCCCTCTTTTGTTTGAATTTTCACATTGGGAGCACTAAGGTCAGCAACTTTGACGAGTACTAGGGAATACTTATTGAACTTGGTTTAACTATTATTACTATCGCTATTCCTTGCTACTCACTTTGCCTTCCAAGCTACACCTTTTCTCTTGGTCAGGATAGGTGTTGGGGGAAATTACTTCATTTCCAGGACTTAAAGGTTAACCCTCCGAGGGCTCCGAGAAGGTCCCGAAGATGGCTGACTAATGCTCGAAGCATACGTCAGCACGGTCGGAGGGTGTCACAATGCGAAGTCTCGAAGGACCCTCCGAAGGCAAGGAGGAGGCTTCGAAGCAGGAAGACGTGACTGATTGGATGCCCTGCTTATCCATCTACCCTACAACACTTTACCGTGTATAACCTTGTTTATAATACTGGAGGTCGTTTGTAACATAGGGGTAAAGAGGTCTATTCCTTAAGCCTTTTTCCCTATAAATACCCTCCATTGTACCTTGTAAGAAGGATCCAGAACCAGTGGTTCAAACACATACATTCGGACCTCTTGAGTTGTTATCCTTTACGGAGGCTCAAGTTTGTCCTAAAAACACAAACCTCTTGTTTGTTTGTTCTTAACTACTAAGAACCTGTTGGTGTAACTTTTACGCCAACAGTTGGCGCCGTCCGTGGGGACCCAAGTTCTAAAAGCTTGTTCTCTACTGCTGACTGCACTCTGAAGAAAACTTACGGGGGGAGCCTCGGAATCCTGAGATTCCGCGCACCCTTCAGTTAAGGACTTCTTAGTGCAGCCCGAAGGCCTTCCCTCGACCCCCTCGAGTCGTTCGAAGCCTTCCATTTCCAAGACACCTCATCGACTAACCATGCCTCCGAAGCGTGGTCAAGCTGCAGGTCCCCTTCGAAGGTCCCCTCGGACCAACGGAGCCGGACCCTCAGCTAATCCGACGGTTCCTGCCGGAACCGATGGGCGTCGAGCGCCCCGGGGCCCTCTACCCCCCCTACAATGCTTCAGACCGACTACGCAGCAAGCCAAGACCCTGAAGTTCCCTCCGACGAAGACGAAGGCCCTCCCGAAACCGAGGCTACGCAGCTAGCCAGGCTTCAGGAGGAGGTATCCAGATGGAGGCAGGAGGCCGCCGACAGACTCCGCACTCAAGCTTCCACCGAAACTCCAAGGGGGCCTCAAGACGATGGAGCCCGCAACCCCCCAGAAGTTATACAAGTCCAAGAGGAGGCCGAGAATGCGTCCTTCGACAATGAGTCTCCATTGCACCCTGATCTGCAGAGAGTGCCTTTCGACCCCAAGTTCAAGGCCTCGAAGCTGCACAAGTACTCCGGGGGGTCAGACCCCGGAGAGTTCGCCCGCTCGTACGCCCTAGCTATAGAAGCAAGCGGAGGGGTACGAAGCACCATGGCAAAATGCTTCCCACTCGCTCTCGAAGGTTGAGGAGCCATGCTGAATAGCGTGGGCCTCATGGCTCCAGATGTGATGAGTCATTGTCAACGATAGTCAAAGAGGACTGAAATGAGAAGAGAAGACCTGCTGTGTCTGGGCCGCGTGTGACTCAGGTACACAGGCAGCGAGCGAATGTCGGGCAGAGGAGGCCGCGAGGTCGAGCTGGCCCAATCCGGGTACATGGGCTAGGAGCAGTAGAGGATCCACTGGGCTGTTGACCGGGATTGACTCAGGTACACGGGCGGCGAGCGATTGCCGGGCTGAGGGAGCTGCGGAATCGGGCCGGCCCAATCCGGGTACCCGGTGCGAAGTCGGTGGACGCTTTGTCAGTTTCGGCGCAAAACTGACGACCGCTGATCTCGGATCTGACCGTTCTGAGGCGAAGCCGTAGCTGCTACGAAAGCTCCGCATCAGGACAAGTTACCTTTATTTAGGATTTTACTATTTTGCCTTTAGGCCCACAGTCTGTCAGTCGAGTCTGTAAAAATATCCTAAGGGCAGTTTCGGTCTTTTCCATTTTTATTCAGCATCTGTAAAAATCCTAGGGTTGTTTCTGCATTTTACCTTTTTATTGGGCTGCCTATAAAAAGGCCCCAATCCCTAGGGTTAGGGTTAACTCAATCAAATCAAAAATCAGAGTTCATCTACTTTTTGTCTTCCCCACCAACTGTTCATCCGCCGCACTAAATCTTCCTGCGCCGTCGTCATTTTTGCTTTCGCTGCCACGGCCAGCTCGCAACCAGCGCCGCTCGGATTCCAAGCGCTTCACTGATCTCCGGTTTGTTTTTCCCTCTCCGGTTTTCTTCTTCTCTCAAAAACCAGATCTCGGTTTTTGTTTTCCCACGGCATTTTCGTGCGAGCGGTTCTGGAGTCATGGAGGCGGAGTGTGCTGGCGGACTTGACGGACTTGGCGGACTGCTCAAGGCGTAGGCTGCTGGTGGCAGGAAGCTGAGGGCCAGCACCACGTGAGGAAGCTGAATGGATTCGGCTGGATGTGCATAAGCACGGGTTCCAAGGTGAGCTGCATCCGATCCTTCTGGATCTTCTGTGGCTACTGCAACGTGAACAACAAGCCGTGGCGATCGTCAGAAGTTTGTTTTCCAGGCGCACGCAGATCGAGGTGAATCATGTTGCTCGGTTCTTCATGGTTTTTATTATCTAGTAGCTGCAGTATTCTGATTAATTTTTAATCTGTTAGTTAATCTTTTTCAGGCACGTTGAGTTTGAGATAATACTTTGTTTAGAATCTGAGATATTTAGTTTTGTTCTGTACTCGTATGATTCATCTGAAAATTTATCGTCTTCTGTTAGTCTATTTTTAAATGCCTTTAATAGACATACTTGTGAGAGATGAATTACACATATGAATATTTTGATGTAAATGATGGATTACCTACGTTCTGGTGAAATATTTGTGGAGATGTTATTTGTTTAGTGAATGGTTTAAATCTGCCTTTAAGCACTGTGTTGGTGTCTTTTTGATTAGGACACCGGTTGTTTTTTAGGCTACATTATTTCCGGTCCTGTTAATCTGTTTACTTTTCCTTGCTAAGTCTGTCGAGGTGCGTTGGGTATTGGGAGCAGGCCATTGATTCGAAAGAATTTTTTAGGCGCCCATTCACCCCCCCTCTGGTCGCTACTTTCGGTCCTACAAGTGGTATCAGAGCAAGGTTAGGGTTTTTCCATACCTTAACCGGTTCTAAACCCCAGTAGTGATCATGACGTCTCCTGGCAAGGTCCCGTCCTTGGAAGCTTATGGCTATAATTATTGGAAGACTCGCATGCGAGCCTATCTCATGAGCCAAAGCTCGGACATCTGGGATATTTGCGTTCACGCTACGTTTGTCATATTGCCAGTTGCTGAGCGTGATTCTCCTGGTATCATCGCCCAGCATGTGAACAATAGCAAAGCGGTGAACATCTTGTTTTCTGGTTTGGGTCCCACTGAGTTTGAGCGTGTGAGCCATCTCTCCACTGCGAGAGAGATCTGGGCTACCCTCCAGGCACACCATGAGGGGACAGCTCAGGTCAAGGCTCGGCTCTATCAGACCTACCGGCGTGAGTACGAGAACTTCACACAAAAGCCGGGTGAATCTGTTGAAGCTTTGTTTGGTCGTTTTCAGTCGATCATAAACAAGCTTCGGGACAACAAGGCTGAGGGTGTTCAGTTGGTCTTAGATCATGAACAGTCGCTCAAGGTTCTTCATACCTTGGACCCAAAGATCTGGGAGATCAAGGTATCCTCTATCATTGAGAGCACTTCTTATGATACCTTGACCATTTCTGATTTGTTTAGCAAACTGAAGGCCACCGAGGTTGATACCCAGTTGAGATCAAATCTCACTGGCTCTGGATCAAAGTCTCTGGCCCTTGCTACACCTTCTGTTGATCCCTCTTCTGTGAGTTGTGTTGGGTTCTCTTTGATGTCTATCACTGAGGATCAGCTTGAGTCGTTGGGAGATGATGATTTGTGTCTTTTTAACAACCGGGTGCGTCGTGTCTATGATAAGAGGATGTTCAAAAGACACGGCACAAAGACCGGATGCTTTGAGTGTGGTGATCCAGGACACTTCATCGCCGACTGCCCCAAGCGCAATGGCCACAAGAAGGGCACCGGTGGTGGCTTCCACGACTCCGGCAAGCACGACAGCTCCTCCTTCAACAAGGGCAAGCCAAAGACCAGATTCTTCAGAAAGGCCCTGAAGGACTACCGGCGAGAGAACAAGAAGCGCGACAAGGCCTTCTTCGCCGAGATGGAGAAGAGCTACTCCAAGCGGTCCACGTCTTCTTCCTCTTCATCGAGCTCGAGCGATGAGGAGATCATCATCAGGAAGGGGAAGGACAAGGACGATCCAGCAGGCCTTTGCTTCATGGCCTTCGGGGACAGACCGAAGAGCCGCTCACATCAGCGCCGAAGATCCCGCAAGAGCTTCTGCTCAATGGCTCTTGGGGATAAGAAAGAGAAGAGCTCCTCCGATGACTCCGACGACGACGACAACGAAAAGGTATCATCCTATGAACGCGAAATCGTTGATTTACTTGAAAGCAATCGTCAGGAGTTAAAGTATCAAGAAAAACTGCTTAGAGGGGCTAAGAAGAGGATAGATGAGTTAGAGAGTGAGCTTGCCGTGGCCAACGGCAGAATTGAGAGTCTATCTTCTTCCCCTTGCTTGGGTAATAGCAGTGAGTGCCCAAAGTGTGAGGTGCTTCTGTGTGACCTGTCGACTCTGAAGTCCAGGTACACAGAAAGGGTTGATGAGAGGGACGCTTTGGCCACTGAGCTTGAAAGCGCTCAGCTGGAGCTGAAAGATGCTCAAGCCACTGTCGTCGTGCCCTGTGCTGATTGCCCATCTCATCTTGCTAGTTTAGCTGAGCTGAAAGCCAAGGGCGATAAGCATCTGGGTGATTTGGAGAGAATGAAAGTTGAGCTTGCGCAGACTAGGCTAGAGCTTGAGACATTGTCAGTTCCACCCACTGTCTGTGAGAACTGTCTGTCTCTCAGAATGGAGTTGATTAAGCTGAAAGCCGAGAAGTCTGTCCAGATAGATAGCGAGTGTGAGACCTGCTTGTCTCAGGTGGAGGTACTAGCATCCTTGAGAGAGGAGCTAGCTGATTCTCAGAATGAGAACTTTTACCTCCGGTCTATCCTGAGTTGGATCAGTGCCAGAGAGCCACAGCTCGGCATGATGATTCAGCAGTTCAAGAGGCAGGATGGGTTTGGGGTAGGTTATACCTACACCAAGGCTGACTTTGAGAGTGCCATTAGCCGGGCAGTGGAGTGGAGTAAAATGACTCCTGAGCAGAGATATCCCAAGACTCACTCCACTGAGTCTTCCCTGGCTAGTCAGCCCAAGGATGGAGTAATCCATGAACAGCCCAAAGCTCCACCCAAGAAGCCCATCTGGGTTCCAAAGCCCAAACACCTCCACACTTCTCTTGACTCTCTCCCTGGACCCTCTCAACCCAAGAAGCCGACACCAAACACCACTAAGCCCAAGAACCCCAAGCCTCAACCACATCCCAAGAAGCCCACCTATCATTGTGAGTACTGTCAGAGAGACGGGCATCTTGCGGAGTTTTGCTTCAGGAGGAAGCGGGTTGAGAAAACAGAGCGTGCTCGTGGTGGTCAGGAGCAGTTCTACCAGCAGGGTGGTAGACTGCGTGTTCCTCGACGCGGGGAGAGGCTGGAGGCCAGGCCGCGTCGTGTAGGTGGTGGTAGAGGAGACGACTTTCATGCCCGTGCTCCAGATGGTGGTGCTCGTTCCGGTAGAGCTCCAGGCCGTTTTGGCTACGGACCTGGACCTCGTAGCCGAGGTTTTAGGCAGAACCGAGGACCGCGCTTTGAGCCGCGTTTTGGTCCAAACTTTTCTGATGATTTCTGCTTTCCGTCTTTTGAGCAGATGGCTCGACACTGGTTTAGCTCGTTTGCTAAACCCGGTGCCGGACCATTTGCTCCCACTTACAACCATTGATTGTGCAGGATCAGGGACTGGAGGACGTTTGGATTATGGACTCAGGATGCTCTCGCCACATGACGGGACATCGCAGATGGTTCTCCAGTCTCACTCCCCCGAGCTCCAAAGAGTACATCACCTTCGGGAACAGTGGTCAAGGGAAAGTAAGTGGCATTGGCTCAATTCACATTTCAGACCATTTTTCTTTGAAGAACGTTGCTTTGGTTGGAAACTTGAACTTTAATTTGATTTCTGTTTCGCAACTTCTTGAGGATGGTTTGGAGGTGCGTTTTAAGAAGGGCAATTCTTCTGTGTTTGATTCTAGAGGGTCTTTGATTTGCCAGATTTTACCTTTTGGTAAAGTTTTTCGAATTGACTTCTCTAGTTCTTTTGGCCCTTCTCGCTGTTTGATTGCTGGATCCTCCTCTGAGCTCTGGAAGTGGCATAGGAGGTTAGGTCATTTGAGTTTTGATCTGCTAGTCAGGTTGAGCTCTATGGACCTCATCCGAGGATTGCCCAAGCTTAAGATGGAAAAGGATTTAGTTTGTCATCCCTGTCGTCATGGGAAAATGGTTGCCGCTTCTCACTCACCTGTGACTCAGGTGATGACTTCGTATCCGGGCGAGCTTTTACACATGGACACTGTTGGTCCAGCTCGAGTACGTTCAGTCGGTGGGAAGTGGTATGCACTTGTGATTGTTGACGACTTTTCTCGATTCTCGTGGGTTTTCTTTTTGGAGTCTAAGGATGAAACGTTTCAGTTTGTTCATGACCTGATTTTGAAGCTGAAGAATGAGAACAATGGTCGGATGCGAGCAATTCGCTCCGACAACGGCTCTGAGTTCAAGAACTCTCAGTTCGTCAGCTTCTGTAGTGATCAGGGTCTTGACCATCAGTTTTCTGCTCCTTACACTCCCCCACAGAATGGCGTTGTGGAACGAAAGAACCGCACGCTAATCGAGATGGCCAGGACGATGCTCGATGAGCACAGGACTCCTAGGCGCTTTTGGGCTGAAGCCATGAACACGGCTTGCTATCTGGCCAACCGCATTTTTCTTAGAGCTTACCTAGGTAAGACCTCATATGAGTTGCGGTTTGGTAGACAACCCAAGGTGAGCCACTTGCGAGCGTTTGGCTGCAAGTGCTTTGTGCTCAAGAAGGGAGGGCATTTGGACAAATTTGAGTCTCGTTGCTGGGATGGAGTTTTCTTGGTTATGCTTTGCATTCTCGAGGCTTCCGTGTTTGGAACCTCGACTCCCAGCAGCTTGTCGAGACTTGCGAGGTTTCTTTGATGAGTCCTTGCCTTCTTTAACTCCTTCTTTTGAGCTTTCTGGTGATGGTGAGCTCGGAGAGTCCATCTTCGAGGAAGATGAGGATACTCCAGCTGCTGATGAGGGTGGGCCTTCTGCACCTCCTGCAGAGCCCACACCTTCTGAGACTTCGACTGAGGATGAGGGCGGACCTCTGATCACTTCTTCCACTTCGATCGAGCCCCCTCAGTCGAGTCCAGAGGTGCCAGCTGCTGACTCCGGTGAGGTGACTTCAGATCACCAGGGATCCCGAGCAGTTCAGCGTGATCACCCCTCAGAGCTCATCATCGGTGATGTGTCTTCAAGAACTTTGCGTTCGTCTGTTGACTCTCTTGCTGTGTTTGCTGAATCTGCTTTTGTTGCATCTTTTGAGCCCAGAGACATTTCTCATGCTCTTTCTGACTCGAACTGGATTAATGCCATGCAAGAAGAGCTTGAGAATTTTGTCCGCAATCGGGTATGGACATTGGTTGAGTTGCCACCCGGATGCAACCCCATAGGCACCAAGTGGGTGTTTCAAGACAAGCAAGGTGAAGATGGGGTTGTGGTGCGCAACAAAGCTCGACTAGTTGCCCAGGGTTTTTGCCAGAAGGAAGGTATTGATTTTGAAGAAACCTTCGCTCCTGTTGCCCGTCTTGAGTCCATTCGCATTCTTTTAGCTTTGCCGCTTCGAAGGGTTTTAAGCTTTTTCAAATGGACGTCAAGAGTGCTTTTCTGAACGGGTACATAGAGGAGGAGGTTTATGTTAGGCAGCCCCCCGGTTTTGAAAACCCCAAGATTCCTCGACATGTTTTTAAATTGCAGAAAGCTTTATACGGGTTAAAGCAAGCCCCCAGGGCTTGGTAGACCGGTTAAAGCAGTTTTTGTTGGGGAAGGGATTTGTGATGGGTTCTGTGGATAAGACTCTCTTCTTGCTCAGAGATGCTTCAGATTTTCTAGTCGCTCAGATATACGTGGACGATATTATCTTTGGCGGTACTACTAATGATCTTGTGTCCAAGTTTTTTGAGCAGATGCACAGCGAATTCGAGATGAGCCTCATGGGTGAACTCAAGTACTTTCTAGGGCTCCAGATCAAGCAGACCAAGGACGGCACCTTCATCCACCAAGGTAAGTACACTCGTGACATGTTGAAAAAATTTGACTTTGGTGGTGAGCTGAAGCCGCAGATGACCCCAATGGTACATCTGGGGGCCTGGACAAGCACGAGAGCGGCGTCAAGGTCAACGAGAGAGAGTTTCGAGGGATGATCGGTTCGCTGCTGTACTTGACGGCGACGAGGCCAGACATACAGTTCGCCGTGGGACTGTGCGCGCGCTTCCAGTCTTCACCTCGCGCGTCTCATCGGCAGGCTGTCAAGCGCATCTTCAGGTATCTCACTTATGCGCCTGATCTTGGTCTCTACTATTCAGCATCATCTTCTCTTGATTATCTGGCTTTTCGGACGCTGACTTTGGTGGGTGCCGGTTGGATCGCAAGTCGACTTCTGGTACTTGCCAGTTTCTTGGTTCGTCTCTTGTCTCTTGGTCTTCTCGAAAGCAATCTGGAGTTGCTCTTTCGACCACAGAGGCTGAGTATGTAGCTGCTGCTCACAGTTGGTTTGGATGATTTCCACTCTGCGAGATTTTGGGTTGTTCTTTCCTACCAGAGTTCCCTTGTTTTGCGACAGCACCAGTGCAATTAGTGTAGGGAAAAACCCATGTCTCCATTCAAAAACCAAACACATTGATGTGCGCTTTCATTTTTTGCGGGATCAATATGAGAAAGGTGTCATTGACCTTGTTCATGTTGATACCCATCATCAGTTGGCAGACATTTTCACCAAACCCCTAGATCAGTCTACTTTTGAGCGTTACGAGGGGATTTGGGTGTTGTGTATCCTTTTTAGGATATTTTGAGTCAGTTCATTTCTTTCTTCTTTATTCTTTTCTTGAGTCTTTTGGTGTGTGTTCATATCATACATATTCACATATCACACTTTTGAGCCTGCTTCTGTTATATGATTGAACTGCTTACTTATTCTAGCTGGTAC
>JAAALK010000084.1:9935010-10038422 GCA_019279435.1 Zizania palustris | reverse complement strand
GTTCTCCACGCCGGCCAGGCCTCTCTATTTATAGGGGTTTAACTCCAAATCTAATCTACTATTAATCCGGCCGGATAGAGATAGAGATTGAGCTGGCGATGCAACCGACTTTATCTTTGCCAAGGTGGGCTTCGGCCAGGCCCATCGAGGCCTGCTCCTCGGGTCGAAGCTTCGATAGCGTGGGCTTCGGCCAGGCCCTTGGAGGTCTGCTCCTCGGACCGAAGCTTCGGTAGCGTGGGCCTCTGAAGGCTTCCGAAGCTTCGACAGTGTGAGCCTCCGAAGGCTTCCTGACCGAAGCCCATGGGCTGGCTGGAGGCTTTCAGAGCCCATAGCCTGATGGGCTTCGGCCCTGTTGGGCTTCTGACAGACCCTGGACATGTGTATTTTCGGCCCAAATCACCAAAAATTGATATTTCATAATCTAGCCATTAATGCCATTTTTGCTATCAACACGTCCTCCAACACCCCTTCAAGTGATTGCTCCGGTATGGCCGATGGCACGATGGGGAATGGATCTCATCGGCCCCTACCCAATGGTGAAGGGCAGCTTGAAGTTCGTGGTGGTAGCTATCGAATACTTTTATAAATGGGTCGAAGCAGAACCCTTAACTGCTATCACTTCGAAAAATGTACAGAAGTTCTTCTGGCAAAACATTATTTGTAGGTTCAGAGTTCCTAGAGAGCTGACAATCAATAATGGCACCCAATTCGATGCTGAACCTTTTAGAGAATTCTGGGAAGGGCTAGGCATTAAAATGTGCTTTGCAGTTATCTGTCATCCCCAATCCAATGGAGTCGTGGAATGAACCAATGGAAATATTTTGTCTGGCTTAAATCGGAGGATTGTAGGGTTTGCAAAGCGGCCGTGGACCAAAGAGCCCCCTAAGATTTTATGGTCCATTCGAACCACTCAAGCTAGGTTTGCAGGTTTACCCCATTCAGGATGTTGTTCGGAGATGACGTCATGACTCCAATAGAGCTGAAAGGTGGATCCCTCCGCACAACAGAGCCAGAAGTTAAATATGAAAGGAACACTTCACATAACTTGTCCGAAGAAATGAGGCTTCAAGCTATCACTAATTTGACAAAGTACCAAGACCATACGAACGCATGGTATGACCCGAAGGTAAAAGTTAAAGAACTTAGGATGGGTCATTCGGTACTGCGAAGTGTAATTGCTTCGGGGAAATTAGGAAACAAATGGGAAGGACCATATATTATCCTATGCTCAGGGCGCCCCGGATCTTTTAAATTAGAAATTTTAGAAGGGGAAGATTTAAAGCATGCATGGCATGCAGAGCACCTTAAATGTTATTACGCTTAGGGGCTCCTTGTAAAGAATTGTAAATTACCTTTCTAAATGAATAAAAGCTTGTTGTTCGAATTATGCTTACCCCTCAATATTCCCTACACCTGGTGGATGTATCAGGGGAACAGAGACGCATGCGGAGGTAAGCATCTTTCATTAGAACCCAATAAACGGCCTTCGAACCACTGGTTCGGAACATCCGTAAAAGAGCCGAAGGTGGCCAAAACCTACAGATTCCGAGCCAATGGCTTGGAAGAATACGTAGAAGAGTCTAGGGACTATAAAATCACCAAGTTGGAACCACTAGTTCAGAACATTCGTACAAGAGCTGAAGGTGGCCAAAACCTATGAATTCCGAGCCACCAGCTTGAAAGCATCCATAGAAGAGTCCGAGGACTATAAAATTGTGGAGTTCAAACTACTAGTTCGGAGCATCCGTTAGAGAGCCGAAGATGACCAAAACCTATGGATTCCGAGCGACCGGCTTGAAAGCATCCGTAGAAGAGTCCAAGGACTATAAAATCACGGAGTTCGAACCACTGGTTCAGAGCATCCGTTAAAGAGCCAAAGGTGGCCAAAACCTACGAATTCCGAGCCACCGGCTTGATAGCATTAGTAGAGGAGTCTAAGGACTATAATTAAATAGATTATGATCCTCCGGGTTTGAAGCATCTGAAAAAGAGTTGAAGGTTACCACATTATGAGGTTTCAAGGCCCTGGCCAAATGAACCCCATCAAGAGTCCTAAGTGACCATTTTCGGAGCTTTAACTTATAAGTTCAAAGCCCTATACGAAGTCTATAGCGACTATCTTTTCAGACATCGAACTATTAGTTTGATGTGTCGCCTACTCTACCTCTATTAGGTAAGATATTATGATACGAACATATAGTTCAAAGAACTCTACAAAAAGTAGAGTTCGTTGTTATCAAGTACTATTTGTGAAGCCTCGGTTTAAATATGTCGGGCATTGTGCATGACCGGCCCTATTGCATTGCATAAGGCCACCCACCCACAAAGAGGGGCTAAGGAATAAGGCACAATCAAACGATGCTTCTCAAACAAATTATATTGCTTGATAAAATCAATTACAAACATCATAATCAGGAAAAATAGTATCTAAGCCTAAGTAGAAGCAGAGACCTCTCCGACCCCTAGAGCTACCTCTGGGACCAGCTCGGTCTTCGGAGCTTGGAGTTCTTAAAACATTCCTTTTGGTTCGAGTTTGTTTGCCCGTTTGCGAAGCTCTCTAGACTCTCTGATCTTCCTAAAGTTTGACCCAAGTTTGAAGCTGTTCAGAGTTAGCCTCTGTCAGGTCCCTGACTTGATGCTCCGAATCAGACCAATCTACATACTCTGAAGATGAAGATGTTATTACTTTATCTTTTTCTTTGATGTAAGAGAGCACTTCGCTACAAATATCGAGTGCTATCTCTCCATGTTCCCCACGAGGAACAAAAATCGTGGGCGCCTATATGGCCTTAAGCTCTCAAGAATGGCCCATTGTTGGCGAATCCATTCGTCAAGTTCTAATACTTCGAGATCAAAGTCCGAAGCATACGGCAAAACCTAAAAACAAACATCTAAACAATGACTTTTCATTCATTAAAGCAAAAAGAACATTACAAAGTCTTTTTTACATAGCAAAAGCACCCTAAGAAGCTAGACCTTCGGGTCCAGAGGTGGAGCAGGTGGCGGAGGTGGAGCCAGAGGCCTCATCTGTGCTTGCCTCTGCTTACGGGCTTCATCGATCCATGCCTTGGCCGCATCTTCGCTATCTACTTTCTAGGTTGCCCAGAAGGCTTCCCAAGCTAAGGCGACTTCCAGCGATGGTTGCAACAAGCCTTCATCAGTAAATCCTACATTCGTCAAACCCTTCGCTTGAGCAATAGAGACCCCGATGGCTTCAAGATTATGAAGGACTCTGATCCTGGATACTTGTCTAGAGATTTCTCCGTAGCAAGTACCGGATCCCTTCATCATCTTGGTCGCCGCCTGGATCATCTTGAGCTTACGGCCAAGAGGTTCATCCATCGCAGCCGAGGAAGATGGGCAGACTATTCCAAAATATTCCAGAACATCCCGAAGGATGTCCATGGTCTGATCAGCCACCTTGTTGTGCTTTGCCTCGACCCTTGTCTTGTCGGTGGCAATAGTGGAGAACTCAGCTATCTTCATCATCAAGTAATTCTTCTGAGACAACGTTTGCTGGAGCGCTTCTTGGAGCCGCACAAGCTCGGCCCCATAAGTCACCTATGTTGCTCGAAGCTTGTCGACTTCAGCTCTGAGCACCACCCGCACCACTTGAAGCTCCTTAATTAAAGACGCCAGGCTAGCTTGAGCATGCTGCTCCGTTCGAAGCGCCTCCTCTGTAATGGCCTTCGCCCTCTGCTCTTCTAGGAGTTTTTCCTCCAATTGCAGGGACTTGTCTTCGGAGCCCTTAAGAGCCGCTTGGAGTGTTGTAACCTTCCTTTTGAGCCGATTAAATTCGAGCTCGTTGGAAGTCGTCGCTGCTCTAGCAAGAACAAATTACCGCAAAAAGCAAAGTAAGTATGGTGTAATTACAATAAATTAAATATGCACTTTGTCCTTCACATACCTAGAGGGTAGCCCTTTCAAGGGCAATGTCCAACTACGATCCACTGGATTTGCTCAGTGCGGAGACTAGTTCGGAGTTGCCAAACTCTTGGCTCTTTTGAGGCAAGGACTATAGGAGAGACCGAAGCCCTGTCTGCTACTCCAAGATGCTAGCAGCGGAATCCAGGATAGGGCCCTCTGATCATTTTCGACAGGATCCTCCTTTGAAGCATCCACCGAAGGATCGTTCGTCAACCCCGACGGCATCATCACCAAAGAAGGGAGAGGCCTAGGCCAAAATTTTCCTTTACCTCTCCCTATTGTTGGAGCCGTCGGAGCCACCTCCTCTATTAGAGTGGACCCCTCCACAGGAGTGACCCCCTCGGCTAAAGCAGCTCCAATGGAAGTAGCCTCTACTATCGGAGCCACCTCTTCTACCGAAGCCTCATCCCTAGCTGGAGCCATGTCCTTTGCCAAGGCTCCGTCTCGGGTCAGAGCCATGTTGCTCCCCGAAGCATCTACAAACATAAGGTATTTGTCAATCATCTAAAAGATATTGCCAATACAATGAAAGTATTTCAGGTATGATGAATAAAGAAGTAAAGACCGAAGGCTTACCTCCATCTAAAATTTGGGGGAAGAATTACGACATCCCCCAGATACTTGTACAATCTGAGGTACTCCTCGATGTCCTCCCCCGAAGTTTGGGTTGAAGTGGCGGACATAGAGGCCCTTACATCCATCACCACCACTCTGATCACGGGCGAATCAGAGCCCTCCGGCTTCGCTCCTTGAGCCCCTACAAGCTTAGTTCAGACTTCCTCCTTCCCTTTAGCCACCGGCACTGCCTCGACATCAACCCGAGGTGGATCCTCGGTTTCGGTCTGAGAATCCCCCTCACAACCCTCCATTAGTAAAGCTTCAATCTCCCTCCCCATTTGGGCCTCTGAAGTCTCCTCCTTTTCAAACTCCTCCGAAGAAGAGCTCTGAATATCTAACAAAGGTGGAGACACTGGAGAGGAAGGGCGCTTAGCCTTCCGCACCACCTTTTTTGCTGGAGTCTTCATGGCCTTGGAGTCCCAGTAGCAGCTTTCCTCTTTCAAGAGACTGGGCCCACTACGTCAAAGCTTGGAAGAGGAGGGGCTTCAATCCCGAGTGCACTCCACACAAGGTTGGAGCGTTCCCAACTCCCGACTAGCTCCACCCTCCGTTGCTTCTCCACTACGGTAGGGGCCCCAACCACCCTCTCCGCTGCTCGATCTATTTGCTCCCGAGCCAGCGCCAACAGAGCCACTGAAACGAGGTAACAATCTTTTAAGAAAATTACAGATATTCTATAAAACAAATTTAAGTGCCGGAAATATCGAAGTATTACCTAGAGAGTTCGAAGCGATCTCTCGAAGCTCCCCCTCCGAAGTGTTGTGGAAATTAACGGGCCAATCGGCCCCGAGCGGGGGTATCCGGAGGGCGATGAATTCCTCCGCCAAGTCTCGCATGCTTATGCGCTTGGCCACCGAAGATAGAAACTCAAGTCGCGTTGAAAGCAGACTTGAGTCCGAGGTCACCTCTGCTTCCCTCTTGTACCAGATCTCTTGTAGGGCCCCTCAAGGTCAGAGTCTTCACCAACTTCAGCATAATACCACCGGAGTATCCAATCAGAGTGCCACCAGTCATTGATCGCTTTCACTGGGAAGTTCTTCAAGTGCCCCTTCTGGAGCTGGAAGTTGACACTCTCGAAGGCCACCAGCAGCTTGGAGTCTCCAGGCCCATTGTGCGGCTTGGGTTGGCATGAAGCTTTGTGAGTTTCTGTGAACACTTCGGACCTTCCTCCGCACCCTTCGGCTCAGAGGGCACACTAGAAGACTGCTAGCCTAGCTATGGTGTTCGGAGACAGCTGCGGCAAGGTGACATAGAACATCTCCAATACCTCTATTAAGAAGTTTATTGAAGGAAGCCTGATTCCGGCTTCTAAGAAGGCTTCGAAGATAATAACTTCTCTGCTCCTCGGCGCCAGTATGACTTCTTCTCCGGGGATCCGAGTCCTCATCCTTGGTCCTAGTCTTTCGCTCACTGCCTCTTCCACGGACTCCACTGTGCAAGTCGATTGCCCGAGGATGAAGGTTTGCTTCAGCGGCTTCTTCGATAGTGGGCGAAGTTCCCATGGGTCCTTGGGCTAGGAGCCCCTTGGAGCTCCCGCCATTTCTGCCACCATAGATGTGGCCCAATCTTGCTGTTGCGCTAAGGTCACCGCCACCACAGGCACTATTGCACTTGTTCTCGCCATCGGTGGAGCGCTCAAGAGTTTCAGATAGTAAGGGCGAAAGACGAAAGTATGGAATTGTTGAAGCGCAAAAGCTCTGTAAAAACTTTTCACCGATGATCACTTTCCTCTTTTATAACTGCTCCATCCTTGTTCAGCACGATTCACACATATTTTCACCCTTGCAGATACGACCCGCGACAATGACAGGTGGGGCCAAAGGGTGAAAGAATGTAAATCCGCAGTAAACTTTTGTGGTTGTCACTTTGTAGAAAGGCCTAACGGCTATTTGATGGATAACGGCACAAAAGTAACGGCTCTTTGTGATTTACTACTATTATAACGGTTCAATATCCTTCGGAGAAATCATACGGAGGTTGAAGTTCGAAGCCCAATTTTGATGCATCTCCGACACCAAGGATGCTTCGAACGGTTATAATACCTTGCATTCTTTCTAAGATCCTGAGCATGAAAATATTCCTTGCGTATACTACTCTCCTTGTTGCACAGGCTATCCGGAGAAGCATATTCAAGGGGCTACTGTTGGGGAAAATACTTCATCCCCATGATCCTCCAAGATTCAAATCACATACATTATACAACGAAGATAAAGGCAAGTCTTAATCTAGGAACCCAAAACCCCCTCCGAACTAAATGTTCGAAGCCGAAGGGTCCTTCTAGGCTCTGGTCCGAAGAGACCCTCTGAAAGGCTTCCCCTCTGGAGTGGAAAACAACTAGAAAGATGGGACGTCTGCTTTATCAACATCCTTCGAGCATGTTTTACCATATTAACCCTATAAGGGATACCAAAATAGTATCCACTATGTCAGTTGTAATTACGGGGTAAAAAGGTCTTTTCATTAGAGATTTTACCTATAAATACCCCCCTTCTCGCCCTGTAAGAGGCATCAAATATTCAGATAGTCCGCATTCACAAACACTTCGTTTGTCAGTTCTTGGTCTTATAGAACCTGTTAGCATAATCCGTTGCGCCAACAACATCCGACCCATAGTGGCTAATTCAAGGCTGACCTTTTTCCCAGCTTCTTCTAAAATGTTGATCAAATCCTTGGCAAATCTGGCATTACATGCAATGAAAATGTATAAGTTGTTCCTTTTGCTCCAGTTCTGCCAGTTCGACCAATGCGATGAATATAATTCTCTAGTGATCCCAGAAATTCGTAGTTAATGACATATTTGACATCCTTATCATCTGTATCTAGATATAAGGAACACATTAGTCTACAAGGATAGACAAAGCAGTCCAACCATCCATTCGAAGTTGCCTAGTGATCTGATCACATACCTTCTTCCTGTCCATAAATATTAATATTCGACTGCAAAATTCAGATGTAATTCCTAAAAGTTGATAAATCTGAAAAAGAAGAGCCGATAAATATGTCCAGGATTAATTCCTGAAAGTTCAGACGCAAAACCAAGCTTAGAGAACATTGGACAGTTATATCTTGATACCAGAAAACATGCCCACATGTTGCTAGAACATCATCCTCAGGTAGGTCTTGCAAAATAAGGAGAAATTGAATTATTGTAGGTACCTAAGCATCAGCCAGTTTAGCTATAATTAAACCAGTGATCATTTGTTTAGTCACACACATGACATAACCATGTCCTAAGTTTCTTTGTTTCTCTATCATAAAAGATAATAGTAGGAGACAAGGTAACAAATTTTGCATGTAAAATTTGTAAGTAGATTGCTTACACTACATATGGAGCAAATTGCATAGCTTCCTTCTAAATTTCCAAGTAAATTTATTGCTGTTTCCAAGCAAATTGCATAGCTTTATTCCTGATTTCCAAGCAAATTTATTGCATAGCAAAGGCATGTCATTCTGAACTATTGACTACGAAACCTACTTTTTTCACAAAGATAACACAAACCTAAGGTATAAAACAAATGCTTTGAGTCAAATACAATATCATAATTGCTAGTGAATTAGTTTATATATCTATTGCAATTGATACAACAAACAAACGAAATTTAAGTGAAAATACCTTGAACTTTTGCCTAGAACCTTCTTCAATCATCATATAGAAAGATAGCTCCTCTTGTGTGAAATTTATTTTGATCAGCTGAATAGTTTTTGGTGGTAATTTAATGATTGATTAAAAGAATAACAACAGGTGGCGTGAGAAACAGATACCCTACTCAGATTTGCCAGGTGAACTTACAAACTTGTCCTGGTTGCTTTATCTGTGTGAAAAAAGAAAATACACTCCATTAAATAGCTCTCAAACCAGAACCAGCACATGAACAAGAGTACAAAAAGTAAAGTGGTGCACATATGATAGCCCAATTCTTCCATGCTCAGAGTGAAAGAAATCATTTTTCATATTACTGGACAGACAAATTCGTACAAGCAAATCAATCAAACATCAAAATAATGTCCATTTCTTGGTCCAACCTGAATTTGTGACAGACTCTAACTCTGAACGGTTTATTCAACAAACAGAGCTTATACAACAAAAGATAATTTTGATCATATACCCTAATCAAATGCAAGATACAGGGTGTCTGGGAAAAAATCTGCACAATATGAAATAAAACCAGAACCCCACACAGAAATTCCAAGACCCATCACAATTCAAACTCACGTACAACACTTCAGGGCAGGACAACACCTCAAGATCATAGATTCTGACGACTCCAAGAAACAAAAATAGGAAGAGACCAAATCAACTCATGATCCTCGGCACGACTTCAATCCATACCGACAAGAACCCCGTTATGCTCCGACGGAGTTGGATGGAAAAAATATATTCTTGACCGTGTGGAGTGGCACCACAAGGTACAAGCAACGATGAGGGGGAGAATCAAAAGTCATAATCATCAATAACCAATTCCAAGGAGGAGGGAACTAGCACAGCGGGGGTGAGGGAAATGGTGGCGGTGGCGGAGTGGAGAGGGCGCAAGATCGAGGAGAATGCGGAGGGAAGAAGCAGAAATTAGGTTTCGGTGTGTTGGATACGCGTGTACACTAGGTTCAGGATGTCCTTCTAGAAGAAAGAGTCGCCAAAGCCAACGCTGGTGGACATGAAGCGTGGGTCGATGCGCGAGTCCATGCCGATGGTGTCCACCTTGACGACGTGTTGTGCAGAGGAGAAGGTAGTGCGAGATTTTCTGGTGGAGGTAGATTACATCAGAAGATTGGAAGTAATTAAAGGTTAAAGATTTTACATAAGTAAATGAAAGGTTATGCTTTGTTGGATGATTGTCCATGTCTACGACAACAACTCACATTTGTACCATATACTATATAATATAATTGATGAGTTATGGGATGGACATATCATCGCTCCAATAAGTCTCAACCATTCTATTGCTTATTTTTGCTCTCAACCCTTAATTCGGTAATGCTAAACTGACCAACCTAAACCTAATCATCTTAATTTTCTGCCGCTGCCCAACTTGCTCTCGTCGTTGCATGCCTTAATTTTCAGTCTCACCGCTGCATGCCTAATTTTTCGGTGGCCACAACCGCCTACCATTTTGTTCGTCGTTTCTAGTGCGATTAGGTAGAAGAAGCCGAGCAAGAATCTGAGCCAACAGACAGATACCACACCCACCAAAACCCCAAATCTCCCCTATTCCGCACCGAATTCTAGACCAAAATTGTAACAAATAATCGACCCAGCAATGGAGCGTCCTGCCATGACTTTAGCCAAAGGAGACGTGTCATCATCGCTCATCTTCTTGGGCACGGTCTGCTCCGACATGCTACCAGACATGCGGTGCCTCATCCAACCATCCACGCCACGGTGCCCCATCTGCTCCCAGGCCCTCTCGCTCCCACCAAAGAAAAACCAGGTGCACGCTAGCCGTTGCAGCAAAAAACTCTCTTTTTCATCGTATGAATTTGTTATACTTGGTTGGTTGTATTCAATATCTCCTGATCAAGTGTCAACTTTCTGTTGTTATACCTAAATGGTAAAGTGTTTGCATTTTAACACCTCCGCTACTTGGCAATGACTGCATCATAATCTAAAAAGAGTAGTTGCTGCATCAAACATTACAAAACAAAATTGCATTTTAACGCCATCTTCACGACTAAAGAAGGCCTTAATGCAGCAACGCTCTGTTTTCTTTTAGGTGTAACATCTCCCTCTTGATAGATTACTACCAAAATGACGGAACCAATAAGTACATTCTAATCGGCAAGACCTTCAGAGAAAAAGCTCTCTAGCGGTTTGTTCACCACAAGATTCCTCACATTGATTCCACGAGATATCCAATCAATCAATTGCAATTGATGACGATCAATCATGATAGATGTCATGACTATAAGGTTTGGCACAGCGCAGATTATCCTCAATCATGAGCATGGTGATGCTGTCTTAGATCTTAATTATGTTTGGGTGGCACAGCCAAGTGGTTGTAAGAATGATTTTGGCCAAGTTCCTATTTTCCTCATTCAATTCACAATGGACAGGTCATTCTAGCACGCTAAATGGACTAACAACTAATATCATACTAGACATAATGCGCGCAACAACGCGCTCGGTCTATAAGCATCTACAGAAGTTGTAACTACCTGAAAAGAGTGAACAACAAAATTAGGAAAAAAATGAATAAATTTTAACATGGTGGAACTATTTCGGTGTCCCGTATAGGGTTAATATAGTAAAATATGCTCGAAGGATGTCGATAGAGTAGATGTTCCATCCTTCTGGTTATTTTCTACTTCGGAGGAGAAGTCTTTCAAAGGGTCTCTTCGGACCGGAGCCTGGACGGACCCTTCGACTTCAAGCCCTTCAATCCGGAGACAAGTCTTGGGCTCCAAGATTATGATTTATCTTTATCTTGAAATCTTGAGGATCATGAGGATGAAGTATTTTCCCCCAACAGTAGCCCCTCGAATACGCTTCTCCGAATTCGAATAGCCTGTATAGCAAGGAGAGCAGTATACGCAAGAAATATTTTCATGCTCATGGACTTAGAAAAAATTCAAGGTATTATAATTGTTCGAAGTGTCTTCAACATCGAAGGTGTATCAAATTTAGGCTTCGAGCTTGAACCTCCGTATGATGGCTCCGAAAGAAAGTGAACCGTTACGATTGCAGTGCATCACAAAGAGTCGTTATTTTTGTGCCATTACGCCTCAAATAGCCCTAGCGGTTAGACCTTTCGAGAAAGCAACGAACGCAAAGTTTTACCGTGGGTTCACATTACTTCACCTTCTGGCCCCACCTGTCATTGACGAGGGTTGGATCTGCAAGTGTGAAAACGTACACGAATTGTGCCGAACGAGAACGGAGCAGTTATAAAAGAGGAAAGTGACCGGCAGCAGAAAGTTTTTACAGAGCTTCCGTTCTTGAGCTTTTCCACACTTCCATCTTCAACTTTTCTCTCTAATACTCTCGAGCACTCCTCTAATGACGAGAATCAACGCGAAAGTGCCAACGGCAGCGGAAACCTTAGCACAACGACAAGCCTGGGCTACATCTGCAGCGGCGGCGATGGCTGGAGCTCTAGGGGGTTCTTGGCCCAAGAATCCACGGGAACTCCGCCTATAGGACCGAGAGTAGCGACTAGAGGGGGGCTGAATGGGCACCTAAAAAATTCTTTCGAATCAATGGCCTTGTCCCAACACTCAACGCACCTCAACATACAATCAGTAGAACCAAAACAAATCACAAGCACTAAAATAATCTAGCCTAAAAACGACCGATGTCCTAATTGAAAAGACACCAACAAAGTGCTTGAAGGTAGATTAAAATAACTCACAACATAAATGACATCCCACAAAAATTTCACCAGATCATAGTAAATCCGTCAACCACATGCAGATCATCCCAAATTTTATAGGCATTTCACACATAAGAGAAAATGCAATATTCAACACATTTAATCTAGTCAGAAACAATGCAGTAAAAATGATCTCACAGATATATCAATGCAAATTCATAGTGCTTGCTACAGATTAATTTTTCACAGAATATTCAAGAAAATAAATCTGCAACTGCACGCAAATCGAGAAAGGAAAATGTTGGTGTAAAAGATTACGCTAACAAGTTCTCTAAGATTAAGAACAAACAAACAGTGAGTTCGTGTTTAAGAACTATCTCAAGCCTCCGAATTGGATAATAGCTTAAGTAGTCCGAATGTGTGTATTGAATAGCTGAATATTCGATGCCTATTACAGGGTAAGAAGGGGGGTATTTATAGGCAGAAAATTCTAAGGAAAAGACCTATTTACCCCTCAATTACAACCGACATAGTGGAAACTATTCGATACCCTGAACAGGGTTAAAATGGTAAAATCTACCCAGAGGAAGTAGAGAAGTCAAACATCTTATCAACCTTGCCGCTTTACTCCGAAGCCTCATATCCTGCGGAGGGTTCCGTCGGATCATAAGTCGGAGCACCCTTCGGCTTAACGACTCCTCCACCTTCGTGCATAAGCCCATCAGCTCCGAAGCTGATAAGTTATTTTGAAATGTTAATCTCTAAGTCCTGAAAGTGAAGCATTTTCCCCCAATAGTAGCCCCTAGAATACGCTTCTCCGAACTTTACCTGTATAGAAGGGAAGCTGTATACGCAAGGAACATTTTCATATTCTGAGACTTAGAGAAGTTTGAATATATTACAATCATTCGAAGGGTCTTGGACCCCGAAGCATTCGGACAACGACTTCGAGCCCACAACCGCCGTGTGAACGCTTCGTGGGAAAGAGAACCGTTGCGAAGTCCAAACATCGTGAAGAGCCGTTTATTTAGAACCGTTACTATACAAGTAGTCGTTACACTCTCAAAAGGTAACGGTCGAAATTTACGGCAGACTCACACTGTTTTGCTTCCTGGACCCACCTGCCAGCGATGGAAGTCGAACCTGCAGTGTGAATGTAATCGAAGCACAGCAACTAGCGGAAGGTTATAAAAGGGGATCGGAATTCACCAAGGGATTTTGTACCGTGCCTAGCATCCGAAACTTACTTTCTTCAACCCCCAACTCCCTCAACTTCCTGAGCTACCAAGCCATGGCGAGGACCAGCCACACCGTGCCAATGGCGGCGGGTACTTTGGCACAGAGGCAAGCGTGGGTGGCTTCAGCAGTAGCAGCAATGGCGGGAGCTCCGGGAGATGTCTGGCCCAAGAACCCTTGGGAACTCTGCCCGCCATCCAAGAAGAAGATCCCTCAAAGCTTCCTCATCGGCCAATCCACAAGTACTACAGAATCTATCAAAGAAGCCGTCGAAGGGAAGCTGGGGTCCGGAATGAGGACTCAGGTCCCCGGACCAGAATCAACTCCGAGGCCACGAAGCGGAGAACTCGTGGTCTTCGAGGCCTTCTTCGAAGCAGGTTTGGGGCTTCCTGCCATCAATTTCTTATATGAGGTATTGAACATGTTCCACATTACCTTGCCTCAGCTATCTCCCAATGCTATCGCTCGGCTGGCCATCGTCGAGTGGACACTTCGAGCTGAAGGGTGCGAAGGGCGATCAGAAGTCTTCCCCTCCACCCACGAAGCCATCTGCCAACCAAAGCTGCAAGATGGCCCCGGAGACACCAAAGTGATAACGGCCTTCGGAAGCGTCAACTTCCAGTTGCGGAGGTAGCACAACCAGCATTTTCTAGCGAAGGCCATCAATGACCGATGGTATACTAACTAGATCATTTAGTGGTTCTACGACGAAGTCGGAGAGGACTCCCCCCTCGCTGGACCCCTCCAAGAGATCTGGTTTCGAAAGGAGGCGGAGGTCACCCCGAACCCTAGCCTTCCCTCAATGCGGCTAGGGCTATTAACTTTAGTGGCCAGTCGCATGAGCATGCGTGACCTTGCCGAAGAGTTCATCACTCTTCGAATTCCACCCCTCGGGGCTGACTGGCCGATAGTGTTTCAACAGGCTTCGGAGGGTGAGCTCCGAAATCTAGGTAAGACTTCGACTCTCCTGCAAAATCATGTTAGATGAAGAAATAACATACTTATAATATGTTACCTTTTTTCAGTGGCGCCACTGGCGTTAGCCCTGAAGCAGATAGCATGGGCCACCGAATGAGTCCTCGGAGCCCCTACGGTGGCCAAAAGGCAAAGAGGATTGAACTGGTGGGGAGCTAGGAGCGCTCCAACAGGGTGTGGGAAGCCCTCAAAATGGTCCCTCCTCCTCTGCCGGATTTCAACCCGGTCGGAGCGGCCCCTCAGAAGAGGAAAGACATCGCCGAGCCTCCGAAGAAGGCCAGCAAAACCCCCACCAAGAAGGGGAAGAATGTAGCGAAGATCCCTCCTCAGCTGACCCCGGCTTCATCTACCTCGTCCTTGGGCATTCGGAGCTTAGCTTCGGAGGACTCTAGAAGCAAAGGCTCTGACGTCCAATTGGCGAAGGACTTTGAGAACTACCTTCTGGAAGGCGATGAAGACGGAGCAGGGACCCCAAATGAAGCTTCTACTTGAGAGGCTGCAAAGGTAGACACGACACACACTCCAGCGCTCGCTGCTGTGAGCTCGGAGCCGGAGACTGTCGCCCCCAACTCACCCGTAGCTGGGGTGATCACGGCGGAGGTTGAGGCTCCAGCAGCAACTACACCAGAGAGGACTTCGGGGACGACCTCGTCGAGATCCTTCGGATGTATGAAGTCCTAGAGGACCCGGCCATTTAACTTCAAGGTGCCTCCGAAGGTATACTTCGAAACTTTTGCTTTGGTCAATTCCTGCAATAGTTATTACCCGTGAATGTTCACCAAATACGTCAATGCTGTAGGCATATTGAAGGGCGACAAAGCCCCGGCCACAAACGAAGCTCCAGCCTCTTTTGAGGTTGCTGCTCCGATGGACATCTCTGCTCCACTGGACGCCCCGACTCCGGTGGCAGAGGTCATCTCCGCCGATGTGGCTCCGGTGGTAGGGGCCGGCTCTGCCGATGTGGCTCCGGCGGTAGGGGCTAGCTCCGTTGACGTGGCTCCAGTCGAAGGGACAATCGTCGAAGGAGGATCTACCTCCGCCGGAGTCGAGCCTCCAGCCTTCGTGCCGGGGAGGGGAAAAAGCATGTCAAGCCTCAGACTCTCTCCCGCTCTGACGACAACACCCTCTTCCAACGAGCCTTCAGCAAGCAACTCAGAGGAAGAGGCAACGGTAGATGACCACCAAGCTTTGTCTTGGCTTCCTTTGCTGGCTCCTTTCCTAGAGCAACGGACGGGCCTCCGGGCGCTTCTGGAGCCCTTGGCGGAGAAAGGCCAGGAAGTCATCAACTCCGACTTGGTCTCCGTCTTGAGCGAAGCCAGGGCCCCGGAGCTTAACTTAGCCCTCGAAAGGGCTGCCCTTCAGGTGTAAAAAGTACCACAAATATCTTCAATTAACAAATGTAAATACTTGGTACTTACTTGTTCCTCTTGCAGCAATTTGTCCTTGCTAGAGCGGCAGTGACTTCCAACGAAGTCGAAACTAACCGACTCAAGAGGAAGGTTACCACCCTCAAAATCGCGCTTAAAGACTCCGAAGAGAAAACACTTCGGTTGGAGGAAGAGCTCCTGGAAGAATGGAGGGCTAGGGCCGCAACCGACAAAGCCCTCCGGCTCGAAAAGCAGAACAGCACCACACTCCGCACTTCAGCCCAAGAGGCTGAAGCCGAGTGCTTGGTGCTCCGAGTGGAGGTCGAGAAGCTCCGGTAGGCGGCTGCTACTTCAAGTACTCAAATGGTAGAGCTCCAAGGCTCTCTCAAGCAGGCGATGGCTCAGAAAAGCTCCGTGCTCTCCCAGATGGCCGAAGTATCTACTACTACTGCGGTGCTGGAGGTGGCAGAAAAGAAGAATGCCATTATAGCGGAGCGTACCTTGGATGCCCTTCAAGGTACCTTGGAATATTTTGGCACCATGTGCCCTTCGTCCTCTGCTGCGGCCAGCGAGTCCCTCGACCGGAAGCTGAAGAGGATGCAAGTGGCGACGTCACTGATGATGGGCTCCGGTGTCCGGTACGGAGAGATCTTCGGACAGTGCGCTAGAATCGGAGTCCTCCATCACCTCGAAGCCCTTCGAATTCCTATCACTTCGGTCAGGGGTTCGACACCTGGAAGCTTTGCCTCCGAGAACATTTTGCATCCTTCGCTAGATGTAGCCTCGCCTTGGTAAGTTTTCCGGTCAACCTGGAAAATGGACCACAAGGCTGTAGCTAAAGCCTAGATCGACGAGGCCCGTCGGCAGAAGCAAGCACAAACAAGGCCGCCACTTCTAGCTTCGCCTGCTCCGACACCTCCTGCTCTGCCAACCGACCCACAGGTTTAGCTCATAGGGCGTTTAATCATGTATAAGAAATCTTGTAAAGCCTTACCATGTCCTTCGGAGCCTGACTTCGAAATACTGGAAATTACCAAAGGGCTCCATCGGCAGTGGTCAGTCCTTGAGAGCTTAAGGCCTTACCATCATTCCCGCTTCTCTGTTCCTCGTGGAAATAAAGGAGAGGTAACCCTCGAAGTTTGTCAAGAAGTCTTAACTTACATCAAGGGGGAGGAAAAAGAGAAGACATCCTCATCCTTCGAGTATATAGATTGGTCCGACTCGGAGTATTAGGCTGAAGACCCTGTGGAGGCTAACTCCGAAAGGCTTCTGACTTGGGCCGAACTTCAAGAGGAGCAGAAGAAACTGTGAGCTTTGAAGAAGAAATGAAGCACTCAAACTAAAAAGACAATCTCGGCGGCTTTGAGCTCCGAAGGTCAAAGTAGCCGTAGGGGTAGCTCTAGAGGCCGAACGGGTCTCCGATTTTACCTAGGCTTAGACATAAATTTATCTTGATGTAAAAGTATGACAAATTAATATGAATTGCACCGGAAGCATCTTGTTGTTCTCTACCCTCCTACCCCTCCTTGTGGGTGGGGGACCTTACACGTTACAATAAGGTCCATCGGACACAATGATGTGCACAACAATCCGATGCTTTGCACAACACTTAATAACCATAGTTTATTTTTTCATAGAGTTCTTCGAACCATACATTTGTATTATGATTTTTGTAAGTTTCGGAGCTGAATTTATATTTGCAGACTCCTATATTAGTCGCTTAGGACTTTAAAAGTGTCTCGTTGGCTGGAGCCTTGAAACCTTATTGCTTGGTCACCTTCGACTCTTTTACAGATGCTTCGAACACGGAGGTTGGAAGTCTGTTCTTTTAAAGTCCTTAGACTCTTCTACGGATCCTAACAAGCCAGAGCCTGGAATCCGTAGGCTGGCCACCTTCGGCTCTTTTACAAATGCTTTGAACCCGGAGGCCAGAAATCTGTTTATTTTTAAAGTCCTTAGACTCTTCTACGGATCCTAACAAGCCAGAGCCTGGAATCCGTAGGCTGGCCACCTTCAGCTCTTTTACAAATTCTTCGAACCCGGAGGCTGGAAATCTGTTTATTTTTAAAGTCCTTAGACTCTTCTACGGATACTAACAAGCCAGAGCCTGGAATCCGTAGGCTGGCCACCTTCGGCTCTTTTACAGATGCTTCTAACCTGGATGTTGGAAATCTGTTTATTTTTAAAGTCCTTAGACTCTACTACGGTTCCTAACAAGCCAGATCCTAGAATCCGTAGGTTGGCAGCGAAGCCCTTGAACCAATGGTTCGCAGGCTATTGCTCGGGTCCTTTGAAAGATGATTCACTCCGCAAGCATCTCCGTCCTCCTGACGCGTCCACCAGGAGTAAGGGATATTCGAAGAGCAAACAAGATTCGAACCTCCACTTTTTTTAGAAAAGGAACTTTACAATTGATTACAAGGAGCCCCTAAGCATAGTAACGCTTAAGGTGCTCCGCATGCCATGCATGTTGTAGGACCGAAAGTAGCGACCAAAGGGGGGTTGAATGGGCGCCTAAAAATTCTTTCGAATCAATGGCCTGCTCCCAACACTCAACGCACCTCAAAAGACTTAGCAAGAAAAACAAAAACAGATCGTCAAAGCATAAAAGTATCTAGCCTATAAACGACCGGTGTCCTAGACAAAAAAAAACACCAACATAGTGCTCATAGGCAGATTAACAAATCATTTAAAACATGAGCAGATCAAGGTTCACATAAATAAACCATCACAACAATTAATCTGAGAGTACGTAACAAGAAATGAGAGGTTACTGTTCAAATTTTGTCTCCTGTTCGAAACTTGACGAAGCCTATACAGTGTGAAGCCTGTAGATGACGAAGCCTGCTTCGAGGTATGCAGTGTCGAAGCCTGCTTCGAAGTTGACGTGCGAAGTGAATGTGCGAATCCTACTTCGAAACAAAGTAGATTTGCAAGTTACAGTGCAAAAATCGAGGTCAAAATGAGCTTCAACACAAAAAGATAAAATCAACACTGCGATGTGTTTACTCTAAAGGCCATGCCCAACTTCGAATCCTGACTGTCCAGAAAACACACTTCGAAGCAAGATACTTCGAAAGGATCAGACAAAACATGTACTGCGAAGTTGACAGGCTGAGGGATTAAACTCGGAGTACTACTTCGCATGCAACGAGGCACAACAGAAATCGAGACTAAGATAGTGCGAAGCCTACAGCACACTTCGCAAAAGAAACACCTCGCAGATTCTGATGAAACTTTTACTTCGAAGGTAAAAGTAGTGAAGAAACTCCGACTCAAAACACACTTCGCATCCAGAGCAAAAAGGCTTTGAAGTCTGTCACTTGACCTTCACCTGGACAGTAGTACATCGCGAGGAGAACTTCGAACTCTGTAGCAAAATAGCTGAATAAAAAAAATCCACAAGCTATCAGAGTTAGTTGTAGACTCTATTACCTGTGTACAACATGCCTTGCTGCTTTTGCATTGTTGAGAAAAGGAAAAGGCAAAGTAGCTTCTGCAAAGCTACTAGAAGAACAGTGTTGTAGCTACAGAGCTACACACTTTGTTCAGGATCTGAAATGCAGAAAAACCGCGTGTATTGCAAGCAATCAGTTGACAACAAACTCACGCATGCCACAGCCAATCCACAAAGAAAATAAATCTGCCTAGCTAGGCTGAAGAACCTCAGCCCCTAGGAAATCATATGCTAGCTGCAAGTAAGTTCCAGACTATGTTTAGAATAGTAAAATATGTAGTATGTTGCTTAAGCTAGAGCATTTAGATAACTGCGCATACACTAGGGCAGCAGCAAACTTAACAAAAAACAAGTCCGACACAAGCCTATTTCTTAAACGGCGCAAAAACTAAAGCATTCAGAAGATCAAAAACCGTAGAATAAACAAAGCCTAAATCAAAACGAGACACCGATTAGATGAATATACTGCGACACTTGATGGCTAAGACACAAAGAATAAAAAAACTCCCTATTGACCAGATGAATCAATCACGATGAACAGAAATGAACTGCGGAGGCGATTTCAGAGCAAAATAGAATAAAATGCTCGCCGGCGGCGCACACAGGGAAATAGAGAAAATGACCCAATCTTTGATTAGAAAAGTGATTTGAGTAAAAAGGGTAACCTAACCCTAGGGATTGGGGCCCTGTTTATAGGCAGCCCAATAGCTTAGGAATATTCCACCAGACCCTTAGGGCTTTTTACAGACGCTAAAATAAATGGAAAAGACCAAAATGCCCTTAGGATATTTTTTACAGACTCGACTAACTGACTGTGGGCCTAAGGACGAAATAGTAAACTCCTATTTACAGATAACTTGTCCGAAAGTGGAGCTTTCGTAGCGACTACGGCTTCACTCCAGGACGGTCCGATCCAAGATCAGCGGTTGTCAGTTTTGCACCGAAACTGACAAAGCCTCCACCGACTTTGCACCAGGTACCTGGATTGGGCCGGCCCGATTCCGCAGCTCTCTCAACCCAGCAATCGCTCACCGCCCGTGTGCCTGAGTCAATCCTGGTCAACAGCCTAGTGGATCTTCTAGTGCTCCTAGCCCATTTACCCAGATTGGGCCAGCCCGACTTTGTAGCCCCTCTGCCCGACAGTCGCTCACTGCCCGTGTACCTGAGTCACATGCTGCCCAGACACAGCAGGTCTTTCTCTCTTCAGTCCTATTTCACTACCGTTGACAATGACTCATCACATCTGGAGCCATGAGGCCCACGCTCTTCAGCATGGCTCCTCAGTCTCCCCCTTGATGAGTGCATTGTCAACACTCCTCTTCATCAGCTCCTCAGTACCTGCGAACACATGTGGAAACATGAAAAACAAAGCACAAGAAAACAAAGAAGAGGAAAAATAAAGTAAAAGTTTAACCCTAATGACCAGAAGCCGAACAAAAGCAAGAAGCGGTCATTATGGTTAACCAAAAGTAAAAACTCAACACGAGTGCAATCTCAGAATCATCAACAAGGATATCAAAAGAGGAAGGACAAATGGGACAAAAACTCCCCTTGAAACAAATCCCAGAGAAAGCCAAAACTCCCCCTTAAACTCTTCTCCCAAAATTTCTCCCCCTTGTTGACAAGTGGACTCATCAAGCGAGACTAAATGCACTCTAAGAGACACAGACTCCCCCTGAGATGCAACTCCCCCTCAAAATATGCAATGAATGAAACTGGGGTGCAGGTGGAGTGTACAAAGCATGCTTCTCAGATATGATTGACTGCAATTACAACATCTAACAGGTATAGAAAAAGTCATACTGTCTAAGACACATGGCATGTTCAGTGCAACAAATGATATTTAAAGAAAGTCATTTGCACACATTTTTCAATTTTCGCAAACAAAAGCATCACCACATTTTCCAGTTGACCAGCAAGGTAAAGCATGAGATGCAAAAGCTAACTGATATCTACCACGTTAAGCATTGTCCAAAACAAAGTGCTTCAGCAAACTTGTTATCTTTTTAATTTTCAAGCTTTTTTTCTTTTTCCTTTTTCATTTGTGCCAGGGGTTATTTGCATGTCAAACCTTATGTTGACCGACCAAGTCAAGCCTTGGCCAGAACTAGAGCATCAGAAGCTTAAGGCATTGGTCTTGGCATACACTACATTGTCCTAGTTCATACCAAAGTGCTATGGTAAGCAGTCCAGAACAATGCAAGGCGACAAAGCAAACCCACCTGGATCTTTTCAAATTATGCATAAAAAGGCATGGAATTTTCACTTTTCTGATTTTTCAACATTTTTATAACACATTTTCCATGTTTTAAAGCATAAAGATGTCCAAGTTGCATATCTGCATCTAAGTAAGGAACTAGCTACAAGGCATGTAACAGATAGCAAAAGCATTCAGCCTACACATGCTAGTTACCAGAAGCAATGGTGATCATTTTCAATTTTAAAGCATAAAAGCCATGCATATGACAGATATCAAACATATCAAGTGAACTGAAGCAATGCATGATCATCGACAAGTAATCGAAAGCTTGTACCAGCTAGACTATGTAAAGCAGTTCAATCATATAACAGAAGCAGGCTCAAAAGTGTGATATGTGAATATGTATGATATGAACACACGCAAAAAGACTCAAAAAAAGAGTAAAGAAGAAAGAAAACTGACGCAAAGTATCCTAAAAAGGATACACAACACCCAAATCCCCTCGTAAACGCTCAAAAGTAGACTGATCTAGGATTTTGGTGAAAATGTCAGCCAACTGATGATAGGTATCAACATGAACAAGGTCAATGACACCTTTCTCATATTGATCCCTCAGAAAGTGAAAGCGCACATCAATGTGTTTGGTTTTTGAATGGAGACAAGGGTTTTTCCCTACACTAATAGCACTAGTGCTGTCGCAAAAAAAGGAACTCTGGTAGAAAAGAACAACCCAAAATCTCGCAAAGTGGAAATCATCCAAACCAACTGTGAGCAGCAGTTAGCAGCAGCTACATACTCAGCCTTAGTGGTCGAAAGTGCAACTCCAGACTGCTTCCGAGAAGACCAAGAAATAAGAGACAAACCAAGATACTGGCAAGTACCGAAAGTCGACTTGTCATCCAACCGGTACCCACCAAAGTCAACGTCCAAAAAGCCAGATAAATCAAGAAATGATGCTGAGGAGATTGGGGTTCAACACCCCTTCGCGCGCGGCGTCGACTACCGAAGAGGTAGACAAGCCCTTGATCTGCGACTTGGTGTGGGCGAAGCGCGTGAAGTATTCCCGAAGCATCTCCCTTGCTCGCTTCTTCACCTGGAATAAGCTTCCTGTCGACATCGGAGCCACAAAGGTACCTTGGAACTTGCTTACGAACTTCCTCTTCAACTGCTCCTAAGATCTGATCGATCCTGGCTTCAAGGACCAGAACCATCGGAGAGCCACACCTTCGAGCGCGAGGGGGAAACACTTTGCCATAGTGTTGCGCACCCCTCTGCTTGCTTCTATCACCAGGGCATATGAGCGAGCAAATTCTCTGGGGTCAGACCCGCCGGAATACTTGTGCAACTTCGAGGCCTTGAACCTAGGATCGAAGGGCACCCTTTGCAAGTCCGAATGTAGCGGAGACTCATCATCGAAAGATGCGTTCTCAGCCTCCTCTAGGACATGAACAACTTCGGGAAGATTGAGAGCACCACCGTCTTGGGGCCCTTCTAGAGTCTGGGTGGAAGCTTGGGAGCGGAGGCGATCAGCGGCCTCTTGCCTCCACCTAGCCACTTCCTGCTGAAGCCGCGCTAATTGAGTAGCCTCGGCCTCAGGAAGGTCTTCGTCTTAATCGGAGGGGAGCTCTGGGTCTCGGGAACTGACATAATCAGTTTGGAGCACCGTAGGAGCAGCCCGAGGGCCTCTGGGTACTCAACGCCCAGCGACGCCTTTGGGGATTGTTGGAACAGCTGAGGGTCCAGCTCCGTTGGTCCGAGGGGACCTTCGGAGAGACCCGAGGCTTGGCTTCGCTTGGGAGGCATAGCTAGTAACAGAGAGGTCCGATGACTGAGGACTTCGATTGGTCTGGGAAGGCAAGGGAAGGCCTTCGAACCGCACTAGGAAGCCCCTTATCGAAGGGTGCATGGAATCTTGGGACTCTGAAGCTCCCTCCGCAAGTGCTCTTCCAAGTGCAGTCAGCTGTAGAGAACTAGCTTCTAGAACTAGGTTCCCCACGGACGACACCAACTGTTGGCGTAAAAGATTACGCTAACAGGTTCTCTAAGATTAAGAACTGACAAACAGTGAGTTCGTGTTTAAGAACTATCTCAAGCCTCCGAATTGGATAATAGCTTAAGTAGTCCGAATGTGTGTATTGAATAGCTGAATATTTGATGCCTATTACAGGGTAAGAAGGGGGGTATTTATAGGCAGAAAAGTCTAAGGAAAAGACCTATTTACCCCTCAATTACAACCGATATAGTGGAAACTATTCGGTACCCTGAATAGGATTAAAATGGTAAAATCTACCTAGAGCAAGTAGATAAGTCAAACATCTTATCAACCTTGCCGCTTTACTCCGAAGCCTCATATCCTGCAGAGGGTTCCTTCGGATCATAAGTCGGAGCATCCTTCGGCTTAACGAATCCTCCACCTTTGTCCATATGCCCATCAGCTCTGAAGCTGATAAGTTATTTTGAAATGTTAATCTCTAAGTCGTGAAAGTGAAGCATTTTCCCCCAACAGAAAATATTATTGTTCTATAGTTGTCTCCTGTTTGTGCATTCGGTCGAACACATTGCAGGCACTAAGCAATACAGTGCCTGGCTGCATTTGAACGACATGCCTGCTCCTTGCGGCCTTCACGCACCCTGTGTTGAGTGTGCGGCTCCCGCACCAGTGCACCACACGTGCCTCCTCACACCAATCGTCCCGCGCGCAGTGCTCAGCTCACAGCGTTCTCCGCCGCCACACGAGCTCTGTCCGAGCGCCGCCTATGATGCAACCCAGTAGTGCTGACCGCTGGTCAGGAAAAACTAGCCGCCACAGAACTGCTGTCGGTTTTTCTGAGAAAGAAAAAAACCGGAGAGATTCCATAAGCTAGTTGGCTCGTGTGGAAGAAAAAGGTGAAGGCTACAGCTCAGATTAATCTGCCGGTGGACAAACACCAGTGATGGTGCTAGATATCAAACCGACGGCCAAAGAAAATAGTGAACCAAGAAGAAGAAGACACAAGATAATAAAGTGAACTCTAATTTTTCATTCAAGTGAGTTAGAAACCCTAGGGGGGATTGGGGCCCTATTTATAGGCAGCCCAATAAATTAGGAAAAACCCAATTTACCCTTGGGGTTTTTTACAGACATTAAAATAAACTAGAAAAGACCAAAATGCCCTTAGGATTTTTACATACTTGACTAACACAGACTGTGGGCCTAAAAGGCAAAATAGTAAAATCTCATCTAAAGGTAACTTGTCCTGATGCGGAGCATTCGTAGCAGCTACGGCTTCGCTTAAGAACCGTCTGATCTTCGATGGACGGTCTTGGATGGTTGCGTAAATTTTACGCCCAAACCGACAAAGCGTCCGCTGTCTTCGCACCATGTACCCGGATTGGGCCGACCCGATTCCATAGCTCCCTCAGCCTGGCAATAGCTAGCCGCCCGTTTACCTAGGTCAAACCCAGTCAATAGATCAGTAGTTCCCCTGCCTCTCCTAGCCCATGTACTCAGATTCGGCCAGCCCGACTCCGTGGCCCCTCTACCCGGCAGTCGCCCGTCGCCCGTATACCTGAGTCACACGCGGCCCAAGACACGACATGTCTCATCTCATCTTCGTCTCCCCCTTGATGAGTGCATTGTCAACATCCTTTTCATCATCGCTTTAGAACATGCAAAACATGTGGAAACGTAAAAACAAAACACAATAAGACAAAAATAAGAAAATAAACTAAAAGATTTAACCCTAATACCAAAAAGCCGAATAAAAGCTAGAAAGCGGTCATTGTGGTTAAAAAATAAAAACTCAAACGAGTGCAATCTCAGAATTATCAACAAGAATATCCAAAAAGTAAAGGCAAAAGAGACTAAAACTCCCCCTGAAACAAATCCCAGAGAAAGCTAAAACTCCACCTAAACTCTTCTAAAAGACCAAGTAACCCAAAATTTCTTCCCCTTGTTGACGATTGGACTCATCAAGTGAGAATTAAATGCACTCAAAAGATACACAAACTCAAACTCCCCCTCAAAATATTCAATGAATGCAACTAGGGTGCAAGTGGAGTGTAAAAAGCATGCTTCTCAGATATGATTGACTACAATTACAACATCTAGCAAGTATAGAACAAAATACTGTCTAAGACACATGGCATGATCAGTGCAATAGATGATATCCAAAGAAAGTCATTAACACAAATTTTTAGATTTTAGCAAACAAATGCATCACTACATTTTCTAGTCGACAAGCAAGGTAAAACATGATATGCAAAGGCTACCTGATATCTACCAAGATAAGCATTGTCCAGAACAAAGAGCTTCAGCAAACTTGTTATTTTTTAATTTTCAGGCTTTTTCTTTTCCTTTTTCATTTTTTCCAAGGGTTATTTGCATGTCAACTTTATGCTAACCAACCAAGTCAAGCCTAGGCCAGAACAAGACCATCAGAAGCTTAAGACATTGGTCTTGGCATACATTACAATGTCCTAGTTCATACCAAAGTGCTATATTAAGCAGTCCAGAACAATGCAATGCGACAAAGCAAACCCACCTAGATCTTTTCAATTATGCATAAAAAGCATGAATTTTTCATTTTTCTGATTCTTATAATTTTATAGCATATTTTACATGTTAAAGCATATAGAAGTACAAGTTGCATATGTTGGGGGAGATAATCCCGACGACTGCAGGGGAGCGCGAAGGTCAGTACGACGCTGAAGGAGACCGTGACCAGAAGGCCCGAAACCTCATGCCGGAGGGACCTGGACCTCCGAGCAAGGAAGCCGGAGGCCCTCAGAGGCTCCGAGACGCACCAGAGAGGTCCTCGTGGGAGGAGCGATCGGGCAGAAGCCGGAGGCCACCCTCCGGACTGAAGATGTCGGGGGTCGCCCCCCGGGGCCGGGATGTCGACGGTCACCCTTTAGACCGAACAGTGGTTCCGGAGGGAGGCTTGGCAGAAAGAAGACCAGTCAAGCCTACAGGGGGACAGGATCATGATCGTCTGCGCCGTGTCGGGCGGCCCAGGCAACGCCCGACATGGCTGATACGTTGTCAGGGTCGAATCTTCCTGTCTGTACTACACGGAGTCCGTTTTTTCTATACTACGCGGAGTCTGTTTTGTCTGTAGTACTGACTAGTGTTAGGCCAAGTAGCGGTTGGTGGTTTAGAGGTGCCTGGCCCTTTAGGGCGGGGCGTCCTATAAATACCCCCCAACTACAGTTGTAATGGACACAGGATCCAAGAATACAGAGCATATTGCATTCCTTCACTTCCACTAAGAAAACCTGCTGGTCCGACCCGTCGTTCCAATAGTTGGCGCCGTCCGTGGGGATCCTAGTTCGAGAAGCTAGCATCCTCTACATCCAATAACCAAAGCATGTCGAGTTGGAAGGGCGCAAGCATGGTTCCTCTGCGTCGGTCAGCCCGCACCGCTGGAGTCGAGCCCACCCCGGTCGCCGTTCCTGACTAGCCAGTCATTGCACCCGTCGGGGCGCCCGCCATGGAGCCGACCCAGGCCCCGGGGGGGACGCCCGAGGATCGGGGCCCTGTCGGCATGCCTGAGCCAGCCTCCGTCAATCTCGCGGGGCTCCCGGAGGGGTTGCCGGAGGTGCATCCTCTTAGCGGGCCCCTGGTGGTGGCCCTCCGAACCGACTATGTCCGTTCGCAAGACCCTGAGACCGCTTCAGGAGGAAGCGGGAGTCAGGCCGACGCCCTGGCCGCCGAGAATGCTCGGCTGAAGGCAGAGCTGGCTCAGTGGTGCCAAGAGGCGTCGCTCCGCCCTCCCGAGCCTTCCCACACTATGGTCACGACCGTTGCCCTAAGAGACGATGAAGATCAAGCGGAAGAGGAAAACGCGTCATACGACGAAGAGTCCGCCCTGCACCCAGACCTTCAGAGGGTGCGCTTCGGTTCGAAGTTTCGGGCCGCCAAGCTTCCCATGTACTCCGGGGATTCCGACCCCGGAGAGTTCTCCCGCTCGTATGCTCTGGCAATAGAAGCGTCCGGGGGGAGCCGAGACACCATGGCTAAATGGTTTCCTCTGGCGCTCGAGGGGATTGCTCTCCGGTGGTTTTGGTCGCTCCGGCCTGGAACCATCCGTTCGTGGGACCAACTAAGGAAGAAGTTCATCAACAACTTTCAGGGGACCTTCGTGGACCCTATGTCCACCGGAAGTCTCTTCCATGTGAAGCAGCAACCCGGAGAAATGTTGCGGCAATACTCCCAGCGCTTCGCACACACCAAGGCCCAGATCAAGGGGCTCTCGGCTTCTTCGGTCATCGACGCTGCCCGGGAAGGTGTCACCTACCTGGGCCTCCTCGACAAGCTCCATCGAAAGACTATCTCTTCGGTGGCCCAGCTCATGACGTACTTAGTAGAGTACGCCCGGTCTGAAGAAGGCCAGATGCACCGGTAGGCGATGATAGTCCCCGTTTGGGCCACGGGTGCCAAGACGTATGAAGTCTCTTCGGACCTTGACCGGGGAGCCCGCCCAGCTCCTGACTTCCACCGCCAAGATTCTGGCCGATAGGACTTCGTCCACCGGGACACCCGGCGGGGCCGGAAGCATCTTCAGGGGGAAGTACTCAGCATCACCCCTCGAGCCCCCGCTAAGCACCTGCACATGTCCAGAGGGGGCCGCTTCTTCGGGGCCAAGGCTCTGTCTCGGGCACTCTCTAGAGGGTCCACTTTATACTGCAGCGTCCACGGTGAGAACCGGAGCCACGATACCGACTCCTGCCAGACCGTACTCACCCTCCGAAGCAACTACCTCGAGCGTAGCGCTGGCCGTGGCTCCACCGACAAAGGGAACCCCGTACCTCGCCCAGAAGAGGTCCAGGCGGTCGGGTGCAGCGACGAGCTAGAAGCCCTGGGCCTAGCCCCAGAGTTCGGTAGGGCCCAGGCTCCCAAACTCGAAGATGCGCCAGATCGGGGGAAGAGGGTGGTCCTCCCCATTTCTGGGGGAGGAGCCCTAGGAGCTCTGTCCAAATGCTAGCGGCGGTATTACGTTCGGGAGGTCGGGCATATTGGCACATCGAGCTCCTCCGTCCTCCCCAAGTGGTCCCACGTCCCTATCTCCTTCACTGCCGAAGATGCCACCAGAGTCAAATTCCCGCATGCCACCCCCTCGTCATCTCAGCATATATAGCCTAAGTTGAGGTGCGTCGCATCCTGGTTGATGGGGGGAGTTCAGCCGATATCATCTTTGTGCAGGCCTTCGATCAGCTGTGTCTCTCCTGGAAGCACCTGCTGCCAGCTTCCCGTCCACTGCAGGGCTTTGCGGGCCCCCCGCTCGACGCCCTGGGCCAGATCATACTGGAGGTGACCTTCGGCGACTCCCCTCTCTAGCGCTGCGAGGAGATCCTGTTCGATGTAGTCGATGCTCCATACGCCTACAACACCATCTTGGGGAGAGGAATGCTCAACCACTTCAGAGCTATCGCCCACCACAATTACCTGTGCCTCAAGATGCCCTTGGCCTGTTCCTAGCAAGATCAGCTGAAAGAAGCTTGCCCATTTTCAAGGCGCTTCGGGGTTCTAAACATTTCGAGTGGACCTCCGAGTGTCAGAACTGCTTCGATCAAATAAAGGAGTATTTCTCCGGCCTTGTAGCCCTCGCCACGCCCCGAGCTGACAAGTCCTCTGCTGGTCTATCTCGCCGCCTCCGGCAGCGTGGCGAGTGCGGCTTTGGTCCAAGAGGAAGAACTCAGCGGGAAGTTGGTGTAGCGCCCCGTCTACTTTGTTTCCGAAGCCCTCTCTGGAGCCAAGGTCCGGTACTCCCAGCTCGAGAAGGTGGCATACGCTCTTGTCATGGTGTCCCAGAAGCTTCGACACTACTTCCTGGCTCACGATGTCATCATCCCAACTACCTACCCACTCGGCAAAATGTTTCGAAACAAGGATGCCACCGACCGCATCGGGAAGTGGGCGGTGGAGTTGGCCCCATTCGGGATCTCCTTCGTTGCCCGAACTGCCATCAAGTCTCAAATCCTCGCCGACTTCATCACTGAGTGGACATTGGCGTCTGATCACGCCGGTGCCGAAGCAGGCGAGGGAGTTTGGACCATCTATTCAGATGGTGCCTACCAGGCTTTGGGGGCTGGGGCCGGAGCAGTTATTGTCTCCCCCTCTGGTCAATAGGCCTCGTACTCCGCTCGGCTGAAATTCAAGGCTACCAACAATATCGCTGAATACGAAGGAGTCCTCTTGGGCCTTCGCAAGGCGTGCGCGCTCGGAGCCACCCGCGTCATAGTCAAGACCGATTCCCAAGTCGTCGTTGGGCATATCGACAAGAGTTTCGCTGGGCATATCCCAGGCTGACACCCTCGCCAAAGCCGGAGCCGGAGGCCAGGCTACGCCATCGGGTGACTTCTTCAATGAAATTATCCAACCTTCGGCGCCTCTTCGCGGTGAGGCGTCAACCTCCGCACTAGCCAAACCCTCGGTGTCGCCTCGGCCAGCTCCAGTTCTTTGCACGATCAGCGACAATTGGCGGGAGCCCATCTTGCGAACGCTCGTCGGCGGTGCGGACGTTCGTCCTAGTCCAGACCAAGCATGGCTCCAGCTCCGCGCCAGGTCTTTCCAAGTCATCGATGGCATCTTATACAAGTCAGGGGTATGTTCCCCGCTGCTTTGATGCATCTCTCACTCGGACGGTGTGGCCATGCTCTGAGAAATCCATGAGGGGTTGTGCGGAAGCCATCTGGCACCTCGGGCACTTGCCGTCAAAGCTCTCCAACAAGGAGTGTACTAGCCCACGATCATTGCCGACGCTGAAGACCTGGTCCGTACTTGCCAAGGGTGCCAGTGGATGGGGCGGCGGAGTCACCGACCCCCGGTCGGTTTGCAGCCCATTCCCCCTGTGTGGCCAGTGGCTCGGTGGGGAATGGACCTCATTGGGCCATTCCCTAGAGCAAAACGCAACATGCGCTTCAGCTGTCGTCGCCGTCGAATATTTCTATAAATGGGTTGAAGCCGAGCCGCTGACTTCCATCACATCCCGGAGCGTCCAGAAATTCTTCTGGAAGAATATCGTTTGCCGCTTCGGAGTACCCACGCAGCTCACATTGGATAATGGCACGCAATTCGATGCTGGGGCTTTCAGGACATTCTTCGAAGAATTGGGAGTCCAGCTCTGTTTCGTAGCAGTTCAGTATCCCCAGTCCAATGGGGCTGTGGAGCGGGCTAATGGGCACATACTCTCGGGCCTCAATAAATGCATCGTAGGCCTAGCCAAAGGATTATGGCCTGAAGAGCTGCCGAAAATCCTGTGGTCCATCCGGACCACCCCTTCCCGAGCTACCGGGTTCACCCCGTTTCGGCTCCTATTTGGCGACGAAGCATTGACCCCAATGGAGCTTTGAGCCGGTTCGCTGCGCGCCATCGCACCCGAAGCCGATCAAGAGCGTGCTGTCTCCCTCGACCTGGCAGAAGAGACACGGCTCCGAGCCATCGCCAATCTCTCCCAGTACCAGAAGCAAAAAAGGCATGGTATGATCCCAAAGTCAAGCACAACGAGTTCCAGCCAGGGCACCTCGTCCTACGCGCGGTGGCCGCCCCGACAAAGCTGGGCAACAAGTGGGAAGGACCGTACATCGTGACCGGCTCTGGGCGCCCGGGCTCCTATTGACTCGCTACCTTGGAAGGCGAGGAATTGAAGCATACTTGGCATGCGGAGCACCTGAAGCGTTATTTCGCATAATTTCATGAGTATATTCCGCCGCTGGCCCGTGCCGGCTACTCTTGTATCCAATCTCCAATTTAATAAAACTATTAGGTGAACGTTTTTGACCAAGGTGGACGCATCGCGATACTAAAGCATAGTTTCACCAGGCAAAATTGGCTTCTGAGCTCCGGCTCGACGCGCCCTAAACCGGGTTCCGAGCTCCGGCACGATGCACCCTCGACACCAACTTCCGAGCTCCGGCTCGACGCGCCCTAAATCGAGTTCCAAGCTTCGAATCGATGCACCCTCGACACCGGCTTCCGAGCTCTAGCTCGACGCGCCCTAAATCAGGTTCCGAGCTCTGGCTCGATGCACCCTCGACACCGGCTTCCGAGCTCTGGCTCGATGCACCCTCGACACCAGCTTCTGAGCTCTGGCTCGACGCGCCCTAAATCGGGTTCCGAGCTCTGGCTCGACGCACCATCGACACCGGCTTCCGAGCTCCGGCTCAACGCGCCCTAAATCGGGTTTCGAGCTCTGGCTCGATGCACCCTCGACACCGGCTTCTGAGCTCGGGCTCAACGTGCCCTAAACCGGGTTCCGAGCTCCGGCTCGACGCACCCTCGAAATTGGCTTCCGAGCCCCGGCTCGACGCGCCCTCAGTCGGGTTTCGAGCTCCTGCCCGAAGTACCCTACCCCATTCAGTACAACTTACTTATCCCACCTTCCTCCTAGCTGATTCGCGCCTAGCCAGCAAGTCGTCTACCCGCAAAGGAGGGGAGGGGGAAAGGAGTAAGGAGAAAGGCTTTGACCACATACATTGTTAATACAAAGTGTAGCATACAGTGTTTGTTGCGAATCAAGAGCAGGGGAGAGGGATCAAGAGAAGTCTTCATCCAAGCCAAGCAGGAACCGGAGGCCCCCTCGGGTGGACAAACCGCCCGGGCCGGAGCCCGCCCTATCCTGATACTCCGACACAGCTCGCGTAGACTTCTCCTTCCTCTTCCACCTTTTATCCTCTTTCTTTTGGGCACGGAAGATCCTTTGGTCTTCTTGAAGTTGGGCCCAGCTGCGCAGATGGTCTCCCTCGGAAGGCACGCCGTCTAGACCAGCTTCCGTGTCGGACCAGTCCACCGGTTTAGGAGACAAAGACGAGGCTCGGGGCTCTTTCTCTTCTTCCTTGACAAGGCCCAGAACCCCTTGGAGAATGTTAGGGTCTGCGCGCCCGTCGCTACCATGGGGAAGGGCGAAGCGCGTGGGCCGATTCGCTCTCAGGGCTTCGAGAATAGCCCATCAGTGCCGAAGAGCGTCGTCAAGCTCGAGTACCTCGACATCGCAATCTCAAGCGTAGACACCCTAAGTAACCCCCAGAAAGTACTCTTTATTAATACATGGCTAAGTCTCTAAAACTATTACAGGTTATGCAGCATGAGGATCTTAAGGAAATTACACCTTCTGATCTGGCTGGCGTGCCGAGGCCGAAGGCTTCGAAGGGGCCGGAGGGCCGCCGGCGCGAAGCGCCTCCTCCAGCCGGGCTCTAATCGCCTCAGGGCCCTCGACTTGCCAAGTCGCCTTAAGCGCTCTCCAGGATTGGGCCACCGCTGAACTCGGCGACTGGAGGTGATCTCCTATGAAGGTGACCAGATGCGGGCTCGATGATAAAGGGAGAGGGAGGCCGGACGTCTCGAGGTGTTGGAGAATCCCGAAGGCGGCCACCCGAGCGGATACATCACCGTACTTTGATATGGTGAGATTTATTTGCCGAACGACGACCTGGATAAACTTTATCTGGTGGGCTAGGGGATCCCGGGCGACGTAGAACACACCACACCTGGTGCCATAGCGCGCCACCATCTTCCGGAGGGACACTGCAGTGTCGGTCACCGTCTTCTCCCCCTCGGCGAGCGCATCGGCTATCTCCTCGTTTCGAGTAAGGAGGTCAACCTCGGCCCGCTCCAGCTAGAGCACTCGGGCTTCGAGGGCCCCACGTTAGCTGTTGCCTCCCGGAGCTTGTCCATCTCCGAGACTTGAGCCCGAAGCGCGGAGACCTCTCCTTCGAGTCGCTCCGCTTCCGCGGCTCGGGACTGGGGCCTCTCCACCTCGGCGGCTCGGGCCCGAAGGGTGTCGACCTCTGCCTCGAGCTCATCCGCTAGGGCAGCCTGAGCCTGGAGCCCTTCCTCCTCTGCGACGTGAGCCTTGAGGGAGTCCACCTCCGCCACCGGGGCCTCGAGCAATTCGGTCCTAGCAGCCCAGAGGCGAAGGCTTTCGATCTCCGCTGCTTGCTCGCGGGCCAGTCTCTCGGTGGCTTCCGCTCGAGCAGAGAGCCCCGAAGCATCGGAGAGTAGGGAAAGCAGCGATCCTTGCGCCAGCGCGACTACCTGCACACAAGTAGAGAATCAGAAAAAAGAAAGGCTAAGGGCTTGTTGAGGGGTACTCCAAGAAAATACCTGGCCTGCGGCATTCTCAATGGCCCGACCGAGCTCCAGTCCATCCGCTAGCCCAAGCTCGTCTATCACCAGAGCCTCGCATAGGCGTAAGTAATAGTCGTGGACTAGAGCCACCTTGGACGCAAAGTCCTCGCCCTCCGCCAAGTAGGGGCACAAGAGGGGCACTCTAGAACGCGCGACCCGTGGGCTGGAGGGGGCCCAAGGCCGGGTCCCTTTGCCTTGGGCCGCCTTCGGAGAAGCCTCCTTGGCGGCTCCAATTTCCACCCCGCCTCGTGGCCCCGGGGCCCCCGTCGCATTAGCAGGGGCTCCGGACCTCGCATCTGCGTCGTCCTCGGAGGGCGGAACGACTGGATCGGCGGCCCGGACGGATGTACCTGCTTGAAGTAAATAAGGGTTAAGAACAATAAGACCCGGCACTTTGGGAAGAGATTGGGCAAGTTAGCGTACCTTCATCTGCAGCCTCGACGAAGTCCCCCGAAAGCTGACCATGCCCCGAAGGGCTCGGCCGATAGAACAAGTTGTCTATCGAATTCACCGAGGAAGCCACCGCCGCCGCGGCGAGCTCGGCATCCACGTTGGCAGTCCCTTCAATGGCGCCGAGCAGGTCGGCCAGCCCCCCACGGTCCAGACTGTCCGTCTCCCTGCTCCTCCGGGAGATGGCGGAGACCCCCTCCGAAGCCGTGTCGTGTGGGGGAGTGGCCTTGGGGGGCGCCGTCATTTCAATGGCTTGCGCCTCCTGCCCGGTCCTCGGAGCAAGCATCGAAAGTTCCGAGGGAGGGAGAGCGCCTCCAGCCCTTTCGGTGCCCGGCTGGACCGATTGGCTCGCGTCCTGAACCGTCGGGGGGTCCTCTGAGTCCGACCGGGCCCCCTCACTAGAGCACCCCCATTCGGAGTGGGAGGCGGAGGAGTGACTCGCAGAAAGCCTCCTCGGGCCTTTCACCACCTTCTTCTTCTTTGAGGGGCACCGAGGGGAGAGACCACCGTCGGGATCGGCCACCATCCTCTTCGAGATGGCTCGAAGGACCTCCCCCTCCGGAAGAGGTGGGGGCGAGAGCTCGAGTGCTCCCCACACCCTGTTGAATCGCTCCCAGGAGCCCACTAGCTCCAGCCACCGAGTGTATTCGGCCGGAGTAGGGGCTCCGAGGATCCTCTCCATCATGCGGGCCACCTCCTCGGGCGTCCGGGCGATGAGCGACCCTGCATTCGAGGGTCAGGGCTGGGCACCCTCCGAGCGCGGTAGAAGGAAGCGAAGCTAAAGAGTATGGATGCTTACCAAGCTGACGGGAGAGCTCCGTCGATGTTGACTCGTCCTGGCTGCTCCGGAGTGACGCTGGCCACTCCTCCTTCAGCGGAGGGATTTCGAGGGCCACGAACTCCTCCGCCAGGTCCCGCATGCTCATCCGGCGGGTGATAATTTGGAGGAGCTGAATCCTCGCGGAGACCGAGCCAGCGCTAGCCCCGATGCGCACCTTCCTCCGGAACCAGATATGGCGCGGAGGCCCGGCAAGCCCGGAGTTGAGCCCCCGTGCATGGCCCACTCGAAGATGGCAAGGCGGGCCACGACATTTGGAGACAGCTACGGGAGCTCCAGGTAGAAGGCTTCCAGCACCTCGGCGAGGAGCTCCGACGCGAGGAACCCTAGCCCCGCGTCGAAGAAGGTCTCGAAGACGACGACCTCTCCCTCCCGCGGATGTGGGACCGATTCCCGGCCTGGCTTCCTCGCCAGCACTTCGGGGCCAAGGCGGCCTCTGGTCACTTGCTCGATAGACGTGTCTGTGCACGCCGATGGGCCAAGCTCTAGAGTTTGCTCCCGAAACCGCTCCGAAGTGGGATGAAGCTCCCGCGAGTCACGTGCCTCTCCTGGGCCAGACGTCATCGCGGCCGCTGCCACCGCCACCACCATTTGGCACTGCAAGAAACGGGGATCCACCGCCACGCCAGGGGCTGCACTCTTCACCATGGTGAAAGGAGGAAGGAGGAAGCGAGAGCTCAGAGAGCAGGCGCTTGCTGTCGAGAATGAGGAGAGGAAACTGGTCAAGTGGGCAAGAGGAGGCTTAACAGGCGTAGCAGGGGCTATTTAAGCACAAGGGTCGCCGCCAGTTCGCCTTCCGCCCGCTCAGTGCGCGCACGTAACGGTCGCGCGACATTCACATTCAAGGTCCAATCGGTGCATCGGGCGTGCCAGTCCCTGACGATTCGCCTCCCCGACGTCTCCTGCATGCGCGCCGCATTAACTGCACCAAGAAACGCTGTGGCTCACCTCCTCGGGCGCCGGAACCCGCGCAACCGGTCAAACTTCTCCCTCCGAAGGGGCGAGGAGCGTTCAACCTACCGAGGGTGCTCTGAAATTGGCTCCCGGCCTCCGGATTCCCAGGCGCCCGCATGTCTCGAAGCAACTCCGGAACAATCAGAGGGGACCACTTCGCAGCAGGATCCAGCATCTCTGTGTAAGTCGTTTTCCTTACAAAGGTTATCGGAATTATCATATGCGCTTCCACCCTCTCTTAATGCAGGGCTCTCGAGAGGAAAGAAGCGAGGGGCTACTATTGGGCGAGATAATCCCGACGACACTGAAGGAGACCACGACCAGAAGTTCCAAAACCTCATGCCGGAGGGACCTGGACCTCCGGGCAAGGAAGACGAAGGCCCTCGGAGGCTCTGAGACGCACCAGAGAGATCCTCGGGGGAGGAGTGATCGGGCAGAAGCCGGAGGCCACTCTCTGGAATGAAGATGCCGGGGGCCGCCCCCCAGGGCCGGGATGCCGAAGGTCACCCTTCGGACCGAACAGTGGTTCCGGAGGGAGGCTTAGCGGAAAGAAGACCAGTCAAGCCTACAGGGGGATAGGATCGTGATCGTCTGCGCCGTGTCAGGCGGCCCAGGCAGCACCTGACACGGCTGATACGGTATCAGGGTCGAATCTTCCTGTCTGTACTACACGGAGTCGGTTTTGTTTGTACTACGCTGAGTCTGTTTTGTATGTACTGCTGACCAGTGTTAGGCCGAGTAGCGGTTGGCGGTTTAGAGGTGCCTGGCCCTTTAGGGCGGGGCGTCCTATAAATACCCCCCAACTACAGTTATAATGGACACACGATCCAAGAATACAGAGCATATTGCATTCCTTCACTTCCACTAAGAAAACCTGCTGGTCCGACCCGTCGTTCCAACAACATATCTGCATCTAAGTAAGGAACTAGCTACCAGGCATTGTAAAATATAGCAAAAGTATTCAGCCTACACATGCTAGTTACCAGAAGCAATGGTGATCATTTTTCAATTTTAAAGCATAAAAGCCATGCATATGATAGATATGAAATACATCATATGAACTGTAACAAGCATGATCATCGACAGATATTCAAAAGCATACACTAGAAAGAATGAGTAAAGCAGGTTAATCATATGACAAAAGCAGGCTAAAAGTATGATATATGAATGTGCATGGTATGAACTCACACGAAAAGACTCAATAAAAGAGTAAAGAAAAAAGAAAAGACTCAAAAATATCCTAAAAAGGATACACAACTCCCAAATCCCCTCGCAAACGCTCAAAAGTAGACTAATCTAGGGGTTTGGTGAGAATGTCAGCAAACTGATGATGGGTATCAACATGAACAAGGTCAATAACACCTTTCTCATATTGATCACTCAGAAAGTGATAGCGCATATCAATATGTTTGGTTTTTGAATGAAGACATGGGTTTTTCCCTACACTAATCGCACTAGTGCTATCACAAAACAAAGGTACTATGGCAGGGAAAAACAACCCAAAATCTCTCAAGGTGGAAATCATCCAAACTAACTGTGAGAAACAGCTAGCAGCAGCTACATACTCAGCGTAAGTAGGGGAAAGCGCAACTCCAGATTGCTTACGCGAAGACCAAGAAACAAGCGAGGAACCGATAAACTGGCAAGTACCGAAAGTCGACTTGCGATCCAGCCGACACCCATCGAAATCAGCGTCGGAAAAGCCAGATAACTCAAGAGATGATGATGTTGAATAGTAAAGACCGAGATCATACGCATAGGTAAGATACCTGAAAATGCGCTTGACAGCCTACCGATGAGATGCGCGTGGTGAAGGCTAGAAGCGCGCGCACAGTCCTACGACAAACTAAATGTCCGGTCTCATCACAGTCAGGTACAACAGCGATCTAATCATCCCTCGATACTCTCTTTCATTAACCTTGATGCCGCTCTCATCCTTGTCCAAGCCCCCAGATGTACCCATGGGGGTCATCTGAGGCTTCAGCTCTCCAACAAAGTCGAACTTCTTCAGCATGTCCCACGTTTACTTGCTCTGGTGGATGAAGATACCATCCTTAGCCTGCTTGATATGGAGCCCTAGGAAGTACTTGAGCTCACCCATGAGGCTCATCTCAAACTCGCTATGCATCTGTTCAGAAAACTTGGACACAAGTTCATTAGTAGAACCACAAAAAATAATGTCGTCCACATAAATCTCAGCAATCAAGAAATTTGAGCCAACTTTGAGCAAGAAAACAGTTTTGTCCACAGAACCCATCACAAAGCCATTCCCCAACTAAAACTGCTTTAAACGATCATACCAAGCCCTGGGAGCCTGCTTTAGAGCATATAAAGTTTTCTACAACTTGAAAACATGTTGAGGAAACTTAGGGTTCTCAAAACCAAGGGGATGCCTAACATAGACCTCCTCCTCTATGTAGATGTTCAGAAAAGCCCTCTTTCTGAAAAAACTTAAAACCTTAAGAAGCAGCGAATGCCAAAAGTATGTGAATAGACTCAAGATGGGCAACAGGGGCGAAAGACTCTTCAAAATCAATACCCTCTTTCTGGCATAAACCCTGGGAAACTAATTGAGCTTTGTTTCGCACCACAACCCCATCTTCACCTTGCTTGTTCTTAAACACCCACTTGGTGCCTATGGGGTTTCATCTAGGTGGCAGCTCAACTAGTGTCCAAACCTAACTGCAGACAAAATTCTCAAGCTCTTCTTGCATGGCGTTTATCCAATTTGCATCAGATAGAGTGTGAGCAACATCTCTGGGCTCAAAAGTGGCAACAAACGTAGACTCAGCAAAAACAGTGAGCAATATCATAGTGAGATCACCGAAGATGAGCTCTGAGGGGTGATCACGCTGAACTGCTCGTGATCCTAGGTGATCAGATGTCACCTCACCGGAGTCAGCATCTAGCACCTCTAGACTCGACTGAGGGGGCTCGATCGAAGTGGAAGTAGTGATCAGAGGTCCGCCCTCGTCCTCAGTCGAAGTCTCAAAAGGTGTGGGGTCTGGAGGCTGTGCAGAAGGCCCACCCTCATCAACAGCAGGAGTCTCATCATCTTCCTCGAAGATGGACTCTCCAAACTCATCATCACCAGAAAGCTAACAAGAAGGAGTAAGTGAAGGCAAGGACTCATCGAAAGAAACCTCGCAAGGCTCGACAAGCTGCTGGGAGTCGATGTTCCAAACAAGGAAGCCTCAAGAATGCAAAGCGTAGCCAAGAAAAACACCATCCCAACAACGAGACTCAAACTTGTCCAAATGCCCTCCCTTCTTGAGCACAAAGCACTTGCAGCCAAATGATCGCAAGTGACTCACCTTGGATTGTCTGCCTAACTGCAACTCATATGAAGTCTTACCTAAGTAAGCTCTAAGAAAAATGCGGTTGGCCATATATCAAACCGTGTTCATGGCTTCAGCCCAAAAACGCTTAGGAGTCCTATGCTCTTCAAGCATCATCCTGGCCAACTCGACCAACATGCGGTTCTTTCGTTCCACAACGCCATTCTGTGGGGGAGTGTAAGGAGAAGAAAATTAGTTCTCAAGACCCTGATCACTACAGAAGCTAACGAATTGAGAATTCTTGAATTCAGAACCATTGTATAGCGAATTGCTCGCGTCCGACCATTGTTCTCAATCTTAAGCTTCAGGATTAGATCATGAACAAACTAAAAAACCTCATCCTTAGACTCCAAAAATAAAACCCACGAGAATCGAGAAAATTCATTAACTATCACAAGAGCGTAGCACTTCCCACCGACTGAATGTACCCGAGCTGGACCAATAGTATCCATGTGTAAAAGCTCTCCTGGGTACGAAGTCATCACCTGAGTCACAAGTGTGTGAGAAGCGGCAACCATCTTCCCATGACGACAGGGATGGCAAACTAGATCCTTCTCCATCTTAAGCTTGGGCAATCCTCGGATAAGGTCCATAGAACTCAATCTGATTAACAGATTAAAGATCAAATGACCTAACCTCCTATGCCACCTCTAGAGCTCAGAAGAGGATCCAGCAATCAAACAATGAGACGGGCCAAAAGAAATAGAGAAATCAATCCGAAAAACCTTACATTAAGGGTAAGATCTGGCAAACCAAAGATCCTCTAGAATCAACAACAAAAGACATGCCCTTTTTAAATCGAACCTCTAAGCCATCCTCAAGAAGTTGCGAAATAGAGACCAAATTAAAACTCAAGTTTCCAACCAAGGCAGCATTCTTCAAAGAGAAATGCTCAGAGATTCAAATTGAACTGATGCCATGTACCTTCCCTTGACCATTGTTCCCGAATGTGATGTACTCCTTGGAGCTCGGGGAAGTGAGGCTGGAGAACCATCTGCGATGTCCCGTCATGTGGCGAGAGCATCCTGAATCCATGATCCATAAGTCCTCCAGGCCTCGATCCTGCAATATCAATGGTCATAAGGGGAGCAAATGGTCCGACACTAGGTTTAGCAAAAGAGCTAAACCAGTGTCGAGCCTTATGCTCAAAAGAAGGAAAGTAGAAAGAATCATAAGTGTCTGGACCAAAGCGTGGCTCAAAGCGTAGTCCTTTGTTCTTCCTAAAGTCTCGGCCACGAGGTCCAAAACCGTATCCAGAATGACCTAGATCTCTGTCAAAGAGAAAACCACCCTCCAGAGCACGGGCACGAAAGCCGTCTCCTCTACCACCACCTACGCGACGCGCCCTGGCTTCTAGCCTCTCTCCACATCGAGGGACTCTCTATCTACCACCCTACTAGTAGAACTGCTCCTACCCACCTGGAGCTCTCTCTGCTCTCTCAACACGCTTCCTCCTAAAGCAAAACTCCTCAAGATGCCAGTATCTCTGACAGAACTTACAATGATAGGTAGGCTTCTTGGGATGTGGTTGAGGCTTGGGGTTCTTGGGATTGGTGGTGTTGGGTGTAGACTCTTTGGTGTGAGAGGGACCAGGTAGAGAGTCAAGAGAAGTGTGGAGCTGTTTGGGTTTCGAGATCCAGATAGGCTTCTTGGGTGGAGCTTTAGGTTGCTTTTGGAACACTCCATCCTTGGGCTGACAGGCCTTAAAAGACTCAGTGGAGTGAGTCTTAGGATATCTCTGCTCTGGAGTCATCTTACTCCACTCCACTTCGTGACTTAGAGCACTCTCAAAGTCAGCCTTGGTGTAGGTGTAACCTACTCCAAACCCATCCTGCCTCTTGAACTGCTAGATCATCATGTCGAGTTGTGGCTCTCTGGCACTCACCCAACTTAGGATCTGACAGAGGTAAGAGTTCTAATTCTGAGCATCAGCTAGATCCTCTCTCAAGGAAGCTAGCACCTCCACCTGAGACAAGCAGATCTCACACTCTCTATCAACTTGAACAGACTTCTCAGCTTTCAGCTTGAGTAGTCCCAATCTCAGGGACAGGTAGTTCTCACAAACAGTGGGTGGAACTAACAATGTCTCAAGCTCAAGCTTTGTCTGCTCCAGCTCAGCTCTGAATTTCTCTAACTCGCCCAACTGCTCATCATTCTTGTCTCTCAGCTCAGCTAAAACACCTAAATGTGATGAGCAGTCTCCACAGGGCACGATGATAGTGGCATGAGCATCTTTCAGCTCCAGCTGAGCGCTCTCAAGATCAGTGGCCAAAGCATCTCTCTCATCTTCCCTCTCTGTGTACCTGGACTTCAGAGTCGACAGGTCACATAACAGCACCTCACAGTTAGGGCACTCACTATTATCACCCAAGCAAGGGAAAGAAGACATACTCTCAATCATGCCATTGGCCATAGCAAGCTTACTCTCAAGCTCATCTTTCCTCTTCTTAGCCCTCTAAGCAGTTTCTCTTGATATCTCAACTCCTGATGGTTCTCTTCAAGTAATTCAATGACTTCCTGTTCATAGGAAGATACCTTATCATCTTCGTCGTCGGAGTTGTAAGGGGAGCCCTTGTCTTCCTTATCCCCAAGAGCCATTGAGTAGACGCTCTTGCGGGATCTTCGACTATGGTGTGAGCGGCTCTTCGGCTTGTCCCCTAAGGCCATGAAGCAGAGACCCAGCAGATCATCCTTGTCCTTCCCCTTCTTGATCATGATCTCCTCATCGCTTGAGCTTGATGAAGAGGAAGAAGACGATGATCTCTTGGAGTAGCTTCTCTCCATCTCAGCGAACAAGGCCTTGTCTCGCTTCTTGTTCTCACACCGGTAGTCCCTCAGGGCCATTCGAAAGAACCTCATCTTGGGCTTGCCCTTTGTGAAGGTGGAGTTGTCATGCTTGTTGAAGTCGTAGGAGCTACCACTGGTGCCCTTCTTGTGTGTGTTCCGCTTTGGGCAGTCGGTGATGAAATGACCTAGATCACCACCCTCAAAGCAACCATGTTTTGTGCCATGTCGTTTCAACATTCTCTTATCATAGACACGACGAATACGGCTATTAAATAGACAAAGGTCATCATCTCCTAGCAAATCCAATTGGTTCTCAATGATAGACATCAAAGAGGACAAAGCACAGCTCAAAGCAGCAGGATCAGTAGAAGGTGTCGCAAGGGCCATGGTTTTTGAGCCAGAACTAGTGAGATTTGATCTCAACATGATATCACCTCTGAGGCCTTGAGCTTACTGAAAAGCTTTGCGACAGTCAAGGTATCATAGGAAGCACTCTCAACAATAGAGGATACCTTGATCTCCTAGATCTTAGGGTCCAAGGTATGAAGAACCTTGAGTGTCTGTTCATGATCTGAGACTAACTGATCACGATCGGCCTTGTTGGGTAGAAGCTTGTTAATGATCGACTAAAAGCAACCAGAACAAGGTTCAACAGTCTCACCCGGTTTCTGTGAGAAGTTTTTGTATTCTCACCGGTAGGTCTGATAGAGTATAGCCTTGACCTGAGTTGTCCCCTCATGGTGTGCCTGGAGGGTAGCGCAGATCTCTTGAGTAGTGTCGAGATGGCTAACATGCCCAAACTCACTGGGACCTAAACCAAAAACAGTATATTCACTGCCTTGTTGTCCAGGTCATGCAGAGCGACTATCTCAGGAGTAGTATGCTCTATAGCCGAAAGCACAATAAAAGTAGCATGAACACACATATCCCAAATCCTTGAGCTCTATCTGAATAGATAGGCTTGCATGCGAGTCTTCCAATATTGTAGCCAAAAACCTTAAGGGACGAAACCTTGCCAGAAGAAGTCATGATCGCTAGCTTTGGTTAGAACCGGTTAAGGTATGGTAAAACCCTAACCAGGCTCTAATACCACTTGTAGGACCGAGAGTAGTGACCAGAGGGGGGGTGAATGGGCGCCTAAAAAAATTCTTTCGAATCAATGGCCTTCTCCCAACACTCAACGCACCTCAATAGACAATCAGCAGAACCAAAACAAATCACAAGCACTAAAATAATCTAGCCTAAAAACGATCGGTGTCCTAATTGAAAAGACACCAACAAAGTGCTTGAAGGCAGCTTAAAATAACTCACAGCATAAATGACATCCCACAAAAATTTCACCAGATCATAGTAAATCCGTCAAGCACATGCAGATCATCCCAAATTTCACACAAAAGAGAAAATGCAATATTCAACACATTTAATCTAGTCAGAAAAAATGTAGCAAAAATGATCTCATAGATATATCGATACAAATTAATAGTGCTTGCTATAGATTAATTTGTCACATAATATTCAAGAAAATAAATCTGCAACTGCACACAAATCAAGAAAGGAAAAGATTACTGTTGTATTGTTGTCTCCTATTTGTGCATTCGGTCGAACACATTCCAGGCACTAAGCAATATTGTGCCTGCCTGCAGTTGAACGACCTGCCTGCTCCTTGCGGCCTTCACGCACCCTATGTTGAGCGTGCGGCTCCCGCACCAGTGCACCACACACGCCTCCTCACACCAACTGTCCCACACGCAGCACTCTGCTCGCAGCTTTCTCCGCCGCCACTCGAGCTTCGTCCGAGTGCCACCTACGATGCGACCCAGCAGCGCTGAGCGCTGGTTAGGAAAAACCAGCCACCATAGAACTGCTACCGATTTTTCTGAGAAAGAAAAAAGGTAGAGAGATTCCAGAAGCTAGCTTGGCTCGCGTGGAAGAAAAAGGCAATGGCTATAGCTCAGATTAATCTACCGGTGGACAAACACTAGTGATGGTGCTAGAAATCAAACCAACGGCCAAAGAAAAAAGGTGAACTAGGAAGAAGAAGACAAGAGAATAAAGTGAACTCTAATTTTTCATTCAAGTGAGTTAGAAACCCTAGCGGGGATTGGGGCCCTATTTATAGGTAGCCCAATAAATCAGGAAAAACCTAATTTACTCTTAGGGTTTTTTACAGACACTAAAATAAACTAGAAAAGACCACAATGCCCTTAGGATTTGTACAAAATCGACTAACACAGACTGTGGGCCTAAAAGGCATAGTAGTAAAATCCTATCTAAAGGTAACTTGTCCTGATGCGAAGCTTTCGTAGCAGCTATGGCTTCACTTCAGAACTGTCTGATCGTCGATGGGCGGTCTTGGATGGTTGCATCGATTTTATGCCCAAACTGACAAAGTGTCCACTATCTTCGCACCGGGTACCCAGATTGGGACGGCCTGACTCCGCAGCTCCCTCAGCCCGGCAATCGCTAGCCGCCCGTTTACTTGTGTCAAACCTGGTCAACAGATCAGGGGATCCCTTGCCGCTCCTAGCCCATGTACTAGGATTGGGCCGGCCCAACTCTGTGGCCCCTCTGCCCGGCAGTCGCTCGCCGCCCGTATACCTGAGTCACACGCGACCCAAGACACGACCGGTTTCGTCTCATCTTTGTCTCTTCTCTCTTTGACTTCTGTTGAAAATCACTCATCACTTCTGTAGCCATGAGGCCCATGATCTTTAACATGGCTCCTCACCGCCCACCATCTAAGAAGCACTAAAGAAAACATTCATCCTCGAGCGATCAACTTGCTCGGTGGAATCCATCGAGGAAGTAGTGAGCGGAAAGTTGGGTTCGAGAATGAGGACTTGGGTTCCCGGAGAAGAAGTGACTCCAGCACCGAGGAGCGGAGAAGTCGTCGTCTTCGAGGCATTCTTTGAAGTGGGACTAGGCCTTCCGTGTATAGACTTCTTGGCAGAAGTGCTGGAGATGTTCCACATCATTCTATCGCAGCTGTCTCCGAACGCCATAGCTAGGTTAGCTATCTTCGAGTGGGCCCTCCGAGCTGAAGGATGTGAGGGGAGGTCCGACTTATTTGCGTCTACCCATGAAGATTCATGCCACCCAAAGCCGCAAGATGGGCCTAGGGATTCCAAGTGGCTAGTGGCCTTTGAGAGCGTCAACTTTCAGCTCCGGAAAGGACATCTAAAGAATTTCCCGGTGAAGGCAATAAACGACCGGCGGTACTCTGACTGGATACTCTGGTGGTTTTATGCGGAGGTCAAAGAAGACTCCAGTCTTGCTAGTCCTCTGCAAGAAATATGGTACCGAAGGGAGGCGGGAGTGACTCCGGACCCAATCCTTCTTTCAACGCGGCTTGGGTTATTATCTTCAGTGGCCAAGCACATGAGTATGCGGGACTTGGCCGAAGAGTTCATCTCCCTCCAGATATCTCCACTCTGGGCCGATTGGCCTATTGCATTCCAGAGCGCTTCCGAGGGGGAGCTTCGAACTCTAGGTAATACCTCAATACCTCCTGCATTTAGATTAGTCATAGAGAATAGTTATAATATACTTAATAGATTGTTACCTTATTTCAGTGGCTCTGTTGGTGTTTGCTCAGGAGCAGATAGCTCGGGCAGCAGAATGGGTGCTCGGAGCCCCTACCGCTGTGGAGAAGCAATGGAGGATTGAGTTGGTTGGGAGTTGGGAACGCTCCAACCAAGTGTGGAGTGTGCTCGGGATGGAGGCTCCTCCTCTGCCAAGCTTCGACCTAGTAGGAGCAGTCTCTCGAAGGAGGAAAGCTGCTGTTGGGACCTCCAAGGCTGTGAGGACTCTGGTGAAGAAGGCGGCGTGGAAGGCTAAGCTCCCTTCGCCTCCATCCTCTCCATCTTCACTCGAGATTCAGAGCTCTTCTTCGGAAGAGTCTGAAGAGGAGGAACCTTGGAGGTCCGCATGGGAAAGGAGCTTGAAGATATCTTAATGAAAGGGAATGAAGATGGTTCTCGGGTTGCGACCGAGGACCCCCCTCGAACAGAAGTTAGAGTGACTCCAACTACCGAAGAGGTGGCTGCGATCCACCCTAAACCTGCCGGGCCCCAAGGAGCGGAGCCAGAAAATCCCACCTCCCCCGTGATCGGAGTGGTAGCGGCAGAGGTCAGGGCTTCGACGTCTTCTACTCCAGCTCAAACCTCGGGGGAGGATCCCGAAGAATACCTCAGAATGTATGAACTTCTGGGGGACACCAAAATCCTTCCTCATAATCTAGATGAAGGTAGGATTTCGATCTTTATTCTTTGAAGTTCCTGAAATAATTTCATTGCATCAATAATATCTTACTAGAAAATTGACAAATACCTTATGTTTTGGAGATGCTTCGAGGAGCAGCATAGCTCCAACCAAAGATAGAGCTTTGGCTCCCATTGGAGATGAGGCTCCAGTCATAGAGTTAGCTCCAATTACCGGAGTTACTTTGGATGAAGCGGCTCTATCTGGGGAGCCACCCTCGAAGGGGGATCTACCCCGACAGAAGTGGTGGCTCCTATGATTTTTGTGCTGGGGAGAGGTAAGGGCAAGACTTGTCTTGGGCCTCTTCTTTCTTTGACGACAACACCATCGATGAACGAGCCTTTGGTAGGTTCTTCTGAAGAAGATCCTACTGAAGATGACCAAACAGCCTTGTCCTAGCTCCCGCTACTGGCTCCGTTCTTGGAGCAACAGATAGGGCTTCGAACCCTCCTGGAACCTTTGGCTGAAAAGAGCCAAGAGGTTGGTAGCTCCGAGCTGGTCTCTGTTTTGAGCGAAGCCAGCGGATCGGAGCTCGACCTAGCCCTCGAAAGGCCTACCCTCCAGGTATGAATCAAACATAAAGTATATTTACCTTATTGAAGTTACATCGTACTTACTTTGCTTTTTGCAGCAATTTTTCCTTGCTAGAGCGGTAGCGACTTCCAACGAGCTCAAAACTAATCAAATCAAGAGGAAGGTTACGATGCTTCAAAGGTCCTTTAAGGGTTCCAAAGACAAGTCCTTGCGATTGGAGGAAGAACTCCTCGAGGAGCGGAGGACAAAAGCTATGGCAGAAGAAGTGCTCCGAACGGAGCAGTAAACTCATGCCCAACTTGCCTCTTCAATAGAAGAACTTGAAGCGGAGTGCACGGTGATGAGGGCTGAAATTGAAAAGCTTCAAATAGGGAGGCAACTTCCGGAGCTGAACTCGTAGAGCTCCGAGGGTTGCTTAAGCAAGCGCTGGTTCAGAAGAATTATTTAATGTCAAAGACAGCCAAAAATCTCCTCCATCGCTACTGAACTGACAAGGGCCGAGAAGAGGTACAGCTTGGCGACTGATAAAACCATGGACACCCTCAGGGGTGTTCTGGAGTATTTTGGAATGGTGTTCCCGTCTTCTTCAGCTGCGTCGGATGAGCCTCTCGACCGAAAGCTTAAGATGATCCAACCGATGGCCAAGATGATGAAAGCCTCCGGGACCTGATACGGAGAGATCTTCGGGCAAGTAGCCGGGATCGGAGTCCTTCGGCACCTCAAGGCCATCAGGGTCTCTATTGCTCCGGTGAAAGGTTCGATGCCAGCAAGCTTCTCTAACAAAGGCTTGCTGTGACCATCATTGGACGTGGCTTCGGCTTGGCAAGTCTTCCGGGTGACCTGGAAAGAAGACAATGAAGTTGTGGCCAAGGCTTGTAATAGGGGGATTGGTACCGATCTTCCGCTAGGTAAGGATAACTTGGATTGGTGGAGAATCTCGGCGTTGATGATCCAAGGCTCCTGTCCGGTGGATCAAAACCTTACAATCGCTACACCACCATCTCCGTCGGTTATCAACCACGCAGGGCACGATTGACCTCGCCATGAAGGCTAGTTCCTGCAAGCGAATCCAAAAACACAAGCAAGAACAGGAAGAACACGAGTCGAATGCCAAATCACAGATGAACTATGATGAGGTAAGGTTTCACAAACGCCGTTGCAGCAGCTAATTGGTCTGGTGCAAGAGCGGGATCTAAACACACGAGTGTAGATGCAAACAAAGCAAAACCTAACCCTAATGATGGCTGTCGTGAGTATATAAGGTGTGGGCATCCTGTAGGAGGCGCACACGACTCGGACTATGGGCCAACACAGCCTCCAACTCAGTACAAGGTCCAACTCAGCCCAATTCTATCATGCAGGAATGTTTAAGTCGCACGGGACGACTCGAGACTCCAAATGAGGCAAAACCAATGCCAAAAGATCGTTCTTCTCCTTAGCTTTCCAAAAAGTCCAAGAAAGTGCCAATCGGACTTCATATGAGGAAGTTACACCCATTTTGGTGCATGGTGGTTGATGTAGTCCGAACCAGCGAATCCTTGACTTCAAATCATCTGTGCGACTCCGTCTTCAACCCCAACTCTCCTATTCCATCTCCCATATTCCTAAGCAACAAAATATCACTAGTATTCAGTAGCATCCCATCCAAACAAATATTAACATAGTTGCTAAGGAAAGAATTAACCTCATGGTTCAAGCGATGGGCACGGGCGCGTGTGATTGGTCCTTGTAATTGAATTGTAGGTGGAGGCTCCATGTGTGTATCATGTGAAGTGATCTCCTCATCATCCTCCCCCTCTTGAATTGGAGTCGTCCTCGACTCAAGCTCATCATCATATCCCAAATAGGGCTTTAAATCTGAAATGTTAAATGTGGGACTAACCCTAAAAGCTGCAGGCAACTCAAGTTTATATGGATTATCATTTATCTTCTCAAGCACATGGAAAGGACCATCAGCACGGGGCATCAATTTAGACTTTCTCAAATCAGGAAAACGATCCTTGCGCAAGTGCAACCAAACAAGATCACCTGGTTCAAAAGTTATCTCTTTTCTACCCTTACTACCATAAGCACGATATTTCTCATTCATTTTCTCTATGTTTGCTTCAGTAGTTTCATGCATCTTAAGCAATAAATCAGCATGTGTAGTAGCATCAAAATTGAATTGTTTTAGATGGTGGCAATGATAGCAAATCAATAGGAGCACGCGGATTAAAGCCATAGACCACTTGAAACGGACATACCTTAGTAGTGGAGTGTACTGACCTATTATATGCAAACTCAATATGAGGTAGACACTCTTCCCAGAACTTCAAGTTGGTCTTCAAAACAGCCCTCAACATGGTGGACTAATGTACGGTTGTCGACCTCCGTTTGCCCATCCGTTTGTGGGTGACAAGTAGTAGAAAACAGCAGCTTCGTCCCCAACTTATGCCACAACGTCCTCCAAAAATGACTTAAGAATTTAGCATTACGATCTGAAACGATGGTATTGGGAACTCCGTGCAAGCGTACGAACTCTCTGAAAAACAAATCAGCAACATTGGTAGCGTCGTCACTCTTGTGACAAGGTATAAAATGCGCCATTTTAGAGAACCGATCTACCACCACAAAAATACTATCCCTCCCCCTCTTAGTTCTAGGTAATCCTAACACAAAATCCATAGAAATATCCTCCCAAGGTACACTAGGAACAGGCAGAGGCATATAAAGACCATGTGGGTTTAGACGGGACTTAGCTTTATTGCAAATAGTGCATCGTGCCACGTAGCGCTCAACATCTCGTCTCATCCTAGGCCAATAGAAGTGTGTGGACAGCACATCTTCAGTTTTCTTTGATCCAAAATGACACATCAAACCACCACCATGTGCTTCCTGCAATAACAACAAGCGAAGAGAGCTATCCGGCACACATAACTTGTTAGCACGAAAAAGATATCCATTATTCAACACATATTTGTTCCAAGCACGGTCATCTGTACAATTTGCAAAAGCATCTTTGATGTCCAAATCAGTAGCATACATGTCCTTCAATGTTTCTAAACCAAAGATCTTATAATCAAGTTGAGAAAGCAATGTATAACGTCTAGATAAAGCATCGGCAATCACATTATCTTTCCCTTTCTTATGCTTAATGATATATGGAAAAGTCTCAATAAATTCTACCCATTTAGCATGTCATTTATTCAGATTTGCTTGACTACGTATATTCTTCAATGCTTCATGATCCGAATGAATAATAAACTCCTTAGGCAAAAAGTAATGTTGCCAAGTTTCAAGCACACGCACTAAGGCATATAATTCCTTATCATAGGTAGAATAATTCAACTGTGGACCATGTAATTTCTCACTAAAATAGGACACGAATTTACCTCCTTGTAGCAGCACACCTCCTATTCCAAAACCACTAGCATCACATTCTAACTCAAAAGTCTTACCGAAGTCGGGTAGTTGAAGTAGAGGTGCATGTGTAAGGCGATCCTTGAGTGTGGCAAAAGCTTGTTCTTGTGCTGGTTCCCAAGTAAAAGTAACTCCCTTCTTGGTCAACTCATTCAAAGGACCGGCTATGGTGCTGAAATCTTTCACAAAACGCCGGTAGAAACCTGCAAGATCAAGAAAACTATGTACCTGTGTGATAGTTTGAGGTTGCGGCCAGCTGTTGATTTCTTCTACCTTCGCCGCGTCAACCTCAATGCCCTGTGAAGTGACAACATATCCAAGAAACACAACTCGATCCGTGCAAAACGTGCACTTCTCAAGGTTATCAAACAATCTAGCCTCACGTAGGACAGAAAAACATCACGTAGGTGTTCAACATGTTCAGTGGGAGACTTGCTGTGAATCAAGATATCATCAAAGTATACTACCACAAAGCGTCCTATAAAGGGTCGTAGGACTTCATTCATCAAGCGCATGAAGGTACTAGGTGCATTAGTAAGTCCAAAAGGCATGACAAGCCACTCATATAATCCAAACTTTGTTTTAAAAGCAGTTTTCCATTCATCACCTAGTTTCATGTGAATTTGGTGGTAGCCACTACGGAGATCAATCTTAGTAAAGATAATGGCACCACTAAGCTCATCAAGCATGTCATCCAATCTAGGAATAGGGTGTCAATATCGAATGGTGATATTATTAATAGCACGACAATCAACACACATGCGCCAACTACCATCGTTCTTAGGCACCAAAAGAACGGGTACTGCACAAGGACTAAGGCTTTCACGGACGTACTCACGATCAAGAAGGTCCTGTACTTGGCACTGAATTTCTTTTGTCTCCTCCGGATTGGTACGGTATGCTGCACGATTAGGAAGAGATGCTCTCGGGATCATATCAATTTGGTGCTCGATGCCGCATATTGGTGGCAGCCCGGGTGGTATCTCAGCAGGAAAAACATTGTTAAACTCTTGCAAAAGGTCAGTGACTGCAACGGGAACAGAGCTAGGAATGTTCGCAAGTGAAAACAGCACATTCGTGCAAATGAAGCCATATATCATGGGAGTATCATCACAAATTTCAGCAAAGTCAGTTTTAATTGCAAGCATGACACGTCCTTTTAGATTAATAACTTGTGATGAAGAAGGAGAAGCAACTTTATCTCTCTGTTGCCTCAAAAGCATCTTAGCTACTTGCTGATTTTCAGAAGGTTGTTTGCTTGTTTGTGCGTCCTTAGCATGTTTTTCTTGTTCAAATTTCACAATTTCAGCAGGAGTCAGAGGAAGCAAAGTAACTTTCTTTGTTTATACATAAATGTGTACTTATTGCTCATACCATGGTGTGTAGCATTAGTATCATACTCCAAAGGTCTACCAACTAATAGAGAACATGCTTGCATTGGTACTACATCAAAATCAGCAACTCCGAAGTATGTACCAATGGAAAATCTGATGTGAGCAGTTTGTGTTACCTTGACCTTACCGCTATTGTTGAACCATTGCACGTGGTAAGGGTGTGGATGCGCACGTGTGGGAAGTTGAAGCTTAGTTACCATGTCGTGGCTCACCAAATTGTTGCAACTACCGTTGTCGATGATGACACGTACACGGCGGTCATTGACGATGTAGAAGGTCTGAAACAGATTGTTCCGTTGCGCCTAGTCATCCTGCTCCATGTGAGTGCTCAAAACACGTTGTACAATAAGTGCTTCATGGTCGGCAGAGGCATCCGGTGCAAAAACAGTGTCATCGTCGGAAGCATCGTAATCTCCTACAATGTTAGCAGCAAGTGCATATTCATCTTCAACATCACTAGCACTTACATAACCACCATCTTCCATAGCAATATAAGCCTGCTGACTAGGGAAGTCCTTCATAACGTGGCCGAATCCTTTGCATCGGTGACACTGGATCGCTGCAGAACGTGCAGTAGAGGCCGCCGAGGAGGTGGGCTTTGTTGGCGCCTTGGATGCTGCAGCTTTGGAGCTCTCAGCCTGGGCTGTAGATGCAGAATGTGCTGATGTAACCGCCGATCGAGAAGGAGGTGGTGGTCGCTGCTGCTTCCCACTTGAGCATGAAGTGGCACCACCAATGTTCTTGGTCCTCATGCTGCATTGTGGTTGTTGGTGACCCTGCAATTCTTTTTCTGCAAGTATAGCAAGGTGGAAAAGACAAGTGATAGTATTGTATTCTTTATAATCAATGATATCCTGAATTTCACGTCTTAAACCACCATAAAAAATGGGCCATTTTATCCTCATTGTACTCCTCAATTTCAGCACTGTTGGAACGACGGATCGGACCAGCAGGTTTTCTTAATGGGGATGAGAGTAGTGTATTCAATGCTCCTCTGTGTGTCCGTTACAACTGTAGCTAGGGGGTATTTATAGGGCGCCCGCGTCCAGAGGGCCAAACGCCTCTGGACCGCCGGTTGCTACGTGGCCGGGAGCCAGACGAAAGTACAGACAAAACGGACTACACACGGTACAGACAAGAAGATTCGATTCTGACAACGTATCGGCCGTGTCGGGCGCCGCCTGCGCCGCCGGACACGGCACAGAAGATCGCGATCCTGTCGCTCGTGGACTTGACGGTCCTTTTCCTGCCAACGCTTCCCCTGGATCCACAGTGCGGCCCGAGGAATGGGCTCCGACATTCTTCTCCCGAAGGGTAGCCTCCAACATCTTACTCCCAAGGGGTAGCCTCCGGCCTTAAGCCAATTGCTTGGCTCCGGCGGTTCCGCCCGGAGCGTCCCGAAGCCTCCGAAGGCCTCCGGCTACGCCGCCAGGAAGTCTTGCCCCCTCCGGCACCAGGCTTTGGACCCCCCGGTAGTGGGCCCCCTTCGGCCATCGGAATTATCTCCCCCAACAGTAGCCCCTCGCTTCTTTCCTCTCGGAAGCCCTGCATTAAGAGAGGGTGGAAGCGCACATGATAATTTCGATGACTTTCATATGGAAATTTACTCACGCGGAGGTATTGGAGCCTGCCATGACGCGGTCCTCTTCGAACGATACGGAGACGCTCCGAGGCGGGCGGGCGTCGATGGACCCAGAGGCCCGAAGCAGCTCCGAAGCGCCCATCGGCGAGTTGGGAGGAGTTGACCGGGTTCGCTGGGCACCTGCGCGTCTATGACCGTAGGGCCCTGATCCCGAGAAGGCGGTCAAGCGTCGCCTGAAACAGTTAATGCTGCGCGCGCGTGAATGGCATCGGGGAGGCGAACCACCAGGAGTCGGCGTGCCGCCAATGCGCCGGTTGCACCTTAAATGCGGGCGCCGCGCAACCGCCGCGTTCACACGCTGAATCGAGTGGGATGGGAACAGGCGGCCTCGCACTTATATACCCTCCATCGCGTGGCCTACTCTTCCCCCTACACCTTGTCGCACCCAATCTCGCCGCTTCAGACAACACCCATCTCTGCTTCCGGAATGCTAGCTCTCTCCTTCCTTCCTTGCGCAATGGTGAGGAGTGTTGCCCCAGCCATGGCGATGGACCCACGCTTCCTTCAGCGCTAGATAGCGGCGGCGGCGGCGGCGGCGACGGCGTCGGGCCCGTCGGAGACACGCAGCGCGCGCGAGCTCTGTCCTGCCTCGGAGCAGTTTTGGGAGCAGACCTTGGATCTTGGCCCATCTGCGTGCACGGACGCGTCGATCAAGCAGGCGACGAGGGCTCGGCTCAGACCCGAGACACCAGCGAGGAAGCCGGGCCGAGAGACGATCCCGCAGCCACGAGAGGACGAAGTCATCGTCTTCGAGGCTTTCTTCGACGCGGGGCTAGGGTTCCCCGCTTCGGAGCTCCTCGCCGGGGTGCTGGATGCCTTCCATCTGGAGCTCCCGCAGCTACCCCCCAATGCCGTGGCATGCCTCGCCATTTTCGAGTGGGCCATGCGCGCCGAAGGCTGCGAGGGGAGGGCGGAGGTCTTCGCGCAGATGCACGAAGCTCTCTGCCAGCCGAAGAAGAAGGGAGGCCAGATACTAGCCTACGGGAGCATCAACTTCCAGCTCTGGAGGAGGTACGCGGACTCCTTCCCGGCGAAGGCCATCAACGAAAGATGGTACTCTAAGTGGGTGAACCGGTGGTTCTACGTCCACTTGGGGCTCAGCTCTGGCCTTGCCGGGGTCCCGCGCCACATTTTGTTCCGGAGAGAGGCGCACGTCGAGGCCAACGTTGGCTCGATTTCCTCGAGGATCCAGCTCCTCCAGATCGTCGCCCGCCGCATGAGCATGCGGGACCTGGTGGAGGAGTTCGTGGCCCTCGAGATCCCTCCGCTGAAGGAGGAATGGCTGGCGTCGCTCCGAAGCAGCCAGGATGAGTCCATGCCGGCGGAGCTCTCCCGACAGCTCGGTAAGCTTCTGCATCTCTTAACTTCAACTCCCTCTTTCATGTTCGAAGGGTACTCCGGTCCTAATCTCCGAACGCAGGGTCGCTCGTTGCCCGGACCCCCAAGGAGGTGGCCCACATGACAGAGAGGATTCTCAGAGCCCCTACTCCGGCCGAGCGCGCCCGACGCCTGGAGCTGGTGGTCTCCTGGGAGTGCTTCAACAGGGTGTGGGGGCGCTCGAGCTCTCGCCCCCACCTCTCCCAGAGGATGAGGTCCTCCGGGCCGTCTCGAAGAGGAAAGTGAGCGACCCTAATGGTGGCCTCTCTCCTCGGCGCCCCTCCAAGAAGAAGAAGAAGGTAGCGAGGGGCCCGAGGCAGCTTTCTCCGGCGCACTCCTCCGCCTCCCACTCCGAGTGGGGGGGATCTAGTGACGAGGCCCAATCGGAGTCGGGGGACCCTCCGGCCGTTTTGGATCCGGCCCCGTCGGTCCGGCCGAACGTTGGAAGGGCCGGAGACACTCTTCCTCGCTCAGACCCCGCGGAGCCCGTGGCGGGGACCGGGCAAGGGGCGCCCACCACCGAAGTGATACCGCCTCCGGAGACTGCTCTCCCGCGCGAGCGAGCTTCGGAGGGAGTCTCCGCCGGCTCCCGAGGGAGTAGGGAGACGGACAGCTTGGACCGCAGGGGGATGCCGACCCACATGGCATTGTCGAGGGGAGCGCCGACATGGAGGCCGAGCTCGCCGCGGCGGCGGCGGGCTCTCCGGTGAACTCGATCGACAACCTCTTTTATCGTCCGAGCCCGTCGGAACCAACCCAGCTTTCGGGGGACCTCGCCGAGGCCGCGGATGAAGGTACGACAACTTACTTAACCCTTTCCCCGAACGCTGGGACCTTCTTGATTTCAGGCTTCCCTTGCTCGCGCAGGCACATCCGCTCGGGGCGCCGATCTAGCCACCCCGCCCCCTGATGAGGTCACGGACGTGAGGTCTGGGGCCCCCGTCAACACGATGAGGACTTCGGAGCAACGGGGCGATACGGAGACCGGAGCCTCCGAAGGGGCTTCGCTGGAGGCCGTCGAAGACGCAGGGACCCAGCCCAGGCCCCCTTCCAACTTCCGGGTCGAACGCGCTACTGTGCCTCTCCTGCGCCCCTTCCTGGCGGCCAGCGAGGACTTCGCGTCCAAGGTGGCCCCAGTCCACGACTGCTACCTACGGCTGCGCGAGGCCCCGATGGTAGATGAACTTGGGCTATCAGACGGACTGGACCTTGGCAGGGCCATCGAGACTGCCGCAGGCCAAGTACTTCCTTGGAGCGTCCTTTAATGAGCCTCTAGCTCTTCTCTTGACTAACTTTCTTGTGCACAGGTGATCGCGCTGGCGCAAGGTTCGCTGATTGCCCTGCTCTCCAAGCACCAGCACCGCGAGGCGGATGCCGCGGGGCTTGCGGCCCAAGCAGATGCAGCGGAGAGGCTGGCTCGCGAGCAAACGGCGAAAGTCGAAGCCCTTTGGCTCCAGGCAGCGAGGGTCGAAGCGCTCGAGGACCAAGTGGCGGAGGGGGACTCCCTCAAGGCCCATGTCGCAGAGCTAGAGGGGCTCAGGGCTCGAGCCGCGCGAGCCGATGAGCTGGAGGTGGAAGTAGAGGCTCTTCGGGCCCGAGCCGCCGAAGAGGAAGGGCTTTGGGTCCGGGATGTAGAAGCGGAGCGGCGCGAAGAGGAGGTTTCCGCTCTACAGACCCAAGTCTTGGAGGTGGACAAACTCCGGGAGGCAGCAGCTAATGCTGAAGCTCTCGGGGCCCGGGTGGCCCAGTTGGAGCAGGTCGAGGTGGACCTTGCCGCCTGGAACGGGGAGGCGACCGAAGTGCTTGCCGAAGCGGGGAAGACGGCGGCTGACACCGCGGCGTCCCTCCGGAAGGTGCTGGCGTGCTACGGCACCGGATGTGGTGCATTTGACATCGCCTGGGAGTCCCTGGTTCACCGGGTGAAGTTTATCCAATCCGCCGTCCGGCAAATACATGTCACCGTAACACAGTACGGCGAAGTGTTTGCTCGGGTGGCCACTTACGAGATTCTTCGACATCTCGAAGTGTCTGGGCTTCCTCTTCCTTCAGCTTCGAGCTCGCCTCCGGTCACTTTCGTGGGAGACAACCTCCGGACGCCGAGCCCTGCACTGAACCGATCCTGGAGGGCGCTCAAGGCGGTCTGACAGACTGAGGGCCCTGAAGCGATCAAGGCTTGGCTGGAGGAGGCGCTTCGCGCCCACGGTCCTCCGGCTCCCTCGAAACCTTCGGCCTCGGCCCGCCAGCCGGACCCGAAGGTGTAGCTTCTTCGAGACTCTCTCATCGCATAACCTGTAATAGCTTTAGAAACTTGGCCGTATATTAATAAAAAGTACCTTCTGGGGTTCATTCAGGGTGTCCACGATCGCGACTGTGATGTCGAAGTGCTTGAACTTGACGACACCCTTCGACATCGGTGGGCTATCTTCGAGGCTCTGAGAGCGGATCGGCCTGCGCGCTTCATCCTTCCCCGTAGTAGCGATGGGCATGCGGACCCCACGGTCCTCCGAGGGGTTCTGAACTGCGTCAAGGAAGAAGAGGCAGAGCCCCGCTCTTCATCTTCATCTCCCGAACCGGTGGACTGGTCCGATACGGAAGCCGGCCTAGACGACGCGCCCTCCGGGGGAGACAGTCTGCACAGTTGGGCCCAACTTCAAGAGGACCAGAGGGCCTTTCGTGCTCAGAAGAAGGAGGAGGAGCGGAAGAAGAGGAGGGAGAGGTCCGCACGAACCGCATCCGGGCCTTCGGTCAGAGCGCGCTCTGGCCCAGATGGTCCATCCAACCGAGGGGGCCTTCGGTTCCTGCTTGGCTTAGATGAAAACTTCTCTTGATCCCTCTCTACTGTTTTTGATTCGTGATAAACATTGTACGCTCCGTTTTTTCTTCTTCTTCCAATATATGGGGTTGAAGCCTTTCTCCTTGCTCTCTCCCTTCTCCCCTCCTTAGCGGGTATGTAGATGGCTTGCCAGCTGGGCACTAACCAGCTAGGAGGAAGGCGCGGTGAATGTATTTCACCTACAAGCGTAGGATGCCTTGAACGGGATCTTGGAATCCAACTTGGTGCATCTCGGGCCTGGGCTCGGGTTCGAACTTTGAAGCTGCGTCGAGACGGGGGTCGAGTCGGGGCTCGGAACCCGATTGCGAGGGTGCGTCGAGCCGGAGCTCGGAACCCAATTGCGAGGGCGCGTCGAGCCGGAGCTCGGAACCCGATTGCGAGGGAGCGTTCGAGCCGGAGCTCGGAACCCGATTGCGAGGGTGCATCGAGCCAGAGCTCGGAACCCGATTGCGAGGGTGCGTCGAGCCGGAGCTCGGATCCCGATTGTGAGGGTGCGTCGAGCCGGAGCTCGGAACCCGAATGTGAGGGAGCGTCAAGCCGGAGCTCGGTACCCAATTGTGATGGTGCGTTGAGCCGGAGCTCGGAACCCGATTGCGAGGGTGCGTCGAGCCGGAGCTCAGAACCCGATTGCGAGGGTGCGTTGAGCCGGAGCTCGGAACCCAAATGTGTTTTGTTGAGGTGAAACTCTTAGAGTTGTTGCATGTTCACCGTGGGCGAAAACATTTGCCCGATGATTTTATTACGCAACTTGGGTACAAGGGCAGGCGCTAGTCGGGTGCTAGCGGAATACACGTATGAGATTTCGGAAAGTAACGCTTCAGGTGCTCCGCGTGCCAAGTATGCTTTAGCTCTTCACCTTCCAGGGTAGCGAGCTGGTAGGAGCCCGGGTGCCCGGACCTTGTTACAATGTATGGTCCTTCCCACTTGTTGCCTAGTTTTGTCGGAGCGGCCACTGCGCGAAGGACTAGGTGCCCCGGCTGGAACTCGTTGCGCTTGACTTTGGGATCGTACCATGCCTTCGTCTCCTTTTGATACTGGTAGAGGTTGGCAACAGGCTCGGAGCCGCGTCTCTTCGGCCAGGTCGATGGAGACGGTGCGTTGTTGATGTGCTTCGGGTGCTATGACGCGTAGCGAACGGGCTCGGAGCTCCATGGGGGTCATTGCTTCGTCGCCGAATAGGAGGCGGAATGGGGTGAAGTCGGTAGCTCGGGAAGGGGTGGTCTGGATGGACCACAAGATCTTTGGCTGCTCATCGGGCCATGATCCTTTGGCTAAACCAACGATGCGTTTGTTGAGGCCCGAGAGGATGTGCCCGTTAGCTCGCTCCACAGCCCCATTAGACTGGGGATGCCGCACTGTGGCAAAGCATAGCTGGACCCCCAATTCGTCGCAGAATGCCCGGAAAGCCCCAACATCGAACTGTGTTCTGTTGTCCAACGTGATCTGCCTGGGTACTCTGAAGCGGCATACGATATTCTGCCAGAAGAATTTCTTTACGCTCCAGGATGTGATGGAAGTCAATGGCTCGGCTTCGACCCATTTGGAGAAATATTCTACAGCGACGACAGCAAAGCGCAGGTTGACTTTCGCTCTGGGAAATGGCCTGATGAGATCCATGCCCCAACGGGCCAGTGGCCACACAGGGGGGATAGGCATCAGGCTGGCCGGGGGTCGGTGACTCCGCCGTCCCATCCACTGACAGCCTTGGCAAGTGCAGATGAGTTCTTCGGCATCAGCAGCAACCGTGGGCCAGTATACGCCTTGTCGGAGAGCTTTGCCGGCAAGGGCCCGAGGTGCGAGGTGGCTTCCGCACATCCCTTCATGGATTTCTTGGAGCATGGCCACTCCGTTCGAGTGCGAGATGCAACGGAGTAGCGGAGAACACACCCCTGACTTGTATAGGATGCCATCGATGACCTGGAAGGACCTGGCGCGGAGCTGGAGGCGAGCTTGGTTTGGGCTAGAAAGATCATCTTCAGTGCCCGCGAGCGTGTGTAGGATGGGCTCCCACCAATCGCTGTCGACCGTACACAAGACTGGAGCTGGCCGGGGCGGTGTCGGAGGCTCAACCGAGGCGGAGGCGGGTGCCTCGCTGCGAGGAAGCGTCGAAGGCTAGATGATCTCCTCGAAGAAAGCGCCTGGCGGCAAGGCTTGAGCTCCGGCCCCGGCTTTGGCGAGGGCATCAGCCTGGCCATTCTCGCCTCGCAGGATGTTTTGGACGGATATACCCTTGAAGGATGCTTCGAATCTGTGGATGGCGTCGAGGTAGGAGGCAAGGTCTGGGTGCTTAGCCTGGAAACTTTTGTCGATGTGCCCAGCGACTACTTGGGAATTTGTCTTAATGATCACACGCGTTGCTCCTAGCGCGTGCGCCTTGCGGAGGCCCAAGAGGACCCCTTCGTACTCGGCGATATTGTTGGTAGCCTTGAAGTTCAGCCGGGCAGAATACAAGGCCTGCTGGCTGGAAGGGGAGACGATGACTGCTCCGGCTCCAGCCCCCGAAGCCTGGTAAGCACCATCCGAATAGATGGTCCAGATTGCCATGCTTGCTTCGGTGTCGGTGCGATCGGACGCCATCGTCCACTCAGTGATGAAGTCGGCGAGGACTTGGGACTTGATGGCGGTATGGGCGACGAAGGAGAATCCGAACAGGGGCCAACTCCACTGCCCACTTCCCGATGCGGCTGGTGGCGTCCTTGTTCCAAAACATTTCACCAAGTGGGTAGGCGGTCGGGATGATGATATCATGGGCCAGGAAGTAGTGTCGAAGTTTCCTGGATGCCATGACGAGGGCGTAGGCCACTTTCTCGAGCTCGGAGTACCGAGCCTTGGCTCCGGCGAGGGCTTCGGAAACGAAGTAGACGGGGCACTGAATTAACTTCCCGTCGCGTGCTTCTTCTAGGACCAGAGCCGCACTGGCCGCACTGCCGGAGGCAGCGAGGTAGACCAACAAGGGGCTGTCGGGCCGGGGTGTGGCAAGGGCCACGAGGCCGGAGAGATACGCCTTGATTTGCTCGAAACAATCCTGACATTCGGGGGTCCACTCGAAATGCTTTGAACCCCGAAGCGCCTTGAAGATGGGCAAGCTTCGTTCTGCAGACTTTGCTAAAAATCGCCCGAGGGCCGCCAACCGCCCGGCTAGCTTCTGTGCTTGCTTCAAGTTCTGTGGGGGGACATGTTCTGCAATGCATTAACTTGCGTTGGGCTGGCCTCGATGCCTCGGCTGGAAACCCGATACCCAAGCAGCTTCCCCGCACGTGATCCGAAGACACACTTTTCTGGATTGAGGCGGATCCCACACCGCCGGAGGCTGTCAAAAGTCTCGGCTATGTCCGAGCCATGGTGATTCTTGGTGGTACTTTTGATGACGATGTCATCCATGTATGCTTCCACGTTACGCCCCATCTGATGACCCAAGGCTTTGGAGATCAATCTTGAAAAGGTGGCTCCTGCATTGCGGAGGCCAAAGGGCATCCGGAGGTAACAAAACACTCCGGCATGGGTGACGAAGCTTGTTTTGACTTGGTCTTCGGGCTTCAACCAGATCTGGTGGTAGCCGGAATAAGCGTCGAGGAAACTGAGGAGCTCTGCTCTAGCTGTGGAATCAACTAGCTCGTCAATGCGGGGCAAGGGGTAGGGGTCACGGGGGCAAGCTTTATTCAGAGAAGTAAAGTCGATACACATGCGCCACTTTCTAGATGTTTTCTTCTGGACAAACACTGGGTTAGACAACCAGTCGGTATGACTCACTTCCCGGATTACCCCTGCCCGAAGCAGCTTATCCGTCTCAGCCTTGGCGAGCTCGGCCCGCTCGGTGGAAAGCTTCCGGAGCCCCTGGCGGACTGGCCGAGCCTTCGGGTCGACCGCCAGTGAGTGCTCGATGATCGAACGGTCGACGCCGGTGAGGTCTTCGTCGGACCATGCGAAGATGTCGAGGTTGCCGTGAATGATGTCTTCAAGCTGCGCCGACACCTCCGACTCCAGACCCCCCCGAACTTGATCGGGTATTCCTTCCCGTCTTGGACTAATATCTTCGTGATGACCTCCCCCTCCGGCAGGGGTTTTGCTGGGCAGCCCTTCTTCTCGGAATCTCTGCCACAGGGGAGGTCGGCTCCTTCTGCACCTTCGCGGACGCTGTGGACCTGCGGAGGTTCCAATGGCGCTGAATGACCGTACTCGACCCGGCGGGCTGTGGCCTGGTCGCCCAGGATCGACAACACCCCACCCGGAGTTCGCACCTTGAGGCATAGGTAGTTGTGGTGTGCGATGGCTCCGAAGCGGTTGAGCATTCCCCTTCCGAAGATGGCGTTGTAGGCGTATGGGGCATCGACCATGTCGAAACAGGATCTCCTTGCAGCGCCGAAGGGGAGAGTCGCCGAAGGTCACCTCCAACACGACCTGGCCCAGGGCATCAAGCGGGGGGCCCGCGAAGCCCTGGAGCGGACGGGAAGCCGACAGTAGGTGCTTGCGCGATAGGCACAGCTGATCAAAGGCCTGCACGAAGATGATGTTAGCGGAACTCCCCCCATCAACCAGGATGCGACGCACCTCGACTCCGGCGATGTCCGCCGAGATAACAAGGGGATCAGCGTGTGGAAACTTGACTCCGACGGTGTCTTTGGCGGTGAAGGAGATGGGGACATGGGACCACTCGGGGAGGGCCGAGGAGCCGGACGTGCCGATATGTCCGACCTCCCGAACGTAGTCCCGCCTTTGGCGCTTGGACAGGGCTCCTAGGGCTCCACCCCCGGATATGGGGAGGATTATTCGCTTCCCCCGATCCGGAGCATCTTCGAGCCTCGGGGCTTGAGTCCTGCAGAATTCCGGGGCTATGCTCAGGACCTCCGGCTCGTCACGGCGCCCGACCACTTGAACTGCTTCTGGGCGGGGGACGGGAGCCCCCTTGTCGGTGGAGCCTCGGCCGACATTGCGCTCGAGGTAGTCGCTCCGGAGGGCGAGTATGGTCCGGCAGGAGTCGGTGTCGTGGCTCCGGTTTTCGCCGTGGACGCTGCAGTAGAAGGTAGCTCCTCCGGAGGCCGCCCGAGACGGAGCCTTGGCTCCGGAGGGGTGGCCTTCGCCGGGCGTGTGCAGGTGCTTGGCAGGTGCTCGGGGAGTGATGCTGAGGACCTCCCCCTGAAGATGCTTCTGGCCTCGCCGAGAGTCTCGGTGGACGGAGTCCGGCCGGCCGGAATCTTGACGGCGGGAGCCGGGGGCGGGGCGCACTTCCCGGTGGACGTCTGGTGAGGCTTCGTACGTCCTGGCGCTTGAGGTCCGGACAGGGACTATCATCGCCTGCCGGCGCATCTGGCCCTCTTCGGACCGGGCGTATTCCTCGAAATACGTCATGAGCTGCGCCACCGAGGAGATAGGCTTCCGGTGGAGCTTATCGAGGAGGCCTGGGTGGGTGACGCCTTCCTGGGCAACGTCGATGACGGAGGAAGCTGAGAGCCCCTTGATCTTGGCTTTGGTGTGCGCAAAGCGCTGGGAGTACTGCCGCAAAGTTTCTCCGAGCTGCTACTTTACTTGGAAGAGGCTCCCGGTGGACATAGGGGCCACGAAGGTCCCCTAGAAATTGTTGACGAATTTCTTCCTCAGCTAGTCCCATGTATGGATGGTCCCGGGCCGGAGCGACCAAAACCACCGGAGAGCGATCCCTTCGAGCGCTAGGGGGAAGCATTTAGCCATGGTGTCCCGGCTTCCCCCGGATGCCTCTATCGCCAGGGCGTACGAGCGGGAGAACTCTCCAGGGTCAGAATCCCCGGAGTACTTGGGAAGCTTGGTGGCGCGAAACTTCAAGCCGAAGCAGACCTTCTGAAGGTCCGGGTGCAGGGGGACTCCTCGTCGAATGACGGGTTTTCTTCGCCCGCTGGATCTTCATCATCGCTCAGTGCCACGGCTGCGGTTTTCGCAGCGTGGGAGGGCTCAGGAGGGTGGAGCGACGCCTCCTGGCGCCACAGAGCCAGTTCCTCCTTTAGCCGGGCGTTCTCGGTGGCCAAGGCATTGGCTTGGCTCCCGCTTCCTCCTGAAGCGGTATCGGGATCTCGCGAACGTACGTAGTCGGTCCGGAGGGACACCATCGGGGGTCCGCTCGGATGGTGCCCTCCCAGCAGCCCCTCTGGGAACCCCACCAGGTTGACGAAGGTCGGCTCTGGCACGCCATCAGGGCCCGGAGCCTCAGGCGTCCCCTCCAGCGCCTGAGTTGGTTCCAGGGAGGGCCCTTCGGTGGGCGCAATGGTAGGAGCCGGGGGACGGGATTCGGGGAGCGGAGCGGCCTCAACCCCGGCGGTGCGGGTCGACCGGCGCAGAGGAGCCGTGTTCGCCCCCTTTTGACCTGACATGCTTGAGTGAGTGAATGTAGAGGACGCTAGCTTCATGGACTAGGATCCCCACGGACGGCGCCAACTGTTGGAACGACGGATCGGACCAGCAGGTTTTCTTAATGGGGATGAGAGTAGTGTATTCAATGCTCCTCTGTGTGTCCGTTACAACTGTAGCTGGGGGGGTATTTATAGGGTGCCCCGTCCAGAGGGCCAAATGCCTCTGGACCTCCCGTTGCTACGTGGCCGGGAGCCAAATGAAAGTACAGACAAAATGGACTACACACGGTACAGACAAGAAGATTCGATTCTGACAATGTATCGGCCGTGTTGGGCGCCGCCTGCGCCGCCTGACATGGCGCAGAAGATCGCGATCCTGTCGCTCGTGGACTTGACCGGTCCTTTTCCCGCCAACGCTTCCCCCAGATCCACAGTGCGGCCCGAGGGATGGGCTCCGGCGCTCTTCTCCCGAAGGGTAGCCTCCGACATCTTACTCCCAAGGGTTAGCCTCCGGCCTTAAGCCAATTGCTTGGCTCCGGCGGTTCCGCCCGGAGCGTCCCGAAGCCTCTGAAGGCCTCCGGCTACGCCGCCAGGAAGTCTTGCCCCCTCCGGCACCAGGCTTCGGACCCCCCGGTAGTGGGCCCCCTTTGGCCATCGGAATTATCTCCCCCAACAAGCACGCATGCAACCTATTTGGAGCTCCTAATAATATTCCTCTACCGATTTATTTCTTTGGTTTAGGCGCTTCAATTTTTTTTCTCAAATCACGTTTATATGAAGGAGGAACCCATCTACCACGCATTTGCCATTTTAACATACCCCAATTTTGTGGTTCATTGCCAACCTGAACTATTTCAGTCCACCAAAGAAGAGCATATCTAGTGAAGTCACTAGTAGCTAAGCGCACGCGGTGGATAGCAGGAACCATGTGAGCATTAATTTTTTGTTCGACTGACATCTCCTAATCTAAATATGCATCTGGATCATAGGTGCCAGCAAAATGAGGTTCTGAAAATTTTACCTTGGAGTAGGGATCATTGTTCCCGTGGTTGTCATTGTTACCTCGTGGATGGCGGTTGGGGTGGCTGCCCCTACCTTGACGATTGAACTGAAAGCGATGATGTGCAGCCTCGTCAAGGTCAATGCCATTGTTCCCGGCATCGGATAGGTCATCTTCCTCCTCAACACGGTCATCTTCCTCCTCAACATGTTCATTATTGGCTTGTGCAGCAGGCAAGCGTGTCTCGAGGGCGGTCATCCGGTCCACTAGGTCAGCCACAGTATGCGCGAGACTTTTGATGGAGTGTTGGGTCTGCCGCTGAGACTCCAGTAGAGTATGTCGTGAGACACAGTCATTAAAATCATATGGAGGGGTACCGTTGTTATCTGCCATGTTAGTGAAAAGACAAAACAACAAAGAATAATCCTTATGGAAAGCAACTAGGTGGGGTGGTGGGTGTGTGGTGGAAGCAATCCGTCAAGCGCCTTACCCACGCTTGCAAGTGTTCTTACCACGCCGCAGTGAGGCAACTGGCCTACAGGATAAGAACCAAGTGGAGGGTGGTGGACGATTGCAAGATGTGAACCTGTCCTGACCTAGAGAAGGTGTAGCTTGGAAGGCAAAGTAATAGTAGCAAGGAATAGCGATAGTAATAAAAGTTAAACCAAGTTCAATAAGTGTTCACTATTACTCGTCAAAGTTGCTGGTCTAAGTGCTCCCAAGGTGAAATTCAAGCAATAGAGGGAAACTATGTGCCCAAAACTCAAGTGGAAGGCAGAACAAGGTAGCAAATGACATGACCGGTTCTCTTTTGCTTCTTTACTTCTCGTTTTTTTTTCACTATATTTTTTTTTGAACAAGGAGGACAAGAGATGCAACCACAAAAATTGGCACCTGCAACTGAGGTGGGATGTGGTTCACAGAAATTAAACAAATTCTTTGAACGGCGTGCAAAAACTTTGACCAATTTTTTTCTTTATCTTCCTGATTTTTTTTGGCAATTCTGATGAAACCAAACAAGACAAAGTGGAGTTTGGGTCGGCTCCAAATTGGGAGAAGAAGATGCTCAAAAAATTTCAGATTTTTCTGACAAACGAGCGAAAAGTTATGCATGTTTTACCGAAGGGGGTCACAAGGACTCGATATGGAAAACTGAGTAGGAAACCAACTGGAAATAGACTAGGGTTGTGGAGGGGGGTTTTGGGTGGGGTAATTTTTTTGAGACACAAGATCAACTACTACTCAAATGACACAAAGGGATGACTAAACCAGCAACAAGACTCGACCAAGAACACAAACTCAACAAAGATAAAAACTGAAATTAAAATCGCAAGGCACAAAGGGGTTCTCGGTGGGGATTTTTTTGTGAGGGTTTTCTGGACTCTAGGTAAAAATAAAAGAAGATCGAGATTACCTAATGGGAAACCTGAAATCTGATAGCCGCATCAGTGGATCAGGCCATTAGCGCTTCGCTAGCCTACCGTTTAGATTCGTCAGTTTGCTCCCAAGTAGAGGCGACTCTTAGAAGGTTCGGCTTTACTGAGGCCATACCACCAGTCCCTATTGCTAGTGTACCTCCGGTAAATCATGTGTATAGTAGAACTAACGGTAGCACTGGCAAGACCGTTACGTCTCCGCCCTCAACACCCATGGCCGAAACTAGTCATTATGCTTAAGGCCAAACTAGCACTACGTACCAGGCACCACCACCACCTGCGCCGGTACCAGCCCTGCCTGCGCTGCCCACGCCACATGCACAGGCACCTGGGCTCCACTATGTCGTACAGCTAGCATGTAAGGAAGAGGCCCATGGCCGACACGCCGATATCCTGCCACGTGTCGTGCCACAGCACGAGAGACGTGCGCAGGAAGCAGGCCAAGATGACCTAGAGGAGCGAATCCGCACACTATTTTGGGATTGCATCAGCTTCATGCCTAGGGGTTGTGTTAGGGTTTACCGTAAGCCATATCCCGATCATTTCGATACAATACCCTACCCCCATGGCTATAGAATCCCCGAATTCACTAAGTTCGATGGCGAGGGTAGCAAAACCAAACTAGAGCGTGTTACTCAATTTTAGCACAATGTGAAGAAGCTAGCGGGACAGACGCTCTAAAAATTAGACTATTTTCTCTCTTGCTATCCGGCACCGCTTTCACTTTGTTTTCGGCGCTCCCGCTGAACTCTGTTCAAACGTGGGATGAATTGGAACAAAAATTCCATGACTACTTTTATACGAGTGAGACAAAACTTAGGCTTTCACACCGATGTCTCTGAGTACATCAAGCATTTAAGGGATACTAGAAACCGATATTTCAACCTTACTATTGCATAAACGGATTTCGTGGAACTATCTTTTAATGGGTTGTGTTCCGAAATTAAAGAAAGATTAGACAACGAGAACTTTTTAGAGGTCAGCCAAGTCTTGCAGCAGGCTCTAGTCCAGGAAGGCCGAGCCAAAGATAAAAAGTTTATTAAGACGTTTAACAAGCCTAGGGCTGAAATCCACATCATGGAACACTTTGATGAGGAGGAGTCAGAAGAGCAGGATTTGGCCGACATGTACGCGGCCGAATGGGTTTGGAACGCTCAGAGTAAACATATCACGTGCTCCGAGTTACGCCCGTCTTCCACAAAGAATCGGCCTAGTGAGGTCAAGTACTCATTTGACATGACTAAGTGTGATAAAATATTTGATTTTCTCTTAAAGAACCAACTTCTCAGGTTGCCTAAAGGCCAAGTCATTCCATCTACTGATGAATTGAAGAAACATCCATACTATAAGTGGCATGATTCACATTCGCATAATACTAACGACTGCAATGTTTTTCGATGGCAGGTTCAATCGATCATAGAAGAAGGACGATTGAAAATAGATCACAATCCAAAGATGAAGATAGACAAAGATCCTTTCCCCATCAACGCCGTCGACCTTGGCGAGAAGAAGGTGGTGATTCGGCCAGAACAGGCCAAGTCGACTAAAGGAAAGGCGGTAATTGTTGGAGAACCACGCACACGAACACTCATACCTAAGAACCCCAAGGTGGGAGTGTGGAAACAAAATATCAGCATCCCTTCGGCTAAGGCGCACAAGAAGCCGAAGGTAACATACAAGATGTTGTTGAACAAGCATCAAAGAAAAGCCAAGGAAGCAGGCCCCCGTGCTAAAAAACTAAGTCAGCTGAAGGGCCCAAGGCGTTCGTAGGATGGCTTCAGACCATAGTGGTCGAGCCCTCCTCGTGATGGCTTCGGACCACAATGGCCGGACCCTCCGCACGGGGACTTCGGGCCACAGTGGCCTAACACTCTGTATGGTGGCTTTAGACCTCAATGGCCGAACCCCCCGTACAGTAGCTTCGGACCCCACTGGCCGAACCACATGCGGAGTGAGTTCGGCCCCAATGGCCTAACCCCGCGCCACTCTTGATGAACCCTTCAACAGGAGGCTTCGGCCCGCACTAGCCGAACGTACCTCCGGCCTGACAGGACCCCTCCCTGATATGGTATGAGACACCGTCGACTCTGCCGAACCCCCCTTCGGGTGACGGGTTTGGCTCACAGTGGGCGAGGCCACTAGAACCACCGATGCCTCCACCATACAACTAGCGGGGACTCCGTGGGCTCCGTATGTATCACAGCCGGAGTACCCTCTACAACCTAATGCTATGCCTTGTTTTCCTTCGGAGTATTATGAATGGCAGGGACAAACAGACGCAGCGGAGGGAGGCATCGTCCACAGGCTGTCCGTGGTACCTCCGAATCGGCCCGTACAGAGCGAAGTCTAAGAATACAAGCGCAAAGAGGCCGAGGACAGGGAGTTTGAAGCTACCACAATTAGAGTAGGGTCTCAGGAAGTCATAATCCCGAAAGCCTTTTCACCGGAGTCTGACGAAGGTAAGTCCCATGCTTCGGCCGAAGTCCACACCAAAGCCTGGTCGGATCGGCCGAACGAGGCCGGTCCGACTGCCGGGGTCCGCATCGAAGGCCCCTCTGAATACAGAGTGCACGAGGCCTAAGTAAGCAGTACCACTTCAGCTAAAGTTGATAGGAAACAGACAGTGGCACCTGGCACCAAGCCACAACCATCTTTGGCACCTCCAAGCATGTCCAAATCACAAAAGAGACGTCTACAATGACTATGAGCACATGAGATGCACGAGAAGAAAGCCGAGGACGAGCGCGACACTATTTTTGAAGAAATCCACCCTCGACCAACTATAAGATAGGTATGGAGGATGAAGTCGGTTGAGATTACTTACCCGACTCCTAGTTCGAGCAACGACGACAACGACATGCTCGACAACGACTACTCGCCTTTCTCCGAGGGGCCTGCACCCCAGGCGATGGACATCAACATCGTCACGCTGCCTACCGAGTTTGCCCTACCACAGGACGAGGCCGAGGTCGCTCAATTGAACCTCGGCCCACACAACGCTATTTTTGAGAAGCCCTAGGACTCGGCTCGCCATCTGAAGCCTCTCTACGTCAGAGATCACATTTACGGAAAGCCGATTTCCCATTTCTTGTTGACGGCGGCGCCACTGTCAACCTAATTCCCTAATCACTGTTGAAAAAACTTGGCAGGGACGAGGATGATTTGGAGAAGACTAACTTGATGCTCAATGGTTTCAACGGCGAGAGTTCTGAGGCCAAGGGCGTGCTCTCCATGGAGTTGATAGTGGGCAACAAGACGTTGCCAACAGTATTTTTCATCATCGATGTACAAGGTAACTACAACGTGCTGCTTGGGCGTGACTGGATTCACGCGAATTGTTGCATTCCTTCTACTCTGCACCAGTGCCTAATTCAGTGGGACGACGATGAAGTAGAAGTCATTCCCGCAGACACTTCGGCCCAAGTAGCATTGGCCGATGTGTCAGTTGACGCCATTCACAACAAGGTAGAATGTCTGTCAGGTAGAGATCTTTCGGATTACGATTTTGCTAGCATGTCCAGAGGACATTTTGTACTAGTGCCTGTAAGTCCGGCTGGTGTAGCACGACTGTTTTTGTATTAGTAGTCATGTCTAGCAAGAGTAATATGGATTGGCTAAAGTCTCGTGTAGAGTAGTATCGGTCTAATAAAGACTATATTGCCAAGGCCATCGAGGACTTTAGCGAAGTAGAGAAATTAGGACAAGGTTTTGCGTCGGCCGATCCTTTAGAAGAAGTTGACATAGGTGATGGTAGAATCACGAGGCCGACTTTTGTAAACCAACATTTACAGCTTGATGAAAATGCCAAAGTAATAAAGTTTCTTCGGTCATATGTTGATTATTTAGCATGGGAGTATAGCGAGATGCCAGGACTAAGCCGTGAGCTCGTAGAGCATCGTCTACCTATCAAGTACAGATTTAGGCCTTATAAACAGCCTCCTCGTCGCTTTAACTCGGCCGTCTATGACCGAGTTAAAGAATAAGTAGAGCGACTTCTCAAAGCGAGATTTATTAGGCCATGCAGGTACGCAGAATGGGTCGCTAACATTGTGCCTGTAGAGAAGAAAGGGAGTAGCAAGTTACGAGTATGTATTGATTTCAGGGATCTGAACAAGGCCACTCCGAAGGACGAGTATCCGATGTCGATAGTCGACATGCTAATCAACGATGCTTCAGGACACAAGGTACTAAGTTTTCTTGATGGCAATGCTAGTTATAATCAAATCTTTATGGCCGAAGAGGATGTCTACAAGATGGCCTTTCGATGCCCTGGTTTTGTTAGTTTGTTTGAGTGGGTCGTTATGACTTTCGGTTTGAAAAATGGCGGCGCCACATATCAGCGTGCTATGAACTTGATCTTTCATGACTTGCTAGGAGTTATGTTAGAAGTTTACATTGATGATGTTGTAGTCAAATCAGACGCTATGGGAAACCATTTAGCCGATTTGAATGTTGCTTTTGATAGGATGCAGCAGTATGGTTTAAAAATGAACCGACTCAAATGTGCTTTTACCGTGTTGGCAGGTAAGTTCTTAGGTTCATGATTCATGAAAGAGGCATAGAGATTGATCCTAAGAGGGTTGAGAAAATTAGAAACGTTACGGCACCGACATGCAAGAAAGATGTGCAAAAGTTATTAGGCAAGATGAATTGTTTGCGTCACTTTATATCTAACTTGTCTGGCAAGATTGATGCATTTGTCCCCATACTCCGGCTAAAGAACGATGTCGAGTTCACTTGGGGGGCAAGCCAGCAAAGCGCCTTTGAGAGAATCAAGGAGTGCTTGTCATCGCCGCCCGTGCTGAGAGCACCAAAAGCCAGGATTCCATTTTGGCTATACATCGCTGCTAAAGATAGCATGATCGGGGCCGTGCTAACCCAGGAGGTGGACGGAAAAGAGTACATCATCATGTTCTTGAGCCGCTGCCTGCTATCACTTTACTACGCGTGCACCAAATTGCGCCACTATCTTCTCCCTACTACATGTGTTGTCGTGTGCCAAACCGATGTTACAAAACACATGTTGCAAAAACCGATTCTAAGTGGAAAAATCAGAAAGTGGGCTTACGCTTTGATTGAATATGATTTGGCTTATGAACCCCTAAGAGTTATGAAAGGCAAAATCGTAGCCAACTTTATAGTTGATCACCACATAGACATTAGTTGGAGCGACAATGTTTCTTTGATTGAGGTAATGCCGTTGAAACTTTACTTTGATGGTTCAGCTTGCAAAAATGGCCAAGGTATAGGAGTGGTTCTCATATCACCTAGCGGAGCGCACTTTGAGACCTCGACTTGTTTAGGGTTTCCTTCTACAAATAACCAAGCTGAATACGAGGCTTTACTGCTAGGGCTTGAATTATTAGAATCCATGGGTGTTAAACATGTTCATGCACATGGTGATTCCCTGTTAGTGGTGCAGCAGGTGGCTAAGAGTGCTCAATGTTTTAATGGCTTGCTAAACAGCTACATGGATAAGTGCCTGGCCATAGTTGCTACTTTCGATGTCTTCAAAATTTCTCATGTATCAAGAGAGGCCAATTCGATTGCAAATGATTTGGCTCAGCAAGCATCTGGTTACCAAGTCAGGAGAGGAAAATTTGCTGTACGAGAGAAGCCAATGTTTGGTCTCACTGCCGAAGCTAGTGACTTCGGACAGGCACAATCTCCGGGTCGGACCCCTCTAGCTGCCAGAGGCTACCGCGCGCCGAGGTCCCGGGAGCAGAGTACTCCGCTCACCGAAGGGTCTGGTGTGCCGGAAACCACTACAACAATCCAGGAAACTTCCGTCGGCAAAAGGCTAACTTCCGCCGGCATTTGGCTGACGGAAGCGTGTAGACGGAAGTTAGCTAACTTCCGTCGGCCGCCGACGGAAGTTAGCTGACTTCCATCGGACAAAACTAGCTGACGGAAGTTACCAGCAAATCAGTAACTTCCGTCGGCCAAATCCTAGCCGACACAAATTAACTAAAAAATCAAAAAAAAGAAAATTTGCAAAAGAGGAATTTGATTTGGCTGCATGCTAGCTTCCTCCTCACAGTAACAAACTGAATAATGAAGCGTTTATATTCATACATAATTTGGCTAGAACGAAAGTTAATTTTAACTTCCGTCGGCTTTAATGCTGGCCGACGGAAGTTAGGGATTTATACCGGGCGGGGAAAAATGCCTCTATCTTCTGTCAGCCACTGTGAAAAGATGACAAAAGTTAGCTTAACTTCCGTCGGCTCCTCTAGGGTGACGGAAGTTAGCTAACTTCCATCGACTTTTGGAAATGCCGACGGAAGATAAAATAGCCGACGAAAACTTTCTGTTTTCTTGTAGTGAACCGTGAACCTAAGTCATCCGGACCGTGAGGGCTTCTAGAAGCCCGGACCCTCCGGCAGGGGGCTTCGGCCTGATGCGCTTCGCACGGCTAGTCCAGCCAGGCTTCGGTAGAAGCAGGAAGGGCTCGGGGGGCACCCCAAAATCAGTATCCTAGATACTTTTTTAGGGAGTGAGCTAGCAAAACCCTCCGATGCCCATAAGGGTGATTGGAGAATTCCAATCGTCCAGTATTTGAGAGACCCTGGCCAAAGGGTTGATTGGAATGTTCGGCGACAAGCGTTTAAATTTGTGTTGATAGACGACACACTGTATCGCCGAACCATTGATGGAGTATTGTTAAAGTGTATAGACCACGAATGATCCCAGGTGGCTACGGGGGAAGTCTATGAAGGACTTTGTGGCACTCATCAGTCGGCCCAGAGAATGAGTTGGAAGCTCAAAAGAGCAAGTTTCTACTGGCCGACTATGACTGAGGATTGTTTTAAGTATTATAGAGGGTGTGAAGCGTGTCAGAAGTTTGGCAATATTCTGTTAGCTCCTGCTTCATTACTCAACCCTATTGTCAAGCCATGGCCGTTCCAAGGTTGGGGTTTAGACTTCATAGGCCAAATTCACCCTCCTTCATCAAAGGGGCATCGGTTCATGTTGATGGCGATAAATTACTTCACCAAGTGTACCGAGGTCGTACCTCTCAAGAACATGACTCACAACGAGGTACTTGACTTTATCTTGAAGCACATCATACATAGATTCGGCATTTCTCAAACTCTCACTACAGATCAAGGTAGCTCATTTGTTTCTAAAGAAGTGAGGGACTTCACCGAATATTATGGTATTAAGTTCATAAACTCTTCGCCCTACTATGCTTAGGCCAATGGTTAGGCCAAGTCTAGTAATAAACCGTGATTAAGCTCATTAGGAAGAAAATTGAAGAATCCCCTAAAAGGTGGCATGAAGTGCTCTCCGAGGCGCTATTGGCTTGTAGAATTGCGAAGCATGGTGCTACCAAAGTTAGTCCATATGAGATGGTATATGGACAAGAAGTCGTTCTACCTGTAGAAGTAGATCTTGGCTCTTTAAGAGTGTTAAAGCAAGATGGCTTATCGGTCGACGAGTATGAGACTCTGTTGAAAGACAACCTAGAAGAAGTGACCGATAAGAGATTGAGGGCTTTAGAAGCCATAGAAATAGACAAGAGGAGAGTAGCTAAAGCCTACAGTAAGAAGGTCAAACCAAAATCATTTCAAGTAGGTAAATTGGTTTGGAAGACGATTTTACCCTTAGCACTAAGAGTCCTAAGTTTGGTAAATGGTCGCCTAGTTGGGAAGGCCCTTTCAAAATAGCCGAAATCGCTCATAGCAATGCATATATGTTAGAATCTCTACAAGGAGAGCGGTTTCGAATAGTTTTGAATGGCAGATACTTGAAAAGGTATTTCCCAAGAGTGTGACAAACGACTTAAAAGAGGTCGAAAGGCCGATATTGAAGGTATCGTCTTTAGCTCATTGTGCTTTTATTTCACTTAGTTCACTAAAAGGCAGGGGGCATGTGTTGATAGCAAAAAATGGCATCAATGGTTAAGATTGTGAAAATATCAATTTTGGTAATTTGGGCCGAAAATACACATGTCTCGGGTCAAGCCGAAGCCCTATAGGGCCGATGGACCATTAGGTTATGGGCTCCGGAAGCTTCTAGCCAGCCCACAGCCTTCGGCCAGGAGGCCTTCAGAGGCCCACACCGCCGAAGCTTTGGCCCGAGGAGCAGGCTTCGATAGGCTTGGCTGAAGGCCCACTTCGGGCAGAGATAGAGTTGGACCCGATTCTGGCTAAGTGTTTATCTCTATTCAACCGAATTATAGTAGATTAGATTAGAGGTCTAGCCCCTATAAGTATAGAGGCGAAGCTAGTTCAGATCCCCCCCGACAAAAATCAACCACAAAGCCCTAGCTTTGAATCACATTTACTTTATCTTTAGTTTTCTATATTCTTCGTGGGTTTGCTTGGAAGCCCTCCGATGGCCACTTCGGAACAGTGGTAACCCTTGTTTACTTCGCTTGTGAAGTATCTCTGCGTAATAGATTGTTATCGCCTTGTTACTTGGCCTGTGAAGTATCCGTTAATCTACGTAATAGATTGCTATCGCCTTGTTACTTCACCTGTGAAGTATCCGCTAATCTGCGTAACAAATTGCTACCTTCACTACTAGTGCAACACTTAGCAAAATTCGGTCCTTAGGACGAATTGGTACTTCAAATCTACTCGGTTGCAGGTTTCCACGTTCGGAGCTACTTCATCGGAGGTGTACGAAACCGATAGATTGGTTTCAGATATCGCCAAAACACCCTTCGGTGAGATTGCTACTTCGACCGCACGCCAACAGACTTCGTCACGACAGACTTTGCCATGCTCGTACTCCGCTCCAGACGAAGTCTCGCTCACGCGTCACGTTTTAGTCATTATTCTGTATCTTACTGTATCAGAGCCTTCACACCGAACCCCGCTGTTCGAAGGTGATTGTCGCGTCCAGATCCGTTTGGAGTTCATCTTCGGCAGATCAGTCTAAACGCCGAAGGTACCTTTCGGCGGGACACTTCGCACCAGATGTCGAAGGTTTACTTCGGTGACCCCCTTCGCACCATACTTCGAAGGAGATAGGCTCTGACTGGCTTGCAAGTTTATTCTGTTTAATATATTTTTGTTGGCTAATTGGATTATTTCTGTGTGATATATTACCTGGCGACTCCACCCCCCTTACCATGACTAAGGGTAGTCGGAACGTGACATCGGTGCTGTGTTACGCTTAGGCTTATCCCTTATTATCCGCACACTTTTGGATCATCGAACTGACCCAAGTGTGGGGGCACGTTTTGGTTTCAATAGAAGTATTAGAGCTTAACGAAGGGCTTTGCCAATAATGGGCTATCCTCGAAAGCTTGAGGCCTTGTAGGTGCTCGCGATTTTCGGTTCCTCGAGGGGAGCAAGGGGAAATAGCACCCGATGTTTGTAGCGAAGTTCTTTCTTATATTAAAGAAGAGGATAAGGTAGTAGTATCTTCGTCCTCATAGTATGTAGATTGGTTTGACTCGGAGTACCAAGTTGAAGACCCAATGGAGGCTAGATTCGAACAACTTCTAACCTGGGCCAAACTTCAAGAAGACCAGAAAAAGCTGAGGGCTTCGAAGAAGAAGGGCACTTGGACCAAAAGAAAAGTTTTGAGAACCCCAGGCTTCGAAGACCAAACTGGTCATGGAGGCAGTTGTAGAAGTCGGAGTGGTCTCTATTTTTATTTAGGCTTAGATAATAATTTTTCTTGATTACGATGATTGTAATATGATTAACCAAGTAATATAAATTATTTGGGAAGCATTATTTGATTATGCCTTACTTCCCTGCCCCTCCTTGTGGGTGGGCGGCCACGTAACACAATAAGGTCCGTCGCACACAATGCTTGGTATAATAAAAGCGATGTTTCACAAACAGTACTTGATAATCATGAATTTGACTCTTTCGTAGAGTTCCTCGAACTATACGTTTGTATTATGATGTCTATAATCTTAGAGCTTTGAATATAAATTGGAGCTCCAAAATTGGTCACTTAGGACTCTTAATGTGTTTCATTTGGCTAGAGCCTTGAAACCTTATTACTTGGTCTCCTTCAACTCTTTTACAGATGCTTCGAACCCGAAGGATCGGAAATCTGCTCTTTTAAAGTCCTTAGACTCTTCTACGGATGCTATCAGGGTGAAGCATGGAATCTATAGGCTTTGGACACATTCGGCTCTTTTACAGAAACTTCGAACCCATAGGATCGGAAATCTGCTCTTTTAAAGTGCTTAGACTCTTCTACGGATGCTATCAGGACAAGGCCCAGAATCCGTAGGTTTTGGCCACCTTCGGCTCTTTTACAGATGCTTTGAACCCGGAGGATCGGAAATCTATTCTTTTAAAGTCGTTAGACTCTTCTATGGATGCTATCAGGCTGAGGCCCAGAACTCGTAGGTTTTGGCCACCTTCGACTCTTTTACAGGATGCTTCGAACCCGGAGGATCAGAAATTTGTTATTTTAAATTCCTTAGACTCTTCTATGGATGTTATTAGGCCGAGGCCAGAAATCCGTTGGTTTTTGCCACCTTCGGCTCTTTTATAGATGCTTCGAACCTAGAGGATCGGAAATCTCTTCTTTTAAAGTCCTTAGACTCTTCTACGGATGCTATCAGGCCGAAGCATGAAATCCGTAGGTTTTGGCCACCTTCGGGTCTTTAACGGAATCCCTGAACCAATGGTTCAATGGTTGTCTGTTAGGTTCTTATGTATGATGCTTACCTCCACAAGCATCTCCATTCCTCTGATGCGTCCACCAGGGGTAGGGAATATTTGAATAGTAAGCATAATTCGAACCTCAATCTTTATTTATTTTAGAAAGCTACTTTACAATTTGTTACAACAAGCCCCTAAGCGTAATAACGTTTGTTGGGGGGGAAATACTTCATTCTCATGATCCTCAAGATTCCAAGATAACGACAAATCATAATCTCAGAGCCCAAGATTATTCTCCAGATTGAAGGACTTGAAGTCAAAGGGTCCATCCAGGGTCCAATCCGAAGAGACCCTCCGAAAGGCTTCCCCTCTATAGTGGGAAACAGCTAGAAGGGTGGGACGTCCACCCTGTCGACATCCTTCAAATATATTTTACCATATTAACCCTATTTGGCATACTAAAATAGTTTCCACTATGTCAGTTGTAATTAAGGGGTAAAAAGGACTTTTCCTCAGAGGTTTTACCTATAAATACCCCCTTCTCGCCCTGTAACAGGCATCGAATATTCAGATATTCAATACACCACTTCGAACTACTTCGACCTATTATCCTATTCGGAGGCTCGAGATAGTCCGCATTCACAAACACTTCGTTCGTCAGTTCTTAATTTTATAGAACCTGTTAGCGTAATCCATTGCCACAATAGTTGGCGTCATCCGTGGGGAACCTAGTTCTAAAAGCTAGTTCTCTACCACTGCCCGTATTTTGAATAGTTGGCTTCAAAATATAGTTCGAAGGCCTTTCTTCACCTTCCTTAATTGTCCGAAGCTTCTAGTCTTCGGACCTAGCTTAGCTTCATAAGTCATGCCTCCCAAGCGGAGTTTAGCCACCGGTCCCCTCCGAAGGTCCCCTCCGAAGGTCCCCTCGAACCTCCGATGCAGGACCTTCAGACGTTCCTCAAACTCCTGAAGTAGTCAATAGGCCTCGAGTAGCTGGAGTCCCCCGTGTAGCTCCGTCCATGCTTCGAACTAATTATGTCAGTTCTCAAGACCCAGAGGATCCCTCAAGAGGAAGCGAAGACCTTCCTAAAGACGTGACTGCTCAGGTAGCATGGCTTCAGGCAGAGGTGGAAAGATGGAGGCAGGGGGCTGCAGACAGGCTTCGCCCTCAAGCCATCCCTCCCGCTTCAGAAGTGCATCAAGATGATGACCTCGATGATTATCTCGAAGCCCCTCAAATCCAAGAAGATGCCAAAAACGCCTCCTTCGACAAGAAATCCCCGCTGCATCCAGACTTGCAGAAGGTGCGCTTCGATGCCAGGTTCCGAGCCTCGAAGCTGCACAAGTACTCTGGAGGGTCTGATCCTAGAGAATTTTCTCGCTCTTACGCCTTTGCAATAGAAGCAAGTGGAGGGTTCCAAAATACGATGGCAAAATGTTTCCCCCTCACGTTAGAAGGTGTAGCCCTTCGTTGGTTCTGGTCTTTAAATCAAGGATCAATTAAGTCATGGGAGCAGTTGAAAAGGAAATTCATGAGCAATTTCCAGGGGAGGATGCCTCTGGAGAACTGTGGTACACACACCAACCCTCCCCCAAGAAGTCAAGCTGGAGCCAAGGGATCCGATTCCTCCACAAGTCCCCTTCGATAATCGCTCTAATGATCAGAGAAGGGGAAAGAGACACTTCTACTCTGAAGTGATGAATATTGCCCCTTCGCTTCGAAGGTGCCTTCCAACTATCAACAGGCTCAAGGTAATAAGACTAGTACCTCAAACCACGTAGAAAAATCGGCTGGCCGGGGCTAGGCTCTTTTTTGTTATGTGCATGGTGAAAACAGAAGCCATGCCACAAAAGACTATAAGTCCATACTGGATCTCCGGGGCTAGTATCTAGGGAGAAGTTCAGGGCGAGGCACTACAAATCGAGCTCCTCCAGCAACACAACCGGAGCCTGTACAAGCTGTCAGGTGGGCAGGCAATCCTGAAGCTCCAATGCAGCTTCCGGTGACAAACATTATGTCACCAGTGAAGCGAGACGACCCTCAAGATCATGGCAAATGAGTGGTCTTACCCATCTCTAGAGGGGAGACCCTCGGTAATATGTCGAAGCATCAACAAAGGGATTACGTTCAAGAAGTAGGACATATAGGGACTTCAAACTCGGTTGTAGAAATGCCCGAGTGGTCTGATGTGCCCATTTCATTTTCTGCCCATGATGCTGTAGGGGTGAAATTACCCCATGCTGACCCCTTGTCATTTCAGCTGACATAGCAGGAGTCCAAGTTCGAAGGATATTAGTGGATGGTGGAAGCTCCGCTGATATACTCTTCATCCAAGCCTTCGATCAAATGTGTATTCCCCGAAGGCATTTGCTTCTAGCAGTCTGCCCACTCCAAGGCTTCGTAGGTCCCTCCTCTTGATGCCATCGGCCAAATAGGCCTCGAGGTTGCTTTCGGTGAGGGGCCCCTGGCTAGAGTGGAGGAAGTCATCTTCCACATTATCGACGCCCCTTATACCTACAACGTAATCTTTGGGCGAGGGATGTTGAACCAATTTGGAGTTGTGGCACATCACAATTATCTGTGTCTCAAGATGCCCACACAAGGTGGAGTTCTTACAATTTCAGGAGACTAGGACGTAGCTCAGAGAGCGGAATATGGCAATGGCCCACCTCTTGATCCTCGGTAGGTAAACAGTTTGCAAGAACACCAAGAGGAATCTTCGGAGTCTGAGAAGGTGATGTAGTCCCGCGGATCATTCTCAAAGAAGGCAAAGAATACCCCATTTAGTTTGGTAAGGGGCTGACTTCAGAAATTTCTATTTCGCTAGAAGAAGTAGTTCGAGAAAATTAACATATCTTCGCTTGGTCAGATGAAGATATCCCCGGAGTTGACTAGAGCATTATTGAGCATAGTTTACTCGTCAACCCTAAAGCTCGACCAATTCGCCAGGGGCTCCGCAAATTGTCGACTAAAAGAGCAGACCTCGCTAAGTCGGAGATAGAAAAGTTGCTAAGAGCTGGAATCATTAGGGAGGTAGCCCACACAGAGTGGTTGGCTAACCCGGTCTTCGTCAAGAAAAAAGGCTCCGGCAAATGGCGCATGTGCATTGACTTCACCTATTTAAAGAAAGCATGCCCACGAGACCCCTACCCCATGCCCCGCATTGATCAACTTGTTGATTCTACGGCTTGTTCCAAGCTCTTGAGTTTCCTTGATGCATACTTAGACTATCATCAAATCTGGTTGAAACGTGAAGACGAAGCCAAGACTAGCTTTATAACTCCTTCCAGAGTATTCTGTTATGTCCGAATGCCCTTTGGCTTGAGAAATGCTGGGGCAACTTTTTTGCGTCTTATTGCTAAGGCTCTAGGTCACCAAATAGGTCAAAATGTCAAAGCCTATATGGATGACATTGTAATAAAAAGTGCTTTAAAGAACTAGCATAATATATACCTAGTAGAAACTTTTGAGAGCCTCCGAGCATGTGGAGTTCGCCTCAACCCTGAAAAATGTATATTCAGAGCTTAAGCAGGAAAATTGCTAGGGTACTTAATTTCGAACAGAGGAATCGAATCTAGAACAATGCAGATAAGTGCACTGCAAAGAATGGCTCCGCTTGAAAATTTGAAGCAAGTCCAAAAGCTGACAGGATGCCTCGCAGCCCTCAGCAGATTCCTAGCCAGATCAGTAGAGCGAAGCCTCCCAATTTTCAAAGCCTTAAAAGGGTCTGAAAGTTTCAACTGGACGCTCGAGTTCTAGAAAGCTTTGATGATATTGAGGACTATCTTGGAAATTTGTCAACACTTACTATGCCCCTCTCAAAAGAAACTCTCCTTCTTTATCTTGCAGCAACGGGCTCCGCAATAAGTGCAGTGCTTGTCAGAGAAGTAGAGCTCAATGGAAAACTGGTGTAGAACCCAGTATACTTCGTTTCAGAAGCATTGTCCAGAGCAAAAACACGGTACTCCGAGCTCGAAGCTAAGGCATTACTTTTTAGCACACAATTTAATTGTCCCTATTTCGTATCCCCTTGGTGATATGCTTCAGAGCAAAGACTCCACAAGGAGAATTGGAAAATGGGCTGTCGAGCTAGCCCCCTTTGGCATTTCCTTCACCGCAAGAACAACTATTAAATCCCAAGTTATAGCCGACTTTGTGGCCGAGTGGACTCCATTTGCAGTTTGGACTCTGGAAGAACCCTGCGAAGGGCTATGGACAATATTCTCTGACGAAGCCTACCAGGCATCTAGTGCTAGCACCGGAGCCGTAATAATATCACCTTCAGGGCAAAAAGCATTGTATTCTGCAAGGCTCAACTTTATGTTCACTAACAATATTGCAGAATACGAAGGAATCCTGCTTGGTCTCCGAAAAGCAAGAGCACTTGGAGCAACTAGAATTGTAATAAAAACAGATTCCCAAGTTATTGCAGGACATGTTGACAAAAATTTCCAAGCTAGGAATCCACAACTTGCAAAATACTTGGAAGAAATCCGCAAGACGGAGTCATTATTTAAGGGAATCTCTATCCTAAGCATTCATCGAGTAGATAATCAGCTTGCAGATGTCTTCGAAAAAGATGCAGCCGAAGTAGTGGATTTCTTGCAAAACAATACAACCTCACAACCTGAAGGCCAAGACATACTTCGGGAAATTCATGAAGGCCTGCGTGGTAGCCACTTAGCCCCTCGATCTTTAGCAGGTAAAACACTTCGCTAGGGGCTTTATTGGCCAACAATTGTAAGAGATGCAGAGTCATTGATTCAAACCTGTCAAGGGTGCCAATGGATGGGTAGACGAAGCCATCGTCCTTCAACACCCCTTTAAGTCATCGCTCCAGTATGGCCAATGGCGTGATGGGGAATGGATCTCATCGGCCCTTTACCAATGGCGAAGAGCAGCTTAAAGTTCGCGGTGGTAGCAATCGAATACTTTTCTAAATGTGTCGAAGTTGAACCCTTAACTGATATCACTTCGAAAAATGTGCAGAAATTCTTCTGGCAGAATATTATTTGTAGGTTCGGAGTGCCTAGGTAGTTGACAATCGACAATGGCACCCAATTCGAAGCTAGACCCTTTAGAGAATTCTGCGAAGGACTAGGCATTAAATTGTTCTTTGCATCCATTCGTCACCCCTAACCAACGGAGCCACCGAGCGGGCAAATGGAAATATTTTTCCAGCTTAAATTGAAGGATTGTTGGGCTGGCAAAGGGGTTGTGGACTGAAGACCACTCGAAGCTAGGTCCACAAGATTCACCCCATTCAGGTTATTGTTCAGAGATGAGGCCATGACTCCAATGGAGCTTAAAGGTGGATCCCTTCACACAACGAAGCCTAAAGATTACGATGAAAGGAACACTTCGCTTGACTTGTCAGAAGAAACAAGGCTTTGAGTTGTCGCCAATTTAACAAAGTACCAAGACTAGACGAAGGCATGGTATGACCCGAAGGTAAAAGTTAATGAACTTAGACTAGGTCATTTGGTACTGCGAAGTGTAATTGCTTAGGGGAAGTTAGGAAACAAATGGGAAGGACCATATATTATCCTATGCTCAGGGCGCCCAGATCTTTTAAATTAGCTAATTTATAAGGGGAAGAATTAAAGCATGCATCGCATGCAGAGCACCTTAAACGTTATTATGCTTAGGGGCTCCTTGTAATCAATTGTAATGTACATTTCTAAAATAAATAAAGATTGAGGTTCAAATTATGCTTACTCTTCAAATATTCCCTTCCCCTGGTGGACGTATCAGAGGAACAGAGATGCTTGCGGCGGTAAGCATCTTTCATTAGAACGGAGATTTTATGGTCCATTCAAGGATTCTGTAAAAGAGCCGAAGGTGGCCAAAGCCTACGGATTCTAGGCTTCGGCCTGATAGCATCCGTAAAAGAGTCTAAGGACTTTAAAAGAATAGATTTCTGATCCTCCCAGTTCGAAGCATCTGTAAAAGAGCCGAAGGAGGCCAAAGCCTACGGATTCAAGGCTTCGGCCTGATAGCATCCGTAGAAGAGTCTAAGGACTTTAAAAGAACATATTTCCGATCCTCCGGGTTCGAAGTATCTATAAAAGAGCCGAAGGTGGCCAAAGCCTACGGATTCCAAGTTTCGACCTGATAGCATCCATAGAAGAGTCTAAGGACTTTAAAAGAACAAATTTTCGATCCTCCGGGTTCGAAGTATCTGTAAAAGAGCCGAAGGTGGCCAAAGCCTACGGATTCTAGGCCTCGACCTGATATCATCCGTAGAAGAGTCTAAGGACTTAAAAAATAGATTTTCGATCCTCCACGCTCAAAGCATCTGTAAAGGAGTCGAAGGCGACCAAGTAATAAGGTTTCAAGGCTCCGACCAAATGAAACACTTTAAGAGTCCTAAGTGACCAATTTCGGAGCTCCAATGTATAAACTCGAAGCTCCAAGATTATAAACATCATAATACAAACATACAGTTCGAAGAACTCTATGAAAGAGTCGAATTCATGATTACTAAGTAATGCTTGTGAAGCACTGATTTTATTGTACAAAGCATTGTGTTCAACGGACCTTATCACATCGCATATGTTTCCCCACCAACAAAGAGGGGCGGAGGAGTAAGGCACAATCAAGTGACGCTTCTTACACAATTTGTATTAATCAGGTAAGCATATTACAATCATCGTAATTAGGAAAAATTACTATCTAAGCCTAAATAAAAATGGAGACCCCTTCAACCTCTAGATCCACTTCTAGGACAAGTTTGGTCTTCGGAACTTAGAGTTCTCAAAACTTTTCTTTTGGTCCGAGTGCCCTTCTTCTTCGAAGCCCTCAGCTTTTTCTGTTCTTGAAGTTCGGCCTAGGTTAGAAGTTGTTCGGAGCTAGACTCCATTGGGTCTTTGACTTGGTACTCTGATTCAGAACAATCTACATACTCTAAGGACGAAGATACTACTACCTTATCCTCTTCTTTAATATAAGAAAGAACTTCACAACAAACATCAGGTGCTATTTCCCCTTGCTCTCCTTGAGGAACGTAAAATCACGAGCGCCTGTAAGGCCTCAAGCTTTCAAGTATAGCCCATTGTTGGCGAAGCCCTTCATTGAGCTCTAATACTTCGAGATCAGGATCTGAAGCATGTAGAAAAACCTAAGAACAAACATTCAAGCGAAGAATTTTCATTTATAAACTTTTCCTTTGTTAAAATAAGAGCGTTACAAGATCTCTTGTACATAATTAAGCATCCTAGAAGCTAGACCTTTGGGTCAGGAAGCGGAGCAGTTGGCGGAGTTGGAGCCGAAGGCTTCGTCTGAGCTAGCCTCTATTGATGGGCTTCATCGATCCAAGCCTTGGCTGTAGCTTCATTATCTACTTTCCAGGTCGCCCGGAAGGCTTCCCAAGCCGAAGCCACGTCGAAAGATGGTCGTAGTAAGCCTTCATCAGAGAAGCGTGCCAGCGTCGAACCTTTCACCGGAGCAATAGAGACCCCGACGGCTTTGAGGTGTCGAAGGACTCTAATACCGGCTACTTGCCCGGAGATCTCTCCGTAGCGGGTCCCAAATCCTTTCATCATCTTGGCCACCACTTGGATCATCTGAAGCTTTCAGTCGAGGGGTTCTTCCACCGCAGCTGAGGAAGATGGGCACACTGCACCAAAATACTCTAGAACACCCCTGAGGGTTTCCATGGTTTGATCAGCTGCCAAGTTGTTCCTCTTCTCGGCCTTTGTCAATTCGGTGGCAACAGAGGAGATTTCGGCTGTCTTCGACATTAAGTAATTCTTCTGAACCTGTGCTTGGTTAATCGACCCTTGGAGCTCTATGAGTTTAGCCCTAGAAGTTGCCTCCGCTTCTTGAAGTTTTTCAATCTCAGCCCTCAGCACCGTGCGCTCCGCTTGGATTTCTTCTATCAAAGAGGCAAGTTGGGCACAGGTTTGCTGCTCCCTTCGGAGCGCTTCCTCTGCCACAACTTTATCTCTTCGCTCCTCGAGGAGCTCTTCCTCTAGTCGCAGAGTTTTATCTTCGAAGCCTTTAAGGGCCCTTTGAAGCACCATGACCTTCCTTTTGAGCCGATTGGTTTCGAGCTCATTGGAAGTCGCTGCCGCTCTAGCAAGGTCAAATTGCTGCAAAAAAAGCAAAGTAAGTACGATGCAATTTCCATTAAGTAAATATACATTATGTTTGTTGCATACCTGGAGGATATCCCTTTCGAGGGCGAAGGAGAGCTCCAATCCGCTGGCCTCGCTCAAAATAGAGACCAGCTCAGAGCTCCCAACCTCTTGGCTCTTTTTAGCCAAAGGTTCCAAGAGGGCTCGGAGCCCTGTCCGCTGCTCCAAGAATGAAGCCAGTAGCGGGAGCTAGGACAGGTGTTGGCGTAAAATATTACGATAACAGGTTCTCGAAGATTAAGAACTAACAAATGAAGAGTTTGTGAGATGTACTATTTCAAGCCTTCGAATTGGATAATAGCTCGAAGTAGTTCAAAGTTGTATATTGAATAACTGAGTATTTGATCCTCATTACAGGGTAAGAATGGCGGTATTTATAGGTAAAAATAGTAAGGAAAATACCTTTTTACCCCTCAATTACAACCGACATAGCAAAAACTATTCGGTACCCCTAATAGGGTTAAAATGGTAAAAGAATATAAGTCTTCCATCCTTGCTGCTAGATAAGCTTTCTAAAGATTTAACCTTTGAAGTCATACTCCGAATAGAAGCCTGCATGGATTCTTCAAGCTTGATCATGTAATAGACCGAAGTTAATACTGGAACTTCAGTCTAGTAAATTGGCTTTGTCCTATAACTGTAGAGACCCTGAGGATGAAGAATTTCCCCCAATAGTAGCCCCTCAAATACCCTTCTCCGAATGATCTATAAAGTTAGGAGAGCAGTATACGCAAGAAAAATAATCATGCGCAGGGTTTAATAAAATGTATCAACCTTGGAAGCATTCAGAAATTTAGAAACTTCGAATCGACTTCCAAGCGAAGGTCTCATTTGAACAGCTTCGAAGTTAATTTCTACGAAGCTGAAAAGACCATTAGACTCAAAAAAATAGTCATTATCTTTTTCTTTCAGAAGAAGTTATAACGTTGCTTTGTTTTTGGAAACAATAACGGTACAGAAGATGGAACATTGAGTATGAACGGTAAGAAACTGCGAGGTCAGGCTATAAATAGAGGGGCAAGAGGCATTCGAGATACTTTACCGACTGTTCTCGCGCAATCCCTCTTTTAGCCTCTAGAGCTCTAGTTCCAACCTTCGCACTCTGTTCAATGGCGAAGACTAGCCACAAAGCGCTCGTAGCAGCTTCAACCTTGGCTAGGTAGCAAGTCATGGCGGCGGCAGCAGCGGCGGCGCCTGCGGGGAATCCCCAACAGTCCGAGCCCCACAACCTCCTCCCAGCTTCAGCTAAATACTCTGATCAGTCATACAGTCTAAGACCGTCGACCTGCACGAAGAAATCTATTGCAACGGCGACCGCCGGGAAGATAAGCCTGGGGATTAAATTTGTCAACCTAGTTCAAAAGCAATTCCTTTACCTCAGATCATAGAAGTGATCGTATTCGAGGCTTTCTTCGAGGCAGGGTTAGGACTTCCGGTAGTGGACATCCTTTCAGAGGTACTGGAGCTCTTTCATGTTACTCTTCCTCAGTTGTCCCCAAATGCCATAGCGCATCTTGCAATCTTCGAATAGGAAATGCGAGCGGAAGGTTACGAAGGAAGGGCGGAGATCTTCATAGCACTTCACAAGGCTTCCTGCCAGCCGAAGACTTATCTAGGCAGCGGAGGAGAGAAAAAAGTAGTTGCATTTGGCAATATCAACTTCCGGCTCTAGGATGAATTCCAGACTCAATTTCCAATGAAGGCCATCAACCCAAGATGGTACACAGACTGGATTCTTCGCTGGTTCTACGCCGAAGTGGTAGTAGACAGCACCTTGGCCGGGCTTCTGAAAGACATATTTTTCCAGAGGGAAGTCAAAGTTCACCCGGATCCGGGCCAGCTCGAAGCTCGCCTCAACCTGCTTCAAAAAATAAGCTGCCGCATGGGCATGCAGGACTTAGCGGAGGAGTTCATCGGGCTCCAGATTCTGCCTCTGATGGCCAACTAGCCTATTAACTTCGAAGAGAATCCGGAGGGTGGACTCCGAGAAATCTCTTCGAGCTTTGCAGGTAACTTTGGAAACTGCAAAATGTTTCATATGCAATAATTTCATAAGAAATGATATAACTGAGATTAAAACTTATCTTTCAGCTCCACGCACCATCTTGACTTCAGAGCAAGTTGTACGGGCTTCAGAGAAGATCATCGGAGCCCCTACCCTTGCTGAGAAGGAATGGAGGGATAAACCAAGTATGGAGTGTACTCGGAGTTGATGCTCCTTCCCTTCCGGACTGGAGCACTTCTGAGCCTAGTCCTAGGAAGAGGAATGCTAAAGCCGGGACTTCGGTGCCAACCAAGACTTTTGTGAAGAAGTTGGCTCGTAAACCGATTTTTGTGGCCCCTTCCAAGTCCTCTACTTCGTCTTCAGAGTCATCTGAAGATGAAGGCTACAGAGAAATGCAGAGGGTGTTGGTAGCCCTTATTACCGAGGATGAAGGGGCACATGCAGAGGTCAAAGTCCCCACCAAGGTTGACACAGTGGCCGTGCCTATGCACAAGACAACCTCGAGCAGGCAGAAACTTCGAATGTCCTGCCTAAGCAAGAGGCCCCTGCTGTTGAAGAAGGCGAAGTTGAGTTAGCAAATGATCAAACTTCGGCTCCGGACGAAGTGATAACTGCTATTCTTGGAGAGATTTCAGCACCTAATCCTTCGGTCCCCAACTCCGAATCTGAGGAGGACTTCGAAGAGGCATTCGAGCCTTCGAGCAGTCCCATACTCATCTATCGATAGAATGTTGAAGGTAAGCCTCAATTGAGTACTTTTCCTTTCTTTTCGTGTCCTATAAAGTTTATGCAAAATATAATACCTTTGATTTTACAGGGTCAACCCTAATGGAGATGACCCCTGCCGCAAAGACTACACCTGAAACTTTGACATCTTCGAAGTCAATTTCGGAGGAGGTTATGAAAATGGGGCCTGGAAAAGGTAAAGGAAAAGTGGATCCTTTTCCTGCTCCGAACTCTGGATTAACCCTGTCAGAATCTATATGCAGAGGCTAGTCCATGGACGGGGGCCAATCCACAGAGGTCTCCGGGGACGCGGCGCTGAGGAGCCATGCTGAATAGCGTGGGCCTCATGGCTCTAGAAGTGATGAGTCATTGTCAACGATAGTCAAAGAGGACTGAAGAAGAGAAGAGATCTGCTGTTTTATGGGCCGCGTGTGACTCAGGTACACGGGCAGCGAGCGACTGTCGGGCAGAGGAGGCTGCGAAGTCGGGCTGGCCCAATCCGGGTGCATGGGCCAGAAGCAGTAGAAGACCCACTTGGGCTGTTGACCAGGACTGACTCAGGTACACGGGCGGTGAGCGATTGCCGGGCTGAGAGAGCTGCGGAGTCGGGCCGGCCCAATCCGGGTACCTGGTGCAAAGCTGGTGGAGGCTTTGTCAGTTTCGGCATAAAACTGACAACCGTTGATTCTGTATCCGACTGTCCAGAAGAATAGCTTCAGGATATGTCATCTGTTACTCTAGGCCCACAGTCAGTCAGTTGTGTCTGTAAAAATACCTAAGGGCAAGTAGAGTCATTTTCTGTATTTTTGAGTCTGTAAAAACCCTAAGGGGCTGGTAGAATATTCCTAGTGTTGGGCTGCCTATAAATAGCACCCCAATCCCTAGGGTTTGGACTACCCTTTTGTGCTGAAATCAAATCCACCCATTGGGTCACTTTTGTCTCCCTTCTCTCTCCTGTGTGCGCCGCCAGGACTGGCTCCTCTCCGTTCTTGCATTATTTTGTCTCAAATTTGTTGGATGCATTTAATCCTTGGTCTCTGGTGAATTTATTGCTTGCATCTTGTTCGGTTTGGGAAGTTAATGCCTTGGGCACGAGCTGGTGATTTTATTTCTTGGGGAGAAGCTTCTTCTGTTGTTGGTGTTCTTCACGGTGGTAGTACTAGTTCTTGCTGTTGCAAGTAGTACTGCTTTACTGTAGCTAAAGTGTTCGGCTGCAGCTTTTCACCTTCTATCGCCCAGCTTTTTGATCGAAGCTGACAGTCTCTTTTACCTTTTTCTGGGTATGTCTGGCGAAGCTCGTTTCAGTGCGAAGCCCCTCAACTCCGTGAGGCAGGCTTCGATCGAACATCTTTGAAGACTTCGCTTAGACTTCGAACTTCGGTCTTTGTGTCTGAGTTGCTAGCTTCGAAGTTCTTCCTGTATTGGATAGCATCGCATACTTCGAACTAGCATACTCCGAATCTATCTGTTCGAAATGCACACTTTGTTAGGCTTCGAAGTTGGGTTCGAAGTTTGTCTTTTCTGATAGACTTCGCTTGGATTTCTTTGTGGAGTGTCAGCCTTCGATTCTCCTTCCGAAGCTTTCCCTGTTCGAAGATAGAGTGTAGGCTTCGGACTTGCTTTTCTGTCGCGTGACAGACTTCGCTTCTTTGTTCGAAGGTAGTCCGTCTGTTTTGTGTGTTCGAAGTTTTCTGTTCGAATATTGTGCTTCGAAGCTCTTGATTCAAGGTGTGTTCGAAGTTTTGTCTTCGAAGCCCTCACTTCGAAGCAGGCTTCGACTTCGTCACCTTGCTCCGAAGTTTTTGGTTCGAAGCTGTGTTCGAAGTCCTGTCCTTGAAGTACACACTTCGAACCAGGCTCCGGCACTGTTTTTACATTAGTTGAGAATTTTGTCCGCAATCGGGTTTGGACATTAGTTGAGCCGCCATTAGAATGCAACCCCATAGGCACCAAGTGGGTGTTCAAGAACAAACAAGGTGAAGATGGGGTTGTGGTGCGCAACAAGGCTCGACTAGTTGCCCAGGGTTATTGCCAGAAGGAAGGTATTGACTTTGAAGAAACCTTCGCTCCTGTTGCCCGTCTTGAGTCCATTCGCATTCTTTTAGCATTTGCCGCTTCAAAGGGTTTTAAGCTTTTTCAAATGGACGTTAAGAGTGCTTTTCTGAACGGGTACATAGAAGAGGAGGTTTATGTTAGGCAACCCCCCGGTTTTGAGAACCCTAAGTTTCCTCGACATGTTTTTAAATTGCACAAAGCTTTATACGGGTTGAAACAAGCTCCCAGGGCTTGGTATGACCGGTTAAAGCAGTTTTTGTTGGGGAAGGGTTTCGTGATGGGTTCTGTGGACAAAACTCTTTTCTTGCTCAGAGATGTTTCAGATTTATTAGTTGCTCAGATTTATGTGGACGATATTATCTTTGGCGGTACTACTGATTCTCTTGTGTCCAAGTTTTCTGAGCAGATGCACAGTGAGTTCGAGATGAGCCTCATGGGTGAGCTCAAGTACTTTCTAGGGCTCCAGATCAAGCAGACCAAGGACGGCACCTTCATCCACCAAGGTAAGTACACTCGTGACATGTTGAAAAAAATTTGACTTTGGTGGTGAGCTGAAGCCGCAGATGACCCCGATGGGCACTTCTGGGGGTCTGGACAAGGACGAGAGCGGCGTCAAGGTCAACGAGAGAGAATTTCGAGGGATGATCGGGTCGCTGCTGTACTTGACAGCGACTAGGCCAGACATACAGTTCGCCGTGGGACTGTGCGCGCGCTTCCAGTCTTCACCACGCGCGTCTCATCGGCAGGCTGTCAAGCGCATCTTCAGGTATCTCACTTATGCGCCTGATCTTGGTCTCTACTTTTCAGCATCATCTTCTCTTGATTTATCTGGCTTTTCGGACGCTGACTTTGGTGGGTGCCGGTTGGATCGCAAGTCGACTTCCGGTACTTGCCAGTTTCTTGGTTCTTCTCTTGTCTCTTGGTCTTCTCGAAAGCAATCTGGAGTTGCTCTTTCGACCACAGAGGCTGAGTATGTAGCTGCTGCTAGCTGCTGCTCACAGTTGGTTTGGATGATTTCCACTCTGCGAGATTTTGGGTTGTTCTTTCCTACCAGAGTTCCTTTGTTTTGCGACAGCACCAGTGCTATTAGTGTAGGGAAAAACCCATGTCTTCATTCAAAAACCAAACACATTGATGTGCGCTTTCACTTTTTGCGGGATCAATATGAGAAAGGTGTCATTGACCTTGTTCATGTTGATACCCATCATCAGTTGGCTGACATTTTCACCAAACCCCTAGATCAGTCTACTTTTGAGCGTTTACGAGGGGATTTGGGTGTTGTGTATCCTTTCTAGGATATTTTGCGTCAGTTTTTCTTTCTTCTTTACTCTTTTCTTGAGTCTTTTTGTGTGTGTTCATATCATACATATTCACATATCACACTTTTGAGCTTGCTTCTGTTATATGATTAAACTGCTTTACTTATTCTAGCTGGTACATGCTTTTGATTACTCGTCGATGATCATGCTTTGTTTCAGTTCATTTGATATGTCTGATATCTGTCATATGCATGGCTTTTACGCTTTCAACTTGAAAAATGATCACCATTGCTTCTGGTAACTAGCATGTGTAGGCTGAGTGCTTTTGCTATCTGTTACATGCCTTGTAGCTAGTTCATCACATAGATGCAGATATGCAACTTGGACATCTTTATGCTTTAACATGGAAAATATGCTATAAAAATGATAAAAAATCAAAAAATGAATGAAAATTCCATGCCTTTTTATGCTTGAGTTGAAAAGATCCAAGTGGGTTTGCTTTGTCGCATTGCATTGTTCTGGACTGCTTACCATAGCACTTTGGTATGAACTAGGACAGTGTAGTGTATGCCAAGACCAATGTCTTAAGCTTCCGATGGTCCAGTTTTGGCCTAGGCTTGACTTGGTCGGTTAGCATAAGGTTTGACATGCAAATAACCCTTGGCACAAATGAAAAGGAAAAATGAAAAAGCCTGAACATTTAACAAGATAACCAGTTTGCTGAAGCACTTTGTTTTGAACAATGTTTATCTTGGTAGACATCAGTTAGCTTCTGCATCTCATGCTTTACCTTGCTTATTAACTAGGAAATATGGTGATGTTTTGTTTTGCAAAAACTGAAAAAATGCGTGCTAATGACTTTCTTTAGATATCATCTGTTGCACTGATCATGCCATGTGTCTTAAGACAGTATGTCTGTTGCTATACTTGTTAGATGTTGTAATTGCAGTCACTCATATCTGAGAAGCATGCTTTCTACACTCCACCTACACCCCAGCTGAATTCACTGCATTTTTTGAGGGGGAGTTGCTTTTCAGGGGGAGTATGTGTCTCTTTTGAGTGCTTGATGAGTTTACTTGTCAACAAGGGGGAGAAAATTTGGGATCAGAGTTCAAGGGGGAGTTCTTACTCTGTTGATATCCTTGTTGTTCTGAAATCACACTCATTTTGAGTTTTTACGTTCTGGTTAACCACAATGACCGTTTCTTGCTTTTGGTTGGCTTTTGGTCATTAGGGTTAAACTTTTACCTTATTTTTCTTCTTCTTTGTTTCCTTGTGTTTTGTTTTCGTGTTTCCACATTTGTTCACAGGTGTTGAAGAGCTGAGAATTGAGGAGTGTTGACAATGCACTCATCAAGGGGGAGATTGAGGAGCCATGCTGAATAGCGTGGGCCTCATGGCTCTAGAAGTGATGAGTCATTGTCAACGATAGTCAAAGAGGACTGAAGAAGAGAAGAGATCTGCTGTTTTATGGGCCGCGTGTGACTCAGGTACACGGGCAGCGAGCGACTGTCGGGCAGAGGAGGCTGCGAAGTCGGGCTGGCCCAATCCGGGTGCATGGGCCAGAAGCAGTAGAAGACCCACTGGGCTGTTGACCAGGACTGACTCAGGTACACGGGCGGTGAGCGATTGCCGGGCTGAGAGAGCTGCGGAGTCGGGCCGGCCCAATCCGGGTACCTGGTGCAAAGCTGGTGGAGGCTTTGTCAGTTTCGGCATAAAACTGACAACCGTTGATTCTGTATCCGACTGTCCAGAAGAATAGCTTCAGGATATGTCATCTGTTACTCTAGGCCCACAGTCAGTCAGTTGTGTCTGTAAAAATACCTAAGGGCAGTAGAGTCATTTTCTGTATTTTTGAGTCTGTAAAAACCCTAAGGGGCTGGTAGAATATTCCTAGTGTTGGGCTGCCTATAAATAGCACCCCAATCCCTAGGGTTTGGACTACCCTTTTGTGCTGAAATCAAATCCACCCATTGGGTCACTTTTGTCTCCCTTCTCTCTCCTGTGTGCGCCGCCAGGACTGGCTCCTCTCCGTTCTTGCATTATTTTGTCTCAATTTGTTGGATGCATTTAATCCTTGGTCTCTGGTGAATTTATTGCTTGCATCTTGTTCGGTTTGGGAAGTTAATGCCTTGGGCACGAGCTGGTGATTTTATTCTTGGGGAGAAGCTTCTTCTGTTGTTGGTGTTCTTCACGGTGGTAGTACTAGTTCTTGCTGTTGCAAGTAGTACTGCTTTACTGTAGCTAAAGTGTTCGGCTGCAGCTTTTCACCTTCTATCGCCCAGCTTTTTGATCGAAGCTGACAGTCTCTTTTACCTTTTTCTGGGTATGTCTGGCGAAGCTCGTTTCAGTGCGAAGCCCCTCAACTCCGTGAGGCAGGCTTCGATCGAACATCTTTGAAGACTTCGCTTAGACTTCGAACTTCGGTCTTTGTGTCTGAGTTGCTAGCTTCGAAGTTCTTCCTGTATTGGATAGCATCGCATACTTCGAACTAGCATACTCCGAATCTATCTGTTCGAAATGCACACTTTGTTAGGCTTCGAAGTTGGGTTCGAAGTTTGTCTTTTCTGATAGACTTCGCTTGGATTTCTTTGTGGAGTGTCAGCCTTCGATTCTCCTTCCGAAGCTTTCCCTGTTCGAAGATAGAGTGTAGGCTTCGGACTTGCTTTTCTGTCGCGTGACAGACTTCGCTTCTTTGTTCGAAGGTAGTCCGTCTGTTTTGTGTGTTCGAAGTTTTCTGTTCGAATATTGTGCTTCGAAGCTCTTGATTCAAGGTGTGTTCGAAGTTTTGTCTTCGAAGCCCTCACTTCGAAGCAGGCTTCGACTTCGTCACCTTGCTCCGAAGTTTTGGTTCGAAGCTGTGTTCGAAGTCCTGTCCTTGAAGTACACACTTCGAACCAGGCTCCGGCACTGTTTTTACTTCGCTCCGAAGTACACTTCGCTTCTTACCACTTCGAACTAGGCTAGACAGTAACACCTTCGGCACTTCGGACAGACTCCGTCATCAACCTCCGAAGCAGACCTCGACGTGCGAAGGGGGCTTCGCCAAGTTCCGAACAGGAGACAACTTTGGACAGTAACTTCTCTTTTCACTTTATACATACTTAGATCTTTTCATTGAGAAGTTTAGGCCTGTTTTAATTTGTATATCTGCCTAGATTGCACTTCTTTAGATTTACACTATTTATCATCAGATGCTTCTAGGTTAGAAACCTTTAGACTTAGGCCTTCTATTTATTTTCTGCTGCGTAGTAATTTTTGAGGTGCGTTGGGTTTTGGGAGCAGGCCATTGATTCGAAAGAATTTTTAGGCGCCCATTCACCCCCCCCCTCTGGTCGCTACTTTCGGTCCTACAGGCGCTGCTCTCCAGCCCTTCTCCAAATGAAGACGATCAAAGAGCCTTGTCAAGGCTCCCCCTCCTAGCTCCTTTTCTGGAACGAAGGACCGGGCTTCAGACTCTACTAGAGCCTCTAGCTCGAGCTAATCACGATGTCGAGGAGACTGACTTGGAGGCTATCCTTGGGGAAGCTGAAGGGTCGGAGTTAGATGTGGCCTTGGAGCGGGCAGCCTACCAGGTACGACGTATCTGCAATAATAGAGTTAGTTTTAACATGTAAATAGTTTACTCACATTGCTTTTTCCTTCGGAGCAAATAGTCTTGGCTTGAGCTGCGGCTGTATCTAACGAGCGAGAGTGTAATCGTCTCAAGGAGAAGATAACTGCCCTCCAGGGGAGTCATGTCAGCTCCGAGATTCAAACCTCCAGCTTGGATGAAATGGTAGCAGTGGAAAGGAAAGCTAGACTTGGTCTGGAGGCTGCTAATCGGAAGCTCGAAGCTGAACAAATCATGCTTCAGACTGAATTAGAGAAACTTCGGATGGAGCAGGCAGCCATGGGGACCGAGCTGGTCAAGATCCTAGAGGAGCAGACGAAGTTGATGGAGGAGGACAATAACTTGCTTGGTCAGAAGAACTCATTGGTTACGGAGGCAGCTAGGCTATCTTCTTTGATAGACGAGCTATCTTCATCAAGGGATATTTTGTTCGAAGACAAGGTGAAGTGCGAAAAGGTAGCCTTAGAGACCATGGACAACCTTCGGGGCATCTTGGAATACTTCGGTACTTATTGGACTTTACCTTCAACTGGCGATGTCCCTCTGCTGCGAAGACTGAAGATGATCCAAGCAGCAGCGAAGACTATGAAGATAGTGGGTATTCGGTATGGAGAAATCTCCAACCAAGTAGCTGCTCTCAGAGTGCTTCACTACTACGAGGATTTAGGGCTACCAGTAGCACCAGACTCAGGGGAGACTCCAAACATCTTCAACGACAACCGGCTCTTAACCCCTTCCAACGACGTAGCTGCAGCTTGGCAAGCCTCCCAAGCATCTTGGAGAGCCAAAGGTCGATCAGTAATCAAAGCTTGGATTGATGAAGGACTTCGCCAAAAGCAAGCATGGTCGCAGGCTTCGAGTAGTCAGCCCCCACCAGACCCAAAGCTCTAGTTCTGTTTAAGGCCCCAAATATGTAAAATTTATGCTTTTATCCTTTATGAATGAAAAGACTTATTTGGAAATGTTTTTAGGCTTTCCGACCTTTTTGGATGATCTCGATGTGCTAGAGGTTAACAAAGAGCTTCGCCTGCTATGGGCTACCTTCGAAACTCTAAGACCTCACAAATGCCCTCGATTTTCAATTCCTCGAGAAAGCTCCGGTGTAATTGCACCCAAAATATGCACAGATATATTATCTTACATTAAAGAAGAGGAAAAAGAAGTTAACTTAGAACCTTCATCTTCTGAAGACATTGAATGGTCTGAAGAATAAAATCCTGCTGAAGAACAAGTAAAGAAGAGTTCTGAACAACTTCGAAGCTGGGAAAGAAGCCCCGAGCGACTTCGAACATGGGCTGAACTTCAGTAGGAACAGAAGGAGTTTCGAGCTTTTAAAGGAGGGAAAAGAGTTAAACATAAAGTTATTAAAACTCCTGGCTTCAGAACTAGTCATTCTAGCTTTAGTGGTAGTTCTAGGAATCGAAGAGGTCTTTGTTTCCTTCTCGGTATAGATACAGACATTTAATGATTTAATGTAATCTGTTTGAATGATAAAGATTAAAGTTTTAAAATTGTCTCCCTACTTCCTAGCCCCTCTTTGGGTCTAAGCAACATCGAAATTTGGTCGAAGGTGGTTACGCACAACGAAAATAACTTTAGTTAGGAGTACAATTTTGGAGGCTCAAAGCCCCTTATCAACTTAGAGATTCACTAAGATCTCAAAAAATGTCTTCGACTATATTAACTCGGAATCTAAAAACTGGTAAATTAGTACTTTTTTGTCTGAATGTAGTCACTTCAGACTCTTTTTTCGGATACCTTAGCATCCAATACAATTGGTCGCTTTAGACTCTTTTTACAGACGTTCTAAGCTATTAGCTCAAAGTTTGTTTTGTTTGGCCTCCTTTGGCTCTTTTTGCGAATACTATCAAACCAGTGGTTTGGAATTCCCATAGTGGTCTCCTTGGACTCTTTTTACGAATGCTTTCAAGCCGGAGCCTGGAATCCGAATCATTTGGTCTCATTGGACTCTTTTTACATATGCTTTCAAGCCGGTGGCTTGGAATCCATTTTTTGTGACTTTGCCACCTCGTCGGAAGCTTTGAACCAGTGGTTCAAAGTCCATTAAACTGGTTCAAATGAATGACACTTCCCTCACAACCAACTTTGTTCCTCCAGTGCATCCACTAGAACTATGAAGTGTTTGAGAGGAAGGCATTATCTGAATCATGAGATTTATTTATTCGGAAGGCGTTTACAGATGATTACAAGGAGCCCCTATGCAAAATATCGATTTAGGTGCTCTGCATGCTAGGCATGACTTAACTCTTCACCTTCTAAATTAGCTAGTTTAAAAGAACGAGGGCGTCCTGAACGTAGAATGATATATCGACCTTCCCACTTATTTGCTAATTTCCCTGGTGCTATGATGCTTCGCAAAACTAAGTGACTTAGTTTAAGTTCATTAAGCTTAACCTTCGGGTCATACCAAGTCTTTGTTTGATGTTGATATTTTGACAAATTAGCCACAGCTCGAAGCCTTGTTTCTTTTGTTAAATCAAGCGAAGCTTGCCTTTCTCCTTCTATTTCAGGTTCGGTGGTGCGAAGAGATCCTCCTTTGAGCTTCATCGGCGTCATAACTTCATCTCTGAATAATAATCTGAAAGGAGTAAAACCTGTGGTCCTCGTTTGAGTGGTCCGAATGGACCATAAAATCTTCGGGAGTTCTTCAGTCCACAGCCCCTTTGCTAATCCTACTATTCTTCAATTTAGCCCTAATAAAATATTACCATTAGCCCTTTCAACAGCTCCATTAGACTGAGGATGACGCATAGCTGCAAAGCATATTTGTATGCCAATATCTTCGCAAAACTTCCTGAAGGGCTCCGCATCAAACTGCATCCCATTGTCGACTGTGAGCTGTCGAGGCACTCCGAAACTGCATATAACATTTTTCCAAAAGAATTTTTGTACATTATTCGAAGTGATAGCTTTGAGGGGTTCTGCTTTGACTCACTTGGAAAAATATTCAATTGCGATCACTGTGAATTTTAGATTTCCTTTTGCTGCTGTGACTTGAAGAGTCGTTGGCGGACGATGACTTTGTCTTCCCATCCATTGACAACCTTGGCAAGTGTGGACTAAACTCTCCACATCAATTACTATTGTAGGCCAATAAAGCCCTGGCGAAGTGTTTTTCTTGCTAAAGCTCGGGGGGCCAGATGGCTACCACAAAGGCCTTCATGAATCTTTCGAAGTATCTCTTGACCTTTGGTTTGAGATATACATCGGAGTAGGGGGGAACATACTCCGGCCTTGTAGAGAATACCATTGATTATATGATAATTCCGAACTCTTAGCCTCAGTCTCGAAAGTTGTGGTCCTTCAGGCAAATTTGCTTCACCTTGCAATAACTCTATGATTGAGCTCCACCAGTCAGTGCTTGGAATGCAAAGAACCTCCGCAGGAGGAATTTGTGACACCGAAGGCGAAGTAAGTTCTTCATAAAAGGCTCCTTCTGCAATATTCACAACTCCGACTGCAGCTTTCGCTAAGGTATCAGCTTCCATATTTTCAGCTCTTGGTATACTTCGGATAGAAATCCCTTTGAATGCTGCTTCGGTCTTACGGATCTCTTCCAAATATTTTGCAAGCTACGGATGACGGACTTGAAAACTTTTATCAACGTGCCCTGCTACAATTTGAGAATTTTTTTCATAATAACTCTTGTAGCACCCAAAGTACGCTCTTTTCGAAGTCCTAACAAAATTCTATCATACTCTGCTATATTATTGGTGGACTTAAAGTTGAGCCTTGCGGAGTACATCGCTCTTTGCCCTGAAGGGGAAATTATTACTACTCCAATGCCTGCTCTAGACGCTTGAAAATCTCCATCGGAGTATATGGTACAAATTCCCTCATTTGATTTGTTTGGAGCCCACATTGCGGATGGAGTCCATTCTGCCACAAAGTCTGCCACCACTTGTGACTTGTTTGTTGTCCTTGATATGAAGGAGATGCTGAAGGGTGCTAGCTCGATGGCCCATTTTCCAATTCTTCCCATAGAATCTTTGCTTTGGAGCATATCTCCCAACGGATACGAAGTTGGTACAATTACATTATGTGCTAGAAAATAATGTCGTAATTTCCTCGAAGCCATTATTAGAGCATAAGTGAACTTCTCAAGCTTGGAATATCTTGTTTTTGCTCCAGATAAGGCTTCAGATACAAAATAATCTGGATTCTGCACCAATTAGAAAATATAAAGATATATTAGAATTATAATTGCAAATAAAAGAATAAATATATATTAGTACACACGAAAACAGATGCATCTATAAATCGTCTCTACAATTCTTAATACACAGTGTGGTGTAACTATAAAACGTATCTATATTTGTAGACACGTAATAAAATTGTATCTACGATATTGTTTCTACATTTGTTAACATGTATTTTCATGTTACTATGAAACGTGTCACCCGCTACGTCACCCGTGACATCATCTACCACGTAACGTGACATGTCAATCACCACATCATCAGCTATGTCACGTGCCACGTCAATCACCACATCATCTTCCACGTCACGTGTCACATCACCGGTCACGCTCTACCAATTCGTCTCCATACTTATTACTACACAATAAGACGTCATTATAAAAAGCATATATACTAGTAGACATGTTTTGTATATGTATCTATAAATTGTATCTATATTTTTAGATATGCATACAACGTGTTTATAGAATATCTCTTTCTTTCGTAGCAACGCATATAACACGTTTTATGAAATCGTGTCTATATTGACATAGAGACCAAATAAAGCATACCTTACTCTAAAGTTAGTGTAGCTGTTGACACGAAAACGTGCCCCCGCACATGGGTCAGTTCGACGATCCAAAAGTGTGCCGATACTCAGGAACAGGATTAAGCGTAACACAACACTGACATCGCATTCCGACTAGCATTAATAGTGGAAAGGGGGGTGGAGTCGCCAGGTAATCAAATCACACAAAAATAATCTGATTAGCCGAAAAGAAATATATTAAATAAAATAAACCAGCTAGCTGAACGGAGCCTAACTGATTCGAAGTGTATTGTGCAAAGGGGTCACCGAAGGGGGCCTTTGGCGTCTGGTGGGAAGGGTCTTGCCCAATGCAGTCTTTGGCGTTCGGATTGATCTGGCCGAAGGCAGGCTCCGAACAGATCTTGACGTGAAATCACCTCCAAATAGCAGTGCTCGGTGCGAAGTCTCTAACACGACCAAAATATCTCAGCGTAACGCACTAGCGTGACTTCGTCTAGAGCAAAGTATAGGTGTGACGAAGCCTGACGCGACGAAGCCTACTACGGAGTGCTCTGGCGTGCGGACCTTGTCAGCCCGACAACAGCGTGATGGGTCCGACACGGATAGTTGAAGCAGCGGTTCCGCCAAAAGGTGTTCTGGCGGCCTCTGAAACCAGTCTCCTGGCTCCGGACACTTACGGCGAAGGGGCTCTGATCATGAAAACCTGTAATAGAACAGAGATCAAGTGCCAATTTGGCCTGTAGACCGAATCTGCTAAGTGTTGCAGTAGAGAAATGAAGGTAGCAATTTGTTACGTAGATTAAAGGATACTTCATAGGCGAAGTAACAAGGCGATAGAAATATGTTACGTAGATTAATGGGTACTTCACGAGTGAAGTAACAAGGCTTACCACGGTTTCAGCGTGGCCGGCGGAGGGTTTCAAGGCAAACCCATGAAGGTTGTGCAGAAAAGTAAATAAAAATAAAGGTACAGTTCAAACTAGGGTTTTGAAGTTGCTTTGTGTTGGTGGTCTAATGAACCGGCCTCACCCCTATATTTATAGGGGCTAGTCTTCTTATCTCTAAGACTAATCTTGTAGTATTCGGCTTAATCAAGTTTAGGGATAAAAACAGCCATAATCAAACTCAAACTCTATCTCTTAAAACAGCCGGAAGTGGGCCTTCGGGGCCTATCGAAGCATGCTCCTCAGGCCGAAGCTTCGGCGAGGTATGCCTCCGAAGGCCTTCGGGCCGAAGGTAGCAGACCACTAGAAGACTTACGAAGCCCATCGTTTGATGGGCCTTCGGCTTGATCCAGGACTTGTGTATTTTCGGCCCAAATTACCAAAATTGATATTTTGACAATCTTGGCCATTAATGCCATTTTTTTCTATCAACACATGCCCCTGCCTTTTAGTGAACTAAGTGAACTAAAAGCATAACATGCTAAGGATGATACTTTCCATAACGTCCTTTTGACACTTTCAAGCGCTTTTCCACACTCTTGGGAAGTAACTTTTCAAATACCTGCCATTCAAAGCTCTTCGAAACCGCTCTCCGTATAAAGATTCTAACAAGTACGTGTTACCTGGAGCGATTTCGGTTACTTTAAAAGGACCTTCCCAACTAGGCGACCATTTACCAAATTTGGTGCTCTTAGTGCCTAAGGGTAAATCATCTTCCAAACCAAGTCCACCAACTTGAAATGATTTTGGCTTCACCTTTTTATTGTAGGCTCTAGCTATCCTCCTCTTGTCTTTCTCTATAGCTTCTAAGCCCTTAACCTCTTATCGGTCACTTCCTCTAAATTGTCTTTTAAAAGAGTCTCATATCATCGACCGATAGAGCCATCTTGCTTAAGAAATCTAAAGAGCCAAGTGCCACCTCTACGTGTAGTATTGCCTCTTGCCCATATACTAACTCAATCAAGGCATTCGGACAACTCAGCAAGGTCCACAGGTTTATCACACCTTTAGATTACTAGTCGGAGATGAAGCCATGACGCCGCCGGAACTATAGGAGGATCTCTTCGCCACCATCGAACCTGAAAAGAGATGAAAGACAAGCTTCGCTAGATTAACAGAAGAAACAGACTTTGAGTTGTTGCAAATTTTACAAAGTAGTCAACATCAGTACGAAGACTTGGTATGAACGCAAGATTAACTTAATGAACTTAAACTAGGTCAATTTGGTTTTGCAAAGCATTATAGCACCAAGGAAGTTAGGAATAAATGGGAAGTTCATATACTCCTTCGTTCAGGACGCCTAGGTCTTTTAAATTAGATAATTTAGAAGGTGAAGGTAGTGCAGAAAAGTAAATAAAAATAAAGGTACAGTTCAAACTAGGGTTTGAAGTTGCTTTGTGTTGGGGGGTCTAATGAACCGGCCTTACCCTGATATTTATAGGGCTAGTCTTCTTATCTCTAAGACTAATCTGGTAGTATTCGGCCTAATCAAGTTTAGGGATAAAAACAACTAGAATCGGACTCAAACTATCTCTGAAAACCCCTCGAAGTGGGCCTTCAGGGCCTATCGAAGGATGCTCCTCAGGCCGAAGCTTCGGTGAGTAGGCCTCTGAAGGCCTTTGAGCCAAAGGTAGAAGACTTCTAAAGACTTACGAAGCCCATCATTTGATGGGCCGTCAGCTTGATCCAGGACTTGTGTATTTTTGGCCCAAATTACCTGTTGGGGGAAAATATCTCATCTTCGGGGTATTGCTAAAGCAGCATGAAGACAGCCAACTATTCGAAGATTGTTCGAAGACCTTCTTCGAAGATGCTCGAACCCGTTCGAAGCCCGAAGACAGGCACTGGTTCGAAGTATGTCTCGAACCAAAGCCCTTCAGGATCTTTTCTGCCAGCTAAGATGGAAGACTTACTTCTATCCTATTAGATTAGTCTTTTACCATTTTAGCCCTATTAAGGAAACCGAATAGTTTCCTTAATGTCGGTTGTAATAGAGGGTAAATAGGTCTTTTCCTTAATGTTTAGGCCTATAAATACCCCCCATTTCACCCTGTAATAGGGACCGATTACAAGTGATTCAGTACACACTTTCGAACTATTCTAAGCTATTATCCTTTCGGAGGCTTAGAACAGTTGCTTCGCAAACACTTCGTTTGTTAGTTTCTTTTCTACAGAAACCTGTTAGCGTAATCTTTTACGCCAACAGTTGGTGCCGTCCGTGGGGAACCTAGTCCAAAAAACTTCGTTCTCTACCAACCTTTTGCATCATGCCTCCTAAGCGGAGCGCACCTCGCAATCCCACTCGGAGGTCCTCTCGGATCTCCGGAGAGATACCCTTCGACACAGTCGAAGTCGGAGGGTCTTCGACTATCCCTCCACCTCAAACTCCGCAAGGGGCTTCTATCCCTCGAGGATACGAACCTCTCCATCACCCCTTCCACACTTCGACCGCCCGGAGCCACTCTGCCACCCTCCATTCCGATTCGAACTGATCATACCAGCTCTCAAGACCCGGAAGGTCCTTCCGGAGGAGATGAAGGTAGCCTTGGAGACATGGCCACTCAAATGGCCAATCTTCAAGCCGAGGTAGCGAGGTGGCGGCAAGAGGCTGCGAACAGGCTTCGTCCTCAAGCCACCCCAGCTATCCCCGAAGTGCACGAAGACGACGATCTTGATTATCCCGAAGCCCCGGAGAACGCCTCTTACGACAATGAATCTCCGTTGCATCCCGAGCTTCAGAAGGTTCGCTTCGATCCGAGGTTCAAAGCTTCGAAGCTTTGCAAGTATGCCGGAGACGAAGATCCCAGTGAGTTTGCGCGTTCTTATGCCCTAGCAATCGAGGCTAGTGGCGGAGACAGAGAAACTATGGCGAAGTGCTTCCCTTAGCCCTTCAAGGAGTGGCGTTGAGATGGTTCTGGTCTTTAAAACCAGGATCAATCACTTCATGGTCACAGTTGAAGAAGAATTCATAAGTAACTTTCAGGGCACCTTCGTGCCCCCCATGTCGACAGGAAGCCTTTTCCAAGTGAAACAGCTCCCCGGAGAAACATTGAGGCAGTACTTAAGCGCTTCGCTCACACGAAGTCGCAAATTCGGGGGCTGTCCACATCTCGGTGGTTGATGCTGGCTCGAGAAGGTGTCAGTCATAAAGGCCTTCTGGATAAACTGCATCGAAGAGCATCACCACGGTATCACAGCTGATGTCGTACTTCGAGGAGTACTCGAATCAGAAGAAGGTTGGCTTCGGAGGACTACTGCTACTTCGACAGTATTGACAGAAGTTAAAGCAGAGGTGAAGACTCGGCTCAGCCGCAAGAACCAGTCTCCGAAGTGCAACATGATAGAAGAAGAGGGGAAAAGCACCCTCGCTCTGAAGTCTTAAACATTGCACCCCCGCAGATTTGCACCAAGAGCTCCACAGTCTGCGGGGAACAAGTCCAGCGGCTGGGGCCGCCAGGGAAAACGGCTGGCAAGGCCAGACCCTTTTTTGCTGTATTCATGGAGAGAATCGAAGCCATGCAACTGACACCTGCAAGCTATTCTTACCCTTCGGGAGAATACTTGGAGAGAACTTCGGGTCGAGGTAGTAC
>JAAALK010000084.1:9775106-9934010 GCA_019279435.1 Zizania palustris | reverse complement strand
TAAAATTTCCTCATGCAGACCCCCTTGTATTACCGCTGATATTGTAGAACGGATATGTAGGTCCTGGTTGATGCGGAAGCTCCGTGGATATTATCTTTGTTTAGCCTTCGACTAGCTTTGCATCCCACAGAACATCTCCTCCCAGTAGCTCGTCCGCTTCAAGGCTTCGCGGGACCTCCTCTTGATGCCCTCGCCAAATAGGTCTCGAGGTTGCCTTCGAGAGGGGCTCTTAGCCAGAACGAAGGAGGTGATTTTCGACGTAGTTGATGCCCCCTATACTATAATGTCATCTTTGGAAGGGCATATTAAATCAATTCGAGCCCTGGTGCATCATAATTATCTATGCCTAAAGATGCCCACGCAAGGAGTGCTTACGGTCTTCGTGACCAAGCTGCAGCACGAAGGGCAGACAGCCATGGTCCACCTCTTGATCCTAGACAAATAATAATGTGCAGACCATTCGGAGGATATGCCCGTGTCAAGTGAATTATTGAAGATGTCCTCCCCAAGGCCAAGCCCCAAAGGAAAATTGTAACGAAGATCATTGTAAAGGACGACAAAAACTATCCCATCTAGTTTAGCAAGGAATTGCGTCCGGAAATTGCTACTTCACTAGAAGTAGTTAAAGAGAATTTGGATGTCTTTGCCTAGTCTGATGGACATTCCGGGAGTTGACCAAAGATCATTGAGCATAGTATACTTGTCAACCCAAGGTTTCGACCTATTCGCTAGGGGCTCCGCAAATTATCAACAAAGAGGGCAAGCCTTGCTAAGTCAGAAGTGGAAAAATTGTTGAAGGCCGGGATCATTAGAAAGTGGCTCATACGAGGTTAGCCAACCCAGTATTCGTCAAGAAAAAGGCCTCCGAAAAGTGGCGTATGTGCATTGATTTTACATCCCTGAATAAAGAATGCCCACGTGACCCCTACCCTATGCCCCGCATTGATCAATTAGTCGACTCCACTGCTGGCTCAAGCTCTTGAGCTTCCTCGACGCATACTCCGATATCATCAAACGGTTAAAACGTGAAGATGAAATCAAGACAAGTTTCGTAACTCCTTCGAGAGTCTTTTGATATGTAAAATGCCCTTCGGCTTGAGGAATGTCGGGCAACTTTTTCAAGATTAATTGCTAAGCTCTAGGTCACCAAATAGGCCGTAATGTCGAAGCCTATATGGATGACATTGTAATAAAAAGTGCTTTAAAGCACCAACATAGTCTAGACTTGGCAAAACATTTGAGATCCTCCGAGTATGTGGAGTATGCCTCAACGCCGAAAAATGTATCTTCGGGCTCAAGCTGGGAAATTGTTAGGGTATTTAGTTTCGAGTAGGGGATCGAAGCTAGCCCAACTCAAATAATGCACTGCAAAGAATGGCTCCACCGGAAAATTTGAAGCAAGTTCAAAAGCTTACCGAACGCCTCGCAGCACTTAGCATTCCTAGCAAGGTCCGCAAAGCAAGCCTCCCAATATTCAAAGCCTTGAAAGGGTCCGAGGATTTTGCATGGACACTGGAGTGTCAAAAGAGTTTTGATTATATTAAAGATTATCTCAGCAACCTTGCAACACTCACCGTGCCCATTGCAAATGAAACTCTTCTTCTTTATCTTGTAGCTACAGGCTCCGCTGTTAGTGCGGTCCTTGTTCGAGAAATGGATTTCAATGTGAAGTTGGTACAAAATCCAGTATATTTTGTATCATAAGCTTTATCCCGAGCAAAAACCAGATACTCCGAGTTGGAAAAATTCACTTATGCTCTAGTGATGGCTTCGAGGAAACTACGACATTATTTTCTAGCACATAATGTAATTGTACCAACCTTATCCTCTGGGAGATATGCTTCGAAGAAAAGATTCTACAGGAGAATTGAAAAATGGGTCGTCGAGCTAGCACCCTTCGGCATCTCCTTTGTAGCAAGAACAACAATCAAGTCATAGGTTGTGGCTGATTTTGTAGCAGAATGGACTCCATCTACAGTATGGCTTTGGAAAATTCAAGTGAAGGAATATGGACCATATACTCTGATGGAGCCTTTAAAGCATCTGGAGCAGGTGTCGGCAGTGATAATTTCACCTTCGGGGCAAAAAGCAATGTATTCCGCAAGGCTCAACTTTAAGTCCACCAATAATATTGCGGAGTACGAAGGAATTTTGCTAGGTCTTCACAAGACATGTGCCCTTGGTGCTACAAGAGTTGTTATAAAACAGATTCCGAAATTGTAGCAGGGCACGTTGATAAATGTTTCTATGTTCGACATCCACAACTTGCTAAATATCTAGAAGAAATCCGTAAGATCAAAGCAGCATTGAAAGGGATTTCTGTTCGAAGCCTCCCAAGAGCCGACATCGCACAAGCATATCTTGGCAAAGGCTGCAGCCGGAGCCATAGACATTCGGGAAGGGGCTTTTTATGAAGAGCTTGCCTCTCCTTCGGTGCCCCAACTCCCTCCCGTGGAGGTCTTTTGCATATCGAGCACCAATTGGCGGAGTTCAATTATGGAATTATTGTAAGGGGAAGCTAATTTAACTGAAGGCCCGAAGCTTTCAAGATTGCAATTAAGAGTCCGGAATTATCATATTATCAACGGTATCTTATACAAGGCCAGGGTATGTTCTCCCTTACTCCGATGCATTTCCCAAGCCGAAGGCCAAGATATACTCTGAGAAATTCATGAAGGCCTTTGCGGTAGCCATCTTACCCCTCGAGCCTTAGCAGGGAAAATACTTCGCTAGGGGCATTATTGGCCTAAAATAGTAGCTGATGCGGAAGCCTTGGTCCGCACTTGCCAAGGTTGTCAATGGATGGGAAGACGAAGTCATCGTCCACCAACACCTCTTCAATTTATTGCTCCGATGTGGCCCATGGCCAGGTGGGGTATGGATCTCATTGGCCCCTTCCCAATGGCAAAAGGAAGTTTAAAATTTGGAGTGGTAGCAATTGAATATTTTTCTAAGTGGGTCGAAGCAGAACCCCTCATAGCTATCACTTCCAAGAATGTACAAAAAAATTTCTAGCAAAATATTATATGCAGGTTCGGAGTACCTCGATAGTTGACAATCGACAATGGCACACAATTCGATGCCGAACCCTTTAGAGAGTTCGGCGAATGTCTTGGCATAGAAATATGTTTTGTAGCTGTCCATCATCCTCAATCTAACGGAGCCGTCGAGCGAGCTAACGGTAATATTTTATCGGGCCTGAATCGAAGGATAGTAGATTGGTGAAAGGGTTGTGGACCGAAGAACTCCCAAATATTTTATGGTCCATTCGAACCACTCAAGCATGGTCCACAGGTTTTACCCCTTTTAGATTACTATTCGGAGATGAAGCCATGACGCCGACAAAGCTTAAAGGACGATCTCTTTGCACCATCGAACCTGAAAAAGAAGATGAAAGACAAGCTTTGCTAGACTTAAGAAACAAGGCTTCGCTATTGCAAACCTAACGAAGTATCAACATCATACGAAGACTTGGTATGATCCGAAGATTAAGCTTAATGAACTTAAACTGGGTTAGTTAGTTTTGCGAAGCATTATAGCACCAGGAAGTTAGGAAATAAATGAGAAGGTACATATATCATCCTTCGTTCAGGACGCCCTGGGTCTTTTAAAATAGCTAATTTAAAGGTGAGAATTAAAGCATGCATGGCATGCGGAGCACCTTAAGCGATACTTCGCATAGGGGCTCCTTGTAATTATTTGTAACACTTTCTAAATGAATAAAGTTCATGGTTCGAGTAATGCCTAAGTGTCAAAACAATTCCTACTTCTAGTGGACGCACTAGAGAACGGAGCTGATTGCGAAGATAAGTGTTATTCATTTGAGCCAAATTTACTAACTTCGAACCACCGGTTCGAAGCTTCCGACAAGGTGGGAAAGTCACATAAAACAGATTCCAAGCCACCGGCTTGAAAGCATCCGTAAAAGAGTCCAAAGAGATCAAATGATACAGATTCCAAGCCACCGGCTTGAAAGCATCTGTAAAAAGAGTCCAAGGAGACCACAAAAAGCGGATTCCAAACCACTAGTTTGATAGCATCCGTAAAAAGAGTCCAAAGAGACCAACTAATACGGACTCCGAGCAATTAGCTTGAAAACATCCGTAAAAAGAGTCCAAAGTGACCGTTATAATCAGATTCTAATACATTCGAAAAAGAGTCCGAAGCGACCACATTCGAAAAAGAGTACTAAGCTACCATTTTTCAGACTCCGAATCAATAGAGGCGAAGATATTCTCGAGGTCCCTAGTGACCATTTTTTTTAAAAAATTGGACTTCAAGTCTTTAATTCCTCTTATATAATAAGGGGATCCGAGCCTCCAAAATAAAAGACATTGAAATTGTACTCCTAACTAACGTTACCATCGTTGTGCGTAACCACCTCCGATCGAATTTCGAAGGTGCTTACCCCCAAAGAGGGCTGGGAAGTAATGAGACAATTTCGAAGCATTCTAGTTTATATTATTAAATAGATTACATTACATTATGAAAATCTGTGTCCAAGCCAAGGAGAAAGTGGAGACCCCTTCGATCCCCATAGCTATTTTCATAATTAGCCCGACTTCAAAGGCGACTTGTCCCGAAGCCTGGAGTCTTCAAAATTTTATGCTTAACTCTTTTCCCTTCTCTTGAAGCCCAGAAATCCTTTTGTTGATAGCAAAAATGGCATCAATGGTTAAATTTGTCAAAATATCAATTTTGGTAATATGGGCCGAAAGTACACATGTCCTGTGTCAGGCCGAAGCCGTACAGGGCCGAAGGACCATTGGACTACGGGCTCCGGAAGCTTCCAGTCAGCCCACAACCTTCGGCCAGGAGGCCTTCGGAGTCCCACGCTGCCGAAGCTTTAGCCCGAGGAGCAAGCTTCGACGGGCCTGGCCGAAGGCCCCTTCGGGCAGAGATAGAGTTGGACCCGATTCTAGCTAAGTGTTATCTCTATCTAGCCGAATTATAGCAGAGATAGAGGTCTAGCCCCTATAAGTATAGAGGCGAAGCTAGTTTAGAGGCCCCCCCGACAAAAATCAACCACAAAGCCCTAGCTTTGAATCACATTTACTTTATCTTTAGTTTTCTATATCTTTCCGTGGTTGCTTGGAAGCCCCCGATGCCACTTCGGAACAGTGGTAACTTGTTTACTTCGCTTGGTAAGATCTCTGCGTAATAGATTGTTATCGCCTTGTTACTTGCCTGTGAATATCCGTTAATCTACGTACTAGATTGCTATCGCCTTGTACTTCACCTGTGATAGCCGCTAATCGCGTAACAATGCTACCTTCACTACTATGCAACACTTAGCAAATTCGGTCCTTAGACGAATTGGTACTTCAATCTACTCGTTTGCAGGTTCCACTTCGTTCGGCCTTCATCGAGGTGTACGAAACCGATAGATGTTTTCAGATATCGCCAAAACACCCTTCGGAGATTGCTACTTCGACCGCACGCCAACAGACTTCGTCACACAACTTTGCCATGCTCGTACTCCGCTCCAGACGAAGTCTCGCTCACCGTCACGTTTTAGTCATTATTCTTTATCTTACTGTATCAGAGCCTTCACCCGAACCCCGCTGTTCGAATGTGATTGTCGCGTCCAGATCCGTTTGGAGTTCATCTTCGGCAGATCAGTCTAAACGCCGAAGGTACCTTTCTCGGAGACACTTCGCACCAGATGTCGAAGGTTTACTTCGGTGCCCCTTCGCACCATACTTCGAAGGAGATAGGCTCTGACTGGCTTGCAAGTTTATTCTGTTTAATATATTTTTGTTGGCTAATTGGATTATTTCTGTGATATATTACCTGGACTCCACCCCCCTTACCATGACTAAGGGTAGTCGGAACGTGACATCGGTGCTGTGTTACGCTTAGGCTTATCCCTTAATCCGCACACTTTTGGATCATCGAACTGACCCAAGTGTGGGGGCACGTTTTGGTTTCAATAGAAGTATTAGAGCTTAACGAAGGGCTTTGCCAATAATGGGCTATCCTCGAAAGCTTGAGGCCTTGTAGGTGCTCGCGATTTTCGGTTCCTCGAGGGGAGCAAGGGGAAATAGCACCCGATGTTTTAGCGAAGTTCTTTCTTATATTAAAGAAGAGGATAAGGTAGTAGTATCTTCGTCCTCATAGTATGTAGATTGGTTTGACTCGGAGTACCAAGTTGAAGACCCAATGGAGGCTAGATTCGAACAACTTCTAACCTGGGCCAAACTTCAAGAAGACCAGAAAAAGCTGAGGGCTTCGAAGAAGAAGGGCACTTGGACCAAAGAAAAGTTTTGAGAACCCCAGGCTTCGAAGACCAAACTGGTCATGGAGGCAGTTGTAGAAGTCGGAGTGGTCTCTATTTTTATTTAGGCTTAGATAATAATTTTTCTTGATTACGATGATTGTAATATGATTAACCAAGTAATATAAATTATTTGGGAAGCATTATTTGATTATGCCTTACTTCCCTGCCCCTCCTTGTGGTGGGCGGCCACGTAACACAATAAGGTCCGTCGCACACAATGCTTGGTATAATAAAAGCGATGTTTCACAAACAGTACTTGATATCATGAATTTGACTCTTTCGTAGAGTTCCTCGAACTATACGTTTGTATTATGATGTCTATAATCTTAGAGCTTTGAATATAAATTGGAGCTCCAAAATTGGTCACTTAGGACTCTTAAGTGTTTCATTTGGCTAGAGCCTTGAAACCTTATTACTTGGTCTCCTTCAACTCTTTTACAGATGCTTCGAACCCGAAGGATCGGAAATCTGCTCTTTTAAAGTCCTTAGACTCTTCTACGGATGCTATCAGGGTGAAGCATGGAATCTATAGGCTTTGGACACATTCGGCTCTTTTACAGAAACTTCGAACCCATAGGATCGGAAATCTGCTCTTTTAAAGTGCTTAGACTCTTCTACGGATGCTATCAGGACAAGGCCCAGAATCCGTAGGTTTGGCCACCTTCGGCTCTTTTACAGATGCTTTGAACCCGGAGGATCGGAAATCTATTCTTTTAAAGTCGTTAGACTCTTCTATGGATGCTATCAGGCTGAGGCCCAGAACTCGTAGGTTTTGGCCACCTTCGACTCTTTTACAGATGCTTCGAACCCGGAGGATCAGAAATTTGTTATTTTAAATTCCTTAGACTCTTCTATGGATGTTATTAGGCCGAGGCCAGAAATCCGTTGGTTTTTGCCACCTTCGGCTCTTTTAGATGCTTCGAACCTAGAGGATCGGAAATCTCTTCTTTTAAAGTCCTTAGACTCTTCTACGGCTATCAGGCCGAAGCATGAAATCCGTAGGTTTTGGCCACCTTCGGGTCTTTAACGGAATCCCTGAACCAATGGTTCAATGGTTGTCTGTTAGGTTCTATATGATGCTTACCTCCACAAGCATCTCCATTCCTCTGATGCGTCCACCAGGGGTAGGGAATATTTGAATAGTAAGCATAATTCGAACCTCAATCTTTATTTATTTTAGAAAGCTACTTTACAATTTGTTACAACAAGCCCCTAAGCGTAATAACGTTTGTTGGGGGGGAAATACTTCATTCTCATGATCCTCAAGATTCCAAGATAACGACAAATCATAATCTCAGAGCCCAAGATTATTCTCCAGATTGAAGGACTTGAAGTCAAAGGGTCCATCCAGGGTCCAATCCGAAGAGACCCTCCGAAAGGCTTCCCCTCTATAGTGGGAAACAGCTAGAAGGGTGGGACGTCCACCCTGTCGACATCCTTCAAATATATTTTACCATATTAACCCTATTTGGCATACTAAAATAGTTTCCACTATGTCAGTTGTAATTAAGGGGTAAAAAGGACTTTTCCTCAGAGGTTTTACCTATAAATACCCCCTTCTCGCCCTGTAACAGGCATCGAATATTCAGATATTCAATACACCACTTCGAACTACTTCGACCTATTCTATTCGGAGGCTCGAGATAGTCCGCATTCACAAACACTTCGTTCGTCAGTTCTTAATTTTATAGAACCTGTTAGCGTAATCCATTGCCACAATAGTTGGCGTCATCCGTGGGGAACCTAGTTCTAAAAGCTAGTTCTCTACCACTGCCCGTATTTTGAATAGTTGGCTTCAAAATATAGTTCGAAGGCCTTTCTTCACCTTCCTTAATTGTCCGAAGCTTCTAGTCTTCGGACCTAGCTTAGCTTCATAAGTCATGCCTCCCAAGCGGAGTTTAGCCACCGGTCCCCTCCGAAGGTCCCCTCCGAAGGTCCCCTCGAACCTCCGATGCAGGACCTTCAGACGTTCCTCAACTCCTGAAGTAGTCAATAGGCCTCGAGTAGCTGGAGTCCCCCGTGTAGCTCCGTCCATGCTTCGAACTAATTATGTCAGTTCTCAAGACCCAGAGGATCCCTCAAGAGGAAGCGAAGACCTTCCTAAAGACGTGACTGCTCAGGTAGCATGGCTTCAGGCAGAGGTGGAAAGATGGAGGCAGGGGGCTGCAGACAGGCTTCGCCCTCAAGCCATCCCTCCCGCTTCAGAAGTGCATCAAGATGATGACCTCGATGATTATCTCGAAGCCCCTCAAATCCAAGAAGATGCCAAAAACGCCTCCTTCGACAAGAATCCCCGCTGCATCCAGACTTGCAGAAGGTGCGCTTCGATGCCAGGTTCCGAGCCTCGAAGCTGCACAAGTACTCTGGAGGGTCTGATCCTAGAGAATTTTCTCGCTCTTACGCCTTTGCAATAGACAAGTGGAGGGTTCCAAAATACGATGGCAAAATGTTTCCCCCTCACGTTAGAAGGTGTAGCCCTTCGTTGGTTCTGGTCTTTAAATCAAGGATCAATTAAGTCATGGGAGCAGTTGAAAAGGAAATTCATGAGCAATTTCCAGGGAGGATGCCTCTGGAGAACTGTGGTACACACACCAACCCTCCCCCAAGAAGTCAAGCTGGAGCCAAGGGATCCGATTCCTCCACAAGTCCCCTTCGATAATCGCTCTAATGATCAGAGAAGGGGAAAGAGACACTTCTACTCTGAAGTGATGAATATTGCCCCTTCGCTTCGAAGGTGCCTTCCAACTATCAACAGGCTCAAGGTAATAAGACTAGTACCTCAAACCACGTAGAAAAATCGGCTGGCCGGGGCTAGGCTCTTTTTGTTATGTGCATGGTGAAAACAGAAGCCATGCCACAAAAGACTATAAGTCCATACTGGATCTCCGGGGCTAGTATCTAGGGAGAAGTTCAGGCGAGGCACTACAAATCGAGCTCCTCCAGCAACACAACCGGAGCCTGTACAAGCTGTCAGGTGGGCAGGCAATCCTGAAGCTCCAATGCAGCTTCCGGTGACAAACATTATGTCACCAGTGAAGCGAGACGACCCTCAAGATCATGGCAAATGAGTGGTCTTACCCATCTCTAGAGGGGAGACCCTCGGTAATATGTCGAAGCATCAACAAAGGGATTACGTTCAAGAAGTAGGACATATAGGGACTTCAAACTCGGTTGTAGAAATGCCCGAGTGGTCTGATGTGCCCATTTCATTTTCTGCCCATGATGCTGTAGGGGTGAAATTACCCCCATGCTGACCCCTTGTCATTTCAGCTGACATAGCAGGAGTCCAAGTTCGAAGGATATTAGTGGATGGTGGAAGCTCCGCTGATATACTCTTCATCCAAGCCTTCGATCAAATGTGTATTCCCCGAAGGCATTTGCTTCTAGCAGTCTGCCCACTCCAAGGCTTCGTAGGTCCTCCTCTTGATGCCATCGGCCAAATAGGCCTCGAGGTTGCTTTCGGTGAGGGCCCCTGGCTAGAGTGGAGGAAGTCATCTTCCACATTATCGACGCCCCTTATACCTACAACGTAATCTTTGGGCGAGGGATGTTGAACCAATTGGAGTTGTGGCACATCACAATTATCTGTGTCTCAAGATGCCCACACAAGGTGGAGTTCTTACAATTTCAGGAGACTAGGACGTAGCTCAGAGAGCGGAATATGGCAATGGCCCACCTCTTGATCCTCGGTAGGTAAAACAGTTTGCAAGAACACCAAGAGGAATCTTCGGAGTCTGAGAAGGTGATGTTAGTCCCGCGGATCATTCTCAAAGAAGGCAAAGAATACCCCATTTAGTTGGTATGGGGCTGACTTCAGAAATTTCTATTTCGCTAGAAGAAGTAGTTCGAGAAAATTAACATATCTTCGCTTGGTCAGATGAAGATATCCCCGGAGTTGACTAGAGCATTATTGAAGCATAGTTTACTCGTCAACCCTAAAGCTCGACCAATTCGCCAGGGGCTCCGCAAATTGTCGACTAAAAGAGCAGACCTCGCTAAGTCGAGATAGAAAGTTGCTAAGAGCTGGAATCATTAGGGAGGTAGCCCACACAGAGTGGTTGGCTAACCCGGTCTTCGTCAAGAAAAAAGGCTCCGGCAAATGGCGCATGTGCATTGACTTCACCTATTTAAAGAAAGCATGCCCACGAGACCCCTACCCCCATGCCCCGCATTGATCAACTTGTTGAGTCTAACGGCTTGTTCCAAGCTCTTGAGTTTCCTTGATGCATACTTAGACTATCATCAAATCTGGTTGTAAAACGTGAAGACGAAGCAAGACTAGCTTTATAACTCCTTCCAGAGTATTCTGTTATGTCCGAATGCCCTTTGGCTTGAGAAATGCTGGGGCAACTTTTTTGCGTCTTATTGCTAAGGCTCTAGGTCACCAAATAGGTCAAATGTCAAGCCTATATGGATGACATTGTAATAAAAAGTGCTTTAAAGAACTAGCATAATATATACCTAGTAGAAACTTTTGAGAGCCCCGAGCATGTGGAGTTCGCCTCAAAACCCGAAAAAGTGTATATTCAGAGCTTAAGCATGAAAATTGCTAGGGTACTTAATTTCGAACAGAGGAATCGAATCTAGAACAATGCAGATAAGTGCACTGCAAAGAATGCTCCGCTTGAAAATTTGAAGCAAGTCCAAAGCTGACAGGATGCCTCGCAGCCCTCAGCAGATTCCTAGCCAGATCAGTAGAGCGAAGCCTCCCAATTTTCAAAGCCTTAAAAGGGTCTGAAAGTTTCAACTGGACGCTCGAGTTCTAGAAAGCTTTGATGATATTGAGGACTATCTTGGAAATTTGTCAACACTTACTATGCCCCTCTCAAAAGAACTCTCCTTCTTTATCTTGCAGCAACGGCTCCGCAATAAGTGCAGTGCTTGTCAGAGAAGTAGAGCTCAATGGGAAAACTGGTGTAGAACCCAGTATACTTCGTTTCAGAAGCATTGTCCAGAGCAAAAAACACGGTAACTGCCGAGCTCGAAGCTAAGGCATTACTTTTTAGCACACAATTTAATTGTCCCTATTTCGTATCCCCTTGGTGATATGCTTCAGAGCAAAGACTCCACAAGGAGAATTGGAAAATGGGCTGTCGAGCTAGCCCCCTTTGGCATTTCCTTCACCGCAAGAAACAACTATTAAATCCCAAGTTATAGCCGACTTTGTGGCCGAGTGGACTCCATTTGCAGTTTGGACTCTGGAAGAACCCTGCGAAGGGCTATGGACAATATTCTCTGACGAAGCCTACCAGGCATCTAGTGCTAGCACCGGAGCCGTAATAATATCACCTTCAGGGCAAAAAGAATTGTATTCTGCAAGGCTCAACTTATGTTCACTAACATATTGCAGAATACGAAGGAATCCTGCTTGGTCTCCGAAAAGCAAGAGCACTTGGAGCAACTAGAATTGTAATAAAAACAGATTCCCAAGTTATTGCAGGACATGTTGACAAAAATTTCCAAGCTAGGAATCCACAACTTGCAAAATACTTGGAAGAAATCCGCAAGACGGAGTCATTATTTAAGGGAATCTCTATCCTAAGCATTCATCGAGTAGATAATCAGCTTGCAGATGTCTTCGAAAAAGATGCAGCCGAAGTAGTGGATTTCTTGCAAACAATACAACCTCACAACCTGAAGGCCAAGACATACTTCGGGAAATTCATGAAGGCCTGCGTGGTAGCCACTTAGAGCCCCTCGATCTTTAGCAGGTAAAACACTTCGCTAGGGGCTTTATTGGCCAACAATTGTAAGAGATGCAGAGTCATTGATTCAAACCTGTCAAGGGTGCCAATGGATGGGTAGACGAAGCCATCGTCCTTCAACACACCTTTAAGTCATCGCTCCAGTATGGCCAATGGCGTGATGGGGAATGGATCTCATCGGCCCTTTACCAATGGCGAAGAGCAGCTTAAAGTTCGCGGTGGTAGCAATCGAATACTTTTCTAAATGTGTCGAAGTTGAACCCTTAACTGATATCACTTCGAAAAATGTGCAGAAATTCTTCTGGCAGAATATTATTTGTAGGTTCGGAGTGCCTAGGGAGTTGACAATCGACAATGGCACCCAATTCGAAGCTAGACCCTTTAGAGAATTCTGCGAAGGACTAGGCATTAAATTGTTTCTTTGCATCCATTCGTCACCCTAACCAACGAGCCACCGAGCGGGCAAATGGAAATATTTTTCCAGCTTAAATTGAAGGATTGTTGGGCTGGCAAAGGGGTTGTGGACTGAAGACCACTCGAAGCTAGGTCCACAAGATTCACCCCATTCAGGTTATTGTTCAGAGATGAGGCCATGACTCCAATGGAGCTTAAAGGTGGATCCCTTCACACAACGAAGCCTAAAGATTACGATGAAAGGAACACTTCGCTTGACTTGTCAGAAGAAACAAGGCTTTGAGTTGTCGCCAATTTAACAAAGTACCAAGACTAGACGAAGGCATGGTATGACCCGAAGGTAAAGTTAATGAACTTAGACTAGGTCATTTGGTACTGCGAAGTGTAATTGCTTAGGGGAAGTTAGGAAACAAATGGGAAGGACCATATATTATCCTATGCTCAGGGCGCCCAGATCTTTTAAATTAGCTAATTTATAAGGGGAAGAATTAAAGCATGCATCGCATGCAGAGCACCTTAAACGTTATTATGCTTAGGGGCTCCTTGTAATCAATTGTAATGTACATTTCTAAAATAAATAAAGATTGAGGTTCAAAGTATGCTTACTCTTCAAATATTCCCTTCCCCTGGTGGACGTATCAGAGGAACAGAGATGCTTGCGGCGGTAAGCATCTTTCATTAGAACGGAGATTTTATGGTCCATTCAAGGATTCTGTAAAAGAGCCGAAGGTGGCCAAAGCCTACGGATTCTAGGCTTCGGCCTGATAGCATCCGTAAAAGAGTCTAAGGACTTTAAAAGAATAGATTTCTGATCCTCCCAGTTCGAAGCATCTGTAAAAGAGCCGAAGGAGGCCAAAGCCTACGGATTCAAGGCTTCGGCCTGATAGCATCCGTAGAAGAGTCTAAGGACTTTAAAAGAACATATTTCCGATCCTCCGGGTTCGAAGTATCTATAAAAGAGCCGAGGTGGCCAAGACTACGGATTCCAAGTTTCGACCTGATAGCATCCATAGAAGAGTCTAAGGACTTTAAAAGAACAAATTTTCGATCCTCCGGGTTCGAAGTATCTGTAAAAGAGCCGAAGTGGCCAAAGCCTACGATTCTAGGCCTCGACCTGATATCATCCGTAGAAGAGTCTAAGGACTTAAAAAAATAGATTTTCGATCCGCCACGCTCAAAGCATCTGTAAAGGAGTCGAAGGCGACCAAGTAATAAGGTTTCAAGGCTCCGACCAAATGAAACACTTTAAGAGTCCTAAGTGACCAATTTCGGAGCTCCAATGTATAAACTCGAAGCTCAAGATTATAAACATCATATACAAACATACAGTTCGAAGACTCTATGAAAGAGTCGAATTCATGATTACTAAGTAATGCTTGTGAAGCACTGATTTATTGTACAAAGCATTGTGTTCAACGGACCTTATCACATCGCATATGTTTCCCCACCAACAAAGAGGGGCGGAGGAGTAAGCACAATCAAGTGACGCTTCTTACACAATTTGTATTAATCAGGTAAGCATATTACAATCATCGTAATTAGGAAAAATTACTATCTAAGCCTAAATAAAAATGGAGACCCCTTCAACCTCTAGATCCACTTCTAGGACAAGTTTGGTCTTCGGAACTTAGAGTTCTCAAAACTTTTCTTTTGGTCCGAGTGCCCTTCTTCTTCGAAGCCCTCAGCTTTTTCTGTTCTTGAAGTTCGGCCTAGGTTAGAAGTTGTTCGGAGCTAGACTCCATTGGGTCTTTGACTTGGTACTCTGATTCAGAACAATCTACATACTCTAAGGACGAAGACTACTACCTTATCCTCTTCTTATATAAGAAAGAACTTCACAACAAACATCAGGTGCTATTTCCCCTTGCTCTCCTTGAGGAACGTAAAATCACGAGCGCCTGTAAGGCCTCAAGCTTTCAAGTATAGCCCATTGTTGGCGAAGCCCTTCATTGAGCTCTAATACTTCGAGATCAGGATCTGAAGCATGTAGAAAAACTAAGAACAAACATTCAAGCGAAGAATTTTCATTTATAAACTTTCCTTTGTTAAAATAAGAGCGTTACAAGATCTCTTGTACATAATTAAGCATCCTAGAAGCTAGACCTTTGGGTCAGGAAGCGGAGCAGTTGGCGGAGTTGGAGCCGAAGGCTTCGTCTGAGCTAGCCTCTATGATGGGCTTCATCGATCCAAGCCTTGGCTGTAGCTTCATTATCTACTTTCCAGGTCGCCCGGAAGGCTTCCCCAGCCGAAGCCACGTCGAAAGATGGTCGTAGTAAGCCTTCATCAGAGAAGCGTGCCAGCGTCGAACCTTTCACCGGAGCAATAGAGACCCCGACGGCTTTGAGGTGTCGAAGGACTCTAATACCGGCTACTTGCCCGGAGATCTCTCCGTAGCGGGTCCCAAATCCTTTCATCATCTTGGCCACCACTTGGATCATCTGAAGCTTTCAGTCGAGGGGTTCTTCCACCGCAGCTGAGGAAGATGGGCACACTGCCACCAAAATACTCTAGAACACCCCTGAGGGTTTCCATGGTTTGATCAGCTGCCAAGTTGTTCCTCTTCTCGGCCTTTGTCAATTCGGTGGCACAGAGGAGATTTCGGCTGTCTTCGACATTAAGTAATTCTTCTGAACCTGTGCTTGGTTAATCGACCCTTGGAGCTCTATGAGTTTAGCCCTAGAAGTTGCCTCCGCTTCTTGAAGTTTTTCAATCTCAGCCCTCAGCACCGTGCGCTCCGCTTGGATTTCTTCTATCAAAGAGGCAAGTTGGGCACAGGTTTGCTGCTCCTTCGGAGCGCTTCCTCTGCCACAACTTTATCTCTTCGCTCCTCGAGGAGCTCTTCCTCTAGTCGCAGAGTTTTATCTTCGAAGCCTTTAAGGGCCCTTTGAAGCACCATGACCTTCCTTTTGAGCCGATTGGTTTCGAGCTCATTGGAAGTCGCTGCCGCTCTAGCAAGGTCAAATTGCTGCAAAAAAAGCAAAGTAAGTACGATGCAATTTCCATTAAGTAAATATACATTATGTTTGTTGCATACCTGGAGGATATCCCTTCGAGGGCGAAGGAGAGCTCCAATCCGCTGGCCTCGCTCAAAATAGAGACCAGCTCAGAGCTCCCAACCTCTTGGCTCTTTTTAGCCAAAGGTTCCAAGAGGGCTCGGAGCCCTGTCCGCTGCTCCAAGAATGAAGCCAGTAGCGGGAGCTAGGACAGGTGTTGGCGTAAAATATTACGATAACAGGTTCTCGAAGATTAAGAACTAACAAATGAAGAGTTTGTGAGATGTACTATTTCAAGCCTTCGAATTGGATAATAGCTCGAAGTAGTTCAAAGTTGTATATTGAATAACTGAGTATTTGATCCTCATTACAGGGTAAGAATGGCGGTATTTATAGGTAAAAATAGTAAGGAAAATACCTTTTACCCCTCAATTACAACCGACATAGCAAAAACTATTCGGTACCCCTAATAGGGTTAAAATGGTAAAAGAATATAAGTCTTCCATCCTTGCTGCTAGATAAGCTTTCTAAAGATTTAACCTTTGAAGTCATACTCCGAATAGAAGCCTGCATGGATTCTTCAAGCTTGATCATGTAATAGACCGAAGTTAATACTGGAACTTCAGTCTAGTAAATTGGCTTTGTCCTATAACTGTAGAGACCCTGAGGATGAAGAATTTCCCCCAATAGTAGCCCCTCAAATACCCTTCTCCGAATGATCTATAAAGTTAGGAGAGCAGTATACGCAAGAAAAATAATCATGCGCAGGGTTTACTAAAATGTATCAACCTTGGAAGCATTCAGAAATTTAGAAACTTCGAATCGACTTCCAAGCGAAGGTCTCATTGAACAGCTTCGAAGTTAATTTCTACGAAGCTGAAAAGACCATTAGACTCAAAAAATAGTCATTATCTTTTTCTTTCAGAAGAAGTTATAACGTTGCTTTGTTTTTGGAAACAATAACGGTACAGAAGATGGAACATTGAGTATGAACGGTAAGAAACTGCGAGGTCAGGCTATAAATAGAGGGGCAAGAGGCATTCGAGATACTTTACCGACTGTTCTCGCGCAATCCCTCTTTTAGCCTCTAGAGCTCTAGTTCCAACCTTCGCACTCTGTTCAATGGCGAAGACTAGCCACAAAGCGCTCGTAGCAGCTTCAACCTTGGCTAGGTAGCAAGTCATGGCGGCGGCAGCAGCGGCGGCGCCTGCGGGGAATCCCCAACAGTCCGAGCCCCACAACCTCCTCCCAGCTTCAGCTAAATACTCTGATCAGTCATACAGTCTAAGACCGTCGACCTGCACGAAGAATCTATTGCAACGGCGACCGCCGGGAAGATAAGCCTGGGGATTAAATTTGTCAACCTAGTTCAAAAGCAATTCCTTTACCTCAGATCATAGAAGTGATCGTATTCGAGGCTTTCTTCGAGGCAGGGTTAGGACTTCCGGTAGTGGACATCCTTTCAGAGGTACTGGAGCTCTTTCATGTTACTCTTCCTCAGTGTCCCCAAATGCCATAGCGCATCTTGCAATCTTCGAATAGGAAATGCGAGCGGAAGGTTACGAAGGAAGGGCGGAGATCTTCATAGCACTTCACAAGGCTTCCTGCCAGCCGAAGACTTATCTAGGCAGCGGAGGAGAGAAAAAAGTAGTTGCATTTGGCAATATCAACTTCCGGCTCTAGGATGAATTCCAGACTCAATTTCCAATGAAGGCCATCAACCCAAGATGGTACACAGACTGGATTCTTCGCTGGTTCTACGCCGAAGTGGTAGTAGACAGCACCTTGGCCGGCTTCTGAAAGACATATTTTTCCAGAGGGAAGTCAAGTTCACCCGGATCCGGGCCAGCTCGAAGCTCGCCTCAACCTGCTTCAAAAATAAGCTGCCGCATGGGCATGCAGGACTTAGCGGAGGAGTTCATCGGGCTCCAGATTCTGCCTCTGATGGCCAACTAGCCTATTAACTTCGAAGAGAATCCGGAGGGTGGACTCCGAGAAATCTCTTCGAGCTTTGCAGGTAACTTTGGAAACTGCAAAATGTTTCATATGCAATAATTTCATAAGAAATGATATAACTGAGATTAAAACTTATCTTTCAGCTCCACGCACCATCTTGACTTCAGAGCAAGTTGTACGGGCTTCAGAGAAGATCATCGGAGCCCCTACCCTTGCTGAGAAGGAATGGAGGGATAAACCAAGTATGGAGTGTACTCGGAGTTGATGCTCCTTCCCTTCCGGACTGGAGCACTTCTGAGCCTAGTCCTAGGAAGAGGAATGCTAAAGCCGGGACTTCGGTGCCAACCAAGACTTTTGTGAAGAAGTTGGCTCGTAAACCGATTTTTTGTGGCCCCTTCCAAGTCCTCTACTTCGTCTTCAGAGTCATCTGAAGATGAAGGCTACAGAGAAATGCAGAGGGTGTTGGTAGCCCTTATTACCGAGGATGAAGGGGCACATGCAGAGGTCAAAGTCCCCACCAAGGTTGACACAGTGGCCGTGCCTATGCACAAGACAACCTCGAGCAGGCAGAAACTTCGAATGTCCTGCCTAAGCAAGAGGCCCCTGCTGTTGAAGAAGGCGAAGTTGAGTTAGCAAATGATCAAACTTCGGCTCCGGACGAAGTGATAACTGCTATTCTTGGAGAGATTTCAGCACCTAATCCTTCGGTCCCCAACTCCGAATCTGAGGAGGACTTCGAAGAGGCATTCGAGCCTTCGAGCAGTCCCATACTCATCTATCGATAGAATGTTGAAGGTAAGCCTCAATTGAGTACTTTTCCTTTCTTTTCGTGTCCTATAAAGTTATGCAAAATATAATACCTTTGATTTACAGGGTCAACCCTAATGGAGATGACCCCTGCCGCAAAGACTACACCTGAAACTTTGACATCTTCGAAGTCAATTTCGGAGGAGGTATGAAAATGGGGCCTGGAAAAGGTAAAGGAAAAGTGGATCCTTTTCCTGCTCCGAACTCTGGATTAACCCTGTCAGAATCTATATGCAGAGGCTAGTCCATGGACGGGGGCCAATCCACAGAGGTCTCCGGGGACGCGGCGCTGAGGAGCCATGCTGAATAGCGTGGGCCTCATGGCTCTAGAAGTGATGAGTCATTGTCAACGATAGTCAAAGAGGACTGAAGAAGAGAAGAGATCTGCTGTTTTATGGGCCGCGTGTGACTCAGGTACACGGGCAGCGAGCGACTGTCGGGCAGAGGAGGCTGCGAAGTCGGGCTGGCCCAATCCGGGTGCATGGGCCAGAAGCAGTAGAAGACCCATTGGGCTGTTGACCAGGACTGACTCAGGTACACGGGCGGTGAGCGATTGCCGGGCTGAGAGAGCTGCGGAGTCGGGCCGGCCCAATCCGGGTACCTGGTGCAAAGCTGGTGGAGGCTTTGTCAGTTTCGGCATAAAACTGACAACCGTTGATTTGTATCCGACTGTCCAGAAGAATAGCTTCAGGATATGTCATCTGTTACTCTAGGCCCACAGTCAGTCAGTTGTGTCTGTAAAAATACCTAAGGGCAGTAGAGTCATTTTCTGTATTTTTGAGTCTGTAAAAACCCTAAGGGGCTGGTAGAATATTCCTAGTGTTGGGCTGCCTATAAATAGCACCCAATCCCTAGGGTTTGGACTACCCTTTTGTGCTGAAATCAAATCCACCCATTGGGTCACTTTTGTCTCCCTTCTCTCTCCTGTGTGCGCCGCCAGGACTGGCTCCTCTCCGTTCTTGCATTATTTTGTCTCAAATTTGTTGGATGCATTTAATCCTTGGTCTCTGGTGAATTTATTGCTTGCATCTTGTTCGGTTGGGAAGTTAATGCCTTGGGCACGAGCTGGTGATTTTATTTCTTGGGGAGAAGCTTCTTCTGTTGTTGGTGTTCTTCACGGTGGTAGTACTAGTTCTTGCTGTTGCAAGTAGTACTGCTTTACTGTAGCTAAAGTGTTCGGCTGCAGCTTTTCACCTTCTATCGCCCAGCTTTTTGATCGAAGCTGACAGTCTCTTTTACCTTTTTCTGGGTATGTCTGGCGAAGCTCGTTTCAGTGCGAAGCCCCTCAACTCCGTGAGGCAGGCTTCGATCGAACATCTTTGAAGACTTCGCTTAGACTTCGAACTTCGGTCTTTGTGTCTGAGTTGCTAGCTTCGAAGTTCTTCCTGTATTGGATAGCATCGCATACTTCGAACTAGCATACTCCGAATCTATCTGTTCGAAATGCACACTTTGTTAGGCTTCGAAGTTGGGTTCGAAGTTTGTCTTTTCTGATAGACTTCGCTTGGATTTCTTGTGGAGTGTCAGCCTTCGATTCTCCTTCCGAAGCTTTCCCTGTTCGAAGATAGAGTGTAGGCTTCGGACTTGCTTTTCTGTCGCGTGACAGACTTCGCTTCTTTGTTCGAAGGTAGTCCGTCTGTTTTGTGTGTTCGAAGTTTTCTGTTCGAATATTGTGCTTCGAAGCTCTTGATTCAAGGTGTGTTCGAAGTTTTGTCTTCGAAGCCCTCACTTCGAAGCAGGCTTCGACTTCGTCACCTTGCTCCGAAGTTTTTGGTTCGAAGCTGTGTTCGAAGTCCTGTCCTTGAAGTACACACTTCGAACCAGGCTCCGGCACTGTTTTTACATTAGTTGAGAATTTTGTCCGCAATCGGGTTTGGACATTAGTTGAGCCGCCATTAGAATGCAACCCATAGGCACCAAGTGGGTGTTCAAGAACAAACAAGGTGAAGATGGGGTTGTGGTGCGCAACAAGGCTCGACTAGTTGCCCAGGGTTATTGCCAGAAGGAAGGTATTGACTTTGAAGAAACCTTCGCTCCTGTTGCCCGTCTTGAGTCCATTCGCATTCTTTTAGCATTTGCCGCTTCAAAGGGTTTTAAGCTTTTTCAAATGGACGTTAAGAGTGCTTTTCTGAACGGGTACATAGAAGAGGAGGTTTATGTTAGGCAACCCCCCGGTTTTGAGAACCCTAAGTTTCCTCGACATGTTTTTAAATTGCACAAAGCTTTATACGGGTTGAAACAAGCTCCCAGGGCTTGGTATGACCGGTTAAAGCAGTTTTTGTTGGGGAAGGGTTTCGTGATGGGTTCTGTGGACAAAACTCTTTTCTTGCTCAGAGATGTTTCAGATTTATTAGTTGCTCAGATTTATGTGGACGATATTATCTTTGGCGGTACTACTGATTCTCTTGTGTCCAAGTTTTCTGAGCAGATGCACAGTGAGTTCGAGATGAGCCTCATGGGTGAGCTCAAGTACTTTCTAGGGCTCCAGATCAAGCAGACCAAGGACGGCACCTTCATCCACCAAGGTAAGTACACTCGTGACATGTTGAAAAAAATTTGACTTTGGTGGTGAGCTGAAGCCGCAGATGACCCCGATGGGCACTTCTGGGGGTCTGGACAAGGACGAGAGCGGCGTCAAGGTCAACGAGAGAGAATTTCGAGGGATGATCGGGTCGCTGCTGTACTTGACAGCGACTAGGCCAGACATACAGTTCGCCGTGGGACTGTGCGCGCGCTTCCAGTCTTCACCACGCGCGTCTCATCGGCAGGCTGTCAAGCGCATCTTCAGGTATCTCACTTATGCGCCTGATCTTGGTCTCTACTTTTCAGCATCATCTTCTCTTGATTTATCTGGCTTTTCGGACGCTGACTTTGGTGGGTGCCGGTTGGATCGCAAGTCGACTTCCGGTACTTGCCAGTTTCTTGGTTCTTCTCTTGTCTCTTGGTCTTCTCGAAAGCAATCTGGAGTTGCTCTTTTGACCACAGAGGCTGAGTATGTAGCTGCTGCTAGCTGCTGCTCACAGTTGGTTTGGATGATTTCCACTCTGCGAGATTTTGGGTTGTTCTTTCCTACCAGAGTTCCTTTGTTTTGCGACAGCACCAGTGCTATTAGTGTAGGGAAAAACCCATGTCTTCATTCAAAAACCAAACACATTGATGTGCGCTTTCACTTTTTGCGGGATCAATATGAGAAAGGTGTCATTGACCTTGTTCATGTTGATACCCATCATCAGTTGGCTGACATTTTCACCAAACCCCTAGATCAGTCTACTTTTGAGCGTTTACGAGGGGATTTGGGTGTTGTGTATCCTTTCTAGGATATTTTGCGTCAGTTTTTCTTTCTTCTTTACTCTTTTCTTGAGTCTTTTTGTGTGTGTTCATATCATACATATTCACATATCACACTTTTGAGCTTGCTTCTGTTATATGATTAAACTGCTTTACTTATTCTAGCTGGTACATGCTTTTGATTACTCGTCGATGATCATGCTTTGTTTCAGTTCATTTGATATGTCTGATATCTGTCATATGCATGGCTTTTACGCTTTCAACTTGAAAAATGATCACCATTGCTTCTGGTAACTAGCATGTGTAGGCTGAGTGCTTTTGCTATCTGTTACATGCCTTGTAGCTAGTTCATCACATAGATGCAGATATGCAACTTGGACATCTTTATGCTTTAACATGGAAAATATGCTATAAAAATGATAAAAAATCAAAAAATGAATGAAAATTCCATGCCTTTTTATGCTTGAGTTGAAAAGATCCAAGTGGGTTTGCTTTGTCGCATTGCATTGTTCTGGACTGCTTACCATAGCACTTTGGTATGAACTAGGACAGTGTAGTGTATGCCAAGACCAATGTCTTAAGCTTCCGATGGTCCAGTTTTGGCCTAGGCTTGACTTGGTCGGTTAGCATAAGGTTTGACATGCAAATAACCCTTGGCACAAATGAAAAAGGAAAAATGAAAAAGCCTGAACATTTAACAAGATAACCAGTTTGCTGAAGCACTTTGTTTTGAACAATGTTTATCTTGGTAGACATCAGTTAGCTTCTGCATCTCATGCTTTACCTTGCTTATTAACTAGGAAATATGGTGATGTTTTGTTTTGCAAAAACTGAAAAATGCGTGCTAATGACTTTCTTTAGATATCATCTGTTGCACTGATCATGCCATGTGTCTTAAGACAGTATGTCTGTTGCTATACTTGTTAGATGTTGTAATTGCAGTCACTCATATCTGAGAAGCATGCTTTCTACACTCCACCTACACCCCAGCTGAATTCACTGCATTTTTTGAGGGGGAGTTGCTTTTCAGGGGGAGTATGTTTCTCTTTTGAGTGCTTGATGAGTTTACTTGTCAACAAGGGGAGAAAATTTGGGATCAGAGTTCAAGGGGGAGTTCTTACTCTGTTGATATCCTTGTTGTTCTGAAATCACACTCATTTTGAGTTTTTACGTTTTGGTTAACCACAATGACCGTTTCTTGCTTTTGGTTGGCTTTTGGTCATTAGGGTTAAACTTTTACCTTATTTTTCTTCTTCTTTGTTTCCTTGTGTTTTGTTTTCGTGTTTCCACATTTGTTCACAGGTGTTGAAGAGCTGAGAATTGAGGAGTGTTGACAATGCACTCATCAAGGGGGAGATTGAGGAGCCATGCTGAATAGCGTGGGCCTCATGGCTCTAGAAGTGATGAGTCATTGTCAACGATAGTCAAAGAGGACTGAAGAAGAGAAGAGATCTGCTGTTTTATGGGCCGCGTGTGACTCAGGTACACGGGCAGCGAGCGACTGTCGGGCAGAGGAGGCTGCGAAGTCGGGCTGGCCCAATCCGGGTGCATGGGCCAGAAGCAGTAGAAGACCCACTGGGCTGTTGACCAGGACTGACTCAGGTACACGGGCGGTGAGCGATTGCCGGGCTGAGAGAGCTGCGGAGTCGGGCCGGCCCAATCCGGGTACCTGGTGCAAAGCTGGTGGAGGCTTTGTCAGTTTCGGCATAAAACTGACAACCGTTGATTCTGTATCCGACTGTCCAGAAGAATAGCTTCAGGATATGTCATCTGTTACTCTAGGCCCACAGTCAGTCAGTTGTGTCTGTAAAAATACCTAAGGGCAGTAGAGTCATTTTCTGTATTTTTGAGTCTGTAAAAACCCTAAGGGCTGGTAGAATATTCCTAGTGTTGGGCTGCCTATAAATAGCACCCCAATCCCTAGGGTTTGGACTACCCTTTTGTGCTGAAATCAAATCCACCCATTGGGTCACTTTTGTCTCCCTTCTCTCTCCTGTGTGCGCCGCCAGGACTGGCTCCTCTCCGTTCTTGCATTATTTTGTCTCAAATTTGTTGGATGCATTTAATCCTTGGTCTCTGGTGAATTTATTGCTTGCATCTTGTTCGGTTTGGGAAGTTAATGCCTTGGGCACGAGCTGGTGATTTTATTTCTTGGGGAGAAGCTTCTTCTGTTGTTGGTGTTCTTCACGGTGGTAGTACTAGTTCTTGCTGTTGCAAGTAGTACTGCTTTACTGTAGCTAAAGTGTTCGGCTGCAGCTTTTCACCTTCTATCGCCCAGCTTTTTGATCGAAGCTGACAGTCTCTTTTACCTTTTTCTGGGTATGTCTGGCGAAGCTCGTTTCAGTGCGAAGCCCCTCAACTCCGTGAGGCAGGCTTCGATCGAACATCTTTGAAGACTTCGCTTAGACTTCGAACTTCGGTCTTTGTGTCTGAGTTGCTAGCTTCGAAGTTCTTCCTGTATTGGATAGCATCGCATACTTCGAACTAGCATACTCCGAATCTATCTGTTCGAAATGCACACTTTGTTAGGCTTCGAAGTTGGGTTCGAAGTTTGTCTTTTCTGATAGACTTCGCTTGGATTTCTTTGTGGAGTGTCAGCCTTCGATTCTCCTTCCGAAGCTTTCCCTGTTCGAAGATAGAGTGTAGGCTTCGGACTTGCTTTTCTGTCGCGTGACAGACTTCGCTTCTTTGTTCGAAGGTAGTCCGTCTGTTTTGTGTGTTCGAAGTTTTCTGTTCGAATATTGTGCTTCGAAGCTCTTGATTCAAGGTGTGTTCGAAGTTTTGTCTTCGAAGCCCTCACTTCGAAGCAGGCTTCGACTTCGTCACCTTGCTCCGAAGTTTTTGGTTCGAAGCTGTGTTCGAAGTCCTGTCCTTGAAGTACACACTTCGAACCAGGCTCCGGCACTGTTTTTACTTCGCTCCGAAGTACACTTCGCTTCTTACCACTTCGAACTAGGCTAGACAGTAACACCTTCGGCACTTCGGACAGACTCCGTCATCAACCTCCGAAGCAGACCTCGACGTGCGAAGGGGGCTTCGCCAAGTTCCGAACAGGAGACAACTTTGGACAGTAACTTCTCTTTTCACTTTATACATACTTAGATCTTTTCATTGAGAAGTTTAGGCCTGTTTTAATTTGTATATCTGCCTAGATTGCACTTCTTTAGATTTACACTATTTATCATCAGATGCTTCTAGGTTAGAAACCTTTAGACTTAGGCCTTCTATTTATTTTCTGCTGCGTAGTAATTTTTGAGGTGCGTTGGGTTTTGGGAGCAGGCCATTGATTCGAAATAATTTTTAGGCGCCCATTCACCCCCCCCCCTCTGGTCGCTACTTTCGGTCCTACAGGCGCTGCTCTCCAGCCCTTCTCCAAATGAAGACGATCAAAGAGCCTTGTCAAGGCTCCCCCTCCTAGCTCCTTTTCTGGAACGAAGGACCGGGCTTCAGACTCTACTAGAGCCTCTAGCTCGAGCTAATCACGATGTCGAGGAGACTGACTTGGAGGCTATCCTTGGGGAAGCTGAAGGGTCGGAGTTAGATGTGGCCTTGGAGCGGGCAGCCTACCAGGTACGACGTATCTGCAATAATAGAGTTAGTTTTAACATGTAAATAGTTTACTCACATTGCTTTTTCCTTCGGAGCAAATAGTCTTGGCTTGAGCTGCGGCTGTATCTAACGAGCGAGAGTGTAATCGTCTCAAGGAGAAGATAACTGCCCTCCAGGGGAGTCATGTCAGCTCCGAGATTCAAACCTCCAGCTTGGATGAAATGGTAGCAGTGGAAAGGAAAGCTAGACTTGGTCTGGAGGCTGCTAATCGGAAGCTCGAAGCTGAACAAATCATGCTTCAGACTGAATTAGAGAAACTTCGGATGGAGCAGGCAGCCATGGGGACCGAGCTGGTCAAGATCCTAGAGGAGCAGACGAAGTTGATGGAGGAGGACAATAACTTGCTTGGTCAGAAGAACTCATTGGTTACGGAGGCAGCTAGGCTATCTTCTTTGATAGACGAGCTATCTTCATCAAGGGATATTTTGTTCGAAGACAAGGTGAAGTGCGAAAAGGTAGCCTTAGAGACCATGGACAACCTTCGGGGCATCTTGGAATACTTCGGTACTTATTGGACTTTACCTTCAACTGGCGATGTCCCTCTGCTGCGAAGACTGAAGATGATCCAAGCAGCAGCGAAGACTATGAAGATAGTGGGTATTCGGTATGGAGAAATCTCCAACCAAGTAGCTGCTCTCAGAGTGCTTCACTACTACGAGGATTTAGGGCTACCAGTAGCACCAGACTCAGGGGAGACTCCAATCATCTTCAACGACAACCGGCTCTTAACCCCTTCCAACGACGTAGCTGCAGCTTGGCAAGCCTCCCAAGCATCTTGGAGAGCCAAAGGTCGATCAGTAATCAAAGCTTGGATTGATGAAGGACTTCGCCAAAAGCAAGCATGGTCGCAGGCTTCGAGTAGTCAGCCCCCACCAGACCCAAAGCTCTAGTTCTGTTTAAGGCCCCAAATATGTAAAATTTATGCTTTTATCCTTTATGAATGAAAAGACTTATTTGGAAATGTTTTTAGGCTTTCCGACCTTTTTTGGATGATCTCGATGTGCTAGAGGTTAACAAAGAGCTTCGCCTGCTATGGGCTACCTTCGAAACTCTAAGACCTCACAAATGCCCTCGATTTTCAATTCCTCGAGAAAGCTCCGGTGTAATTGCACCCAAAATATGCACAGATATATTATCTTACATTAAAGAAGAGGAAAAAGAAGTTAACTTAGAACCTTCATCTTCTGAAGACATTGAATGGTCTGAAGAATAAAATCCTGCTGAAGAACAAGTAAAGAAGAGTTCTGAACAACTTCGAAGCTGGGAAAGAAGCCCCGAGCGACTTCGAACATGGGCTGAACTTCAGTAGGAACAGAAGGAGTTTCGAGCTTTTAAAGGAGGGAAAAGAGTTAAACATAAAGTTATTAAAACTCCTGGCTTCAGAACTAGTCATTCTAGCTTTAGTGGTAGTTCTAGGAATCGAAGAGGTCTTTGTTTCCTTCTCGGTATAGATACAGACATTTAATGATTTAATGTAATCTGTTTGAATGATAAAGATTAAAGTTTTAAAATTGTCTCCCTACTTCCTAGCCCCTCTTTGGGTCTAAGCAACATCGAAATTTGGTCGAAGGTGGTTACGCACAACGAAAATAACTTTAGTTAGGAGTACAATTTTGGAGGCTCAAAGCCCCTTATCAACTTAGAGATTCACTAAGATCTCAAAAAATGTCTTCGACTATATTAACTCGGAATCTAAAAACTGGTAAATTAGTACTTTTTTGTCTGAATGTAGTCACTTCAGACTCTTTTTTCGGATACCTTAGCATCCAATACAATTGGTCGCTTTAGACTCTTTTTACAGACGTTCTAAGCTATTAGCTCAAAGTTTGTTTTGTTTGGCCTCCTTTGGCTCTTTTTGCGAATACTATCAAACCAGTGGTTTGGAATTCCCATAGTGGTCTCCTTGGACTCTTTTTACGAATGCTTTCAAGCCGGAGCCTGGAATCCGAATCATTTGGTCTCATTGGACTCTTTTTACATATGCTTTCAAGCCGGTGGCTTGGAATCCATTTTTTGTGACTTTGCCACCTCGTCGGAAGCTTTGAACCAGTGGTTCAAAGTCCATTAAACTGGTTCAAATGAATGACACTTCCCTCACAACCAACTTTGTTCCTCCAGTGCATCCACTAGAACTATGAAGTGTTTGAGAGGAAGGCATTATCTGAATCATGAGATTTATTTATTCGGAAGGCGTTTACAGATGATTACAAGGAGCCCCTATGCAAAATATCGATTTAGGTGCTCTGCATGCTAGGCATGACTTAACTCTTCACCTTCTAAATTAGCTAGTTTAAAAGAACGAGGGCGTCCTGAACGTAGAATGATATATCGACCTTCCCACTTATTTGCTAATTTCCCTGGTGCTATGATGCTTCGCAAAACTAAGTGACTTAGTTTAAGTTCATTAAGCTTAACCTTCGGGTCATACCAAGTCTTTGTTTGATGTTGATATTTTGACAAATTAGCCACAGCTCGAAGCCTTGTTTCTTTTGTTAAATCAAGCGAAGCTTGCCTTTCTCCTTCTATTTCAGGTTCGGTGGTGCGAAGAGATCCTCCTTTGAGCTTCATCGGCGTCATAACTTCATCTCTGAATAATAATCTGAAAGGAGTAAAACCTGTGGTCCTCGTTTGAGTGGTCCGAATGGACCATAAAATCTTCGGGAGTTCTTTCAGTCCACAGCCCCTTTGCTAATCCTACTATTCTTCAATTTAGCCCTAATAAAATATTACCATTAGCCCTTTCAACAGCTCCATTAGACTGAGGATGACGCATAGCTGCAAAGCATATTTGTATGCCAATATCTTCGCAAAACTTCCTGAAGGGCTCCGCATCAAACTGCATCCCATTGTCGACTGTGAGCTGTCGAGGCACTCCGAAACTGCATATAACATTTTTCCAAAAGAATTTTTGTACATTATTCGAAGTGATAGCTTTGAGGGGTTCTGCTTTGACTCACTTGGAAAAATATTCAATTGCGATCACTGTGAATTTTAGATTTCCTTTTGCTGCTGTGACTTGAAGAGTCGTTGGCGGACGATGACTTTGTCTTCCCATCCATTGACAACCTTGGCAAGTGTGGACTAAACTCTCCACATCAATTACTATTGTAGGCCAATAAAGCCCTGGCGAAGTGTTTTTCTTGCTAAAGCTCGGGGGGCCAGATGGCTACCACAAAGGCCTTCATGAATCTTTCGAAGTATCTCTTGACCTTTGGTTTGAGATATACATCGGAGTAGGGGGGAACATACTCCGGCCTTGTAGAGAATACCATTGATTATATGATAATTCCGAACTCTTAGCCTCAGTCTCGAAAGTTGTGGTCCTTCAGGCAAATTTGCTTCACCTTGCAATAACTCTATGATTGAGCTCCACCAGTCAGTGCTTGGAATGCAAAGAACCTCCGCAGGAGGAATTTGTGACACCGAAGGCGAAGTAAGTTCTTCATAAAAGGCTCCTTCTGCAATATTCACAACTCCGACTGCAGCTTTCGCTAAGGTATCAGCTTCCATATTTTCAGCTCTTGGTATACTTCGGATAGAAATCCCTTTGAATGCTGCTTCGATCTTACGGATCTCTTCCAAATATTTTGCAAGCTACGGATGACGGACTTGAAAACTTTTATCAACGTGCCCTGCTACAATTTGAGAATTTTTTTCATAATAACTCTTGTAGCACCCAAAGTACGCTCTTTTCGAAGTCCTAACAAAATTCTATCATACTCTGCTATATTATTGGTGGACTTAAAGTTGAGCCTTGCGGAGTACATCGCTCTTTGCCCTGAAGGGGAAATTATTACTACTCCAATGCCTGCTCTAGACGCTTGAAAATCTCCATCGGAGTATATGGTACAAATTCCCTCATTTGATTTGTTTGGAGCCCACATTGCGGATGGAGTCCATTCTGCCACAAAGTCTGCCACCACTTGTGACTTGTTTGTTGTCCTTGATATGAAGGAGATGCTGAAGGGTGCTAGCTCGATGGCCCATTTTCCAATTCTTCCCATAGAATCTTTGCTTTGGAGCATATCTCCCAACGGATACGAAGTTGGTACAATTACATTATGTGCTAGAAAATAATGTCGTAATTTCCTCGAAGCCATTATTAGAGCATAAGTGAACTTCTCAAGCTTGGAATATCTTGTTTTTGCTCCAGATAAGGCTTCAGATACAAAATAATCTGGATTCTGCACCAATTAGAAAATATAAAGATATATTAGAATTATAATTGCAAATAAAAGAATAAATATATATTAGTACACACGAAAACAGATGCATCTATAAATCGTCTCTACAATTCTTAATACACAGTGTGGTGTAACTATAAAACGTATCTATATTTGTAGACACGTAATAAAATTGTATCTACGATATTGTTTCTACATTTGTTAACATGTATTTTCATGTTACTATGAAACGTGTCACCCGCTACGTCACCCGTGACATCATCTACCACGTAACGTGACATGTCAATCACCACATCATCAGCTATGTCACGTGCCACGTCAATCACCACATCATCTTCCACGTCACGTGTCACATCACCGATCACGCTCTACCAATTCGTCTCCATACTTATTACTACACAATAAGACGTCATTATAAAAAGCATATATACTAGTAGACATGTTTTGTATATGTATCTATAAATTGTATCTATATTTTTAGATATGCATACAACGTGTTTATAGAATATCTCTTTCTTTCGTAGCAACGCATATAACACGTTTTATGAAATCGTGTCTATATTGACATAGAGACCAAATAAAGCATACCTTACTCTAAAGTTAGTGTAGCTGTTGACACGAAAACGTGCCCCCGCACATGGGTCAGTTCGACGATCAAAAAGTGTGCCGATACTCAGGAACAGGATTAAGCGTAACACAACACTGACATCGCATTCCGACTAGCATTAATAGTGGAAAGGGGGGTGGAGTCGCCAGGTAATCAAATCACACAAAAATAATCTGATTAGCCGAAAAGAAATATATTAAATAAAATAAACCAGCTAGCTGAACGGAGCCTAACTGATTCGAAGTGTATTGTGCAAAGGGGTCACCGAAGGGGGCCTTTGGCGTCTGGTGGGAAGGGTCTTGCCCAATGCAGTCTTTGGCGTTCGGATTGATCTGGCCGAAGGCAGGCTCCGAACAGATCTTGACGTGAAATCACCTCCAAATAGCAGTGCTCGGTGCGAAGTCTCTAACACGACCAAAATATCTCAGCGTAACGCACTAGCGTGACTTCGTCTAGAGCAAAGTATAGGTGTGACGAAGCCTGACGCGACGAAGCCTACTACGGAGTGCTCTGGCGTGCGGACCTTGTCAGCCCGACAACAGCGTGATGGGTCCGACACGGATAGTTGAAGCAGCGGTTCCGCCAAAAGGTGTTCTGGCGGCCTCTGAAACCAGTCTCCTGGCTCCGGACACTTACGGCGAAGGGGCTCTGATCATGAAAACCTGTAATAGAACAGAGATCAAGTGCCAATTTGGCCTGTAGACCGAATCTGCTAAGTGTTGCAGTAGAGAAATGAAGGTAGCAATTTGTTACGTAGATTAAAGGATACTTCATAGGCGAAGTAACAAGGCGATAGAAATATGTTACGTAGATTAATGGGTACTTCACGAGTGAAGTAACAAGGCTTACCACGGTTTCAGCGTGGCCGGCGGAGGGTTTCAAGGCAAACCCATGAAGGTTGTGCAGAAAAGTAAATAAAAATAAAGGTACAGTTCAAACTAGGGTTTGAAGTTGCTTTGTGTTGGTGGTCTAATGAACCGGCCTCACCCCTATATTTATAGGGGCTAGTCTTCTTATCTCTAAGACTAATCTTGTAGTATTCGGCTTAATCAAGTTTAGGGATAAAAACAGCCATAATCAAACTCAAACTCTATCTCTTAAAACAGCCGGAAGTAGGCCTTCGGGGCCTATCGAAGCATGCTCCTCAGGCCGAAGCTTCGGCGAGGTATGCCTCCGAAGGCCTTCGGGCCGAAGGTAGCAGACCACTAGAAGACTTACGAAGCCCATCGTTTGATGGGCCTTCGGCTTGATCCAGGACTTGTGTATTTTCGGCCCAAATTACCAAAATTGATATTTTGACAATCTTGGCCATTAATGCCATTTTTTTCTATCAACACATGCCCCTGCCTTTTAGTGAACTAAGTGAACTAAAAGCATAACATGCTAAGGATGATACTTTCCATAACGTCCTTTTGACACTTTCAAGCGCTTTTCCACACTCTTGGGAAGTAACTTTTCAAATACCTGCCATTCAAAGCTCTTCGAAACCGCTCTCCGTATAAAGATTCTAACAAGTACGTGTTACCTGGAGCGATTTCGGTTACTTTAAAAGGACCTTCCCAACTAGGCGACCATTTACCAAATTTGGTGCTCTTAGTGCCTAAGGGTAAAATCATCTTCCAAACCAAGTCACCAACTTGAAATGATTTTGGCTTCACCTTTTTATTGTAGGCTCTAGCTATCCTCCTCTTGTCTTTCTCTATAGCTTCTAAAGCCCTTAACCTCTTATCGGTCACTTCCTCTAAATTGTCTTTTAAAAGAGTCTCATATTCATCGACCGATAAGCCATCTTGCTTAAGAAATCTTAAAGAGCCAAGTTCCACCTCTACGGGTAGTATGGCCTCTTGCCCATATACTAACTCAAGCAAGGTCCATTCGGACAACTCAAGCAAGGTCCACAGGTTTTACACCTTTTAGATTACTATTCGGAGATGAAGCCATGACGCCGCCGGAACTTATAGGAGGATCTCTTCGCACCATCGAACCTGAAAAAGAAGATGAAAGACAAGCTTCGCTAGATTTAACAGAAGAAACAAGACTTTGAGTTGTTGCAAATTTTACAAAGTATCAACATCAGACGAAGACTTGGTATGAACCGAAGATTAAACTTAATGAACTTAAACTAGGTCATTTGGTTTTGCAAAGCATTATAGCACCAAGGAAGTTAGGAAATAAATGGGAAGGTTCATATATCATCCTTCGTTCAGGACGCCCTAGGTCTTTTAAATTAGATAATTTAGAAGGTGAAGGTAGTGCAGAAAAGTAAATAAAAATAAAGGTACAGTTCAAACTAGGGTTTGAAGTTGCTTTGTGTTGGGGGGTCTAATGAACCGGCCTTACCCTGATATTTATAGGGGCTAGTCTTCTTATCTCTAAGACTAATCTGGTAGTATTCGGCCTAATCAAGTTTAGGGATAAAAACAACTAGAATCGGACTCAAACTCTATCTCTGAAAACCCCTCGAAGTGGGCCTTCAGGGCCTATCGAAGGATGCTCCTCAGGCCGAAGCTTCGGTGAGGTAGGCCTCTGAAGGCCTTTGAGCCAAAGGTAGAAGACTTCTAGAAGACTTACGAAGCCCATCATTTGATGGGCCGTCAGCTTGATCCAGGACTTGTGTATTTTTGGCCCAAATTACCTGTTGGGGGAAAATATCTCATCTTCGGGGTTATTGCTAAAGCAGCATGAAGACAGCCAACTAGTTCGAAGATTGTTCGAAGACCTTCTTCGAAGATGCTCGGAACCCGGTTCGAAGCCCGAAGACAGGCACTGGTTCGAAGTATGTCTTCGAACCAAAGCCCTTCAGGATCTTTTCTGCCAGCTAAGATGGAAGACTTATCTTCTATCCTATTAGATTAGTCTTTTACCATTTTAGCCCTATTAAGGAAACCGAATAGTTTCCTTAATGTCGGTTGTAATAGAGGGGTAAATAGGTCTTTTCCTTAATGTTTAGGCCTATAAATACCCCCCATTTCACCCTGTAATAGGGACCGATTACAAGTGATTCAGTACACACTTTCGAACTATTCTAAGCTATTATCCTTTCGGAGGCTTAGAACAGTTTGCTTCGCAAACACTTCGTTTGTTAGTTTCTTTTCTACAGAAACCTGTTAGCGTAATCTTTTACGCCAACAGTTGGTGCCGTCCGTGGGGAACCTAGTCCAAAAAACTTCGTTCTCTACCAACCTTTTGCATCATGCCTCCTAAGCGGAGCGCACCTCGCAATCCCACTCGGAGGTCCTCTCGGATCTCCGGAGAGATACCCTTCGACACAGTCGAAGTCGGAGGGTCTTCGACTATCCCTCCACCTCAAACTCCGCAAGGGGCTTCTATCCCTCGAGGATACGAAACCTCTCCATCAACCCCTTCCACACTTCGACCGCCCGGAGCCACTCTGCCACCCTCCATTCCGATTCGAACTGATCATACCAGCTCTCAAGACCCGGAAGGTCCTTCCGGAGGAGATGAAGGTAGCCTTGGAGACATGGCCACTCAAATGGCCAATCTTCAAGCCGAGGTAGCGAGGTGGCGGCAAGAGGCTGCGAACAGGCTTCGTCCTCAAGCCACCCCAGCTATCCCCGAAGTGCACGAAGACGACGATCTTGATTATCCCGAAGCCCCGGAGAACGCCTCTTACGACAATGAATCTCCGTTGCATCCCGAGCTTCAGAAGGTTCGCTTCGATCCGAGGTTCAAAGCTTCGAAGCTTTGCAAGTATGCCGGAGACGAAGATCCCAGTGAGTTTGCGCGTTCTTATGCCCTAGCAATCGAGGCTAGTGGCGGAGACAGAGAAACTATGGCGAAGTGCTTCCCGTTAGCCCTTCAAGGAGTGGCGTTGAGATGGTTCTGGTCTTTAAAACCAGGATCAATCACTTCATGGTCACAGTTGAAGAAGAAGTTCATAAGTAACTTTCAGGGCACCTTCGTGCCCCCCATGTCGACAGGAAGCCTTTTCCAAGTGAAACAGCTCCCCGGAGAAACATTGAGGCAGTACTTCAAGCGCTTCGCTCACACGAAGTCGCAAATTCGGGGGCTGTCCACATCCTCGGTGGTTGATGCGGCTCGAGAAGGTGTCAGTCATAAAGGCCTTCTGGATAAACTGCATCGAAAGAGCATCACCACGGTATCACAGCTGATGTCGTACTTCGAGGAGTACTCGAAGTCAGAAGAAGGTTGGCTTCGGAGGACTACTGCTACTTCGACAGTATTGACAGAAGTTAAAGCAGAGGTGAAGACTTCGGCTCAGCCGCAAGAACCAGTCTCCGAAGTGCAACATGATAGAAGAAGAGGGCAAAAGCACCCTCGCTCTGAAGTCTTAAACATTGCACCCCCGCAGAAGTTTGCACCAAGAGCTCCACAGTCTGCGGGGAACAAGTCCAGCGGCTGGAGGCCGCCAGGGAAAACGGCTGGCAAGGGCCAGACCCTTTTTTGCTGTATTCATGGAGAGAATCGAAGCCATGCAACTGACACCTGCAAGGCTATTCTTACCCTTCGGGGAGAATACTTGGAGAGAACTTCGGGTCGAGGTAGTACCGACCGAAGTCCAACAGCAGCAGTGCGCTCGGAGCCGGTCCAAGCCGTGGCGCGGATAGAAAATTTTGATGCTGCAAGGCATCCTCCGGTGGCCAATGTTATGCCACCTCCGAAGCAAGAAGAAGGGCAAGATAGAGGGAAGAGAGTAGTTCTCCCTATCTCCGGAGGAGGTACCCTCGGAAGCATGTCCAAGAGACAGCGAAGAGAGTACGTTCGAGAAGTAGGCCACATTGGGACTTCGTCATCTGCAGCTGCAATGCCGGAGTGGTCTCATGTTCCAATATCTTTCTCTGCGGAGGATGCAGCTGGTATCAAGTTCCCGCATGCAGATCCATTGGTTATTACTGCTGATATTGCAGGGACAGAAGTCCGAAGGGTGCTAATTGACGGAGGTAGCTCGGCAGATATCATATTTGTACAAGCCTTCGATCAGTTATGCATTTCCCGGAAGCATCTCCTCCCAGCGGCTCGTCCTCTGCAAGGCTTTGCAGGACCTCCGCTAGATGCACTTGGCCAGATAGGCCTGGAAGTAACCTTCGGAGAAGGTTTACTAGCCCGAACTGAAGAAGTTATCTTTGATGTGGTGGATGCCCCGTATGCTTATAATGTCATCTTCGGGCGAGGCATGTTGAATCAGTTCGGAGCTGTGGCGCATCACAACTACTTGTGCATGAAGATGCCCACACAATCAGGAGTTCTGACAATCTTCGGAGATCAAGCCATAGCTCGGAGGGCAGAATATGGTCATGGTCCTCCTCTTGATCCGAGGCAAGTAAACAGTGTCCAAGATAATGAAGAAATTTTTTCAGCCTCCTCCGAAGCTTCGAAGAAGTCATTTCCAAGACCAAGTCCCGAAGGAGAGATTGCAACGAAGGTCATTGTCAAAGATGGTAAAGAATACACTTTTCAATTTGGTAAAGATTTACCTCCCGAAGTTGCAATTTCCTTGGAAAAGGTCGTAGAAGAAAATTTGGATGTCTTCGCTTGGTCTGACGAAGATATCACCGGAGTCGATCGGGATATTATTGAGCATAGTTTGCTTGTAAACCCGAAGGCCCGGCCTGTTCGACAAGGGCTCCGGAAGATGTCCGCAAAGAGAGCTGCTTTAGCTAAAGACGAAGTTGAAAAGTTGTTGAAGGCTGGGATTATCAGGGAAGTGGCCCATACAGAATGGTTAGCCAACCCAGTCTTCGTCAGGAAAAAGTCCTCCGGAAAGTGGCGCATGTGCATTGATTTCACATCTTTGAATAAAGCGTGCCCACGTGACCCCTACCCCATGCCCCGAATTGATCAACTAGTTGACTCCACTGCAGGTTCGGAGTTACTAAGCTTCCTCGACGCGTATTCCGGTTATCATCAAATATGGTTGAAGCGCGAAGATGAAATCAAGACGAGCTTTGTAACTCCTTCGGGAGTCTTCTGCTATGTAAGAATGCCCTTCGTCCTAAGAAATGCCGGGGCTACTTTTTCAAGATTAGTTGCTAAGGCTCTAGGTCATCAACTAGGTCGCAATGTGGAGGCCTATATGGATGATATTGTAATAAAGAGTGCTTTAAAGCACCAACATAGCCTAGACTTAGCAGAAACATTCAATAGCCTTCGGGCATGTGGGATCCGCCTTAACCCCGAAAAATGTATATTCGGAGCTAAGGCTAGAAAGTTGTTAGGGTACTTAGTTTCAAGCAGGGGAATTGAAGCTAGCCCTACTCAAATAACTGCGCTGCAGAAGATGGCTCCTCCGGAGAATTTAAAGCAAGTGCAAAAGCTGACTGGACGTCTGGCCGCACTTAGCAGGTTTTATCAAGGTCTGCGGAGAGGAGTTTGCCAATCTTTAAAGCTTTGAAAGGGTCCGAAGATTTTGCATGGACACCGGAGTGTCAGAAAAGCTTCGAAGATATTAAAGATTATCTCAGCAATCTTGCTACACTTACGGTGCCTGTTGCGGACGAAACCCTACTTCTGTATCTCGCAGCCACAGGCTCAGCTGTCAGCGCAGTCCTTGTCAGAGAAGCTGATATCAATGGGAAGTTGGTCCAAAATCTTGTCTATTTTGTATCCGAAGCATTGTCAGGAGCGAAGACAAGATACTCCGAACTTGAGAAGTTCGTTTATGCTCTGATAATGGCTTCGAGGAAGCTAAGACATTATTTTTTGGCTGACAATGTAATTGTACCAACTTCGTATCCTTTAGGAGATATGCTCCGAAGCAAAGATTCCACTGGAAGAATTGGAAAGTGGGCAGTAGAACTAGCACCCTTCGGCATATCTTTCCTGGCAAGGACAGCTATCAAATCTCAAGTCCTAGCAGACTTCGTAGCAGAGTGGACTCCACCTGCGAAGTTGACTCCGGAGAAATCAGATGACGGAGTTTGGACTATTTACTCCGATGGGGCTTTCCAAGCATCCGGAGCAGGCATTGGGGCAGTATTGATTTCACCGTCAGGGCAAAGAGCAATGTACTCCGCAAGACTCAACTTTAAGTCTACCAATAATATAGCGGAGTACGAAGGAATTTTATTGGGACTCCGGAAAGCACGTGCTCTAGGGGCTACAAGGATAATTATAAAAACAGATTCTCAGATAGTAGCAGGGCACGTAGACAAAAGTTTTCAAGTCCGACATCCACAGCTTGCAAAGTACTTGGAAGAAATTCGCAAGATCGAAGCACATTTCAAGGGTATTTCCATTCGGAGTATACCAAGAGCTGAAAACGTGCAAGCGGACATTTTAGCGAAGGCTGCTGCCGGAGCTGTGGATGTGCCTGACGAAGCTTTCTATGAGGAGCTCAATATACCTTCGGTGCCACAAGTTGCTTCTGCAGAGATTCTCTGCATTCCTAGTGCAGATTGGAAAGATTCAATCATAGAACTCTTGCAAGGAGGAACAAATTTGCCCGAAGAGCCCCAATTGTCAAGATTAAAGCTCAGAGCAAGAAACTATCAGTTAATCAACGGTATATTATACAAAGCCGGAGTATGTTCCCCTCTACTCCGATGTATATCTCCAGCCGAAGGCCAAGAAATTCTTCGAGAAATTCACGAAGGCCTTTGTGGAAGTCATTTAGCCCCTAGAGCTCTGGCAGGAAAAACACTTCGCCAGGGGCTTTATTGGCCCACAATAACAGCTGATGCGGAGAGCTTGGTCCGCACTTGTCAAGGATGCCAGTGGATGGGTCGACGGAGTCATCGCCCACCAACAGTTCTTCAAGTCATTGCTCCGGTATGGCCTATGGCCAGATGGGGTATGGATCTAATTGGTCCCTTTCCGTTAGCAAAGGGAAATCTGAAGTTCGCAGTGGTAGCTATTGAATATTTTTCTAAGTGGGTGGAAGCAGAGCCCTTAACAGCTATCACTTTGAATAATGTACAGAAATTCTTCTGGAAGAACATTATTTGCCGGTTCGGAGTGCCTAGATATCTCACAGTTGATAATGGAACACAGTTCGACGCAGAACCCTTCAGGAAGTTTTGCGAAGACCAAGGCATTCAACTATGTTTTGCTGCAGTGAGACATCCTCAGTCGAATGGAGCCGTTGAGCGAGCCAATGGAAATATCTTATCAGGGCTAAATCGAAGAATAGTAGGGTTGTCAAAGGGACTGTGGACCGAAGAGCTTCCAAAGATTCTATGGTCCATTCGGACTACGCAAACAAGGTCCACAGGTTTTACTCCGTTCAGACTACTATTCGGAGATGAAGCTATGACTCCGACAGAGCTCAAAGGGGGGTCGTTTCGCAGCACCGAACCGGACATCGAAGAAGAAAGACAAGCTTCGTTAGATTTGTCAGAAGAAACAAGACTTCGGGCTGTAGCTAATTTATCAAAGTATCATCAGCAGACGAAGACTTGGTATGACCCGAAGGTTAAGCTCAGCGAGTTAAGGCCGGGTCATCTTGTTCTACGAAGCATTATAGCACCAGGGAAGTTAGGCAATAAATGGGAAGGTCCATATTTAATTGTCCGCTCAGGGCGCCCTGGTTCATTCAAATTAGCTAATTTAGAAGGTGAAGAGTTAGCACATACTTGGCATGCAGAGCACCTAAAGCGATACTTCGCATAAGGGCTCCTTGTAATTCGCTTGTAATCACCTCTAAATTAATAAAGCATACACCCTGATGGTTGCCTTCCCCTTGACACTCCTAGTTTCCCGAGCGGACGCGCTGGGACAGAAGTCGATCGAGAGGGAAGTGTCATTAAGCTGGGCTGTATTTCCGGACTTCGTACCCATAAAGTCGAAGCCTCCGGTGTGGTGGCTGAAATCCATCCGGAGCCCAAGCTGATACCTTGTAGGCATCCGTAAAAGAGCCAATACCACATTCTACGGAGTCCAAGCTTCGGCTGGTAGACTTCCGTAAAAAGAGCCGAAGGTGGCCAAAATCTGCGGAGTCCAAGCTGCAGCTTGCAGACATCCGTAAAAAAGAGCCGAAGGTGGCCAAATTCTGCGAAGTCCAAGCTCCGGCTGGTAGACTTCTGCAAAAAAGAGCCCAAGTTGGCCAAATTCTGCGAAGTCCAAGCTCCGGCTGGTAGACTTCTGCAAAAAAGAGCCCAAGTTGGCCAAATTCTGCGAAGTCCAAGCTCCGGCTGGTAGACTTCTGCAAAAAAGAGCCCAAGTTGGCCAAATTCTGCGAAGTCCAAGCTCCGGCTGGTAGACTTCTGCAAAAATAGCCGAAGGTGGCTACAATTTCTGCGAAATCCAAGCTCCGGCTGGTAGATTTCTGCAAAAAAACAGCCGAAGGTGGCTAAAGCAAAACAGCATTTAAGCCATGAGCTTCGAATGTCTGTTCATATGCGTCCAAAGTGACAAATTTTTTAAGACACTAAAGTGTCCTGGAAGTTATCTCAATTGATTTCTTTCATGAAATAAACAAAGGTACCAAGCTACCATTCTTCTGACTACAAAGGTCGAAGACATTTTATAAGATTTCAAAAGATCTTTAAATGACAGAGGGGCTCCGAACCCCCCAAAAAAAAAATTGTACTCCGAAGTTTTTTCTTTGCGCATAACCATCTTTGAATACAGTTCGAAGTTGCTTATACCCAAAGAGGGGCTAGTAATATGGAGACAATTTTAAATCGGCATTCATTATTGAAATAAATGTGTTTACAGATTACATTATGAAAAATTGGTATCTATACCAAGAAGGAATCGGAGACCTCTTCAGTCCCGAGAGCTAGGGGTGGAACGACTAGTTCCAACATCGGAAGTTCTAAGAACTTTGCGTTTAACTCTCTTCCTCCCCTTCGAAGCTCTAAAATCCTTCTGTTCTTGTTGAAGCTCGGCCCAAGTTCGAAGCCTCTCGGGGCTTCTCTCCCAGCTTCTAAGATCTTCAGATCTTTTATTTTGGGTTTCACCTTCGCCTTCGGACCAATTAGTGTCTTCAGAAGACGAGGTGTTTGCGTCGATCTCTTTACCTTCCTCTTTAATATAAGACAATACGTCTTTGATTACTTCGGGCGCAATAACGCCGGAGTCATCTCGAGGGATAAGGAATCGAGGACGTTTATAACTCTTTAGAAGTTCGAAGGTGTTCCACAGTGAGCGAAGTTCGCTGTTAAGCTCTAACACTTCGATATCTTCCATAAGAGGCAAAGCCTAAAAATATGACAAACAAGATTTTCATTGATAAATATTTACAAGCATCAGCTTTACATAATCAAAAAATCCTAAATAATCCTAAACCTGCGGGTTCGGAGGAGGCTGACTGCTCGAAGCTTGACTCCGAACTTGCTTTTGGCGTTGGCCTTCATCAATCCAAGCCTTGATCGCAGATCGACCTTCGGCTCTCCACGAAGTCTGGAAGGCTCGCCAAGCAGTAGCTACGCCTTCGGAAGGAGTCAAAAGTCTCGCGTCGTCGAAGATGATGGAGCCCTCTGCGCTCGGAGTGATTGTTCGGCCCAAATCCTCGTAGTAGCGAAGTATTCCAAGGGCAGACACTTGTCCGGAGAGTTCTCCATAACGTATGCCTGCCGTCTTCATTTGCTTCGCTGCTCCTTGGATCCTCTTTAGCCGGCGCAGCAGAGTTACATTGTCATCCGAAGGTAGTGATCCAGTAGTACCGAAGTACTCCAAGACACCTAGCATCTGTTCGATGACCTCCGAAGCCACCTTCTCAGACTTGAGTTTTTCTGCATTAAGTGCATCCTTGACCGAAGTCGTTTCTGCTAAAACTCCGGAGATTCTAGCATTCTCCGTAGTCAAAGCATTCTTCTGAGTCCGGAGTTGCCCAGCTTCTTCTTGTAGCCTTACAAGTTCAGTCCCTTTGGCAGCATCCTCCGTCCGCAGTCTTTCAATCTCTGCCCGAAGCACAATTCTTTCTGCTTCGAGCTCCTTCTTCGCAGCCTCCAAGCTTTGCCTAGCCCTTCGCTCTGCTAGTATTACATTGTCCATTTGAGCTACTCGACCTTCGGAGAAGTTAAAATTTCTTTGAAGAGTTTCGTTCTCTTCCCGAAGTTGAGCAATTTCGTTTTCGCTCGATAAAGCTGCAGCGCGGGCTAAGTCTGCTTGCTAAGAAAAAAGAAAAACTGGAATAAGAAATTATTCATATATAATTCATTATTTGGTTCGAAGATGCTTTATACCTGATAAGCTGCTCTTTCCACAGCAATATTAAGCTCCGAACCCTTCGCTCTGCTTAAAAGGGCTACCAGTTCTGTTTCCCCAACTTTGCGACTGGCTTCACCCAAAGGTTTAACCAAAGTCCCAAGTCCGGTTTTCTCCTCCAAAAATGGAGTTATGAGAGGAAGCAGTGCTAAAGCCTTCTGATCAGCTCTGCTTAGCGAAGGTCCGGAGGGTTCTTCCGAGGCCCTTGGAACTTCTGAAGATGGCCCCCCCTCAGTTGATTCGCTTTCATCTGTTGACTCAGATGAAGTCGATCCTTGAGCTGGGAGAGGCTCTATGTGTCTTTTTCCTCTTCCAGGCCCCGGTAGAGTAACCCCCGGTTGTGGCTCCGAAGTTGTCGAAGGTCTTTGAATTGTATCTTCGAGGGATACTTCGACAACAGGAGGCTCTGAAAAAACAAAAATATTACACATTGTATAATTTTGCAAAAATTGATAAGAATTAAGAAAAATTTTACCTTCGACATTCTCTGGAATATCAAGCACAGGACTGATCGGAGGATCAAAAGTGTAGTCCTCATCCGAATCAGCCGCTAAATCTTGGACTGCAGGAGCATCGTCCTGAAGAGTCCTCGTTACTTCTTCGAGAATCGAAGCCATAGTGACTTCGACTCCACCTTCATCCACAGGAACTCCAGCCTGAGTTGTATCTTCTTGAACTACCGAAGTCATTGGTTGATCAGCATTATCTCCAGACTCCGGTATGTTCGCAGGCACTTCGGCCTCATCTACACCCATAGGGGCTTCGTTTTGTTCTTCCTGGGTATCCGGAGCTCTTACTTCTTCGATGTCGGCTTGAGGCTCCGGAATACCTGCAGTATCTTCAATGTGAATACTTCGTTGAGTTGCATCTTCATCAATTAATTTTACTAATAAAATACCTTCGTCCTCTTTAGAACCAGAAAGTGAGGTTCTTGAGCTTGAAGGAGCAGGATCCAAAGGTGCGAGATTCTTAGGTTTTCGAGCCACCTTCTTCACCGGAGTCTTTGCTGAACCTGAAGCTCCGGCTTCAGCTACTCTTTTCTTGGGGCCTTTCTCCTGAGGCACCCAATCCATCAGAGGGGGTGGAGTCAACTCCAGCATTCCCCATACTCTGTTAAATCGCTCCCAACTTCCGACTAATTTGATTCGCCATTCTTTTTCCGACGGAGTTGGAGCACCCAGAATCTTCTCCGAAGCCCTTACAATTTGCTCTGAGGTAATAGGGGCTGAAGAAGCTAAAAAATAATTCAAGTTAATCTTTCTTCGAAGTAAATATGTACTATGCATGTTGGTTTCGAAGTTACCTGCAGGACTCGAAGATAGCTAATCTGGCTACTGCATTCGGAGACAGCTGGGGGAGGGTTACATGAAACAAGTCCAGTACTTCGGCCAAGAAATCCACAGCAGGGAGGCCTAAACCCGCTTCGAAAAAAGCTTCGAACACTACAACTTCTCCGGGTCTCGGTGATGGAATCGATTCTTTGCCCGGCTTCCGAATCATAACCCCATCACTAATCTTTCCCCCCGCTGTGATTGCCAAAGATTCTTTCTTGCAGGTAGACGGCCCCAACTCAAAAGATTGATCCAAGTACTTGGTTGAGGGTGGGCACAGACCTTGGTCGTCGGGGATTTGGGGATTTCTCCCCCCTGCCGCCATGGAAATCGTCGCCCGCGTCGAAGGTGCCGCCGCCAATGTCGCCGCCGCTGCTGCTGCAGCTGCCTGCTGCCGAGCCAAGGCTGAAGGAGGCGCAGATCCCTTGGTCTTCACCATCGCGATTGCCGGATTGATCTGAGGGAATGGAGACTAGGGCTCAAGAACTCGAAGGCTATGGCTCAAGAACTTGAAGGGCTCAAAAAGCTTTTGACTAGGAAGAAGCGGTGAAAAGGTAATCGGGTAAGTTTTGGGGCTCTTTATTTATAGCCTAATCTTTCCGTTTGTTACCGTTTGGGTTCTGCCCTTTCGCATTCCCGCCTGTTATTTTCCTCCGAAAATAACGCTTTGTATAGCTTCCGTTAGAAACAGAAACTAACGGCTATTTTTTCTAAGTCTGAAAAGACTTTCGAACTTCCTGAGTCAGTTCTAAGATGGTTCGAAAGGTAATTACCTTATGACTGATTCGAAGTTCATATCTTCATGCATTTCGGAGATAAAACGAAAATCAATAACCCCTATGATTGGTTATCTTTTCTTTCCGTATACTGCTCTCCTAACGTTACAGGTCGAACGGAGAAGCGTATTCGAGGGGCTACTGTTGGGGGAAAATATCTCATCTTCGGGGTTATTGCTAAAGCAGCATGAAGACAGCCAACTAGTTCGAAGATTGTTCGAAGACCTTCTTCGAAGATGCTCGGAACCCGGTTCGAAGCCCGAAGACAGGCACTGGTTCGAAGTATGTCTTCGAACCAAAGCCCTTCAGGATCTTTTCTGCCAGCTAAGATGGAAGACTTATCTTCTATCCTATTAGATTAGTCTTTTACCATTTTAGCCCTATTAAGGAAACCGAATAGTTTCCTTAATGTCGGTTGTAATAGAGGGGTAAATAGGTCTTTTCCTTAATGTTTAGGCCTATAAATATCCCCCATTTCACCCTGTAATAGGGACCGATTACAAGTGATTCAGTACACACTTTCGAACTATTCTAAGCTATTATCCTTTCGGAGGCTTAGAACAGTTTGCTTCGCAAACACTTCGTTTGTTAGTTTCTTTTCTACAAAAACCTGTTAGCGTAATCTTTTACGCCAACATTACCAAAATTGGTATTTTGACAATCTTGGCCATTAATGCCATTTTTTGCTATCAACACATGCCCCTGCCTTTTAGTGAACTAAGTGAACTAAAAGCATAACATGCCAAGGACGATACTTTCCATAACGGCCTTTCGATACTTTCAAGCGCTTTTCCACACTCTTGGGAAGTACCTTTTCAATTACATGCCACTCAAAGCTCTTCGAAACTGCTCTTCATATAAAGATTCTAACAAGTACGTGTTACCTAGAGCGATTTCGGTTACTTTAAAAGGACCTTCCCAACTAGGCGACCATTTACCAAATTTGGTGATCTTAGTGCCTAAGGGTAAAATCATCTTCCAAACCAAGTCACCAACTTGAAACAATTTTGGCTTCACCTTTTTATTGTAGGCTCTAGCTATCCTCATCTTGTCTTTCTCTATAGCTTCTAAATACCTTAACCTCTTATCAGTCACTTCCTCTAAATTGTCTTTTAAACGAGTCTCATATTCATCGACCGATAAGCCATCTTGCTTAAGAAATCTTAAAGAGCCAAGTTCCACTTCTACGGGTAGTACGACCTCTTGCCCATATACTAACTCCAGAAAGGTCCATTCGGACAACTCAAACAAGGTCCACAGGTTTTACCCCTTTCAGATTACTATTCAGAGATGAAGCCATGACGCCGCCGGAACTTTTAGGACGATCTCTTCGCACCATCGAACCTGAAAAAGAAAATGAAAGACAAGCTTCGCTAGATTTAACAGAAGAAACAAGACTATGAGCTGTTGCAAATTTTACAAAGTATCAACATCAGACGAAGACTTGGTATGAACCGAAGATTAAACTTAATGAACTTAAACTAGGTCATTTGGTTTTGCAAAGCATTATAGCACGAGGGAAGTTAGGAAATAAATGGGAAGGTTCACATATCATCCTTCTTTCAGGACGCCCTGGCTCTTTTAAATTAGCTAATTTAGAAGGTGAGGAATTAAAGCATGCCTAGCATGTGGAGCACCTTAAGCGATATTTTGCATAGGGGCTCCTTGTAATCATTTGTAAACACTTTCTAATAAATAAAGCTCATGGTTTGAATAATGCCTACTTCTCAAGGATTTCCTACTCCTAGTGGACGCACTAGGAGAATGGAGTTGATTGTGAAGGAAAGTGTCATTCATTTGAACCAATTTTAAGGACTTCGAACCAATGGTTCAATGCTTCTGACGAGGTGGGAAAGTCACAAAAAATGGATTTCAAGCCACCATCTTGAAAGCATCCATAAAAAGAGTCCAAAGAGACCAAATGGTACGGATTCTAAGACCCCGGCTTGAAAGCATCTGTAAAAAGAGTCCAAGGAGGCCACAAAAGCAGATTCCGAACCACCAGTTTGATAGCATCCTTAAAAAGAGTCCAGGGAGACCAAATAATACAAACTCCAAGCAATTAGCTTGAAAATGTATGTAAAAAGAGTCTAAGGTGACCATTATAATCATATTCTAATACATCTAAAAAAGAGTCTGAAGCGACCACATTCGAAAAAAGGTACTAAGTTACCAATTTTTAGACTCCAAATTAGTAGAATCGAAGATATTTTCGAGGTCCTTTTTTCCTCTTTAATATAATAAGGGTCTCCGAGCCTCTAAAATTGTGCTCCTAACTAATGATATCTTCGTTGTGCATAACCACCTTCGATTAAATCTTGAAGGTGCTTACCCCCAAAGAGGGGCTAGGAAGTAATGAGACAATTTCGAAGCATTCTAGTTTATACTATTTAAACAAATTACATTACATCATGAAAAATTTGTGTCTAAGCCAAGGAGGAAGTGAAGACCCCTTCGATCCCCGGAACTGCTTTCGGAGTTAGCCCAACTTCGAAGGCGACTTGTCCAAGAACCTGGAGTCTTTAGAACTTTACGCTTAACTCTTTTCCCTTCTTTCGAAGCCCGAAAGTCTTTTTGTTCTTGCTAAAGTTCAGCCCAAGTTCGAAGTCGTTCGGGGCTTCTCTCCCAGCTTCGAAGTTGTTTGGGGCTTTTTTCCACTTGCTCTTCACTAGTATTTTCTTCTTCGGACTATTCAATGTCCTCTGAAAATGAAGATTCTATACTAACTACCTTATCCTCTTTTTTAATATAAGATAGAACTTCGCTACAAACATCGGATGCTATTTTCCCTTGCTCCCCTCGAGGAACAGAAAATCGCGAGTGCCTGTATGGCCTCAAGCTTTCGAGGATAACCCACTATTGACGAATCCCTTCATTAAGCTCTAATACTTTGAGGTCAGGATCCGAAGTATGTAAAAAAACCTAAAAACAAACATTCAAGATAAGACTTTTCATTTATAAACTTTCATTCATTAAAATAAAAGAGAATTACAAGATCTCTTGTAAATAATTAAGCGCCCTAAATCTAGACCTTCGGGTCGGTAGGCGGAACAACTGCCGTAGTTGGAGCCGGAGGCTTCGTCTGAGCTAGCCTCCGCCGACGGGCTTCGTCGATCCAAGCCTTGGCCGCAGCTTCGTTGTCTTCTTTCCAGGTCACTCGAAAGGCTTCCCAAGTTGAAGCCACGTCCAAAGATGGTCACAGCAAGCCTTCGTCGGTGAAGCTTGCCAGCATCGAACCCTTCAGTGGAGCAATAAAGATCCCGACGGCTTCAAAGTGTCGAAGGACTCTGATCCTGGCTACTTGCATGGAGATCTCTCTGTAGCGAGTCCCAGAGCCCTTCATCATCTTAGCCGCCGCCTGGATCATCTTGAGCTTTCGATCAAGAGGTTCGTCGGCCGCAGATGAAGAAGACGGGAACACCATGCAAAATATTCTAGAACACCCCTATGGGTATCTAGAGTCTGATCAGCTGTCACATTCTGCTTTGCCTCGACCTTCGTCAACTCGGAGGCAATGGAGGAGATCTCAGTTGTCTTCGATGATAGGTAATTCTTATGGACTAGCGCTTGTTTGAGTGAAGTTTGAAGCTCTACAAGTTCAATGCTGGAAGCCAGCTTCGCTGCCTGAAGCCTCTCAATCTCGGCCCTTAGTACCGTGCGCTCCGCTTGAATTTCTTCTATCGAAGATGCAAGTTTAGCGCAGGTCTGCTGCTCAGCCCAGAGTGCTTCCTCTGTGATGGCCTTAGCCCTCCTCTCCTCAAGGAGCTATTCCTCCAGCTACAGAGTTTTATCTTTGAAGCCCTTGAGGATATTCTGAAGCACTTTAACCTTCCGTTTGAGCCGATTGGTTTCAAGCTCATTGGAAGTCGCTGCCACTCTAGCAAGGATGAATTGTTGCAAAAAAAGCAAAGTGAGTACGATATAATTTTCATTAAATAAATATGCTTGTTGCTTGTTGCATACCTGAAGGGTAGCCCTTTCGAGGGCCAAGTCGAGCTCCAGTCTGCTAACCTCGCTCAGAACGGAGACCATCTCGGAGCTTCCGACCTCTTGGCTCTTGTCCACCAAAGGTTCAAAAAGACCCCAGAGCTATGTCCGCTGCTCCAAGAACGGAGCCAATAGCAGGAGCCAGGACAGGGCTCGCTGATCGTCTTCAGCGGGGTCTTCTTCTGAAGCGCCTACCGAAGGATCATTTGGCAAATGTGTTGTTGTTAAAGAAGGGAGAGGCCCAAGACAAGTCTTTCCCTTACCTCTCCCTGGTACAAAAGTTGGAGCTGCTACTTCAGTTGGAGTAGATCCTCCTTCGAGAGTTGCTCTTTCAGGCGGAGCCACCTCACCCAAAGCAACTCCAATCATCGGAGCTATCACCTCGACCGGAGCTTAATCTCCAAGAGGAGCCAAAGCTCCATCATTGGTTGGAGCCATGCTGCTCCTCGAAGCATCTGCAAAATGCAAGGTATTCATTAACTATTCATTGAATTATTGTTGATGTGAGGCAGTCATTTCAGGAATTGCGAGGAAAAAGTTTGGAGACATACTTCCATCTAAATTTTGAGGAAGGATTTCGGGGTCCCCCAGAAATTCGTACATCTTGAGGTACTCGTCGATTTCCTCCCCCGAAGTTTGTGTCGGAGTAACAGACGTCGAAGCCCTAGCCTCCGTCGCTACTACTCCAATCACCGGCGAGATAGGATTTTCTAGCTCCGGCTCTAGCTTGACTCTAGCAGATTCTGGGTGGGTCACCACCGCCGCTTCCGCAATCTCCTAAGGGGGATCCTCGGTCACGACATACAACTCACCTTTGTCGCCATGTAGTAGATAGTCTTCAAGTTCTCTTCCCATGCGAACATCCGAATCTCTTTCTTTAGACTCCTCTGAAGTGGAGCTCCGAATGTCGAGCGAAGATGGAGAAGATGGAGGCGAAGGGAGCTTGGCTTTCTTCGTTGCCTTCTTCGTGGGAGTCCTCACAGCCTTCTTGGAGGTCCCAGTGGTAGCTTTCATCTTCCGAGAGACTGCTCCCACTGAGTCTGGCAGAGGAGGAGACTCCATTCAGAGAGCACTCCATACTCGGTTAGAGCATTCCCAGCTCCCAACCAGTTCCACTCTCCGCTGCTTTTCCACTATAGTAGGGGCTCCGAGCACCCATTCTGTAGCCCTGGCTATCTCCTCCAGAGCTAATGCCAATGGAGCCACTGAAAAAGGTAACAATATATTAAGGATACTATTTGTTCTCTAATCAATGTTAATGTAGAAGATGCGAAGGCTTACCCAGGCTTCAAAGCTCTCCCTCTGAAGCACTTTGGAATACAATCGGCCAATCAGCCCAGAGAGGAGGAATCCGGAGGGCAATAAACTCTTTGGCCATGTCCCGCATGCTCATGCGCTTGTCCACCGAAGATAGTAACCCAAGCCGCATTGATAGCAGGCTTGGGTCTAGAGACACCTCTGCTTCCCTCTGGTACAAGATCTCTTGCAGGGGCCCCGCTAGGCCGGAGTCTTCACCGACTTCAGCATCAAACCACCGTAGTATCCAATTGGAGTACCACTGGTCATTGATCACCTTTGCTGGAAAATTCTTCAAATGCTCCTTTCGGAGCTGGAAGTTGACACTCCCGAAGGCCACCAGCACCTTGGAGACTCCAGACCCATCTTGTGTCTTCGGTTGGCATGAGGCTTCGTGAGTAGTTGTGAAGACTTCGGACCTCCCTCCGCATCCTTCAGCTCAGAGGGCCCACTCGAAGACAACAATTCTTGTGATGGCATTCAGAGAGAATTGTGGCAAGGTAATGTGGAACATGTCTAATACCTCTGCCAAGAAATTTATTGCAGGAAGGCCCAGCCCCGTTTCAAAAAAGGCTTCGAAGACCACTACTTCTCCGCTTCTTGGCGCTGGGGTCACTTCTGCTCCAAGAACTCGAGTCCTCATTCTCAGACCCAGCTTCCCATTCACAGCTTCCTCGATGGATTCTGCTGAACATGTTGATTGCCTGAGGAGAAAGCTTTGCTTTAGTATTTTCTTAGATGGCTGGCAGAGTTCTCGCGGATTCTTGGGCCAAGAACCCCCGGGGCTCCCACCATTGTCGCTACTACCGATGCAGCCCACGCTTGCCTCTGAGCTAGAGTCACTGTCACCGTCGGCACCCTTGTGTTTGTCCTCGGCATCGGATGTTTGCTCAAAAGCGTTGTAGAGAAGTTTGAAGATGAAAATGTGGAGGCTTAGAACCGGAGTTTTGTAAAATTTTCTATCGCGGTTTGATTCCCCCTTTATATCCACTCTACTTTCGATTAGCACAGTTCCCATATGCGTTTACACTTGCAGATTCAACTTTTGCCACTGACAGGTAGGACCAGAAGGTAAAAGGTGTGAACCCGCGGTTAAATTTGTGCCCGTAACATTTTAAAAAAGCCTAATGGCTACTTGAGGGGTAACGACTCAAATTTAACGGCTCCTTGCGATGCTCCACATTCGCAATGGTCTGTTTCCTTGCGAAGCTTTCACACAGAGATTCAAGTTCGAAGCTTGAGTCCTATACACCTCCGATGTTGAATACACTTCGAACGGTTATAATACCTTGATTTTTTTCTAAGTCCTTGAGCATGAAATATTTCTTGTGTATACTGCTCTCCTTGCTATACAGGTTATTTGGAGAAGCGTATTCGAGAGGCTACTATTGGGGGAAAATACTTCATCCTCAGGATCTTCAAGATTTCAAGACAAAGACAAATCAAAATCTCCAAGTCCAAGACTTGTCTCTAGACTGGAAGGGTTAAAGTCTGAGGGTCCGTCCAGACTTCGGTCCAAAGAGACCCTCCAGAGGCTTCCCCTCCGTAGTGGAAAACAGCCAAAAGGATGGGATGTTTACTTTATCTACCTACTTCGAACATACTTTACCATATTAGCCCTATTCAGGGTACCAAAATAGTTTCCACTATGTTGGTTGTAATTGAGGGGTAAAAAGGTCTTTTCCTTTGAGTTTTTACCTATAAATACCCTCCTTATCATCCTGTAATAGGCATCGAATACTCAGATATTCAATACACAACTTCGAACTACCTCAAGCTATTATCCTATTCAGAGGCTTGAGATAGTCCGCTTTCACAAACACTTTGTTTGTTACACATACAGTTTCATAAACCTGTTAGCGTAATATTTTATGGCAACAACGGCCGAATTAAATTGACAAGGGGGTTGTTTATAAGGCCTAAACCCGGGTTTAATAGGTAGCCAATGCTCCACGAGCTCACGGTTTAATCCGGGCATCTCGCTATACTCCCATGCGAAACAATCAACGTACGACCGAAGCAACTTTATTACTTCAGCCTTCTCATCAGCCTGTAAATTTTGGTTTACAAAAGTCATCCTTGGGATGCTACCATTGCCTATGTAGACTTCTTCTAAAGGATCGGCCGACGCAAAGCCTTGTCCTAATTTCTCTACTTCACTAAAATCTTCAATGGCTTCGACAATACCATCTTTAGAAGACCAATATTGCTCTACACGAGACTTCAACCAATCAAGATTAATTTTGCTAGACATGGCTACTAATTTAGAAATAGTCGTGCTGCACTATCCGGCTTTACAGACATGGGTACGAAACATCCTCTAGACATGCTAATGAAGTCGTAATCCGAAAGGTCCCTACCTGATAGACATGCTACTTTGTTGTGGATGGCATCAATGGACACATCGGCCAATGCTACCTAGGCCGAAGTGTCTGCTGGTATGACTTCTACGTCATCGCCATCCCACTGTATCAGGCATTGGTGCAAAGTGGAAGGAATGCAACAATTTGCGTGAATCTAGTCACGCCCGAGTAGTACGTTGTAGTTACCTTGCACATCAACGATGAAGAAGGTTGTTGGAAACGTCTTGTTACCTACGGTTAACTCCATGGAGAGTACGCCCTTTGCCTCGGAACTCTCGTCGTTGAAGCCGTTGAGCATTAGGTTAGTTTTCTTTAAGTCTTCTTTGCCCCTACCAAGCTTCTTCAACAGAGAGTAAGGCATTAGTTTAATAGTAGCGCCACCGTCGATGAGCATTATAGAGATCGACTTCCCATCAATGTGACCCCTGACATAGAGAGGCTTCAGGTGGCAAGCCATATCCTTGGGTTTCTCAAAAATATCATTGCATGGGTTGAGGTTCAACTAAGCGACCTCGACCTCGTCTTGTGGTAGGTCGAATTCGGCTGGCAGCATGATGACGTTGATGTCAATTGCCTGAGGTATTGGCCCCTCAAAGATGGGCTTGTAGTCATCGTCGAGTATGTCATCATCGTTGTCACTCGGACTAGGAGCCGGGTTAGTTATCTCAATCGACTTTTTCCTCCATACTTGTCTTATAGCTAGCCAAGGGCGGATCTCAACAAAGATGGTGTCTCGTTCATCCTGGGCGTTTTTCTCAGGCATCTCCTATGCCCGTAGGCATTGTAGGCGCCTTTCCTGTGATTGGGACATGCTCGGAGGTGCCCAAGATGGTTGTGGCTTGGTACTAGGAACCACTACCCTGTTTCTGTGATTTTTGGCCGAAGGGATACCACCTAGGTTGGCCTCAGGTGTTTTATAGTTAGTGGACACTTCATTGCGGACATTGTTTGTCGGACCAGCCTCGTTTGGCTGATCAAACCAGGCTTCGGCACTAGCCTTGGTTGAACTAGGGGACTTACCTCTATCGAGTTTCGGTGATGGGGCTTTTAGGATTGGGACTTCTTGAGACCCTACTTTGATTGTGATGGCTTTGGACTCCCTCTCCTTCACCTCTTCGTGTCCATCTCCCTTGGCTCTGTCCTATGTTAGTCGGTTTGGAGGTACTATGGATAGCCTGTGGACGATGTCTCCCTTCATCACATCTGTTTATCCCTGCTAGCTATAAACTCCGAAGGAAAGCAGGACACAATATTATACTACGAAGGGTACTCGGGGGGCGAGGTGTACGGAGCCCACGGGGTCCCTACCCAATTGTACGATGGAGGCATTGGTGGTCCAGCGGCTTTGCCCACTGTGAGCTGAACCTATTGCCCGGAGGAGGGTTCAGCCATGTGGATGGTATTTTGGACCATATTAGTGAAGGGTCCTGCCAGTTCGGAGGTATGTTTGGCCATTGCGGGCCAAAGGCTCCTACCGGAGGGTTTGCCTAGAGTGGAGTTGAGTTCAGCCATTGGGATCCGAGTTTGTTGTGCGAAGGGTTCGACCATTGGGGGCTGAACTCGTGGTGCGGGGGGTTCAGCCATTGGGGTCTAAACCCACTGTGCGAAGGGTTCGGCCACTGGGGTCCAAACTTACCCTTCAAAAGGTCTGGTTGGTAGGGTCCGAACCCGCTGCATGGACGGTTCGGCCGTTGGGGTCCGAAACCACTGTGTGGAGCGTTCGACCACTGAGGTCCGAAGCCACCCTCCGATTGCGTTGGCCACTTCAGCTGTCTTAGCTATTTTGGACGGGGGCCTGTTTCCTTGGATTTTTTCTGATGTTTGTTTAACAACATCTGATATGTCACCTTCGGTTTCTTGTGAGCGCTAGCCGAAGGAGATGTGCTGACATTTCTTTTCGACACTCCTATTTCAGGTTTCTTTGGTACGAGTGTGCGTGTGCGCGATTCTCCAATAATGACAGCTTTCCCCTTAGTTGACTTGGCCTATTCTGGCCGAATCAACACTCTCTTCTCGTCGAGGTCGACGGTGTTCACGGGAAAGGGGTCTTTGTCTAGCTTCATCTTTGGACTGGGGTCTATTTTCAATCATCCTTCTTCTATGGCTGATTGAACCTATCAATGAAAAACGTTGCAGTCGTTAGTATAATGGGAATGAGAATCATGCCACTTACAATAGGGGCGTTTCTTTAGCTCGTCGGCGGATGGAATGACTTGGCCCTTGGGCAACCTGAGAAGCTAGTTCTTCAAGAGGAAATCAAATATTTTATCACACTTAGTTATATTAAACGAGTATTTGACTTTGCTAGGCCGATTCTTAGTGGGAGACGATCGTAACTCAGAACAAGTGATGGGTTTGCTCTTAGCATTCCAAACTCATTCGGCCGTGTACATATCAACCAAATCTTCCTCTTCCCCCGACTCTTCCTCGTCGAAGTGCTCCATGATGTGGACTTCATCCCTATGCTTGTTAAATGTTTTAATAAACTTTTATCTTTGGCTCAACCCTCTTGGACCAGAACCCACTGTAAAACTTGGCTAACTTCTAAAAAGTTTTGGTTGTCTAGCCATTCTTTAATTTCAAAACGCAACTCGTTGAAATCTAGATCCGCCAAGTCTCTCTCTGAAATATTGAGACTAAAGCATCAGTTTCTGGTATGTCTAAAGTGCTTGATATACTCGGGGACACTCTCACTAGATTTCTGTCTAACTGGTATTGAGTGTGAAAGCCTAAGTTCTGTCTCACCCGTATAAAAATAGTCATGGAACTTTTGTTCCAATTCAGCCCACGTTTGGACAGAGTTCGGCGGGAGCGCCAAAAACCAAGTAAAAGCGGTTCCAGATAGTGAGAGAGAAAATAGTCTAAGTTTTAAAGCGTCTGACCCACTAGCTTCTCCACACTATGCTAAGAACTGACTAACATGATCTAGTGTGGTTTTGTTACCCTCACCGTCTAACTTGGTGAATTCAGGGACTCTATAGCCACGAGGGTAAGGTATTATTTCGAAATGGTTGGGGTACGTCTTTCGCTAAACCCTAGCCCGACCCCTAGGTACGAAGCTGGTGCACTACCTAAATAGTGCGCAGATCTTCTCTTCTATGTCGTCTTGGCCTATTGCCTATGCGCGTATCTCATGCGGGGCATGACACGTGGCGGTACGTTGGCGTGTCGGCCGCGGGGGTCCTCCTCATGCGCTAGCTCGGGATGTATGATGTGTTTGGGCCTATGCGTTTAAGTGGGACCATGCGGTGCAGGTAATGCAGCAAAGACTGACGCGTTCATAGGTGGAGGTGGCGCGTAGTAGGCAATGTTAGTTTGGCTGTAAGCATGGTGACTGCTCTCAACCATAGATGTCGAGGCCGAAGATGCAATGGCTTTGTCGTTACTACCGTCAGTTCTATTGTAAATGTGATTTATCGGAGGTACGCTAGCAATCGGAGCTGGAGGTACTGCCTTGGTAAAGCTGAACCTTCTAAGTGTCGCCTCTACCTGAGAGCTAACTGCTGAATCTAAACGGTTTGCTAGCGAAGCGCTAACAGCTTGATCTACTGATGCGACTATTTTTTCTCAATTTCTAAAGAAGATAAAGGATGCAATACCGGTGTTACCTGGGTCTGAGCGAGATCGGGTACAATGATGTCGCGCTTGATGAAGCCCGCGCGTGTCTTTACGTAGCTCCCAAGCATGAGGTCTTGTAGTGCTTTCATTTTTGCCTCGATCTCTGCCCATCCCTCTTTGGGGATATCTTTAAGGGTAGGCGTCATGATGTTGCGGTTGTCAATATCTGTGCCTCTCATGGGATCCATCAGTGATGTAGACATAGTAGTCATTGTAGACATACCCACAGCCGATGTAGACGTACTTGTCATGTTGGCATAGCCTTCCCCAGTGGAGTCGCCAAAAAGTTTGTTCACACGAAAACAGGCCCCGCACTTGGGTCAGTTGGATGATCCAAAAGTGTGCGGATACTCAGGAACAGGCCTAAGCGTAACACACTAGCATGACTACCCTTAATAGTGGCAAGGGGGTGGAGTCTTCATGTAATCAGATCACACAGAAATAATCATATTAGCCGAAAAGAAATATATTAAATAAATAAACCAGCCAGCTGAACAGAGCCTAACTAATTCGAAGTGAATCGTGCGAAGGGGTCACTGAAGGGGGCCATCGGCATTTGGTGCGAAGGGTCTTGCCGAAGGCAGTCTTCGGCATTCGGATCAATCTTGCCAAAGGTAAGCTCCGAACAAATCTTGATGTGAAATCACCTCCGAACAGTAGGGCTCGGTGCGAAGTCTCTGACACGACAAAAATATCTTATCGTAACACACTAGCATGACTGCGTCTAGAGCGAGGTATAGGCATGACGAAGCCTGACGCGATGAAGCCTACTGTGGAGCGCTCTGGCGTGCGGACCTGGTTAGACCGACAACAGTGTGACGGGTTCGGCATGGGTAGTCGAAGTAGGGGTTCCACTGAAGGGTGTTCTGGCAGCCTCTGAAACCAGTCTCTAAGCGTGAAAACCTGCAACAGAACAGAGATCAAGTGCCAATTCGGTCTGGAGACCGAATCTACTAAGTGTTGCAGTAGAGAAACGAAGGTAGCAATTTGTTATGTAGATTAACAGATACTTCATAGGCGAAGTAACAAGGAGATAGAAATTTATAACATAGATTAACGGGTACTTCATGAGCGAAGTAACAAGGCTTACCACGGTTTCGGCGTGGCCGGCGGAGGTCTTCCAGGCAAACCAATGAAGGTTGTGCAGAAATGTAAATAAAAGTAAAGGTACAGTTCAAACTAGGGTTTGAAGTTCATTTGTGTTGGAGGGTCTAATGAACTGGCCTCACCCCTATATTTATAGGGGCTAGTCTTCTTATCCCTAAGACTAATCTGGTAGGATTCGACCTAATCAAGTTTAGGGATAAAAACAGCCAGAATTAGACACAAACTCTATCTTTGAAAACAACCCGAAGTGGGCCTTCGGCAGAGCCTACCGAAGCCTGCTCCTTGGGTCGAAGCTTCGGTGAGGCAGGCCTCCAAAGGCCTTCGGGCCGAAGATAGTAGGCCACTAGAAGACTTCAGAAGCCCATCATTGGATGGGACTTTGGCCCTGTAGGGCTTCGGCCTAATCTAGGACTTGTGTATTTTCGCCCCAAATTATCAAAATTGATATTTTGACAATCTTGGCCATTAAGGCCATTTTTTGCTATCAACAGTATCTATAGGGGGGTTTTCTAGTAGTGCTAGGTAGAAATCTTGAGACATCAGATAAATATGCAATTTTTTATTTCCTCCCAAATAAGAAGCCTAAACAAACATAATCCCTTCCATGCATGACCTGGAAACAAAATGGAAAAATAGTGACTTAAAGAGCAAACACAAAAATCAAAGCAGCACTTCAAATTCACAATAGTGGCTCTCACTGGTAAGGACACAAACTCTATCCTGGATGATACAAAGGGTTTGTCAACATCACACTCAATTATCCTGCGGTCGAGTTGAGCGACTTCGGAAACTTCATCACCTTACTCTCGCTTATTTTTCATTAAGTAGGGGAATCTTGTTGTTACACTATAAAATTAACTGTTGATGTTATATGATAATGATAAATAATTAAGCCTTCAGGAAATGGAGCTCCTAGAGGAATTCAAGGGATGTGGTCGATTCAGCATGTGTCACATCGCTCCAAGGAGAGCTATCGTTTTTTTCGAAAAAGCCCTCCTTTTATCGATAATTTCACAAAGGTCGAGCGTCGTACAGGAATATAGTTCTGAATTGTTACCTTTGTGCCCTTGTTTTCCTAACATTTTCTATGTGTAGAAGAGAAAATTGAGAAAATTGGACTGCGCTCTAAAAACAGAAAATGCAGGTGATTATTCGAAAAAATATCACCGCTGGGAGCCTAGAGCCCCGCGTGGAGATCCCCATTCGCTTAGCCGGTTGTCCTCCATGCCTAACCCTAGATGTCGTCTCATGCTCCATGCACCTGCTCTGCCTTAGCTCTAATACCGCCTGGTCCCCTCCCCCATCTGCTCGACCCCACTCTACCTTGCGTTAGCCATCTTATCCGTCAGACCGCGCTGGCACTCGCAGCGGCCTTCTTCGAGAAGGTGAAGGCGGCACCGTCCCCAATGAAATTGAGGCTGGAGCCCCCACTGCCACCGAAGGGGATGCCCATGGAGTACCTGAGGGAGCAGGACAGGGTGCGGCATGATAGGAGGGGGCTTCTCAGAGGGTCGTTCGCCGTAGACGGCGTGGTGGGCTTCCTGGTGGAGGGCTCCGTCGATCCGTTCATGTTCGGGTGAGTGAGCTTCCTTGCTTTTTCCTATGTTTGTCTGGTTGAGTTCAATCGGGTTGGTCGTGCGTGCTGGTGGAAGCATCTACGTTTCACACCTAGGCTTCTTCGACATTGTCATATGACTGAATGAATAAATGAATGAAAAATAATTTTAGGGTAAGATTTTTGTATTTTTTTATTCATAGTGATCAAAATAACAGTGCTAGAAAATATAAAACAACTAAAAAAGTAAAAAAAATCATAGATCAATTTCTAAATTAATTGCTAGATTTCAAATTTGGCAAAGACCAACAAACCGTGGCATATATACTGCAAAGTGCAAACACAATTATTCCCATACTTGCAGCACATTGATGTGCAATTTTCTATGAAATTGTCAGCACCGGACATATATAACCAGATGGGTTGTAATGAATTAACAGTAACTACGCTCCAAAACTATATTGATTGACTAAATATGTACAAATTATTGGCATGAAATAGCTTATAGCTCGGACAGAGCACAAGGAGCAGAAGAAGCCAGCAAGCTTCTAAGCCTCCCTGTCATGTTTGTACTGTTGTGGCCTACTGGCCTGTGACGGTGGCAAGGTATAATCTTGAAAAGGGTAGGCACAATGTGTTGCTGCAGAAAAGGAGGAACAGGTCCTTGCCTGTTATTACCATAATAATGTGGTTTTCAGTGTTGTATATCTAATTATCTATGTGTATTATCGGTTTATAAGAGTGGGGATTAGTATTAGATAAACAAAGGACAGTGGCAGTTTATCAAGTATTATTGCTAGCTTTTGTCAGTAAGAAACTGAAAGAAATTGGGGGGGGTGGGGGGTGGGAGGATCCTATACTGCAATAGGGACTACGAATTCACATTGTCCGTTACTTTCAGTGATTTCTGTATATATCATTAAAATTTTATTATTATCATATATGACACTACTTCTATTTTATTATTGAGTCATATATGAGAGTTTCACGCCCGGCTACAGGTACGAGATTACTCATCTTCTAATTGCTGCTTGTCTTAGGTGTGGTCGCCAGCCAACACAGTTCAAGACTGCTGTTGGAATAGTGAAACGACTATAAAGTTAGCTTTGATCGATAGTGGAGATGTGATTATTGACCATTTGTGTGATGGAGAGGTGTCGACGACCTATATGCAGCGACATGCATGTTCATATTATCCAATCGTATATGGTAAAAATTTGAGGTCCCTTAACTATTGGATCACCTCATTTGTAATGGTCTAGGAAATCATGCAATGGTACATCACAATCTCATAATGTAATATATGATGGGATATTATATCGTCAATCTTTTAGTGAAAACGAAACAATTGTTTGATGTCTGGTCGAGACTAGGTACTCTCAAGTCATGCACTGCACAAATTAAATGCAATTCCATGACATGAACCTTGTAGATTGTATTGTTATATTTTACATTGCATTATGTATTGCACGAAATAACTCTTCATAGATGCTGATGCATTCATATCTGCACATTCTATCGTTCATATTTCAGTGAAAATGAATCAATTGTCTGGTGGTTGGTCAAGACTAGTGTTGGGTGGAAATACTTCATCCTCATGATCCTCAAGATTTCAAGATAAAGATAAATCATAATCTCGGAGTCCAAGACTTGTCTCCGGATTGAAGGGCTTGAAGTCGAAGGGTCCGTCTAGGCTCCAGTCCGATGAGACCCCTCGAAAGGCTTCTCCTCCAAAGTAGAAAACGACCAAAAGGATGGGACATCTACTCTATCGACATCCTTCGAGCATATTTTACCATATTAACCCTATACGGGACAACGAAATAGTTTCCACTATGTCGGTTGTAATTGAGGGGTAAAAAGGCCTTTTCCCTAGAGGTTTTACCTATAAATACCACCCTTATCACCCTGTAATAGGCATTGAATATTCAGATATTCAATACACACTCCGAACTATTCTGAGCTATTATCCTATTCGAAGGCTTGAGATAGTCTGCATTCACAAACACTTTGTTTGTCAGTTCTTGATCTTATAGAACCTGTTAGCGTAATCCATTGCGCCAACAGTTGGCGTCGTCCATGGGGAACCTAGTACTAAAAGCTAGTTCTCTACCACTACATGTATTTCAAAGAGCGTTTGCGGAGGGAGTTTCAGAGTCTCAAGATTCTGCGCACCCTTCGGCAAGGGGCTTCAAATACAGTTCGAATGCCTTTTTTTGCCTTCCTTAATCATTTGAAGCTCCTAGTTTTCAGACCTTGCTTAGCTTCAAAAGTCATGCCTCCCAAGCGGATTTTAGCCACTGGTCCCCTATGGAGGTCCACTCGGACCTTCGGTGCAGGACCTTCTGACATTGCTCAAACTCCTGAGGTAGTCAATAGACCTCGAGCAGCCGGAGCCCCTAGGGTAGCTCTTTTTGTGCTTCGAACTGACTATGTCAGTTCTCAAGACCCGGAGGATCCCTCCAGCGGAAGTGAAGACCTCCCCGAAGACGTAGCTGCTCAGGTAGCACGGCTTCAGGCAGAGGTAGAAAGGTGGAGGCAGGAGGCAGTGGATAGGCTTCGCCCTGAAGCCATCATTCCTGCTTCAGAGGTGCATCAAGACGACGGCCTCGATAATTATCCTGAAGCCCCTCAAGTCCAAGAAGATGCTGAGAATGCCTCCTTCGATGATGAATCCCCATTGCATCTGGACTTGCAGAAGGAGCGCTTCGATCCTAGGTTATGAGCTTCGAATCTGCACAAATATTCGGGAGGGTCTGATCCTGGAGAATTTTCTCGCTCTTACGCACTTGCAATAGAAGCAAGTGGAGGGGTCCGAAATACGATGGCAAAGTGTTTCCCCCTCGCGCTAAAAGGTGTAGCCCTTCATTGTTTTTGGTCTTGAAAGCCAGGGTCAATTAAGTCATGGGAGCAGTTGAAGAGGAAATTCGTGAGCAATTTCTAAGAGACTTTTGTAGCCCTGATGTCTACTAGAAGCCTTTTTCAGGTGAAGCTGCAGGTGGGAGAAACTCTTCGAGAATACTTCATGCGCTTCGCTCACACTAAGTGCCAGATAAAAGGGTTGTCCACATCATTTGTGGTGGATGCGGTGCGTGAAGGTGTTTTGAATCCCGACCTCCTCAGCAAACTTCACCGGAAGCCGGTGTCTTCAGTAGCGCAATTGATGGCATACTTCGAGCAGTATGCCAAGGTAGAAGAAGGATGCCTCTAGAGAACTGTGGTATCCACACCAACCCTCCCCCAAGAAGTCAAGCTGGATCTAGGGGCTCCGAATCCTCCGCAAGTCCCCTCTGATAATCGTCCTAAGGACCAGAGAAGGGGAAGGAAGCACTTTCACTCTAAAGTGTTGAATATTGCCTCCTCTCCGAAGATGCCTGCCAACTATCAACAGGCTCAAAGCAATAAAGCTAGTGGCTCGAAGCCACTAGAAAAACCAGCTGGCCGGGGCCAGGCTCTTTTTTGTTGTGTGCATGGTGAAAATAGAAGCCATGCCACCAAAGATTGTAAGTTTATACTAGCTCTCCAGAGTGAATATTTGGGGAGAAATTCAGGGCAAGGCACTATAGATCGAGCTCCTCCAGCAGCACGGCCGGAGCCCGTATAAGCTGTCGGACATGCAGGCAATCCCGAAGCTCCCATACAACTTTCGGTGGCCAACATTATGCCGCCACCAAAGCAAGAAGACACTCAAGATCATGGCAAATGAGTGGTCTTACCCATCTCTAGAGGGGGGATGCTCGGTGTTGGGGGAAAATATTCCATCCTCGGGGTTATTGTAGTAACAGGACAAAGACAGGCGGTTGATTCAAAAGCTTCCTTATTGCATCTTCGGAGATGTGTTGAGTCAAGTTCGAAGTATGAAGACAGACCTTGGTTCGGAGTATATCTTCGAATATGGACTCTTCTGAGATCTTTTCTGCCAGCTAAGATGGAAGACTTATCTTCTCTCTTTAGATTAGTCTTTTCCTTAATGTTTGGGCCTATAAATACCCCCCATTTTACCCTGTAATAAGGACTGAATACAAGTTATTCAATACACACTTTCGAACTATTCTAAGTTATTATCCTTTAGGAGGCTTAGAACAGTTTGCTTCGCAAACACTTCGTTTGTTAGTTTCTATTCTTCAGAAACCTGTTAGCGTAATCTTTTACGCCAACAGTTGGCGCCGTCCGTGGGGAACCTAGTCCGAAAAACTTTGTTCTCTACCAACTTCTTACATCATGCCTCCTAAGCGGAGCGCACCTCGTAACCCTGTTCGAAGGTCCCCTCGGACCTCCGGACTGTTATTTTAGACACAGTCGAGGTTGGAGGACCTTCGTTTGTTCCTCCACCTCAAACCCCAGAAGGAACATCCCTTCCTCGGGTACACGAAGACCCTCCGCCGACTCCATCCATACTTCGGCCCGGCGGAGTTCCCCCTCCACCTCAGTTCCCACTTCGAACCGATCATCACAGTTCTCGAGACCCGGAAGGTCCTTCCGGAGGAGATGAAGACAATCTTGGAGATATGGTCGCCCAAATGGCCAACCTCCAAGCCGAAGTAGCAAGATGGCGGCAAGAAGCTGCGAATAGGCTTCGCTCTCAAGCCATCCCAGCTATCCCAGAAGTGCCTAAAGACGACGAGCCCATTTATCCCGAAGCCCCAGAGAACGCCTCTTTCGATACTGAATCTCCGCTGCATCCTGAGCTGCAGAAAGTTCGCTTTGATCCGGAGTTTAAAACTTCGAAGCTCTGTAAGTATGCCGGAGATGAAGATCCCGAAGAGTTTGTTCGCTCTTATGCCCTAGCAATTGAAGCTAGCGGAGGAGTCCAAAACACCATGGCAAAGTGCTTCCCTTAGCTCTCCAAGGAGTGGCATTAAGGTGGTTCTGGTCTTTGAAGCCAGGATCAATTAATTCATGGGGACAGCTGAAGAGGAAGTTCGTAAGCAATTTTCAAGGCACCTTCGTGCCTCCGATGTCAATGGGAAGCCTTTTCCAGGTGAAGCAGCTTCCTGGAGATACATTGAGGCAGTATTTCAAGCGCTTCGCTCATACGAAGTCGCAGATCAGAGGGTTGTCTACATCTTCGGTAGTTGATGCTGCTCGAGATGGTGTCACCCATCAAGGCCTCCTGGATAAGCTTCATCGGAAAAGCATATCCACGGTTTCTCAGCTAATGTCATACTTCGAGGAGTATGCGAGATCGGAAGAGGGTTGGCTCCGAAGAACTGCAACTACTCCATCCATGTTGCAAGAAGTAAAAGTAGAAGTAAAAACTCCGGCGCAGCCACAAGAACCTATTTTCGAGGACCAACATGATCGGAGAAGGGGGCAAAAGCACCCTCATTCTGAAGTCTTAAACATCGCATCCCTGCAAAAGTTTACACAGAAAGCTCCGCAGCCTTCGGGGAACAAGGTCAGCGGCTGGAGGCCGCCAGGGAAAACGGCTGGCAAAGGCCAGACCCTTTTTTGCTGTGTTCATGGTGAAAATCGAAGCCATGCAACTGATACCTGCAAGGCTATACTTACTCTGAGAGGAGAGTATCTAGAAAGAACTTCGGGTCGAGGTACTACCGACCGAGTTCCAGTTGCAGCGCGCCCAGAGCCGGTCCAGGCTGTGGCGCGGATAGAAAACTTCGAAGCCGCAAGACACCCTCCGGTGGCCAATGTTATGCCACCTCCGAAGCAAGAGGAAGGGCAAGACCGAGGGAAAAGAGTAGTCCTCCCCATCTCCGGAGGAGGTACCCTCGGAAGCATGTCAAAAAGACAGCGAAGAGACTATGTCCGAGAAGTGGGCCACATCGGGACTTCGTCATCTGCAGCTGCTATGCCGGAGTGGTCTCATGTACCGATATCCTTTTCTGCAGAAGATGCAGTTGGCATTAAATTCCCGCATGCAGACCCACTTGTAATTACTGCTGATATTGCGGGCACTGAAGTTCGGAGAGTATTGATTGACGGAGGCAGTTCGGCAGACATCATTTTTGTTCAAGCCTTCGATCAATTATGCATCTCCAGAAAGCATCTCCTTCCAGTGGCTCGTCCTTTGCAGGGCTTCGCAGGACCTCCGCTTGATGCACTTGGCCAAATTGGCTTGGAAGTCACCTTCGGAGAAGGTTTGTTGGCCCGAACTGAGGAAGTAATCTTCGATGTTGCAGATGCCCCGTATTCTTACAACGTCATCTTCGTAAGAGGCATGCTAAACCAGTTCGGAGCTATGGCGCATCACAATTATTTGTGCATGAAGATGCCCACACAAGCAGGAGTCCTTACTGTCTTCGGAGATCAAGCTATTGCCCGGAGAGCGGAATACGGTCATGGCCCCTCTTTTGATCCAAGACAAGTAAACAATGTACAAGATAATCAAGAAAAATTTTCAGGTCCTTCCGAAGCTTCAAAGAAATCCTTCTCGAGACCAAGTCCCGAAGGAGAGATTGCAACGAAGATCATTGTGAAAGATGGTAAAGAATATACATTTCAATTTGGTAAAGATTTACCTCCAGAAGTTGCAACCTCTTTGGAAAAGGTGGTGGAAGAGAATTTAGATGTCTTCGCTTGGTCTGACGAAGATATCATCGGAGTTGATCGGGATATCATAGAGCATAGTTTGTTTGTAAACCCGAAGGCCAGGCCTGTTAGGCAAGGTCTCTGAAAGATGTCTGCAGAAAGAGCTGCTCTTGCCAAAGACGAAGTTGAGAAATTGTTGAAGGCTGGGATTATTAGGGAAGTGGCTCACACAGAATGGTTAGCCAATCCAGTCTTCGTCAGGAAGAAGTCCTCTGGGAAGTGGCGCATGTGCATTGATTTCACATCCTTGAATAAAGCATGCCCTCGTGACCCCTATCCCATGCCCCGAATTGATCAACTGGTCGACTCCACTGCAGGTTCTGAGTTACTAAGCTTCCTTGACGCGTATTCTGGTTATCATCAAATATGGTTGAAGCGCGAAGATGAGATCAAGACAAGCTTCGTAACTCCTTCGGGAGTTTTTTGTTATGTAAGAATGCCTTTTGGCTTAAGAAATGCCGGGGCTACTTTTTCGAGGTTAGTTGCTAAGGCTCTAGGTCATCAATTAGGTCGCAATGTGGAGGCCTATATGGATGATATTGTAATAAAGAGTGCTTTAAAGCACCAGCATAGCCTAGACTTAGCAGAAACATTTAATAGCCTTCGGGCGTGTGGGATCCGTCTTAACCCCGAAAAGTGTATCTTCGGAGCTAAGGCTGGAAAGTTGTTAGGGTATTTAGTTTCAAGCAGAGGGATTGAAGCTAGCCCTACCCAAATAACTGCGCTGCAAAAGATGGCTCCTTCGGAAAATTTAAAGCAAGTGCAAAAGCTGACTGGGCGTCTGGCAGCACTTAGCAGGTTTTTATCAAGGTATGCGGAGAGAAGCTTGCCTATATTTAAAGCATTGAAAGGGTCCGAAGATTTTGCATGGACACCGGAGTGTCAGAAAAGCTTCGAAGATATTAAAGAGTATCTCAACGATCTTGCTACACTCACGGTGCCTACTGCGGACGAAACCCTACTTTTATACCTTGCAGCTACAGGCTCTGCTGTCAGCGCAGTCCTTGTTAGAGAATTGGATTGCAGTGGGAAGTTGGTGCAAAATCCAGTTTATTTTGTATCTGAAGCATTGTCAGGAGCAAAAACTAGATACTCCGAACTCGAGAAGCTCGTTTACGCTTTGATAATGGCTTCGAGGAAATTAAGACATTATTTTTTGGCTCACAATGTAATTGTACCAACTTCGTATCCTTTAGGAGATATGCTTCGAAGTAAAGATTCTACTGGAAGAATTGGGAAGTGGGCAGTTGAGCTAGCACCCTTCGGCATATCTTTTCTGGCAAGGACATCAATCAAATCACAAGTCTTAGCAGATTTTGTAGCAGAATGGACTCCACCTACAACTTTGCTTTCGGAGAAGTCAAGTGACGGACTTTGGACTGTTTATTCTGATGGGGCTTTCCAAGCATCCGGAGCAGGCATTGGAGCAGTGTTAATTTCGCCTTCAGGGCAAAGAGCAATGTACTCCGCAAGACTCAACTTTAAGTCTACCAATAATATAGCGGAGTATGAAGGGATTTTACTGGGACTCCAAAAAGCACGTGCTCTAGGGGCTACAAAAGTTGTTATAAAAACAGATTCTCAGATAGTAGCAAGGCACGTAGATAAAAGTTTTCAGGCTCGACATCCACAGCTTGCAAAGTACTTAGAAGAAATCCGTAAGATCGAGGCACACTTCAAGGGTATTTCCATTCAGAGTATACCAAGAGCAGAAAATGTGCAAGCGGATATCTTAGCAAAAGCTGCAGCCAGAGCTATGGATGTACCAGAAGAAGCTTTCTATGAGGAGCTCAGTACACCTTCGGTGCCACAAATTCCCTCCGCAGAGATTCTTTGCATTCTAAGTGCAGATTGGAAAAATTCAATCATGGAACTTTTACAAGGAGGAACAAATTTGCCTGAAGAGCCATAGCTTTCAAGGTTGAAGCTTAGGGCTAGAAATTATCAAATAATCAATGGTATTTTATACAAGGCCGGAGTATGTTCCCCTCTACTTCGATGTATATCTCAAGCCGAAGGTCAAGAAATACTTCGAGAAATTCATGAAGGCCTTTGCGGTAGCCATTTAGCCCCTCGAGCTTTGGCAGGAAAAACACTTCGCCAGGGGCTTTATTGGCCTACAATAACAGCTGATGCGGAGAGCTTAGTCCGCACTTGTCAAGGATGTCAGTGGATGGGTCGACGAAGTCATTGCCCACCAACAGCTCTTCAAGTCATTGCTCCAGTATGGCCTATGGCCAGATGGGGTATGGATTTAATTGGTCCCTTTCCAGTAGCCAAGGGAAATCTGAAGTTCGCAGTGGTAGCTATTGAATATTTTTGTAAGTGGGTAGAAGCAGAGCCCTTAACAGCTATCACTTCGAATAATGTACAGAAATTCTTTTGGAAGAACATCATTTGCCGGTTCGGAGTGCCTAGACAACTCACAGTTGATAATGGAACACAGTTCGATGCAGAACCTTTCAGGAAGTTTTGTGAAGATCTAGGCATTCAGTTATGTTTTGCTGCAGTGAGACATCCTCAGTCCAATGGAGCTGTAGAAAGAGCCAATGGAAACATTTTATCAGGGCTAAATCAAAGAATAGTAGGCCTAGCAAAAGGATTGTGGACCGAAGAGCTTCCGAAGATTTTGTGGTCCATTCGGACTACGCAAACAAGGTCCACAGGTTTTACTCCATTCAGACTACTATTCGAAGATGAAGCTATGACTCCAACGGAGATCAAAGGAGGATCACTTCGCAGCACCGAACCGGAAATTGAAGAAGAAAGACAAGCTTCGCTAGATTTATTAGAAGAGACAAGACTTCGAGCTGTGGCAAATTTATGAAAGTATCATCAACAACGAAGGCTTGGTTTGACCCGAAGGTTAAGCTCAATGAACTAAGACCGGGTCATCTTGTTCTACGAAGCATTATAGCACCAGGGAAGTTAGGAAATAAATGGGAAGGTCCATACCTAATTGTCCGTTCAGGACGCCCTAGCTCTTTTAAACTTGCTAATTTAGAAGGTGAAGAATTAGCGCATACTTGGCATGCGGAGCACCTAAAGCGATACTTCGTATAGGAGCTCTTGTAAATCATGTGTAATCATCTTCTGAATTAATAAAGCATATGGTTCAAATAGTGCCTTCCCCTCATAAACTTCCAGCTTCCGAGTGGACGCACTGGAACCGCGGGGTTGACCGAGAGGGAAGTGTCATGAAGATGAATCATATTTTCACGCGTGGGGGCTGACATAATCCTGGAGTCCAAGCCACCGGCTTGTAGGCATCCGTAAAAGAGCCCAAAACCACACCATGCGGAGTCCAAGCCATTGGCTGGTAGACTTCCGCAAAAAGAGCCGAAGGTGGCCAAAACATGCGAAGTCCAAGCCATTGGCTGGTAGACTTTCGCAAAAAGAGCCGAAGGTGGCCAAAACATGCGAAGTCCAAGCCATTGGCTGGTAGACTTCCGCAAAAAGAGCCGAAGGTGGCCAAAATATACGGATTCCAAGCCATTGGCTGGTAGACATCCGTAAAAAGAGTCCAAAGAGACCATTGCAAATTCCGAACCATTGGTTCGATAGAATTCGCAAAAAAGAGCCGAAGATGGCCAAAGCAAAACAGAGTTTGAGCCATGAGCTTCGAATGTCTGTTAACATAGTCCCAAGTGACAAATTATCTAAGACACTAAAGGTGTCCTGAAAGTTATCTCAAGTGATTTCTTTCAAAATACAAAGGGTAATAAGTTGCCATTCTTCGCACTACAAATAGTCGAAGATATTTTATAAGATTTTAAGAGATCTTTAAATTGCATAGGGGCTCCGAATCCCTAAAATTGTACTCCGAAGTTTTCCTTTGTGCCTAACCATCTTTGAATGAAGTTCGAAGTTGCTTACACCCAAAGAGGGGCTAATAAGTAAGGAGACAATTTTGAATCGATATTTATTAGTCGAATGAATACGATTACAATTACATCATGAAAAATTGGTATCTATACCAAGAAGGAATTGAAGACCTCTTCGATTTCTAGAGCTAGGGTTGGAACGACTAGTTCCACTGCCGGGGGTTCTAACAACTTTACGTTTAATCCTCCGGCCTCCTTCGATGCTCTAAAGTCTTTTGTTCCTGCTGAAGCTCGGCCCAAGTTCGAAGTCGTTCGGGGCTCCTTTCCCAGCTTCTAAGATCTTCAGATCTTTTATTTTGAGCTTCATCTTCGTCTTCAGACCATGTAACGTCTTCAGAAGACGAAGTGTTCAAACTAACTTCTTTTTCTTCCTTTTTAATATAAGACAGTATATCTTTGATTACATCGGGCACAATTACACCGGAGCTATCTCGAGGAACTAAAAATCGAGGACGCTTGTAAGCCTTTAGAAGTTCGAAGGTGGTCCATAATGAGCGAAGTTCGTTGTTAATATCTAACACTTCGATATCTTCCGTATGAGACAAAGCCTGAAAATATGATAAACAAATTTTCATTGATAAATGTTCATAAGCATAAAGCTTTACATAGCCAAAAATCCTAAAGTATTTCTAAACCTGCGGGTTCGGAGAAGGCTGACTGCTTGAAGCTTGGGTTCGAACTTGCTTCTGGTGTTGACCTTCGTCGATCCAAGCCTTGATCGCAGTGCGACCTTCGGCTCTCCATGAAGCTTGGAAGGCAATTGGTTTTTCTCCTGCGCTCGGAGTTATCGATCGGCCCAGATCCTCATAATAACAAAGTAATCCGAGGGCAGACACTTGTCGGGAGAGTTCTCCGTAGCGAATGCCTGTCGTCTTCATTTGCTTCGCTGCTCCTTGGATCCTTTGCAACCGGTGCAGCAGAGTGACATTGTCATCTGAAGGAAGCGTTCCAGTAGTACCGAAGTACTCTAGAACACCTAGCATTTGCTCTATAACTTCCGCAACTACCTTCTTGGCTTTCAGCTTATCTTCGACTAATACATCTTTCACCGAAGTCACTTCCCCCAGAACTCCAGAAAGCCTAGCAGTTTCGGTAGCCAAAGTATTCTTTTGATTCAAAAGCTGACTAGCTTCCTCTCGGAGTCTGACAAGTTCGGTCCCAGCAGTAGCATGCTCCACCCGCATTCTTTCAATTTTTGCTCGAAGCACAATTCTTTCTACTTCAAGCTCTTTATTCGCAGCCTCAAGACCTTGTCTGGCCCTGCGCTCTGTTGACACTATACTGTCCATCTGAACCACTCGGCTTTCGGAGATGGTAAGATTCCGTTGAAGAGTCTCATTTTCTTCTTGAAGCCGAGTGATTTCGCGTTCATTTGATAAAGTTGCAGCGCGGGCCAAGACTGCTTGCTAAGAAAAGAAAAAATCGAAGTAAGAAATTATTCATGTATAATTTGTTGTTGTTTCGAAGGTATTCCGTACCTGGTAGGCTGCTCGTTCCATGGCAACATTTAGCTCCGAACTCTTCGCCTCGCTCAAAATAGCTACCAGCTCCGTCTCCCCGACTTCGCGGCTGGCTCGACCCAAAGGTTTAAGCAGAGTCCGAAGCCGGTTCTTTGCTCCAAAAAAGGAGTTAAAAGAGGGAGCATTTCTGAAGCTTCTAGGTCATCCTTGCTTGGCGAAGTTCTGGAGCGTTGTCCTGCGGTCTTCGGAACCTCAGTAGATTGGCCCCCCTCAGTAGATTGACTCTCGTCTGTTGATTCAGACGGAGTTGATCCTGTAGTAGGGAGGGGTTCTATATTTCTTTTGCCTCTTCCAAGACCCAGTTGAGTAGCTCTTGAGGCTGGCTCCGAAGTCGTCGAAGGCCCAGGGATTATTTCATCCTGGCGGACCTCTTCCACCGGAGTGGACTCTGTAAAAAACAAAAGCGTTATACATTGCATAAATACATAAAATAAACATGAAAGAATTAATCGAAGTCTACCTTCGACATTCTGGCAAGGGGTAATCATTGGACTGTTCGGCGGATCGAAGGCGAGATCTTCGCCCGAATCAGTCGTTAAATCTTCGACTGCAAGAGCATTTCCCTGAACAGTCCTTGTTACCTCTTCAGGAATCGAAGCCATAGTAACTTCAACTCCACCTTCATTTACAGGAACTTCGTCCTGAAATATATCTTCTTGAACTGCCGAAGTCCTTGGTTGCTCAAGGTTATCTCGAGACTCCGGCACGTTCGCAGGTACTTTGGCTTGTGCAGTCCTTTGAGTTTCATCTTCGTCTATCAAACGCACAAGCAATATTCCTTCTTCCTCTTGGGAGTCAGAGACTGAAGCCCTCGAGCTCGAGGGTGCAGGATTCGAAGGTACAAGATTTTTCGGTTTTCGAACTACCTTCTTGACCGGAGTCTTGGCAGAGCTCGAAGTCCCAGCTTCGGCTTTCCTCTTTTTGGGTCCTTTCTCTGCAGGCACCCAATGCATCAAAGGTGGCGGAATGATTTCCAGCATTCCCCACACCCTGTTAAATCTCTCCCAACTCCCGACCAGCTTGATTCTCCATTCTTTTTCGGTCGGAGTTGGAGCGCCCAAAATCTTCTCCGAAGCCCTTACTATTTGCTCCGAAGTAATAGGAACTGAAGAAGCTAAAAAATGAATCAAGTTAGTTTTTCTTCAGATAAATATGTATAATGCATGTTGTCTTCGAAGTTACCTGCAGGGCTCGAAGTAGAAGTGATTTTTCGGAGATCGCCTCCCGAATCTTCTTCGAAGATGATAGACCAGTTAGCCATCAGTGGAGAGATTTGTAACCTGAGGAACTCTTTGGCTAAGTCTCGCATGCTCAACCTTCGACTGATCTTTTGAAGTAGGCTGAGGCGAGCTTCGAGCTGACCTTGGTCTGGATGCACTAAGGCTTCCTTCTGGAATTGGATTTCTTTTAGAGGTCCGGCCAGAGGACTGCTCGCTCCAACTTCGGCGTAAAACCATCTCATGACCCAGTCGGTGTACCATCTTGCATTGATGGCCTTAGCAGGAAATTGAAGGGCGTATTCATCCCGAAGCCTGAAGTTAATACTTCCGAAGGCTACTACCACTTTTTCACCTCCGGGGCCTACGAAGGTTTTTGGCTGGCATGACGCTCTGTGTAGCGCAGCGAAGATCTCTGCTCTCCCTTCACAGCCTTCGGCTCTCAACGCCCATTCAAAGATAGCTAAGCGAGCTACTGCGTTCGGAGAAAGTTGAGGAAGGGTAACGTGGAACAAATCGAGTACCTCTGCCAAGAAGTCCACTGCTGGAAGGCCTAAGCCGGCTTCGAAGAAGGCTTCGAAGACGACCACTTCTCCAGGCCTTGGCGATTGGATGTGTTCCTTTCTAGGCTTGCGGATCATGACTCCGTTACTAATTTTCCCTTCTACTGCAATTGCTAGTGATTCCCTCTTGCAGGTAGAAGATCCCAGTTGAAAGGATTGATCCAAATACTTCGTTGATGGCGGGCAAAGACTTTGATCATCAACATTTTGGGGATTTCTCCCTTCTGCCGTCATGGATGTCGTTGCAGGTGTTGGAGGCGCCATCGTCAACGCCGCAGCCACTGCTGCTGCAGCCGCCTGCTGCCGAGCCAAGGCCGAAGGGGCTCCAAAGTTTCTGGTCTTCGCCATCAGATCTACTAGGTTGCTTTGGAGGAAAAATGGAGACTAGGGCTCAAAGGGCTCGAAGGGCTCAGAGGGTGCTTGCTTACAAGAGAATGGCGGAAAGGTAATCAGGAAAGTTCCAAGCCCTCTATTTATAGCTTAGACTTTACATTTTTAACCGTTAGTTCATGCCGTTTCGCATTCCTGCCCGTTACCTTTCTCCGAAAATAACGCACCGCGTAACTTCTGTTAGAAGAAAGAGACTAACGGCTATTTCTTCTAAGTCGGAAAAGTTTTCAGTTTACTTAAGTTAGTTCTAAGTTACTTCGAATGTAACTTCACTAAGAACTGATTCGAAGTTTACATTTCCACTTAGTTCGGAGATGGTTTAAATCTGTTAACCCCTACGCATGATTATTTTTCTTGCGTATACTGCTCTCCTAACATTACAGATTTAGGGGAGAAGCGTATTCGAGGGGCTACTGTTGGGGGAAAATATTCCATCCTCGGGGTTATTGCAGTAACAGGACAAAGACAGGCGGTTGATTCAAAAGCTTCCTTATTGCATCTTCGGAGATGTGTTGAGTCAAGTTCGAAGTATGAAGACAGACCTTGGTTCGGAGTATATCTTCGAATATGGACTCTTCTGAGATCTTTTCTGCCAGCTAAGATGGAAGACTTATCTTCTCTCTTTAGATTAGTCTTTTATCATTTTAGCCCTATTAAGGATACCGAATAGTTTCCACTATGTCGGTTGTAATAGAGGGGCAAAGAGGTCTTTTCCTTAATGTTTGGGCCTATAAATACCCCCCCCATTTTACCCTGTAATAAGGTCTGAATACAAGTTATTCAATACACACTTTCGAACTATTCTAAGTTATTATCCTTTAGGAGGCTTAGAACAGTTGCTTCGCAAATACTTCGTTTGTTAGTTTCTATTCTTCAGAAACCTGTTAGCGTAATCTTTTACGCCAACACTCGGTAATATGTCACAGCGTCAGCGAAGGGATTATGTTCGGGAAGTAGGGCATATAGGGACATCAAACTCGGCTGCAGAAATTCCCGAGTGGTTACATGTGCCCATTTCATTCTCCGCCCATGATGCTGCAGGGCTAAAATTCCGCCCATGATACGGCAGGAGTGGAAGTTCGACGGATATTAGTGGACAGCGGAAGCTCCGTTGATATACTCTTCGTCCAAGCCTTCGATCAAATGTGTATTCCCCGAAGGCATTTACTTCCAGCAGCTCGACCACTCCAAGGCTTTGCAGGCCCTCCTCTCGATGCCCTCGGCCAAATAGGCTTTGAGGTTGCTTTCGGCAAGGGGCCACTAGCCAGAGTTGAGCATAGTTTACTCGTTAACCCTAAGGCTCGACCAATTCACTGGGGGCTCCGCAAATGGTCAACTGAAAGAGTAGACCTCTCTATGGTGGAGGTAGAGATGTTGCTAAGAGCTAGAATCATCAGAGAGATAGCCCACACAGAGTGGTTGGCTAACCCAGTCTTTATCAAGAAAAAAGGCTCCGACAAATAGCGCATGTGCCTAGATTTCACCTCTCTAAATAAAGCATGCCCGTGTACCCCTACCTCATGCCCCGCATTGATCAACTTGTTGACTCTATGCCTAGTTCCAAGCTCTTAAGTTTCATTGATGCATACTACGTCTATCATCAAATCTGGATAAAACGTGAATACGAATCCAAGACGAGCTTTATAACTCCTTCCGGAATATTCTATTATGTCTGAATGCCCTTCGGCTTGAGAAATGCCAGGACAACTTTTTTGCATCTTATTGCTAAGGCTCTAGGTCACCAAATAGGCCGAAATGTCGAAGCCTATATGGTTGAAATTGTAATAAAGAGTGCTTTAAAGCACTGGCATAGTCAAGACTTAGTAGAAACTTTTGAGAGCCTCCGAGCATGTGGACTTCGCCTGTATCCTGAAAAATGTATATTCGGAGCTCAAGCAGGAAAATTGTACTTAGTTTCGAGCAGAGGAATCGAAGCTAGCCCGACGCAGATAAGTGCACTACAAAGAATGGCTCCACCTGAAAATTTGAGGGAAGTCTAAAAGTTGACAGGACGCCTCACAGCCCTCAGTAGATTCCTAGCTAGATCCACGGAGCGAAGCCTCCCAATTTTCAAAGCCTTAAAAGGGTCCGAAAGTTTCAAGTGGTCGTCGGAGTGCTAGAAAAGCTTCGATGATGTTAAGGACTATCTTGGAAATTTATCAACGCTTACTATGACTCGCGCAGAAGAAACTCTCCTCCTTTATCTTGTAGCAACGGGCTCCACAATAAGTGCAGTGCTTGTCAGAGAAATATAGCTCAATGGAAAACTTGTACATAACACAGTATACTTCATTTCAGAAGCTTTGTCCGGAGAAAAAACACGGTACTTCGAGCTCGAGAAATTTGCAAATGCTTTGGTAATGGCCTCGGAGAATTGGAAAATGGGCTGTCGAGCTAGCCCCCTTCAGCATTTCCTTCACTGCAAGAACAACTATTAAATCCCAAGTTATAGACAACTTTGTGGTCGAGTGGACTCCATCTGCAGTTTGGGTTCCGGAAGAACCCTACGAAAGATTATGGACAATATTCTCCGATGGAGTCTTCTTGGGATCTAGGTCTGGCGCCGGAGCCTTAATAACATCACCTTCAAGGCAAAAAGCAATGTATTCTGCAAGGCTCAACTTTAAGTCCACTAATAATATTGTGGAATACGAAGGAATCCTGCTTGGTCTCCGAAAAGCGAGAGCACTTGGAGCAACTAGAATTGTAATAAAAACAGATTCCCAAGTTATTGCAGGGCATGTTGACAAAAGCTTCCAAGCCTGGCATCCACATCTTGCAAAGTACCTAGAAGAAATCCGCAAGATGGAGGCATTATTCAAAGGAATCTCCATTCGAAGCATCCCTCGAGCAGATAATCAGCTTGCAGACGTCTTGGCAAAGGTTGCGGGCGGAGCAAATGATGTACCGGAAGGGGATTTTTATGAGGAGCTTGTTAAACCTTCGGTGCATCAACCACCCTCCACATAAGTCCTTTGCATATCAGTCACTGATTGGCGGAGCCCGATATGAGATTTCTTGCAAAGCAATACAACCTCACTAGAAGGCCCAGATTTACTAAGGCTTCAGTTAACGTTCTGAAATTACAAGCTTGTCAACGGAGTGCTTTATAAAGCCGAAGTCTATTCTCCTCTACTCCGATGCATCTCACAACCTGAAGGCCAAGATATATTCGGGAAATTCATGAAGACTTGTGTGGTAGCCACTTAGCCCCTCGGGCTTTAGCAGGCAAAACACTTCACTAGGGGCTTTATTGGCCAACAATTCTAAGAGATGTAGAATCACTGGTTCGAACCTGTCAAGAGTGCCAATGGATGGGAAGACGAAGCCATCATCCTCCAACACCCCTTCAAGTCATTGCTCCGGTATGGCCGATGCTACGATGTGGAATGGATCTCATCAGCCCCTTCCCAATTGTGAAGGGCAGCTTGAAGTTCGCGATGGTAGCAATTGAATACTTTTCTAAATGGATCGAAGTTGAACCCTTAACTGCTATCACTTCGAAAAATGTGCAAAAATTCTTCTGGCAGAATATTATCTGTGGGTTCGGAGTGCCTAGAGAGGTGACAATTGACAATGGAACCCAATTTGAAGTCGAACCTTTTAGAGAATTCTGCGAAGGGCTGGGCATTAAATTGTGCTTTGCAGCCGTTCATCATCCCCAATCCAACGGAGCTGTCAAGAGGGTCAATGAAAATATTCTGTTCGGATTAAATTCAAAGATTTTTGGGCTAGCAAAGGAGTTGTGGACCGAAGAGCTTCCGAAGATTTTATGGTCCATTCAGACCACTCAAGCTAGGTCCTCAGGTTTCACCTCATTCAAGTTGTTGTTCGGAGATGAGGCCATGACTCCAACGGAACTGAAAGGTGGATCCATTCGCGCAATGGAGCCAGAAGATAATGATGAAAGAAACACTTCGCTTGACTTGTCTGAAGAAACAAGGCTTCGAGATGTCGCTAATTTGACAAAGTACCAAGACCAGACGATGGCATGGTATGACCCGAAGGTAAAAGTTAATGAACTTAGACCAGGTCATCTTGTACTATGAAGTGTAATTGCTCTGGAGAAACTAGGAAACAAATGGGAAGGACCATATATTATCCTACGCTCAGGGCATCCTAGATCTTTTAAATTAGCTAATTTAGAAGGGGAAGAATTAAAGCATGCATGGCATGCGGAGCACCTTAAATGTTGTTGGCGCAACGAATTATGCTAACATGTTCTATAAGATAAAGGACTGACAAACAATGTGTTTGTGAATGCGTACTATCTCGAGCCTCCGAATAGGATAATAGCTCAAAGTAGTTCGAAGTGGTGTATTGAATATCTGAATATTCGATGCCTATTACAGGGTGAGAAGGGGGTATTTATAGGTAAAACCTCTGAGGAATATACCTTTTTACCCCTTAATTACAATCGACATAGTGGAAACTATTTCGGTATGCCAAATAGGGTTAATATGGTAAAATATATTCGAAGGATGTCGACAGGGTAGATGTCCCACCCTTCTAGTTGTTTCCCACTCCAGAGGGGAAGCCTTTCGAAGGGTCTCTTCGGATCGGAGCCTGGATGGACCCTCCGACTTCAAGTCCTTCAACCTGGAGAATAATCTTGGGCTCCGAGATTATGATTTTCTGTTATCTTGGAATCTTAAGGACCATGAGGATGAAGTATTTTCCCCCAATAGTAGCCCCTCGAATACGCTTCTCCAAATAGCCTATACAGCAAGGAGAGCAATATACACAAGAAATATTTTCATTCTTAGGGAAATAGAAAAAATTTAAGGTATTATAACTGTTCGAAGCATCCTCAACATCGAAGATGTATCAAATCTAGGCTTCGAGCTTGAATCTTCGTATGAAGACTTTGCAAGAATGTGGACCAATGCAATTATAGTGCATCACAAGGATCCGTTATTTTTGTGTCGTTACTCCTCAAATAGCTGTTAGACCTTTCGAGAAAGCAATAGACGCAAATATTCACCGCGGGTTCACACTTTTTCACCTTCTGGTCCCACCTATCAGTGACGAGGATTGGATCTGCAAGTGTGAAAACATATATGAATCATGCTAAATGAAAACGGAGCGGTTATAAAAGGACAAAGTGACCAGCGACGGAAAGCTTTTACAGAGCTCCGGTTTTTAAGCCTTTCCACACTTCCATCTTCAACCTTTCTCTCCAATACTCTCAAGCATTCCTCCAATGGCGAGGACCAGCGCAAAAGTGTCGACAGCAACAGGGACATTGTCGCAGAGGCAAGCCTAGGCTGCATCTGCAGCAGCGGCGATGGTGGGAGCCCAGGGGTTTCTTGGCCCAAGAACCCACGGGAACTCTGCTCACCGTCTAAGAAGCCACTGAAGCAAAGATTCATTCTCGGGCAATCAACTTGCTCCGTGTCCATCAAGGAAGTTGTGAGCGGGAAATTTGGTCCGGGAATGAGGACTCAGGTTCCCGTAGAAGAAGTGACCCTGGCACCAAGGAGAGGAGAAGTCGTCATCTTCGAAGCTTTCTTTGAAGTCGGTCTAGGCCTTCCATCAATAGACTTCTTGGCAGAAGTGTTGGAGATGTTCCACATCACCTTGATGTAGCTGTCTCCGAACACCATAGCAACGTTAGCTATCTTCGAATGAGCCCTTCGAACTTAAGGATGCAAGGGGAGGTCCAAAGTATTCGTAGCTACCCATGAAGCTTCCTGCCAACCAAAGCTGCAAGATGGGCCTGGAGACTCCAAGTGGTTAGTGGCCTTTGGGAGCGTTAACTTTCAGCTCCAGAAAGAACACATGAAGAATTTTCCGGTGAAGGCAATCAATGACTGATGGTATTCGGACTGGATACTTTGGTGGTTTTATGCCGAGGTAGGAGAAGACTCCAGGCTTGCCGGTCCCCTACAAGAAATATGGTACCGGAGGGAGACTGAAGTGACTCCAGACCCAAGCATGCTTTCAACGCGGCTTGGGTTATTGTCTTTGATGGCCAAGCGCATGAGTATGTGGGACTTGGCCGAAGAGTTCATCACCCTCTGGATACCTCCTCTTGGGGCTGACTGGCCTATTGTCCTTCGGAGGGGTTGCTTCGAACCCTAGGTAAAACCTCCGTACCTCCATACCTCCATACCTCTGTTGGCATTAGCTCTAGAGCAGATAGCTAAGGCTATAGAACGGGTACTCAGAATCCCTAATGCTGTGGAGAAGCAATGGGGGATCAAACTGGTTGGAAGTTGGGAACTCTCCAACTTCGACTCAGCGTTAGCAGTCTCTCGGAAGAGGAAGGTTGCCGCTGGTACCTCCAAGGCTGCGAGGACTCTAGTGAAGAAGGTGTCGCAGAAGGCCAAGCTCCCTTCGCCTCCATCTTCTCTGGCTTCGCTCAACATTTAGAGCTCTTCTTCGGAAGAGTCTGAAGAAGAAGAAGAGACTTTGGAGGCTCGCATGGGAAAGGAGCTCGAAGATCTTTTGTTGCGCGTTGACGAGGAGGATTCTCGGGTTGCGACCAAGGATGCCCCTCAGATAGCAGTTGAAGTAACTCCAACTACTGAAGAGGTGGCGGCAATCCACCCCAGACCTGCCGGGGTCCAAGGAACGGAGCCAAAAAATCCTAGCTCCCTGGTGATTGGAGTAGTACCAACAGAGGCCAAGGCTTCGACGTATGCTACTCCAGCGCAAACATCAGGGGAGGAACTCGAAGAATACCTCCAAATGTACGAATTTCTGGGGGACCCCAAAATCCTCCCTCGAAATCAAGATGAAGGTAGACCTCCGATCTTTATTCTTTGAAGTTCCTGAGATAACTTCCCTGCACCAACAATATATTAATGGATAATTGACGAATACCTTGCGTTTTGTAGATGCTTCGAGTAGCAGCATGGCTCCAACCAGAGATGGAGCTTTGGCTCCCATTGGAGACAAGGCTCCGGTCAAAGTGGTAGCTCCGGTGACAGGAGTTATCTCGGATGAGGCATCTCCGTCTTGGGGAGCCACTCTCGAAGGGGGATCTACCCCGACCAAAGTTGTGGCTCTAGTTTTTGTGCCGGGGAGAGGTAAGGGCAAAACTTGTCCAGGGCCTCTTCCCTCTTTGACGACAATGCCGTCTACGAACGAGCCTTCAGAAGGTGGTTCAGAAGAAGACCCTACTGAAGATGACCAAAGAGCCCTATTGTTGGGGGAAAATACTCCATCCTCAAGGTCTCTACAGTTATAAGACAAAGCCAATTTACTAGTCCGAAGTTCTATTATTAACTCCGATCTAGTACATGATCAAGCTAGAAGAATCCATGCAGGCTTCTATTCAGAGTATGACTTCGAAGGTTAAATCTTCAGAAAGCTTATCTACCAGCGAGGATGGAAGACTTATCTTCTTTCTAATTAGATTAGTCTTTAACCATTTTAACCCTATTAGGGGTACCGAATAGTTTCCACTATGTCGGTTGTAATTGAGGGGTAAAAAGGTCTTTTCCTTAATATTTTTACCTATAAATACCCCCATTCTTACCCTGTAATGAGGATCAAATACTCAGTTACTCAATATATAGCTTCGAACTACTTCGAGCTATTATCCAATTCGAAGGCTTGAAATAGTCCGTATCACAAACTCTTCATTTGTTAGTTCTTAATCTTCGAGAACCTGTTAGCGTAATCTTTTATGCCAATAGTTGGCGCCGTCCGTGGGGAACCTAGTCCAAAAAACTTCGTTCTCTACCAAGTTCTTAGAACCATGCCTCCCAAGCGGAGTTCAGGTGTTAGTCCAACTCGGAGGCCCCTCGGACCTCCGGAGCAAGATCTTCAAATACAATCGAGGTCGAAGGACCTTCAGTAGCTCCTCCACCTCAGACCCCCGAAGGGAATTATCTTCCTCGAGCATATGGAGTTCCTGCTCTAACTCCGTCTATGCTTCGACTAGACAGAGTTCCTCCTCCAACTCCGACTGTGCTCCGAACTGACATGTTTAGTTCTCAAGACCGGGAGATCCTTCTGGAAGTAATGAAGACAGTCTTAGCGACATGGCGACCCAGATGGCCAGTCTCCAAGCTAAAGTGGCAAGGTGGAGGCAAGAGGTCGCAGATAGGCTTCATCCTCAGGCCACCCTTGTCATTCCCGAAGTGCCTCAAGACGACGACTCTCTTCTTTATCCTGAAGCCCTAGAGAATGCTTCCTTCGATATCGAGTCTCCGCTACATCCCGATTTATAGAAAGTGCACTTCGACCCTAAGTTTAAAACTTCAAAGCTCTGTAAGTACTCCGGAGAAGAGGATCCAGGGGAGTTCTCCCGTTCATATGCTTTGGCAATTGAGGCTAGTGGAGGAGTCCGAGGCACCATGGCCAAATGTTTCCCCCTTGCTCTCGAAGGGGTTGCTTTGTCTTGGTTCTGGTCCTTGAAGCCAGGATCAATTAGAACTTGGGAGCAGCTAAGGAAAAAGTTTATAAGTAACTTTTAGGGTACCTTCGTACCCCCTATGTCTACAGGAAGTCTTTTCTAGGTGAAGCAGCTACCTGGAGAAACTTTAAGATAGTTTTTCAAGTGCTTTGCTCATATGAAGTCGTAGATAAGGGGCTATCTGCATCGTCCGTTGTTGATGCAGCCTGAGATGGAGTTACTCATGCGGGCCTCCTTGATAAACTTCATCGGAAACAAATATCCTCTATAGCGCAGCTGATGGCCTATTTTGAAGAATATGCTAGGTCGGAAGAAGGATGGCTCCGAAGAACAGCTTCAACTCCACCAATCCTGCAAGAAGTCAAGCTCGAGGTGAAGACTTCAACACCTTTGCAGGGGCCCAACTTCGATATCCAGCATGACAGGCGTCGGTGGCAAAAGCATCCTCGCTCCGTAGTCTTGAACATTGCTCCTTCTACGCAGAAATTTACCCCTAGAAATCCACAAGATCGGGAAGCAAGGCTACCGGCTCGAAGCTTCCAAGGAAGCCAGCTGGCAAAGGCCATGTCTTCTTTTGCGGCGTTCATAGTGAAAATTGGAGTCATGCTACTGATGCATGTAATTCTATACTCGCTTTAAGAGGCGAGTACCTTAAAAGGTCCTTTGGTCAAGGCACTACTGACCGAGTCCCTTCCGAGGCATGTCCAGAGCCTGTGCAGGCTGTCGCACGTGTAGACAACTTCGACCCTACAAGGCAATCTCCGGTGGTCAATATTATGCCACCCCTGAAGCGAGAAGATGGCCAAGATCGGGGCAAAAGAGTAGTCCTCCCCATTTCTGGAGGAGGGACACTCGGCAGTATGTCGAAAAGATAGCAAAGAGAATATGTCCGGGAAGTAGGCCATATTGGAACTTCTTCGTCTGCAACTACAATGCCTGAGTGGTCCCATGTGCCAATATCTTTCTCTGCAGATGATGCGGCTGGCATAAAGTTCCACATGCATATCCCCTTGTCATTACTGCCGATATAGCAGGAAATGATGTTCGGAGAGTGCTGGTCGATGGTGGGAGTTCAGCAGATATTATCTTCATTAAAGCCTTCGATACTTTGAACCAACAAGTGAAGTAATTAAGGTATTGTGAACAATACTATTGCATTGATAAAGAAATACATAAATAGTGACAGTATCATACAAACTTTGCATTCTGGATACCACAATGGGTTGGCAAGTGAACAAACAGAAATTTATTATGATTCATGAAATAGTAAAACATGCTGAAAACTTTGAAGGCTTAGCTGGCATTGTTTGTGATAAACTCTTCACGTTGTTTTAACTAAGAAATAGTCAGATGCCCGTACTTTGCAACAGAACCTTATTTTTAATAATAAACACCTATTTAGAGCATAACATTTGTTCAAATGCAAATATAGTATGTAATGAATTTGATCCTGAATCCTCATAATGTGTTGTGGTGTTAACACTACGGCAAAAATAGAAGACAATAAATGTCTTGAACTTGAAGAAAATAACGAAATAAATTAAGATTCACATCAAAAGAGATCGACAACAAATCAGAGAGTATGTCATATGTAACATATATTCCTTATACAACATACAAAATTAATTGATTCAACACATTTAGAACACTAAAAAACCAAATTATTTCTCTGAGAAGTTTAGAGTTACAAGGCTATCCATAGAGGAGATTCTCGATGACAAGATGATTGACACTACATATAAAACCTCCTCCTCTTTTATAACCCAGCTGTGAGTGCTGTCACTGGTAACCAAGGTGACATCCTCTACACAAGAATCAAATATACAATTCGGTATAAAATGGACACTTGAAGGTGTAAAAGACAGGAAGCACATAACACAGTGTTAAGTGACATCGGAAGCCCATAATATAGTGCAAACTTCATAAAATAGAGAAATATCTAGCTAGATCATACTTTTATCAGACTGTAATATATAAATCTTTGCAAATTGAGGGAAATAATATCAAGAGGAGACTACTAAAGATAAATTCTGGCATGGGTTATTGAATCATGTCACAAGTAATTTGCAACCAATATCTATAATATACATAAGAGCATTGAGCATGCATAAACTAAGAATTTAGATCTTGTGATAATTAATTGGATATATTTTTATGAAACCATAAGCATTCAAATAGTACACTTGCCTAGCCTTAAAAAAATATTTGCAAATGCCATGTTACCCCAAAGGCAGAAAGACTCAGTAGGTACCTCAAGGAACATGAACAGCGGTAGATAATTCGAACTTCAACATGTAAGCATCGACTAAGACTATAGTAAAAAATTAATTGCTGAGATAACCCAGAAATCTGAACTACTGCTCAACCTGGATGCAAATATATCCAAGTTTAGGTGTTTTTTTCTAAAAAATTGTGAAGTTAAAATATGTAGTTACCCTAATCTGGTACGATACTATTGATGCCAAGATTTGGTAGAAACTTAGGCTCACAGAAGATAACGCGCGGCCAATAGAAGTCAAAATTTCCGGTCAAAGATGTTTAAAGAAGCCTATCCATACTGTTACAAAGTGACCAGATGCAAAGGAGCCGATGGAGATAAAAGTGAGATGATAAAGGTGATCTAGAATCGGTTAAGATAGATTGTTTGGACGACAAATCTCCGAACTATAAATATGTATCATTTAGTTAGATTAAACACAACTCTGTCAAACAGCTCTTCGGCGCATCGCCACCCTTGGCTTCCCAAGGTTAATCTCGATGGGATTCGGCACTTGAAGCCTGGGATGCATCATTCCGATCTCCGGCGAAGAGGTGAGTCCCACCATCCCGGCGATCGTATCGACTAGGTCAGTGTCCACTACAACAAAACAGGCAACTTCCGTCGGCCAAAGCCGACTGAAGTTAGCCCTTTACCGACGGAAGAAGCTAACTTCCAGTCGGCAAAACGCTAACATCCGTCGGCCTTTGGCCGACGGAAGCGAGGAGACCAAAGTTAGCTAACTTCCGTCGGCCGCCGACGGAAGTTAGCTAACTTCCGTCGGCTTGACGTGGCCGACGGAAGTTAGCGCCGAACTCTGCCACGTCAGCAGAGAGGCGCTAACTTCCGTCGGTCGGTCTGGCCGACGGAAGTTAGGGGCAGCTAACTTCCGTCGGCTTTGGCCATAGCCGACGGAAGTTAGCCTTTCTGCCCACGTGGCCGAAACCAGGTAACTTCCGTCGGCTATGGTAAAAGCCGACGGAAGTTAGCTGGTATTTTTTTTGTTTTTTCCTGGTTCCCCTACTCACACTCACATCCAACCACAATTTCAATCACATTCACAATACACATCCAAATTCACATTTCACATCCAAAATCACATTCAAACTTCACATATAACATCCAAAATCACATCTCACATCCAAATTCACATCCACACTTCACACATCACATCCAAAATCACATAATATAACTGAATTCACATCCAAAGTCACAGTACACATCTGAATTCACATATAACATCCAAATTCACATACAAATTCACAAAACACAGCGAGAGCCACGTACAAAGTCATATTTGTCCATATACTCACTGATCGCCCATATTTGGGTCGTGGGTGCCGCCGCTGCCTCCCGCTTCACCCACATTTGGGTCGTGGGTGCCGCCGCCGCCTCGCGCTTCATCCACATTTGCCAGAGAGGCTCCATCCTGGCCAGGCGTACGGAAAGTCTTAAGAAATAGACAAAATTAGAGAACGAATTAACTCAACTACTGTTCTAAACACTAACTTAGTATCTGAAGTAACGATATGTCAGGAGGTACCTCAGGTGATGTAGAATATAATGGTGGTGGCGGGGGAGGTAGTGGTTGGAAATTGGACATGTCAAATCCACCATGCTACTGGGCTATTTGCTACACATGTTGTAATGTAATCAGTTAGTTCTAAACCTATTTCTGAATACTTTTTAACTACAACACTCAAACTAAACTTACTTGGATCATCGCCTGCTGTTGTGCTAAGCAGGCGGTATAGTACTCGTCGCGCCGCCTCATTTCCTGCCTCATTTCCTCCCTCACCCGATCCACCTCCGGGGTTTCTGAAGAGCGACGACGGCTGGAGCCAACTCCGACGAAGCTCTGCGACGACTGAGCTAACTTCTGAGCTCTCACCGCTCTCGAGTCAATAACTCCATTGAACATGGAGTACCTGCAACATTGAATGAGTTAGTTACCATCACAATACCATACACAAAACATTAATAAAAACAATGTATCACCGTCCATGGCTTTTGCCACCTCCGCTGGAGTAAACAGCCATTTGGTCGACAGGTTGTCTCCGCCAATCATAGTCCTCTCCATGGAGTCGAACCATGTGTTCACCATACTGCGCCTGCAAAAAACATGTCCGATTAGCTAGACGCAGAAAAATGAAATTACATAAACTCTTAATAACATATCACCAAATGGTCCGTGGCTGTCTGGCAACACAAGACATCTGGCTGTGTAGGATCGCTTCCTTTGTGACCAGAGGTATACACCTCTATGTCACTTGGCATGTTGCCAGATTTAGCTTCCTGTACATTAGAAATGAGTTAGTCGCATTACAATGTATCTATAGCTAGAGAGTGACAGAAGGAGGTCTTACCAAGCATTTAGCGTGGCGAATATGTCCGTCGGCACCATATCTGTGCTTCGGATCCGTCCCGCGGCATTGTCTTTTCTGCTCGGAAGTCTTCTTAAATGCGACTGAAGACCAAATCTTGCAGAATTCGAAATATGCGTCCTCGCGGTTTGCAAACCACGGAATCCTCACCTGAACAGAGATGCTATTTCTATTATATGACAACAAATCTGAACAATCGAAGATTTAAAAAGTTAGAATTGTTTACCGAACTGTATTCTTCTTCAGTCAAATAGATTGACGATGAGCCCGTCGCCTTGCTCATTCGTTGCCCTAGCTTCTCCTTGTAGTAAGCATTGTTCGCTTGAATGCGGGCATACGAAATGGCGTCCTTCACCACCTTATGTGCATTGTTGTTGAAGACTTGAAGGGTAAGGTTATGGTGATTGCCGACTTCTGGCAAGCAAAAGCGTAACTGCAAAAGTAATGATTAATAAAGTGTTGTAACTCTAAAAGCCTAAAAGAAGATTGAAAAAACACTTGCATACCCAGAAGTCATGAGACACCGCCCCCTAAGCAGTTCCGTGGTGCCCGTCAGGAGAAAACCGGTACTGGTCCCATGTCTGGCATAGAACCCGCTCACCGGTCGGCATTGTCAGCACCCCTGGGTAGTGCAGACGACACAGGTTACCCAATATCTGGTTAACCTGGCTGACCCTCGAAGTGCCGTCAAACCGAGAGTCAATCCAAGATCTAGAAATACATAATAAATAAAGTCAGTTTAGTGAAAGATTTTTTTAAAAAAAAACAAAACAACAGAAGAGTATTACACTTACCCGTCACCTACAGGCGTAATGTCGATCTTGGCTCCACCGGAAGAGACTACTGGTGGGGCGACCAGGTGGCTCGTCCTGAAAGATACTGAGGACCCGCCGGCAGCCTCAGCATCTTCCTCCTGACCCGCACTCTCCGGGAGATCCCCCTGCCCCGCACCCTCTGGGTCATCCCCCTGCCCCACACCCTCTGGGTCATCCCTCTGTGCCGCACACTCTGGGACATCCCCCTCCTGCCCCCCACCCACCGGATGATCCTCGTGACCCGCACTCTCCAAGTGTTCTTCCTCCTACAAAACAGTATTGAAACAAGTAGTAATAGTTTATAACTGGCATAAAAACAATCTGAAAGTTACCTCATCATCTAGTTGAAATGCAATAGGCCGACCAATTAATGTCGGATCTATGCATCTCAGGAGCTGCTCTTGACGACGTCTGTTTGACGAAGAGGAACTACCCTGGAATAGGGTGTCCTCCTGACTCGTCGGTGTACTCGCCGGAGTACTCGCCGATGAACTCCCCAAGCGGAAGAGCTTCCTCATGACACTCCTCACCTTTTTCAACATCCTATTCAAAATAAGTATAAACAAACATTTATTAGTAAAGAAGGTTTGTACATATGAAAAAACATGTAATATGAAGTATATTGCATATGCATGTATGAAAACAATTACTTGTCAATTATCATCAAAATCAGGATCAATTTGTCCTTTTCTCCCCAAAGCACACCATGTTACTTTTTTCTTCTTATGTTGGTGTTTCCTTTTCTCGGGAACTGCCACATCATTAGAATCACCGAGAAAAGAATATGTCGACGATTCTGACTCTACATTAAACGAAGTCGGCAATTCATCATCTTGGTAAACCTCATCGACCTCTTCAACCTCCAATTGATAAGCGCCATCACTAGGGGTGTGTAGACGTTCCCGAGGATTCACTTTGTAGACTACCCACCAAGCACTTAGTTTTTCACATGGGTAGGGCATATAATACACTTGCTCGACTTGGTGAGCAAGGACAAAATTGTCGCAACCAGATAATCGTTCCGCGTGTTTGACTTCAACCATCCCAAATTGGTTTTCACGAGTACCATGTTTAGGGTCGAACCAATCACAATCGAAGAAGACTACTTTAATCTCCTTATTCCCGGCAAATTTGTACTCGATTATATTTTTGATGATTCCATAATACATAGTTTCATGTCCTTGTCCATCAACGACCCTTGTAACAACTCCAGTATTAGTTGTTGCCGCTAGAGGTCGATATGCTTCAAAAATAGTTGAACGGAAGCGGAAACCATTAACATCATAGCGACCGTAACTTTTGGCACTAATACTCCCGTAACAGAGCTGTCGCAAGTCTATATGTACATTGTCAGCGAGCACACACTGCAAATCATAGGAGATTATCAGATAATTAACCTAGTAGACTAAAATAATACGTGTCACAAAAGGTAAGGATTTACATGTTCTCTGAACCAAGTGAGGAAACTATGCCCGCCATTTACTCCTTCTCGACGCAATTTATCTAATTGCTTCTCCATTGGTTGACGACCAGATGTCAAGTATTTCGAATCAAACATACTGGAAGGCCACTTTCAGAAGCCGACGGAAGTTAAATAACTTCCGTCGGCTTTCCCAAAAGCCGACGAAAGTTAATTTGGTCGACGAAAGACATCTGTTTTGGCGTAGTGGTCCTCATGGTTGCATAAAGTTGATATCTTGAGGCATTGGCTGAAATAGTACGATCGCCAATTTATCATGGTGTATTGGCTAGATCTAACGTTGCATCAGTTTGATCTCTTAGATTGATGTGATTTGGGTGTGGTAGTCTGAGGCTTCATCGATTATGTCTGACATGTCTTTCTATTGTATCTTCTTCATGTTGTATACCGTTCATTTAAATAAAGTATGCTCGATACTTTAAAGTATTGTTAAGTTCATCGCGACTAGCTATTTTCTTAGTTAAGTCCAATCTTATTATTGTGATGATTTTGATGATACCGGCACATTATCTAGCATGTTTTATTTATTTCTATCAGAGTACAAGCCGATAGGTTATCTTCAATTCAACGTCATATCTTATTCTCTACCAGGGAATGCTCATTGGCCCATATGCATAAATTACCTATCTCATCGGCCAATGGTGCATTCGTTCCGATCGCTCTGCCTTGGTCATCGGCCTTGTGGCCCATCGGCGTTATCCTTTCACAATTGTTATATCCTCACCGCAGTCATCGGCTTGGCAGCCGATCGACTTTGCTACTAATGATATTTTCTCTATTTCCTTATCAGTTAAGCAGATCTCCTAGGCCACACATGTGTTAAAGTGTGACAAAAAGACACTAACACGTTTTTTGGCACACCGGTGGAACCCGGACTATGTCCATCTATCAGACGAGAAATGGGGCGGTAACTTCATTCAAGTTACAAATGATGAAGTTAGTCTGACCTACAGTAAGCAACCCAAGTTCACCTTGTGAAAATGACAACGATGAAGTTGAGGGTAACCTCGGTCAAAGGTTCACCGTAGGCGATGAGCTCCAGGAAGTAGATATTGGATCTGGTGACAGGCCGAGGCCAACCTTCGTAAATGCCCAACTCCCTGAGCACATAAAAAGGTACTAATCACGTTACTTGGAGAATATTGGGATTTTTTTGCATCGGAGTATCATGAAATGCCAGATTTAAGCCGATCGATTGTAGAACATCGACTACCAATAAAATAGGGATATCAGCCATTCAAAGGTGATGTAACGAGGTTATATGATGCAGGGTTCATAAGACCATGCTAATATGTAGAATGGGTGTCAAACATTCTACTAGTATTGAAGAAAAGTGAAAGTGGGAAGCTCATGATATGCGTTGACTTTAGAGATCTGAACAAAGCAACCCCAAAGGATGAATACCCAATGTTGATCACGGACTTGCTAGTGCACGTTGTATCATGTCACAAGATTATCAGCTTCATGGACAGTAACATAGGACATAATCAAATCTTTATGGCTGACGAGAACATCCACAAGATAGCCTTCTGATCCCGGGCGCTATCGGACTGTATGAGTGGGTGGTGATGACCTTCGGTTTGAAAAATGCCGGGGCGACTTACCAGAGGGCCATAAACTATATTTTTCATGACTTGATCGACCTGTTAGTACAAATATACATTGGTGATGTCGTGGTAAAGTCAAGTAGCATCCTTGACCATGTGGTTGATCTATGTCAAGTTCTAGAGAGAGCGAGGAATATTGGCTAAAAATGAATCCCGAAAAATGTGCCTTTGGAGTATTGGTGGGGAAGTTTATGGGCTTTATTGTGCATGAAAAAGGTATTGAGATAAGCCAGCGCAGTATTAAGGTGATTAAGAATACTCAACCCCCTACCAATAAAACCAAATTGCAGTCATTAGTCAAGAAGATAAATTTTCTCAAGAGGTTCATAACTGATCTCTCAAGGAAGATAGAGACGTTCACTCTACTGTTGAAGTTAAAGCCTAATCAGGAGTTTGGATGGGGAGACAAGCAGCAAAAGGCATTCGACGAAATCAAAGAGTACTTGAGTTCACCACCAATATTAATGCTGCCATAGAAAGGAACTCCGTTCTGGTTATACTTATTGGCCGACAATGAAGCCATCGGTGCAGTTCTGATTCAGGAGGTCGATAAGAAAGAAAGAGTAATATTCTATCTCAGCAAGAGGCTACTAGACGTTGAGACTCGATATCCTGCTGTTGGGGGAAAATATTTCATTCTCCGCATCATGACAAAACCTCTACATCAACGCTATCAAAAGACAAAATGAAGTTAGAAGCTTTGATCTCCGAAGGTCCTAAAGCATCAAGACTTCACTGCATTCAGAGCCATCTACGATAAAAGCATCTGCTAAGGCTTTGGCATGACGAAGGATCCCGGAGCCTCTTTACCCGAAGGGGTACTACCAGCAAGACAGAAGAATTACTTTCTCACTGTTGACTTATCCTTTTACCCTTTTAACCCTACGAAGAATATTAAATAGTATCTTCTAAGTCGGTTGTAATTAGCGGGTAAAGGAGTCTTTCCTAATGTATCTTGTCTATAAATACCCATCTTTGTTCTGTAAGGGGTATTGAATAGTCAGATATTCAAACGACACTTCGAACTATCTCAAGCTATTATCCAATTCGGAGGCTTGGAATACTCCACATAAGCAAACACTTTGTTTGTTAGTCTTTCGAGTTTACTAAACCTGTTAGCGTAATCTTTTGCGCCAACAGTTGGCGTCGTCCGTGGGGAACTTAGTACAAAAACTTCGTTCTCTACCAACCCTTTCCTAGAGCCATGCCTCCTAAACGGTGCCTAGGAACTAGTCCCCTCCGAAGGTCTTCTCGGACCTCTGTATTGGGATTTTCGAACACCACCGAGGTCAGAGGACCCTCTGTTTTACCCCCACCTCAAACTCCTGAAGTAGACACTCACCCTCGAGCATACGGATCCCCTCCTATTGCTCCGTCTATGCTCCGAACTGATTTCGTCAGTTCTCAAGACCTGGAGGGCCCCTTCAGAGGAAATGAAGGCCATCCAGATGACGTGGCGATCCAGATGGCTCGGATTCATGCTGAGGTAGAAAGGTGGAGGTAGGAAGTTGCTGATAGGCTTCGCCCTCAAGCTAGCCCCGTCATCCTGGAAGTGCCACAAGACGATGATCCTATTTACTATCCCGAAGCTTTTGAGGTGCAGAGAAGCAACGATAATGCTTCCTTCGACGATGAATCTCTGCTCCACCCAGACTTGCAAAAGGTGCACTTCGACCCCAAGTTTAGGACTTCGAAGTTGTGCATGTACTCCGTAGAGGAAGACCCTGGAGAATTCTCCTGCTCTTATGCTCTTGCAATTGAAGCCAGCGAAGGTGTTCGAGACAAGATGGGCAAGTGTTTCCCCCTTTCGCTCGAAGGGATGTCTCTCCGTTGGTTCTGGTCTTTAAAACCAGGATCAATTAAGTCTTGGGAGCAGCTGAAGAAAAAATTCGTGAGCAATTTTCAAGTGACCTTTGTGCCCCCGATGTCTATAGGGGGTATTTTTTAGTTGAAGCAACAGCCCGGAGAAACTTTACGACAATTCTTCAAGCGCTTCGCTCATACGAAGTCTCAGATAAAAGGGTTGTCAACATCATCCATTGTTGACTCAGCACGCGAAGGTGTCACAAACCTGGGCCTCCTTGATAAGCTTCGTTGGAAACATGTTTCTTCGATAGCCCAACTAAGGACCTACTTCGAGCAATATGCCAAGTCAGAAGAATGATGGCTTCGAAGGACTTCTTCGTCTTCATCGACTTTCCTTCAAGAAGTCAAGACTGAGCCGAAGCCCTCAAGCTCATTGCAAGTGTCTCTCTTTGAAAATAATCAGCATGATGGACGAAGAGGACGAAAGCATCCTTGCTCCGAGGTTCTAAATATTGCCCCTTCTACTTCGAAATTTCCTCCTAAATATCAACAAGCTCATGGCAACAAGGTCAGCGGCTCGAGGCCGCCAGGGAAGCCGAGGCCAGACCTTCTTCTGCTTTGTGCATGGCAAAAACCAAAGCCATACCACTGACGCATACAAGTCCATATTAGCTCTGTGCAGCGAATATCTCGAGAGGAGTTCTGGTCGAGGCACTACTGACTGAGCCCCTCCCACGACATGTTTGGAGCCGGTATAGACTATCAGACGTGTGGACAGTTTTGAAGACCCAAGACAACCTTCGGTGGCCAGTGTTATGCCACCTCCAAAGTAAGAAGAAAACCAAGACCACGGGAAGTTGGTAGTCCTGCCCATCTCCGGAGGAGGGACCCGAGCGGCATGTCTAAGCGTCAGCGGAGGGAATATGTATGTGAAGTAGGGCACATTGGGACCTCCTCGTCAACAGCTGAAATGCCTGAGTGGTCTCATGTGCCCATATCCTTCTCCGCAGCTGATGCAACTAGAATTAAATTCCCCCATGTAGACCCTCTTGTTATTACAGCTGACATTGCTGGAACGGAGGTTCGGTGAGTGTTGGTTGATGGTGGAAGCTCCATGCATCCCACAGAAGCATTTACTTCCATCGGCTCATCCACTACAAGGTTTCACAGGTGCTCCTCTCGATGCCCTCGGCCAAATAGGCCTCGAGGTCGCCTTTGGATAGGGGCACCTGGCCAGATCGGAGGAAGTTATCTTTGACATCGTCAACGCCCCTTATGCTTATAGTGTTATCTTTGGAAGGGGAATGCTGAATTAGGTCAGAGCTGTAGCACATCAAAATTATTTATGCCAAAAAAATGCCCACGCAAGGAGGAGTACTTGCGGTCCTCGGCAACCAAGCTGCAGCGCGGAGGGCGGAGTATGGCCATGGCCTACCTCTTTATTCCAGTCAAGTAAATAATGTGCAGTACCATTCAAAGGATGCTTCATTGTTGAGAGAACCTTCGAAGATCTCCTCCCTAAAGCCAAGCCCCGAAGGCAAAGTTGTAATGAAGATAATCGTTAAGGACATCAAAGACTATCCCATCCAGTTTGGCAAGGAATTGCCTCCTGAAATTGCCACTTCATTGGAAGAAGTGGTTAAAGACAATCTGGATGTCTTTGCCTGATCAGATGAAGATATTCCTGGAGTCGACCGAAGCATTGTCGAGCACAGCCTACTCGTCAATCCAAGGGTTCGACCTGTTTGCCAGGGGCTTCGCTAGTTGTTAACATAAAGAGCAGATCTCGCCAAAGCAGATGTTGAAAAGTTATTAAAAGCCAAGATCATTAGGAAGGTGGCCCATAGAGAGTGGTTAGTTAACCCCGTATTTGTCAACAAAAAGGCCTCTAGCAAGTGGCACATGTGTATTGACTTCACATCTCTAAATAAAGCATGCCCACGTGACCCCTACCCCATGCTTCCTTGACGCGTACTCCAGATATCATCAAATATGGTTAAAATGCGAAGACGAAGCTAAGACAAGTTTCATAACTCCTTCATGAGTATTTTGTTATGTCAGAATGCACTTCGGCTTAAGGAATGCCGAGGCAACTTTTTCAAGATTAATTGCTAAGGCTCTAGGTCACGAGATAGGCCGCAATGTTGAGGCCTATATGGATGACATTGTAATAAACAGTGCTTTGAAGCACCAACATAGTCTAGACTTAGCAGAAACTTTTGAGAGCTTCAGAGCATGTGGAGTTCACCTCAACCTCGAGAAGTGTATCTTCGAGGCTAAAGTAGGAAAATTGTTAGGGTATTTAGTTTTGAGTAGAGGAATCGAAGCTAGCCCAATGAAAATAAGTGCATTGCAAAGGATGGCTCCGCCAGAAAATTTGAAGCAAGTCCAGAAGCTCATCGGACGCCTCGCAGCCCTTAGCAGATTTTTGGCAAGGTCCGTAGAGTGGAGTCTCCCAATATTCAAAGCTTTGAAGGGGTCTGAAGATTTTGCATAGACACTGGAGTGCCAGAAGAGCTTCGATGAAATTAAGGACTATCTCGACAATCTCGCAACGCTTACTATGCCCCTCGCTAATGAAACTCTCCTTCTTTATCTTGCAACCATAGGCTCCATTGTCAGTGCAGTATAATAGAAAGCTGGTGCAAAATCCGATATACTTCATATCAGAAGCTTTATCCGGAGCCTAAATTCGGTACTCTGAGCTCGAGATATTTACTTATGCCCTCGTAGATTCCACGGGAAGAATTGGGAAATGGGCTGTCGAGCTAGCCCCTTTTGGTATTTCCTTCATAACAAGAATAGCCATCAAATCACAAGTGGTGGCTGATTTCATAGCGGAGTGGACTTCGTATGAAGTATGGGCTCCGGAGGAATCAAATGAAGGTGTATGGACCATATACTCTGATGGGGCTTTTCAAGCATACGGATCAAGCGTCGGAGCAGTCATAATCTTGCCTTCAGGGCAAAAAGCAATGTACTCCACAAGGATCAACTTTAAGTCCGCCAATAATATTGCGGAGTACGAAGGGATCCTACTTGGGCTTCGCAAAGTGTGCACACTTGGCACCGCAAGATTTGTCATAAAAACAGACTCTCAGATTGTCGCACGGCACGTAGATAAAAGCTTTCAAGTTCGACATTCACACCTTGCCAAATACTTGGAAGAAATCTGCAAGACCGAAGCAACATTTAAAGTGATTTCTATCCGGAGCATCCCACGAGCTGACAACTTGCAAGCAGACGTCTTGACCAAAGCTGCAACTGGAGCCCTAGACATCCCAGAAGGGGCTTTTTACGAAGAACTTGCCTCCCCTTCAGTGCCACAACTCCCACTTGATGAGGTACTTTGCATATCAATTACTGATTGGCGGAGCCCAATTATGGATTTATTGCAAGACGAAGCTAATTTTCCCAAAGGCCCAAAGTTGTCAAGGTTATAGTTGGGGGTCCGAAACTATCATATTATCAATGGTATTTTATATAATGCCAGATTATGTTCTTCCCTACTCTGATGTATCTCCTAATCTGAAGGCCAAGACATACTTCGGGAAATTCACGAAGGCCTATGTGGTAGCCATCTAGCTCCTCGAGCTTTAGTAGGAAAAACACTTCGTCAGGGCTTTATTGGCCTACTATAGTATTTGATGCAGAGTCATTAGTCCGCACTTGTAAGGGTTGTCAATGGATGGGAAGATAGGGTCATCGTCCACAAACACCTCTTCAAGTTATCACTCCAGTTTGACTAATGACCTGGTGTGGAATGGTTCTCATTGGCCCCTTCCCAATGGCAAAAGGGAGCCTAATATTTGCAGCTAAACCTATGACCGCTATCACTTCTAAAAATGTGCAAAAAATTTTCTGGCAAAATATTATTTGCAGATTCGGAGTACCTAGGCAGCTTACAATTGACAATGGCACTCAGTTCGATGTTGAACCTTTTAGAGATTTCTACGAAGGTCTTGGTATCCAAATGTGCTTTGCAGTTGTTTGTCATCCCCAATCCAACGGAGCCATCGAGCGAGCCAATGGTAATATCTTGTCAGGCTTAAATCGAAGGATAGTAGGATTGGCAAAGGGGCTGTGGACCGAGGAACTCCCGAAGATTTTGTGGTCCGTTCGGACCACTCAGGCAAGGTCTACAAGGTTTACCCATTTCCGGTAATTATTCGAAGATGACGCCATGACACCGACGGAGCGAAAAGGAGGTTCCCTCCGCACCATGTAACCAAAGTTTGACAATGAAAGACAGACTTCTCTAGACTTGATTGACGAACCAAGGCTTTGAACTGTTGCCAACCCGACGAAGTACCAACATCAGACGAAGACCTGGTATGACCCGAAAATAAAGCTTAATGAACTTAAGCTGGGTCATTTAGTATTGCGAAGCATAATTTCTCTGGGAAAATTAGGAAATAAATGGGAATGACCATATATCATCTTGCATTTAGGACGCCCTGGATCTTTTAAATTAGCTAATTTAGAAGGGGAAGACTTAAAACATGCATGGCATGTGGAGCACCTTAAACATTATTTCGCTTAGGGACTCCTTGTAACATATTGTAAACACCTTTCTAAATAAATAAAGCTTATGGTTCAAATAACACATACTTCTCAAGATGATTCTTACCCTTAGTGGACGCACTAAGGGAACGTAGTTGATTATGGAGGTAAGTATTATTCATAGGAACCCAATCACCGGACTTCAACCACCGGCTCAAAGCATCTATCAAGGTGGGAAAGTACCATGAAAAATAGATTTCGAGTGTTGATAGCAAAAAATAGCATTAATGGTCAAGATTGTCAAAATATCAATTTTGGTAATTTGGGCAGAAAATACACAAATCTTGGTATAGGCCGAAGCCTCATGGGACCGAAGGCCCATCTGTGTAAGGCATCGGAGGCCTTTTAGCAGTTTGCTGGCTTCGGCCCAAAGGCCATTCAGAGGCCTGCTCCGCCGAAGCTTTGGCCCAAGGAGCAGTGTGGGATCGGAATGGCGACTAGAGGGGGCGTGAATAGACGCCTCAACAATTTTTTGTGAATAAAACTTGATGGTTAATTTCAGGACACCAAAAGCTCTTTCAAAAACCAAGAAGTCAAATAGATGATCAATGAGATTCAAATTTCAGCATTCATGCAAATTTCAGATGAGACTTTGTGTAAATTCCTCAAATTAGTTACCTGACTCAAGCAATTAAACCTTACTTAAGTTTATCTGTTCTTGCAAGACCAAATAAAGTATGAATGTGTTAGAATGTCACAAACTTGATGTTAAACAGTACTAAAAACATAAGATTGTTTGTACATCACTCAATCAGACCAAACATAGGAATTTTAGAACAACAATATTCAGTACTGGAATACTTTATAAAATCAGAGTCTGTTCTCCACTACTCCAATGCATATCACAACCCGAAGGCCAAGATATACTTCTGGAGATTAATGAAGGCATGTGCGGTAGCTACTTAGCCCCTCGTGCTCTAGTGGGAAAAACACTTCGCCAAGGCCTTCATTGGCCAACAATTGTAAGAGATGCAAACGAATTGGTTCGAACCTACCAAGGGTGCTAGTGGATGGGTAGGTGGAGCCATCGTCCACCGACACATCTTCAAGTTATTGCTCCGGTATGGCCAATGGCATGATGGGGAATGGATCTCATCGGCCCTTTTCCAATGGCAAAAGGTGACGTGAAGTTTGCGGTGGTAGGAATCGAATACTTTTCTAAATGTGTCGAAGCTGAACCCTTAACTGCTATCACTTCAAAAAATGTGCATAAATTCTTTTGGCAGAATATCATTTGCAGGTTCGGAGTGCCTACGGAGTTAACAGTCGATAATGGCACCCAATTCGAAGCAGAACCTTTTATAGAATTTTGCGAAGGTTTGGGCATCAGGTTGTGTTTTGTAGCAGTTCACCACCCCCAATCGAACGGAGCCGTTGAGCGGGAAAATGGAAATATTCTATCTAGTTTGAATCGAAGGATTGTTGTGCTAGCAAAGGGGTTGTGGACTGAAGAGCTTCCTAAGATTTTATGGTCCATTCGGACCACTCAAGTTAGGTTCACAGGATTCATCCCATTCAGACTGTTATTCGGAGATGAGGCCATGACTCCCATGAAGCTAAAAGGTGGATCCCTTCATGTAACAGAGCCTAAAGATAATAATGAAAGGAACACTTCGCTGGATTTATCAGAAGAAACAAGGCTTCTAGCTGTCGCCAATCTGACGAAGTACCAAGAACAAACGAAGGCATGGTATGACCCAAAGATAAATGTCAATGAACTTAGGCCACGTCATTTGGTACTACGAAGTGTAATAGCTCCTGGCAAGTTAGGAAACAAATGGGAAGGACCATATATTATCCTACGCTCAGGGTGCCCCGGATCTTTCAAATTAGCTAATTTAGAAGCGGAAGAATTAAAGCATGCATGGCATGCGCAGCACCTTAAACGTTATTACGCTTAGGGGTCCTTGTAATCAGTTGTAAAGTACCTTTCTAAAATAAATAAAGATGAAGGTTCGAATTATGCTTACTCTTCAAATATTCCTTACCTCTAGTGGACACATTAGAGGAACAAATATGCTTGTAGAGGTAAGCATCTTTCTTCAGAATCTAGCAAACGTCCTTTGAACCACAGTTCAAGGATTTTGTAAAAGAGCCGAAGGTGGCCAATGCCTACAGATTCAAGGCTTCAGCTTTATTGCATCCGCAGAAGAGTCTAAGGACTTTAATAGAACAGATTTTCGATCCTCCAGGCTCAAATCATATGTAAAAGAGACGAAGGTGGCCAAAGCCTACAAATTCCAGGCTTCGTCTTGATAGCATCCGTAGAAGAGTCTAAGGACTTTAAAAGAACAGATTTCCGATCCTCCGGGTTCGAAGCATCTATAAAAGAGGCAAAGGTGGCCAAAGCCTACGTATTCCAGGCTTCATCTTGATAGCATCCATAGAAGAGTCTAAGGACTTTAAAAGAACATATTTCTGATCCTCCAGGCTCAAAGCATATGTAAAAGAGCCGAAGGTGGCCAAAGCCTATGGATTCTAGGCTTCGGCTTGATAGCATCCGTAGAAGAATCTAGGTACTTTAAAAGAACAGATTTCTGATCCTTCGGGCTCGAAGCATCTGTAAAAGATTCGTAGGCGACCAAGAAATAAGGTTGCAAGGCTCCGGCTAAATGAAACACTTCATAAGTCCTAAGTGGCCAATATCAGAGCTTATAAGTATAAACTTAGTTCTAGAAATTATAAACATTACAATATGAACGTACAGTTCGAAGAACTCTACGAAAGAGTTAAACTCATGATTACGAAGTACTATTGCGAAGCACTAGGTTTGTATAACAATCATTGTGTCCGACAGACCTTATTGCATTTCATACGGTCCCCCACCCACAAGGAGGGGCAGGGGAGTAAGATACAAGGGTGCTTCTCAGATAATTTGTATTAATTGGATAATCATGTTACAATCATGATAATTAAGAAAAATTATCATCTAAACCTAAGTAAAATCGGATACCCCTCCGACCTCTAAAACTACTCCTAGGACCAGTTCGGTCTTCGGATACTGGAGTTCTCAAAACTTTTCTTTTGGTCTGAGTGCTTTTCTTCTTCGAAGCCTGCATCTTTTTCTGTTCTTGAAGTTCAGCCCAGGATAGAAGGTTTTCAGAGCTAGCCTCTGTTGGGTCTTCGACTTGGTATTCCAAGTCAGACCAATCTACATACTCTAGGGACGAAGATGCTACTTCCTTATCCTCTTCTTTAATATAAGTTAGGACTTCACTACAAACATTGGGTGCTATTTCCCCTTGCTCCCCTCGAGGAATAGAAAATCGCGAGCGCTTATAAGGCCTCAATCTTTCGAGGATAACCCACTATCGGTGAAGCCCTTCATTAAGTTCTAATACTTCAAGCTCAGGATCCGAAGTACGAAGCAAAACCTAAAAACAAACATTTAAGCGAAGACTTTTCATTTATAAACTTTTCATTCATTAAAATAAAAGGGCATTACAAGATTTCTTGTACATAATTAAGCGCCCTAAGAGCTAGACCTTCTGGTCGGTAGGCGAAGCAGTTGGCGGAGTCAGAGCGGGAGGCTTTGTCTGAGCTAGCCTCTACCGATGGGCTTCTTTGATCCAAGCCTTGGCCGCAGCTTCATGGTCTACTTTCTAGGTCACCCGAAAGGCTTCCCAAGCTGAAGCCACATCCAAAGATGGTCACAGCAAGCCTTCGTCGGTGAAGCTTGCTGGCATCGAACCCTTCACCGGAGCAATAGAGACCCCAACATCTTTGAGGTTTTGAAGGACTCTCATCCCAGCTACTTACCTAGAGATCTCTCCGTAGCGAGTCCCGAAGACCTTCATCATCTTAGTCGCCACTTGGATCATCTTCAACTTTCGATCAAGAGGCTCGTCTACCGCAGATGAAGAAGATGGGCACACCGTGCTGAAATATTCTAGAACACTCCTAAGGGTATCCAGTGTTTGATCAACAGTCACGATGTGCTTCTCCTAGGCCTTCGTCAGCTCAAAGGCAACAACGGAGATCTCAGTTGTCCTCGATAACAGGTAATTCTTCTGAGCTAGCACTTGATTGAGTGAAGTTTGAAGCTTTACAAGTTCAGCGCTGGAGGTCATCTCCTCTTCCCAAAGCTTCTCGATCTCGGCTCTTAGAACCGTACGCTTTGCTTGGCTTTCTTCTATCAAAGATGTAAGTTTAGTGTAGGTCTGTTGTTCGGACCGGAGTGCTTCCTCCATGATGGCCTTAGCCCTCCACTCCTCAAGGAGCTCTTCCTCCAATTGTAAGGTTTTATTTTCGAAGCCCTTGAGGATATTTTGGAGTGAACCTTCCTTTTGAGCCGATTGGTTTCGAGCTCATTGGAAGTCACTGCCGCTCTAGCAAGGATGAATTGCTGCAAAGAAGCAAAGTGAGTACAATGTAATTTCTATTAAATAAGTATACTTGCTGTAGGTTGTTGTTTGACCGGAAACGGCGACCAGAGGGGATGAATGGGAGCTTTTAAAATTTCAGACTAAAAATAGTCTTCTGTTGTAATTCTGTCTTCTGCGGAACAGGCTTCGAACACACCCTTTGAAGTTCTGGTTTGGAGGTATTTTACAGCTCTGAAACCAGGCTTCACCAGGACCAAAAGTTCGAAGTCAAGAAGACTTCGCTCCACCCACAACACCAAAAACTCAACTCTGCTAAGTCAGTGTAGGCTCCGCACACTAGGTGCCTTCGAGCAGGCTTCGCACTTCACCCTTCGCAAGAGCAGACATCCCTCTGAGGACTTCGACCAAATACTCAGCGATAGCAACTGGTGCTAGGCTTCGTACTTCGATGGTCTAAACGCACACTGAACACACTTCACCGAGGACTTCGACAAGGGAAGAAAAACAGGCTTCGACTCAAGCCAGACAGTGCTTCGCTAGTAATCAGAGATGTCTAACCTCCAGTTTACACAGAGCGAATAGACACTGAAAAACACACTTCACATGCACAGACCTCTCACACACTTCTCCAAAACACTCTGGAGCAATAAACATAACACAGGAAGAATTGAAGCATAAAGAGATCAAAGCATGCAGTGTATGGTAGGAATATAAGTTCAAACAATAAATGAAAACAAAATCAAAGTTTCATTTTTTTGAACAGGGAACACAAAATGAACTCACAAACTGAATACAAGAGTATGTGGCGGATAGCACAGGAGCTCAAAAATGGCTGCTCAAAGTGTTAATGTGACCTAGCTAGCTTCCACTATTTATAGGCACTATTCAGCCCTATGAATAGACTACTTTACCCCTAGGGTTTACACTATTTTTGTCTCATCAGAACAGGGGGTTACAGCTGGTATTTTACTTTATTTGGAGGTTTTTTTGTTAGCTTCACAGAGGGGACAACATCAGCTTTTGTAGAGCAGACACGGTCAGCCTTTGCAGTTTTGGAGCCTTCTGAAGCCCCCTTTCGCATGTGAGGGGTGCGGTAGCTTCGGTGAGAAGCCTTGAGCTTGATGGCCTTCGCTTCACCTAAGTCAGCCTTCGATACAGTGATGGTTTTGAGCCGAAGCCATCAAAGCCCTTGGGCCTTCGCACCAACACCTCCAGAGTGGACCACCATGACTTCGCAGCTTCTCCCAGCTCGAACTCCGTCAGTCCATGTACCGAAGCCATGCATGGCCGAAGTACCTCAAGTCAGCCACACTCCAAAGCCCCACATTTGAAGTACCACCCTTCGAAGTCCCTTCTTCGTCCAAGGCCTCCGCATGAAGCATTCCATGAGCACTTCGTCGTAGTGTCTCTCCCCGAGCACACTCCTTGACGAACCTCACCCAGACCATGCCTTCGATGCGCCTCGACTTATGAGACCTTCGTCGGGTATACCTTCGAGTGCTTCCCTCCGGAGCACACTTCGAAAGCCCTGCCTCATTGCTGAGGACTTGGTCCACCATACTCTAAAGTCACTCCATTCGGAGTACCCTTCGAAGTGCCTCCCCTCCGAGGACTTCGTCTCAGGGTACCTTCACCCGAAGCCATGCTCCGCACTCTCTGCCTTCGTCTGGTGCACCTCGACCCAAGGTCCGACCTTGACCCCATGCAGCCTCTGTGCCTGAGCTCCCCGCTCGCCTGACATCAAGCCTCTTGCTTGACCTAGGTTCACCTGCTGAGAACCGTCTGTCGCCTCCGAAGTCACCTGCGCACCACATACAGATAGACAAGTGTATCCAGTACCCCGGAGACCTCTCCGGGAAAGCAACCTTTGGCACACACTCCGGTGTACCGCCCAAAGTACCGAGACATTCGATACGAACCAGTCATCGTGTAATGTCGAACCCCTCCGACAGGCACACTCTGCTGCAATAGCTACAGCAAACAGAGCCCATCGAACCCTTCGGTGAAGCAACCTCCGAACCCCTTCGAATTAAAGGATAAAATCTGTCAATCACTCATCACAGACTCTAAAACCAACCCTTGGTTTCTCAGTTGCATACTTGGAGGGTAGACCTTTCGATGGCCAAATCGAGCTCCGATCTGCTTGCCTTGCTCAGGATGTAGACCAGCTCAGAGATCTCGACCTCTTGGCTCTTATCCGCCAAGGGTTCTAGAAGAGCTTGGAGCCCTGTCCGCTGCTCCAAGAAAGGAGCCAATAACGGGAGCCAAGACAGGGCTCGTTGATCATCTTCAGCAGGGTCTTCTTCCAGAGCACCTACTGAAGGGTCATTTGACGAAGGCGTCGTTGATAAAGAGGGGATAGGACCAAGACCAGTGTTGCCCTTACCTCTCCTTGATACAAAAATTGGAGCTTCTACTTCGGTTGGAGTAGATCCTCCTTCAAGAGTTGCTCCTTCAATCGGAGTCACCTCGCCCGAAGCAACCCTAGTCATCGGAGCCATCACCTCAACCGGAGCCTCATCTCCAAGAGGAGCCAAAGCTCCATCATTGATTGGAGCCATGCTTCTCCTCAAGCATCTGCCAAATGCAAGGTATTCATTAACTGTTCATTGAAATATTATTGATGTAGTGAAGTCATTTCAGGAATTTCAAAGAAAAAGTTCAGAGGCATACCTCCGTCCAGACTTTGAGGAAGGATTTAGGGGTCCCCCAGAAACTCGTACATCTTGAGGTATTCATCATGGTCATCCCTCGAAGTTTGTGCCGGAGTAGTAGACGTCGAATCCCTAACCTCCATCGCTACTACTCCAGTCACCGGTGAGCTAAAATTTTCTAGCTCCGTCTCTGGCTCAGCTCCGGCAGGTTCGGAATGGGTTGTCACCGCCGCTTTCGTAGTCTCCTGAGGGGGTCTTCAGCTGTGACATGAGACTCATCCTCGTCGCCATGCAGTAGGTACTGTTCTAGTTCTTTCCCCATACAAACCTCCAAATCTCTTTCTTCAAACTCCTCCGAAGAGGAGCTCCGAATATTGAGCGAAGCCGGAGACGATGGGGGTGTAGGGAGTTTGGCTATCTTTTTCCCTTCTTCACGGGAGTCTTCATGGCCATCTTGGAGGTCCCAGCAGTGGCTTTTCTCTTCCGGCAGACCACTCCAATTGAGTCGAAGTCTGGCAGAGGTGGAGCCTCCATCCCAAGAGCACTCCACACTCGGTTGGAACGCTCCCAACTCCCAACCAGCTCCACTCTCTTTTGCTTTTCCACTATAGTAGGGGCTCCGAGCACCCTTTCTATAGCTCTATCTATCTGCTCCAGAGCTAATGCCAGTGGAGCCACTGAAAAAAGGTAACAATCTATTGAGCATGCTATTTGTTCTCTAATCGATGTTAATGTAGAAGATGTGAAGACTTACCCAGGCTTCGAAGTTCTCCCTCCGAAGCACTTTGAAATGCAATCAGCCACTCGGCTCCGAGAGGAGGAATCCGGAGGGCAATAAATTTTTCGGCCAAGTCCCGCATGCTCATGCGCTTAGCCACCAAAGAAAGTAACCCAAGACACATTGAAAGTAGACTAGGGTCCGGAGGCACTTCTGTCTCCCTCCGACACCAGATCTCTTGCAGGGGCCCTGCAAGGCCGGAGGCTTCACCAACTTCAGCATAGAACCACTGGAGTATCCAATCGGAGTACCACAGGTCGTTGATTTCCTTTGCTGGAAAATTCTTCAAGTGCTCCTTTCGGAGCTGGAAGTTGATTCTCCCGAAGGCCACCATCACCTTGGAGTCTTCGGGCACGTCTTGCGGCTTCGGCTAGCATGAGGCTTCATGGGTAGCGGTGAAGATCTCGGACCTCCCTTCACACCCTTAAGCTCAAAGGGCCAATTCGAAGATGGCCAATCTTGCGATTGCATTGGGAGACAATTGCGGCAAAGTAACATGGAACATCTCCAATACCTCGGCCGATAAGTTTATGGAAGGAAGGCCCAGCCCCGTTTCGAAGAAGGCCTCAAAGACCACCACTTCTCAGCTCCTCGGCGCCGGGGTCGCTTCTGTTCCGGGGACCCGAGTCCTCATTCCTGGACCCAGCTTCCCATTCATCACCTCCTCGATGGATTCTGCCGAGCATGTCGATTTCCCAAGGAGAAAGCTTTGCTTCAGTGACTTCTTGGACTATGGGCGGAGTTCTTGCATATTTTTGTGCCAAGAATTCCCTGGGGCTCCCGCCATTGCTGCTGCTACCGATGAAGCCCATGCTTGTCTCTGCGCCAGAGTTCCCATCGCCGTCAGCACCTTTGCGCTGGTCCTTGCCATCTTATTTTTGCTCAAGGGCGTTGGAGAAGGTTTGAAGGTGAAAATGTGGAGGCTTAGAACCAAAGCTCTGTAAAAGTTTCCGTCGTGGTTCGAGTCCTCCTTTTATAACTCCTCTGTTTTCGCTTGATATGGTTCGCATATGCGTTCACATTGCAGATTCAACTCTTGCAGCTGACGGGTAGGACTACAAGGTAAAAAGGTGTCAACCCGTAGTTAAATTTATGTCCGTTACTTTCTCAAAAGAGCCTAACGGCTACCTGAGGGGTAACAGCTCAAATTTAATGGCTCCTTGCGATGCTTCACATTCGCAACGGTCCGTTTCCCTGCGAAGCTTTCACACGGAGACTCAAGTTCGAAGCTTGAGTTAGATACACTTCCGATGTTGAAGACACTTCAAATGGTTATAATACCTTAAATTTTTTTCTAAGACCCTGAGCATGAAAATATTTCTTGTGTATACTGCTCTCCTTGCTATATAGGTTATTCGGAGAAGCGTATTTGAGGGGCTACTGTTGGGGAGAAATACTTCATCCCCAGGATCTTCAGGATTACAAGACAAAGATAAATCATAATCCCCAAGTCCTAGGCTTGTCTCCGAACTAGAAGGGTTAAAGTCGAAGGGTCCGTCCATACTCCGGTCCGAAGATACCCTCCGAAGGCTTTCCCTCTACAGTGGAAAACAACCAGAAGGATGGGACGTCTACTATGCCTACCTCCTTCGAACATACTTTACCATATTAGCTCTATTCAGGGTACCGAAATAGTTTCCACAATGTCGGTTGTAATTGAGGGGTAAAAAGGTCTTTTCCTTAGAGTTTTTACCTATAAATACCCTCCTTCTCATCCTGTAATAGGCATCAAATATTCAGATATTCAATACACAACTTTGAACTACTTCGAGCTATTATCTAATTCGGAGGCTTGAGATAGTCCGCTTTCACAAACACTTCGTTTGTTAGGTCTTAACTTCAGAGAACCTATTAACGTAATTCGTTGTGCCAACAATATGTCTATCTAATCTGTGTGTAGGATTAGTTTGCCTTCGAGCACTTTTGGAGTGTCTTTTTAATTAGGACATTTGTGGTTGTTTTAAGGCTAGATTTATTCAATCTTTTTTATTGTGCTGGTGATCTCTTAAACTGTCGCATCACATCATACTTAACATGAGAGTGATAGTACTAAGTTTTTATATATGCTTTCGTTGTGTGAATTTTTTAATTGCGCCCATTCACCCTCCTGTGATGGCTACTCTCGGTCTTACATCAACGACCACCAAGAGCGAACACGGTCATCGGCAAATCGGTCTTCAAGCAGAAAACCAAGCCCGACGGTACTCTTGACCGTGACAAGGCACGGTGGGCCTTCCGAGAATTCACCTAACACATAGGCGTTGACTGTTGACTTCGACGAAACCTTCATGTCGGTCGTCAAACCTACAACAATTCACACGATGCTTGCTCTTGTTTCAGAACGTCGTTAGCCGGTACGACAACTGGACGTCTCCAATGCATTCCTCCACGGCTTCCTTAACAAACGTATCCTATGTTTGTGATGTCCCTCGTGCCACAATAATGCCCTACTGTGAAAACATCTCCTCCGTCTACATTTCCAAGAATCCACTCCGTCTGCATGTCCAAGAATCCAGTTCATCGCTAGACCAAACACGTTGAGCTCCATATTCACTGTCTGTGAATCGTTGATCTTCGAGTTGTCCATGTACCGACAGGCCAACAGCTAGCTGATGTCATGACGAAGGGGCTGCCTACGGCGACATTTACACAATTTCGCAACAGAAAGAACGCAACGACTGCGAGGGTGTTAACAGAATTCTGCTGACATCCCGCGTTTACAGTGTCATGCGAACACTCTACGTGATCTCCATGCATGCACGTCTCGTTACTGCGTTAGCTGAATGAAGCTGAGCAATTCCATTCTCCTTCAGGTAGTGCAAGTGCAACCAAAATGTACTTTTACTCTGACAGTGCAAGGTTCATTACAGCAAAATCAGAGACCTGGAATAGGAACCTGAAAGTTACACTGTGCACGGCGATTTTCATTTCCAGGAGACAACCATTCAGTGATTAGGCATTACTTTTACAAAAGCCACAGGCATCGAGGGCTAAGATTCATCGATGGTGGATTTCAAAGAACCAGTGTTTTTCCCTGAATACAAGATATTACAGTAATTGACAAAGAAATGGAGAGAATTGGATGAAGTCAAGCTGTCATGAGACGCACCTATGTAGCACAAAAATCGTGGTATATAACACAAGAAGCGGCACCTCGATTGGTTAGTGCTCTTGGGTGTTGACACGTTTCTGAACATCCAGCATTTCCTGGTGATTTGGGTCCAAAGAAAGGGCGGCTCGACAGTCGCGGAGAGCACTAGGGACATCCCCAATATGCTCATGGAATGCTGCACGAAGATGCAATAGGTGGAGATCAGCTTTGAGCCTTTGAATGCAATTGCCCTGGTGAGCTTTGCAATGGCCTCTTTCTCCTTGTGACTATCCATCAGTACTGCAAATCAAAGCCATAAAAATATTTTGACTGTTCTGTTCTTATAATAGTTAGATCAAATCTAAAACAATTGAATCCAATGAACAATGGTATTTTCTATTTGGAATAATTGAATCCACGCCATTATAATTTTGTGAGTTTGGAAAATATCATTACAATTTGACTATTTAGATTTATGTTATTACAATTTCAGCTCAATTTTATAGTTCTCTGAAATTATAATGACATATTTGATAATTCTCTAAAATTGTAATAACATATTTTAGAAGTATCTAAATTTGTATTGGTATAGTTTGGAGTTCTCTAAAATTGTAATGGCATGAATCTAAATATGTGAATTGTAATTGTATTTGTCCAAAGTCGCAAAATTATAATAGCATGATCCAATTAACCCTTTCTATTTTGAGTGAAAATATCACAGATTTTCAGTATATTGAAAGGTGTGCCTTCAAATAAGAGCAATGAGTACAGATAAGAAATTATAGGTAAGCAATAGTGTATTACAGTCCAGTCAATGGCTAGCTAACTAAACATGCTGAAACAAAAAGAAGGGCCAGTAACAACTGTAGATATTTACTCTACCAACATGATACAGCAAAGTGTCTGCTTTGTCCAGAAAGCATTATGTAACAGTTTCCATGTAGAAGCCGAGATAAGATATGTAGTAACCTACATACTATTTGAATTTTCTGGTAATTCTTAACTGCTAAGAAGATAAACTTTAGTTTAATCTAACCTGCTGCTCGATATCTGTATGGGTAAACACGTAGTGGATCCAACTGGGCCACTATTTGCAAATCTGTCATAGATTGCTCTCGTTCGCAATATTCTGAACGTTTCTCATATGCTGAAGCATTGTTTTTAGCTTTCTCTATCAACTTTGTCATTTCGTCGTATGCACCATCCCTGTTATTCCTGAGATAATGAACACGAGCAAGACCTTGATGTGCTCTAGTGTGTCGGATCTTCAAAGCACTTGTGTAGCAATCAGCTGCTAAGTCTAACTTTTCACAATCAACATAAACACCACCAAGGTGGTTCAAAGCCTGCAGGTAGAATTATGCACAAAAATATTAAAGGGCAGATTATCCTTAAGAGCAATGGGGACTAACTTGTTGGATCTGAATCTAAGCAAACATAGGTAGGTACGCAGTTTGAATGTTTGTATTACTGGATGTCTCCGTATGGCATTTGGGATTCCATTTGTCTTAACTTGCAGGGACAATGTCAGACAAAGATCACAGAAGAATGTTGCATTGATGATGCTTCACCATAAGGATAGAAATTTTGTGTCATAGTGTCATAGGAATTGTCAGGTGGGGCCTCACTTATGGCCGGCGGAAGAAAGGGCCAGTAGGGGGAGAGCGATCAGCTCAAACAGAAGGAGATCAGCTAAGTTTAGTAATAGCCTAATTTCCCTTATTCAATTTTGGTCAGATAGATTTGTTGCTAAAAAGAATAAGAGTTGTAATGGAAAGGATTGGTAATATATAAACCAATCCTTCAATCACAATTAGACATGCTTATAATTGGCTATTGCCTACTGTTCGATCCCCCCTTCCTCTTGCTGGGTTGCCACCACGGCACCTGCACGGCAAACAGGTGTGAGGCCTCGTCTGGCAACCGATTTCAAGTATCAATTGAGATGCAGAGATAATCCCAACCTAAGGAATCCTCATCTAGTGAAAACTTGGTATTAGACGATCCAAGTTCGCCAACTGCTGCAATGAGTTCTCCGTCGATCACCGGATCTGGGATTGGCATTGAGGACACGCTCGCAGCCATCGTGAAATGCTTGGAGGCAATGGAAATACAGCTTCGACCGCTTCCTGCGTTGGAGACCGGGCTCACGACGCTAGAGGCGCTTGGCCAAAACAATGGAAGGCACCCTCCGCCTGTCGCTAGCTAGGCCGATCCACCCTCATGCCCTCAGAACGAGATCCGTCCTGCTCGGCGCCACTTGGGTGAGGACGATGAGACGGCAGAACCGCCCCTACACTGCCAGGGAGGGGGTCACTGCCACCGGCACTACGACGGCGACAACGATGATGAGCTGGACTAGGAGCTGCTGCCTACTGCACATAAATTGGAGTTCCTAAATATGATGGCAGTGGCGACCCACTACCCTGGCTTAACCATTGCAAATGATACTTCCACGTTCGTCGCACACCAGCTCATCAATGGGTGGCGTTTGCCGCTTTCTATCTGCTGGATGATGCGCAATTGTGGTTTCACTGACTAGAGCTCAACGAGGGGCATCCAAATTGGCAGCAATTTGTCCAGCTAGTGAATGCACGATTTAGTCCACCGCTTACAAACAATCCCCTCAGCGAGTTAGCTATGATGCGTCGCAAAGGTACCGTTGATGAGTATTGCAAGCGGTTTATCACCCTCTCCTGCAGAGACACCTCATTGACAGAACATCAACAAGTGTAGCTCTTCATCATGAGCCTTGGCAACCCTCTGTGGACAGACATGTCTCTCCAACAACTAGCAACCTTGATGACGCCTTCATCTTCGCCCGGGCATATGAACAACAAAACTTGTCCTGTGATGATCCGGCCCCGCCGCATAGCCGGTCAGTGGGCCACTCTTATAGCAAACCGATTGGCTCAACAACATCTGCACCAACACACTCCGGTCCAGCAGCATCCTCCGCCTCAGTGAACGATAAACCGGAATCACGTACAGTTCGCTTGTCACCCACTAACACTGCCCAACGCAGGAAAGAATGGAAGTGCTTCCACTACGACGAACCCTTCACAGCCAGCCACAAGAGCCTCTGTAAACACCTCTTCGTCATTGAGGTGTTGGGTGAGGAGGATGAGGACCGCACGTCAAGCGACGACAAGCCGATGATTTCCATCCATGCCCTCATCGTCATTCAGCCCCATAATGGCCACACAATGCAGCTACACGTGGATGTACAAGTGTTGACGTTAAGATTTGGTAAAAACCCAAGCCCACGGAAGATGTCGTGTGGTCAATGAAAGTAAAAGTGGTCCAATCAAAGATAGTCAAGTGACCGAATGCAAAAAAGTCAATGGAGATAAAAGTGAGAAGACAAAGGTAATCCAGAATCGGTTAAGATATGTTCCTTGGACGATAAGTCTTCGGACTATAAATATGTATCCCTTAGTTAGATTACACACACAACTCGGTCAAACAATTATTCGGCGCATCGTCACTGTTGGGGGAATTAGTTTTCCCTTAAACAGGGGCCAAATGACGTCAGTCTCCGCAGGCCTCAGGCCTGGAGCTTGTCACCGCCGAAGCCTAAAAGCAAAGTTTAGCCTCCTCTGACGGAGTCAATTTCAAAGAACCAAGACTTCCTACTCTGGAGCCTTCTGGAGACCTCCAGCGCCAATCCTCCAGGACCTCTCCGGTCTCCTTCGGAGCCAAGCCTCCGGGACCCCTCCGGTCCCCTTTGAAGCCCTCTCTGAAGCCTTTCGGAGCCCTCTTCGAGAGCCAGTTCGGAGCCCACTTTGGAGCCCTCTTCGGGGTCCGCTTCAGAGTGCCATTCAGAGCCCCCTCGACTGCCTCTGCCTAAAGGACTTTGGCAAGTTCTCCGGACCAGAAGAAATATCCAAGCATCACTACAGTGTAGAGCTATACCGGGGCCTTTTTCCTTTCTTGCCCCTATAAAGCCTATGGCTTCTAGAGGGCAATTTGGTCTTTTCATTTTGCCTGCGTGCCTATAAAAGTAGAGCCATGCCCTTGTAATAGACAAGTTAAAAGAGTAAAGGCAAAAACTATGCCAAATCCACTATAAAATTGGACGTAGGGCTATTATCCCTCTAGGGAGACCTGAACTAGTATAAACTCTTTCTCTCTCTATGAAAACCCTTCGAGGTACATTCTATACTCCATACACTAATAAACAAAAACCTGCTGTAGTGGCCACAATTGCTACAACAGTTGGCGCCGTCCGTGGGGAGCTTATTGTACAAAAAGCTAGGTTCTCTGCCACTGCCTATATTTCGATGTACTCTTGTAGGGGGAGCTTCGGAATCCCAAGATTACATGCACCTTTCGACAAGAGACTTCAAGTACAGGCCGAAGGCCTCTTTCGCCTTCCACCACCCCTCGCACCTCGGAGTGCACCCTTCAGTAATGGGCTCCGGGTGCGCACCGAAGGCCTCCGAAGCACTAGGGGCTACGAGGCGAGCTCTTCAATCGCGCAAAGCCACTCAATTTCCAGATCAAGTTGAGCTTCCGGAGGTATGTACACAGCTCGAAGCCCTGCTTCGTTGTGCAAAGTTGAAATTGTTTCATTAAAGCTTCGAAGCCTTGCTTCACATTATTCAAAATTGAAGCCTTGCTTCACATCATTTAAAAAACCGAAGTCTTGCTTTGCCTTAAAATCGAAGCCTTGCTTCACCTTATTCAAAATCGAAGCCTTGCTTCACTTTATTGAAAATCGAAGCCTTACTTCGCATTGTTTAAAAATTGAAGCCTTGCTTCACTTTATTGAAACCGAAGTCTTGCTTCACCTTAAAATCGAAGCCTCACTTCGTCTTATTCAAAATCGAAGCCTTGATTTTCTTTATTTAAAATCGAAGCATCGATTCGCTTTGTAAAAACCCGAGCACTCCTCCGAAGGCTAGTGCCTCTGGGCCTGTAGAAGTGGGTTGTAGGACTCCCTTGGGCGACGGTTCGAGGTGTCCAGGACTTCCGGGCAACGGCTCGATGTGTCTGGGATTCCAGGCTCCGGCCTGATGCATCGCAGGGTCGAAGGTGGCCCAAGGTCGTAGGTGGCCCAAAGTCGAAGGTGGATCAACCCCATCGCAGGTTCGGTGAATCCACACCACCCATTCCTTTCATTCGTTATAGGGTCAAGCTTAGAAGCCTTACTTCGCTATCTGAACATGCTTTGAAGCCTTGCTTCACGTGTCAAAATCTAATCTAAGATTTAAGCATACCGAAGCCATGCTTCACCAAAAATCTAAATGCGCTTCGGAGCACTGCTCACGCATATTTACTATCCAAAACCAAGTATGCCGAAGCCATGCTTTGCTTAATTTGAGTACGCTGAAGCCTTGCTTCGCTTCAAATTAAAGCGTTCAAAGCCCAAAAGAGGCCTCCGATCGACGCGACATAAGCGTCCGAAGCCACCAAAGGCGCACCCCTTCGCATTTTATAATTGCGTGCATCGGCAACCACAAAGTCCCTAACCGCCACGCGCAAGGGGGACCAAGGTGTGTATGCGAAGTGTGCGAATGAAATGCGTAGTACGAGCGTGACAAGCTAAATGTTTGGAACACACAATTTATGCGAAGCATGCAAACGAAGTATGCAAATATACAAATCCCATTCATTGAATAATAAAAACGAAGTATATTGCAAATACACTTCGAAAACAAAAAACTACGAGTAATTTCTATCTAAGCCTAGGAAAAAGCGAGCTCGAGGCCTTGACATATTCGGCCCTTGCTTGCTCTTCTTTCGGGCAGGGCCCTGTAACACCCCAATATTTAAAAAGAAATAAAATAAAAGAAAAATATTATTTTTGGATTTTATTATTAAAGAAAAACCCTAAAAGAGCCTTATTAAAGCCAAACAAGGAGAAATAATGAAAATCTGAACTTGAAAATTTTATGAGATAAACTAGAATACAAAACATAATTTCAGAATTTTTTACAATTTTTTATCAACAATAATTCAACCCTTAATCAAATTAATGAATTACTGGAATTATTTTAATCAGAAAACATTTATAATTCTAATGGGCCTCAACCCCCAAAGTGCCCCGAGCCCAGCCCAGTCCAATCTTGATCCACTGACAACCGGGACCCGCCTGTCGGCGAGTTCCCCTCTCTCCTCCCCGCGCCCGCGCTTTGCCTGGCACACTCATCAGCCACCCTTGGACGTCTTTCGCTCTCTGGTCAATGGGGCCCGCCTGTCGGCCTTTCTTTTTCTGGTTCGCCCGCTAACAGGTGGGGGCCATCTGTCGGGATCATCTTCCCCAATGGAAAGGGATCCCCCTTTCCATCGCCAGCCACCCCCCTTGCCAAATCTCGCCGCAAGCTGCCCGATCTCATCGATCCGACCCCGGATTCCTTTCCCCGAACACCGGCGATCACATTCCCCATAATCCCCACGCGTCTTCGGCTTAGATGGCAAGCATGCGTGCGCATGGAAGCTCATCGGAGAAGGATGGAAACCCCTCAGTTTCCTTCCATTTAAACGTCGGCGAACCCCTATAAATACCCCTCACCGTCGCCGCCTCTGCCCACACCACCGCAGCCGAGCTCGAGTGAACCAGAGCACTCCCCTTTCACTTTCGGGTTTTCCCTCGGCTCCAACTCTGGTCGCCGCTCGCCGTCGACTCCGGCCTCCCCCGCCCTAGCCTCCACCACCGTCGAGACCGCCGGAGCCTACCCATCCCCGACCACCCCTCGGTTGGCCGTGAAGCCCGCCGGCTCGTCGTCGCCGTCAACCCCCGAAGGCCCTCCCTCGTCTAACCTCGTCGCCGGTCACCGTCCGCCGCTCACCGCCGTCGCCGAAGGTACCCTCGTGACCGCCATTCGCCCCTCTTTCCATTTCCGGTGAGAACTAGGTCCTTAGGTTCTCACCACCACCGTCGCCGTCGCACCCGAGGCCACCATCGCCGGAGACAAAGGGGGTACAAGCCCCCTTACGACCGTGCTATGCCGGGCCGCATCGCAGCCGTCCAATTGCGATCGGAGGGCCACGATTAAAACCCTTAGGGATTTAATTCGGGCCCTCAGATCTGGTCAAATCGGTACCCTGTGATCTCGACCGTTGATCGCAACTTAAACCCTGGATTCGATCTGGTGAGTCCACGCGTACCGTTTCGGCATAATTTAATCGTGGCCATCCAAGTTCATTAAACCCCTCCGCCTCGCGCCTGGCCGCTTGATCTGGATCGAACGATCCAGATCAATCCGGTCCACGCACATAGTACCGAGGTCCACCGTGAGCCTGGCTCACCGTGGACTAAAGTCCATTTTCTGTTTAAATAAAATTCCAGAAAACAATTTAAACTTTGAAAATTCATAACTTGCTCATTTTAACTCCAAATTTCACCATTCAAATTTTGTTAAATTCAATATTTTATTCTCTACACATTAATGCCATAAAAATAATATGTTACTTTTGCACAAAATAATCTTATGAATTGAATAAATAAAAACCCCTTAGGGATAAATATTAAATTCAGAAAATAAATTAGGGAAAACCTTAAAATGTAAGTTTTACTGTTTTTCACTAAAACTCCAGAATATTAAAACTTTATTTCATATAAACAAAACCCATAAACATGTATGTTTATCATTTGGCTGATTTTTATCTGTTTATTGAATGTATTATTTATTTTTCCGTATCGAGAAGACTACGAGTTCGTCGAGGAGTCGGAGTTCTACCCCGAGGTTCCTCCATCCCCATTTGCTGATCAAGGCAAGTCATCGACCACTCCTGTGGAAATAGTTGATCATCATTGAGCCCATGTTTTAATAAATTATCGCTATAATCTCATAGGTTAATATTGCATTAGTCAAAATATCAAGCCCTACACTTATATTTATTAGATCCCCGTCCTGGACCCCATCGACGCCAAGCCAAGTCCAAACCCGGTTCCAGCGCTCCCAAGACCCCATCAGAGCAAGCCTTTGGGTCTGCTCATCCGGTGTCGGAGCCCCAACAACGCGCTCCACAGCCACGATTGCCTCCTCTGGAGGCTGCACGCCGCGCACAGCTTCATAAAGATTTCAAGTCAGAGCAAGTTAATTTTTTGAAGTATGAAGATGAAGAAGTTCGAAGTCTTACCAAGGCGCTTCATAGACACCTCGCTCGGTCTCTTCGAGCCCGGATCCTAGAACCAGTTTTCAGGCCAAGATAGCATGAGGGGCAAAGACGAAGGGTGATGAACTCTTCGGCCAAGTCTCTCATGCTCATCATCGAAGCTACCCTTCGCAAGAGCAGGATCCTCGATTGAAGGGCTTCAGGGCTCGACTTCACCATGCCCTCTCGTCGGTAAGATATGAGCGCGTTGGTAATCCAAAGGGGGGAATCCGTTCCCACCGAAGCATAGAACCACTCTTGGTCTGACTTCGAGTACCACTTGTTGTTTACAGCCCTCGCTGGGAAGTCATCTTGGAACTCCCTACGGAGCTGGAAGTTGGTGCTCCCGAAGGCTAAGGCCCTCTCCATGCGATCTGCCCCCTAATTTGCTTCGATTGGCAGCTTGCATAGTGAAGGCGACGAAGACGTTTGCACACCTCTCGCAGCCTTCGGCCCTTATGGCCCATTCAAATATGGCAAGCCTCGCCCCAACATTCGGGGACAAGTGAGGGATCTCAAAGTTGTACGCATTCAGCACCTCGCTCAGCATATCCACTGCCGGCAGCCTGAGGCCGGCCTCAAAGAAGGCTTTGAAAACTACAACCTCATCAGGCCGAGGCCTCAGGATGGTCTCTGACTTCTTGAGCACCCGAAGCTGGATACCCTCGGAAATCATCCATTCGCAGACCCTCCGAATGAACTCCTCCATGGAAGCTGAAGCCTTCAACTCCAGTGTCTACTCAAATTTGTCCAATGGCAACCAAAGGTCCCTCGGCCCCAAGCGCCTTGCTGCAGGCTTCGCCACCATCGCCGCTTGGGCCAGGATGGAGCTCGACCTCGCGCCTAGGGCTAAGGCCTTCTTCTTCGTAGCCTTCTTTGACATCTCGTAGGGATTCGACATGAAGGGTGCTGAGAAGCTGTGAAGCAGGCCGCGTGTGAGGCTGAAGGTGGAGAGAAGAGAGCGAAGGATGCTAGGGACTGAAGCAGAAGGAAAATGAGAGCGTGGGCGGAGCGGTGGTACGGTGAACCCCTTTTATAGGTGGTAAAAATCATCCACGCGCCCTGCACTGAAGCCTTTTTTCACCAATTACCTCGGCCTCCGCAGTCTATGATAGGTGGGCCCAGGGTGAAATTGAAGTGAATTGCCGCCCCACACGCTGCAACAGTTAGTTTTCTAACCGTTGCAAGGTCATTTGGGCTCCTAAGGGTGTCCCATCAATCCGAACAGGCATTTATTGCCTCTGCAGGTCGAAGCCAACCTTCGGCCCAGGTTCCGAAGGCCTATCTTCTCTGAAGCTTCATTTATTCCAAGTCATTTGTCCCGAAGCACAGACACCCCTTTGCTACGAAGGGCTACGTGCAAGGGGCTATTGTTGGGGGGATTAGTTTTCCCTTAAACAAGGGCCAAATGACGTCAGTCTTCGGAGGCCTTGGGCCCGAAGCCTGTCACCGCCGAAGCCTAAAAGCAAAGTCCGGCCTCTTCTGATGGAGTCAATTTCAAAGAACCAAGACTTGCCCCTCCGGAGCCCTCCAGCGCTAAGCCTCTAGGACCCCTCCAGTCCCCTTCAAAACCCGTCTCCGTAGCCTTTCAGAGCCCACTCCGAGAGCCGGTTCGGAGCCAACTTCGGAGCCCTCTTTGGGGTCCGCTTTAGAGTGCCATTCAGAGCCCCCTTGACCGCCTCCGCTTGAAGGACTCTAGCAAGTACTCCAGACCAGAATAAATATCCAAGCATCACTACAGTGTAGAGCTATACCGGGGCCCCTTCGTCCCTAGTATGCCATACACCTGCTCCAGAAGTGATATTTATCAACTGCATCTATAAAGTCAAATGTATAGTACTCTTTCCTTTTCCTTTCTTGCCCCTATAAAGCCTATGGCTTGTAGAGGGCAATTTGGTCTTTTCCTTTGGCCTGCATGCCTATAAAAGTAGGGCCATGCCCTTGTAATAGACAGGTTAAAAGAGTAGAGGTAAAAACTATGCAAAATCTACTATAAACTGGATGTAGGACTATTATCCCTTTGGGGAGGCCTGAATAGTATAAACTCTTTCTCTCTCTGTGAGAACCCTTTGAGGTTCATTCTATACTCCATACACTAATACACAAAAACCTGCTGTAGCAGCCACAATTGCTACAACAGTCACCCTTGGCTTCCTAAGGTTAATCCTGGTAGGATTCAACACTCGAAGCTAGGCTACATCGTTTCGATCTCCAGTGAAAAGGTGAGTCCCACCACCCCCAATGATCATATCGACTAGGTCAGTGTTCTCACGGCTACATCAAATTGATCTCTTGAGGCATAGGCCGGAATAATATGATCGCCGGTTTATCTCGGTGTATTAGCTAGGTCTAAGGCTGCATTAGTTTGATCTCTTAGATTGATGTGATTTAGGTGTGGTAATCTGAGACTTTATTCGGTTAATTATGACATCTCTTTTTATTGTATCTTTTTAATGTTGTATACCGTTCATCTAAATAAAGTGTGCCCGATAATTTGATGTATTGTTAAGTTCATCGTGACTAGATACTATCTTGGTTAAGTCCAATCTTATTATGGTGGCGATTTTGATGATACCAACATGTTATATTGCATATTTTATTTATTTCTATCAGAGTACAAGCCAATAGGTTATCTTGAATTTAACGTTATATCTTATCCGCTATCAGGGAATGATCATCGGCCCATATACATGAACTGCCTATCTCATCGGCTGATGGCACATTCATCCCGATCACTCTGCCCTGGTCATTGGTCTTGTGGCCGATCGGCATTATCCCCTCACAATTGTTATATCCTCACCGCAGTCATCGGCTTGGCGGCCAATCGACTTTGCTACTAATGATATTTTCTCTGTTTCCTTATCAGTTGCAGGGTCAAACTGATTGGCACGCCTTGACCTTTTTTCTAAGATTGTAGAACCTACACTAGGGATAAGCAGACCTCCAAGGCCATGCGTGTGTCAAAGTGTGACCAAAAAAGACACCAACACACTTTTTGGCACGTCTGGTGAGAACTTTTTAGCAACTCAGCCATGGTGGGCGAGATCAATGATGACAACATCATCCCGATCACTCTGGACACACTAAATGAAGATCAAAGAGCAGATATGCCGAAGCATGTGGATGATTTCTAGAGGTTGTGCCTACAAGCCTACGGTATGACTCGGTCGGGTCCTATCCATAAGGACCTTTTGCCAAGACCGGCTCTGACTGTAGGGATTGGTCAGTTGGCAGAAAGCCCTCACGTCAGTTTTCAAGATATCATCGACAACGCCCTTCATCAAGCACTCATTAACTAATCTAGAACACTAGTAAACACCCTCCACGGTTTTATCAAAAAGACTGTTGATGGCACTGTAGCCCACGAGCCACCACAAGGACCAATGTACCACCTTGATGACCATACAAGATGACTATAGAACCTACAACATACTCGGCCGGCACCATAGCCGAAAGGGCCGATGAGGCTAGAGCACTCGAGCATCTCGTTCATACATGAAGGAAACAAAATGACCCAGTCATTGGTGCCCGCACAGGGTCCACTACATGGCACGTCATACGATGTCGAGAGGGGTGCACTGGCGCCACATCCAACATCTGACCCAAGACTACTATTGACGCTAAAATCCGACGACGAAGCGCCAAACACACAGATGTCGGTTTGACGATCCAAAACCCGTGGATACTTAGAGAAAACCCTAAGTGTAACACTGAGAGGATAAGTCTATGTGTGTTTAGCATGACATGTGTGATGTCCATGTATGGACAAGTCTGTAGTCTTAAGCATCATTAGCATGTTTTGATTTAGCATCTTAGACTAGGATCTTTGCTTTAGCATCTTAGACTAGACTAAGCATTTTGCTTTAGCATCTTAGACTAGCATCTTTTCTTTAGCATCTTAGACTAGCATCTAGCATCTTGGTAGCATCTTGGGCTGCATGACTAGCCTATATATATGTATCCCCACCCATTCTGGTTGGCATGTCATTCGAGTGAGTTGAATGAGAAGAAAATTGCCCCAACTCTAAGTGTCATCCCTACCAATGCGAGTGTTCTCTCTAACAAACACGACACCGACGTCGCGTTCCTATGACACTTGATAGTGACAAGGGAGGGTGGAGTCACCAACCAAATAAATTACACCTATGGGTGCAACCTAATTAGCCGAAGTGTAGAGGGATAGATCAAATCGGCCAAAAGAGGTCAGTTTGACCATGGTGAAAGGATCAGTCAGACTAGCCAGGGGTTCTTGACGATGAAGATGAGAACTTTGCCTCCTACAAAACATGTAAAAATAGTAGCAACTCAGTCTGGCAGCCAAATCACTAGATTAGATTGATAAAAACCCGTACGAGGGTGAAACGGAACATTTTCGGATCAAACCCACAAAGAACTCACGATAACGTGGTGAAATACGGACAATTTATGGATCAAATTGACAAAGAGCTACTTATAGGGCTAGTGCTAGAGTAAAGAAAATAATGCTAGGGCAAAAGAAAAAGAGAGATAGTAGGTTGAAAGCGAAAAGAACGAATCAATGTAGTGCCGCCGAGGGGGTTGGCTTGAATCGGCCTTGGCCCTTTATATAGGGGTTGGTCTTGCAAAATTTGGATGTTATCCACATCCTAGAGTGGTTAGAGGTTGATTTAGATACGAAATATCCTGAGTTTACAGGAAGAAACACAAGATTTAGTCGTAACTAACTCGGACTCGTAGTGCTGAAATCCTGAAGGTCGGATCGGCCATGTATTGCCGGTCGGACCGGTGACACCACTAAGGTCAGACTGGCCATGTAGAAAAGGTCGAACCAGCCTACGCACAAAATTCCCAATTTGTTCCAAACTTGACTAGCACTTGTTCTACTCCAAATTGGTGCCAAATTTGGGTGTCAAAACATGCTCCCTGCCTTTTGGCAAACTAGTGATCCAAAAGCATAATATCAGGGCTAAGGACGATCACTACTATCGGCCATAAGATTTCTCAAGTGCGTTACTAATCCCTTATGAAATACTCGTCGTTTGTTTATCAACCAAATCGTCTATCTCATGACTTAGAAGATCTAAACTCTGGAGGATGATTTGCACAACTCAATATAAATTCACGAACTAGGGAACTAAGCACCGAACTTCTCTATCAACTCGACCTTTAGTACTCTTATTAGTTTTGCCCTAGTCCCATGTAAGATATACTCTTTATTCAACGAGGCTAGAAGCTGGCTCTTCAACCAACTTCGGTCTCCACACTTGTCGTGCCTTTTCTATGGATTTGGACTCATTGAGCAACCTACCCTTGAACTCTTTGGCCTTCTTCTCCTTAAGGTATTCAACCCAAAGTCATTGCAAGCATCTCTTTTGAGACTTGGTCATTCTCGGAGGTGCCCACGAAGGTAATGACTTCGATCCCAGGGCCACAAGCTTACCCCTAGAATTTTTAGCCGAATGGGAAGTACCCAAATCAGCCTCGACAATTTTGTGCTCATCATGATTGTCTTCTTGTATGCTATCAGTCAAAAAGGCCTCACAAGGTCGGTCAGACTGACTGGTGTCGGTCAGACCAGCCATGCTGGGCCGGTCAGACTTGCTGTTGCCAAGAATCTGAAAAAATGCGGTTAGACCAACCATAGTAGGCCAATCAGACCGGTAGAGTGTGGTCAGTCAGACCCACTATGAGGACTCAATTCAACCGACGCCACCCTCAACTGCTTTCTCCAATTTACTTCCGCCTTGCTTCGGGAGGACTTCTTCAGGGATTGGGACGTTGCGGAAACATGTTCTACTAACAACGGTTGCCTCATTGCATTTACCTCCTTGGTCCCTTCCCTTCATCTTCAAAGACTTAGGCTGACTCTTTATGTGAGCACGACCATCACTATGATCGCGCCTTTTCCTCTTTTCCAATCTCTTTGGCTTTGCTGGTTCTTGGTGGAATGACACTTGGGGCAGCAAGACTGACATCCATAGGGCAAAGTATCGAAAAGGAAAACCGTATTCGGTAATTGGGTATGACCCCGTGACATCATTGGAAAACCATATGAGTCGAACGGTGTCAAAGGCTCCAATGACTGAGGGCTATGACCAAATCCTTTCTTAGGAGTCGAACTTGGTCTTTCTACATTATAAGGCCGATTATTCGCTCTTTGTTCGGCCATATGCTCATACTTCTTTAATAGCGCATCAAAAGTAACTCTCGGTCGCCTAGCCGTCTTGTCACCAAACGGCTTCTCTTTGTCCATAGAATTATGTGTATCATACCGAGGCTCTTCAACTAGAATATTATTTCCTTTAGTTGATTCAGCTTGATAGGGCCGAATCAACACTTTGGTGGTGCAATCAATACTAAAAAGATAAGTATCATTTTCAAACTTCAATCATGCTTCATTGATGGCCGACTATTGAACTTTTTGGCAGAAAAAATAACATTTATCAATAGAATGAGTGTAAGAGTCATGCCACTTACAATATGTGCGATCTCCTAGCTCTTCCACCGACATGATGGCTTGGCCTTCGTGCACCTTGATCTATACTTTCTCAAAGAGATAATTGAATATTTTATTACACTTGGTTAGATAAAAGGTATACTTACCTCCTAAACTCTTTCGAGGTATTGGCTTCAAACTAAAGCATATGAGTGTATCTTCCTCATTAGTCTAAGTCCATTCGGCTGCATAGACATCAAATTTCTTACTTTTTCGAGATGATCGCTCACTTGCATTCTCCTCTAAGTAATCCTTGGTTTTGCCCTTGTCCACGACTCAACTTTCAAAGCCAGAGTGCTTCACAACATTTGACTAATATCCGTGAATGTTTGACCATGCATAGATTCTCTAATGTAGACAAGCAAGCCATCAAATGCAAGATCAGCCAATTCCTTATCACTAATAGTCAAGTTAGAGCATCGACTTTTAATGTCTAGAAATCTTTGAATGTAAGAGTCAATTGTTTCACTAGTTTGTTGCTTCACCGATCTCAAAGTATTTAGTTGACATTCTATTTTACTAGAAGAGAATTGCATATTAAATTTTTTGACTAAATCTTCCCAAGTAAAAATAGAATGAGTGGGCAAAGACATAACCCATTCATAAGTAGTTGTACATAAAGATAAAGATAACAAGCTAACCTTATTCTCATTGCAACTACTCGCTTCACCACATTGGACTAAGAATCGTGCTATATGGTCACTTGTTGTCTCAACACCATTGCCGCTGAATTTTGTGAATTCCGGCATCTTGAAACCATCAGGGAACCTGCAATAATTAAAATATATAGGATACATCTTTTGATTGATCCGATCCTTTGACTCAACATCTAAATATTCCCTGAGCGTGGCATATACTTTCTTCCTCAAAACTTTTGGCCTTCTATTGCTACCTAGTTGCGCTATTAGCCTAAAGGGAGAGGGCACGATAGGAGTGTGAGTAGGACTGTCCCGCTGACCATGAGAATATAGCAGTGGAGTTGTTATTTCGGATCGTCGTACGATGTGTGTCAACGCTTGCTGGTGGTGCATGCGGATAGACTGAACTTGGAAAACTAACACGGGACTGGCCTAGAAGCTGGTTGGATCGACTGTTGCCGGTGGCGTAGTGGTACCTAGGTGAAGGTTGAGTGCAGCAGGCTAACACGCCTAGGTCGAACTGGCCTAGTATGGCCGGTCAGATCGACCATGTTCATTCGGTTGGACTGGCCAACATGGTCCGATCAGACCAATAGGGGCCAGAGGGGCCTTGGCCATGAAAGTCGAGGCAACAAATGTGAAATCTCTCTCCATGCTCCCATCCATTCTACTGTGTATGCGATGAATAGGGGGGACGCTAGCAATTGTAATAGGGGAATCGGCTTCGGAAAAACTAAATCTTCTAAACATTGCCTCTATCCTAGAGTTTACTATGTGACTCACACGTTTGTCGAACACACTGCTAATTGCTTCTTCTACTTTGGAAGCTATCATTTGCTTGAATTCTAGGGAAGAGAGGGGAGGATGAGAGGTTGGCTTAGTCAGCCTGGTGATGGCGATGGATCTAGTGTCGCATTTGATGAATGCATCACCTATCTTGACGTACCTTCCAAGCATGCGATCGTAAAGTTCCTTCGTCTTAACTTTAATTTTCGCACAGTCCTCCTCCGAGAGGTCCTCTAGGGCAGGGATAACGGAGTCGTCGTCATCCTCTATGCCCCTCGCCATGCCTATTGACGTAGAAGGTACCATCGATGTAGTCGTAGTAGTCTTACCCACCATCGATGTAGTCATACTTGGCGTGTATTTCCCGAGTGGAGTCACCAAAAATTTTGTTGACACTAAAATCTAACGACGAAGTGCCAAACACACGGACGTCGGTTCGACGATTCAAAAGTGCATGGATACTTAGAGATAATCCTAAGTGTAACACGATGCCGACGTCACGTTCCGATGACCCTTGATAGTGACAAGGGAGAGTGGAGTCGCTAGGTAATTAAATTACACCTAGGGGTGCATCCCAATTGGCCAAAGTGTAGAGCGATAGATCAAACCGGCCAAAAAGAGGTCGGTTGGACCGTGGTGAAAGGATCGGTCTGACTGGTCTAACAGCAACGGTCAGATTGGCGATATGAAAGGGGATGGACAGACCGTCCAGGAGGTGAGAATGGGCCAATCGGGTGGTGTCGGTTAGACCGGCCTTGGGCCATCGGTCAAACCGGCCTATGTCGGCATGGCCCGGTCAGGACCGGCTAACGAGGCAGTGAGCACCTCGGTTCACCGGCGGATGCACTGACAGTGAAGGCTTGGTGCAGGGGGTCCTTGGCGATGAAGATGAGAACTTTGCCTCTAGCAAAACACGTAAAAACAGTAGCAACTCAGTTCGGGGACCAAATCACTAGATTAGATTGATAAAAACCTGTACGGGGGGTGAAACGAAAGGTTTTTGGATCGAACTCACAAATAACTCACGGTAACGTGGCATAATACAGACAATTTATGGATCAAATTGACAAAGAGCTACTACTAGGGCTAGTGCTAGAGTAAAGAAAATAATGCTAGGGCAAGAGATAAAGAGAGATAGTAGGTTGAAAGCAAAAAGAATGATTCAATGTGCCGCCAGGGGTTGGTTTGAATCAGCCTTGGCCCTTTATATAGGGGTTGGTCTTTCAAGAGTTGGATGTTATCCACGTCCTAGAGTGGTTAGAGGTTGATTTAGATATGAAAAATCCTCGGTATACATGAAGCAACACGAGATTCAATCGTAACTAACTTGGACTCGAAGTGCTGAAATCCTGAAGGTCGGACCGGCCATACATGGCCAGTCGAACCGTTTGTACATGGGAGGTCCGACCGGCCATGTATTGTCGGTCAGACCGGTGACACAACTAAGGTTGGATCGACCATGTAGAAAAGGTCAGACCGGCCTACGCACAGAATTTCCAATTTGTTCCAAACTTGGCTAGCACTTGTTATACTCCAAATTGGTGCCAAATTTGGTTGTCAACAACTACCAAGACAAGAGATGCTTCAGTTGACATACGGCATCACAAGGAATGTACTGCTGGACCTCGTGCCGCCAAGGGGGGCACCCGATGTTATTTCTCCAAGGTATCATCGGACTGCGTACTATGGAGTATCGCCATACGGTGATGAGAGATAATATAGGAACAATGCTGCTCGGTCGGACCAATATTAGTAGGTCCAAATACCCGATCGACACCCTATGCTGGGACAACAGGAAAATGACAGGGTGAATCGGATAATAGTGGTTATTTGAGACCAATTTGGGTTGAATCCGAAAGAACATATGTACATGTATCGACGACTGTACCCAGAATGGTTTAATCGAGTACCATTGCTAGTTCGATACAAGGTACCCAACTTGACCAAGTTCTCAGGACATGACTTGGTCTCCATGTTCGAGCATATCAGTCGTTTCCTCGCCTAGTGTGGGAGGCATCGGTCGATGAAGCACTAAGGGTTCGATTCTTCCCGTTTTCTATGTCGGGATCGACCTTCGCGTGGTTTTCTTCGCTGCCGGTGGATTCCATCAAAGGATGGGCATATTGAGAGAAAAAGTTTCACAAATATTTCTTTGCCGACATTCATAAGATGAAGCTCACCGACTTGACAGCTATGAGGCAGAGGATGGACGAGTCAGTACAAGATTACGTACAGAGGTTCCTATACGTACAGAATAGATTCTATAGCTTGAACCTCAATGACACCCTATTGCCAAGTTGGCATTTCAAGGACTCCTCAACCCAATTAAGGAGAGATTTTCATCACATTAGTTTGAAAGCCTCTCACTATGGCCTCTACGCTGTTTGCAATGGAAGTGCTAATGGTCTGGTCAACTGTGCTGGCTATCTTTCGCTCGATATCTTGGGAGGACAGTCGAGGAGACGATGGTGTTACCTTACCCTCAAAGAGATCGGGGATGTTGATGTCACGCTTGACGAAGTCCCCATGGGTGTTGGTGAATCTCCCAAGAAAAAGACTGTGTAACTCCCTCGTCCTGGTCTCTAGTTTTGCCCTATCCTCCTTAGAGAGGTCATCGAGGGTGGGGATGATGATGTTGTTGTCGTCAATCTCTGAGCTCCCCACCGAATTCATCGGCATCGAGGGTATCATTGATGTAGAGGGAGTGGGTGTACCTATCGCTGATGTACAAGTAGTTGGCATGTCTTTCCCCAGTGGAGTCGCCAAAAAGTGTGTTGACACGAAAATTCGCCAAACACACGGACGCCAATCCGGCGATCCAAAAGCGTGCATATACTTAGGAGTAAACCTCTAAGTGTAACACAACACCGACGCCGTGTTCCGATGATCCTTAAATAGTGGCAAGGAAATAATAGAGTCGCAAGGCAATTAAATAATATAGAGGTATTATCCAGTTAACCAAAAAGGAAGAAAAACGATCGACCAGCCAAATTAGGGCCGGTTGACCCGAAGTAATAGGAGAGGTCAGACTGGCCTATAGGGGCCGGTCAGACCAAGGTGAATGCTACGGTCAAAACACACAGATAGAGAAGGGCGCGCCAGTGCCTGACTGCACACAGCTAGTCGGACCAACTGTATGCTACCAGTCAGACCGGTGCATGCCAGCAATAAGATTACGACACGGCACAACCCGGTCGGACCAGCCCGTCAACGCCGGTCAGACCAATGGTGACAAAACAAATCGGCTGTGTCCTCCGGCGATCGTCATGCTGTTGGTTCCTTTGTCAGAAACTTCTTGGAAAAGACCAGAGAAATGAAACACTACAAAAAAACACTAGAAAACCAAATGTAGTGGTCGAATTACTGGTAAAAACTGATAAAATGATAGAAATCTGTTATGTGGATGAAACAGACGATTTATGAGTGAACCAACAAGGACTTACTGTGATTATGACATGGTGGAAGGAGAGCTTTCAGTGCAAACTCACGAAGATCTACGTGCTGAATTGAATCTAGGGCAAGAAAGTAAATTGGATCTATTGGGGTTTTGGGCGGTCTCCATGAATCACCTTTGCCTCTATTTATAGAGGTTGTACATGAGGGCCTACGGTCTAATCTAAGTTAGACACAGGTTCCAAGTCATCCAAAATTAATTAGGGATAAAAATATCGTGAAATCAGCTAATTGGAGTCAGACTCGAGTTGTGTCGGTCTTACCGGACCCATATGGCGGTCTGACTGGGCCTACATGGCCGGTTGGTCCGGCCTTTGCTAGGTCTGGGCACATTTTCAGCCCAAATTACCAAAAAATGATATTTTGAAAATTTTTACCATTAATGCCATTTTTTGCTGTCAACAAAGGACTTAGTACAGAAAAATACCCTAGGGGTAATTGAGTCATTTCCTATTTTTGAACTGCCTATAAAAGGCCATGTATACCATAGGGTTTCAACTAACTTAATTAAAAAAATCAGAGTTCATGTTTTTAGAATTTTTTCCTCATGTTCATTTCTGTGCCACCTGATATTTTTTTCCTTGCGTTTCTTCGCTCGTTCCTCATGTATACCTCATGTTCGAACCAAGCTAACGTGGCTTGGTTCGGCCGATGGCCGACAAGTACCCAGTTTTGCAATTTTTTGAATCAGCTATACATAGTTGATTTTTTAAATATATATATATATATTATTTTAAAAAATTTAAAAGAGAATGCAACTCCCACATCTTTTGGTTCTAGGTGAAGGGATCAACGGACAAGTCTTCGCTTAAAATTAAGCGCAATTCTATGCACATAGTGTTTCATATATTTATTAGATATAAAAAATCTAATTTGATAAGAAAAATAAAAAAACATGTGTCAAGAAAAACATCATGTCATTGCAACATCGAAAAATATTGGATGAAAAGAGATTGGACAAAAGATGAGGGAGAGAAATGATAAAGAGGTATAGAAAAGTTATTGCATGGCATACATTACACTACCATAGAAATGGTCTAAGTGTGACCCGTCACTAAAGATGGGACACCCCCATTATTAACCGGTGATGGTATGACCCATCACTAAAGATACCCCTATAGTGACGGGTTATATTTCTAACTGCACTAAAGATATCTACTTCTTCCCGTCACTGAGATATACATTAGTTTCCACCCGTCACCGATGATTCTCTTTTATAAATAGGCGAATACCCCGAAGTGAATCGAAACACTTTCATTTCATGCAATCTAACCCTAGAGTCCCACTGCCATTATTTCCTTCATCGTGGTCGTTGCCGCTCTATTGCCTGTGTCCCCTCGTACTGTCACCTATGGCTTCCACACCGTCACTTGCATGGTGCTCGCTCCTTATTGCACATTTTTTAGAACAATAACTTCATCTTGATCCTCGTGCTTTTGTACTAGATTAATTCTGGTTGTTTATTATGTGATTATTTCAATTGCTTCAAGCACTTTATTTTTAATTTGCACGATGAAGATTCATTGATATATCTGTGATCCTTGTGCATGTCAAATGGTTGTTGAATCATCTATAAGCATAGTTTATTCCCTGCATTTTATTAACTACCTGTGGTCTTTTGCCAAGCGCTTGATGATATATCTATGTTATGTTCAAATGCTAGTAGATATGTCATAAAAAATATAAGTAGTCTTTAATCTGACTTGTGTGTTGTGTACTGGTGTCTTTTTAATCAGGACATTGCTCAATTTTTGAAATCTAGATTATTTTTAGTGCTTATGATCTCTCACACTGTCGCATCATTTTCATATGTGATAGGAGAGTGATAGCATTAGATTTTTCTTGTTTTCTTTGATGTGTTAATTTATTTGCTTCCACTTGTTCTTTTAGAGGTGTGTTGGGTGTTTAGAAAAGGCCATCAATTCGAAAGAATTTTTTGAGGCACCTATTCACCCCCTCTAGTCGTCTGTTTCGGTCATAGAATTGGTATCAGATCTTGGTTAAGATCACCAGTTGACCTTAACCAATTTTGTGATCTATTGGCGACAGGGATAGAGTGAGTAAAATTCCTTTGTTTGATGGGACGGATTTCGCATATTGGAAGGTGCACATGGATGCTTCTCTTCAAAGCCAAATAAGTGCAATTTGGGAGATTGTGGATTCAGAATACTCTATCCATTAGACTCGCACTACTGAGGCTGAGAAAGATCAGTATACTGCTAACTGCAAAGCTAGAAATATACTATTCATTAGCCCGAGTCAAAATGAGTTCAATAGGGTGCAGCACCATCAGACTGCTAGGGAGATCTAGTCCACTTTGAATGTTTTTCATGAGGGCACATCTCAGATCAAGGCCAGGCATCAAAGCACTTACAATGAACAATATCAAATGGCACAAAATAGATTTTAAAAAACAAACAAGGGGAAGATGGGTCTATTGCGTGAAACAAGGCTAGGCTTGTTGCATAGGGTTACTCTCAAGTCGAGGGGTTGATTATGGATAGCCCTTTGCTCTAGTATCTCGACTTGAGGCTATTAGGATTTTGCTTGTTTTTGCATCTTCTCATGATTTCAAGATTTATTAAATGGATGTTAACAGTGCTTTTCTTAATGGTTTCATCAGAGAGGATGTTTTGTTCGACAATCCCTAGGCTTTGAACATCCCAAGTACCCCAATAGAGTCTTTAAATTTCACAAAGATTTGTATGGATCAAGAAAGCTCCTAGGGCTTGGTATGACCGACTTAGGACCTTTTTTCTTGAGCATGGGTACAAAATGGGCTCTGTGGACAAAACCTAGTTTACTCTGAAGCATAACAAAAACTTCCTTCTTGTTCAGATTTATGTTGATGGTATCAGTTTTGGTGGATCTTCTCATACACTTGTGACCGAGTTTGCTGATTCTATGAGTATGGAGTTCGAGATGTCGATGATAGGCGAGCTGACCTTTTTCCTTGGTTTGCAAATCAAGCAATGCAAACAAGGTACCTTCATGAATCAGACAAAGTACATCAAGGACTTGCTGAAGCGCTTTGATATGAGTGATGCAAAGCCACTTGCCACTTTGATGGCTACCTGAGTAGCGCTTGACCCAGATGAAAATGGAGAAGAGGTGGATTAGAAGGAGTTCTGGAGCATGATCGGCTCCCTCCTCTACTTGATGACTACGAGACTGGACATACACTTTGCAGTATGTCTGTGTGCTCGTTTTTAGTATTCTCTAAGGGGCTTCACATCATCAAGCGGTTAACCACATACTAAGGTACCTCAAACACACTATTGAATTCGACATTTGGTATTGTGCATCTTCATCTTTATGCCTTAGAGGTTTTTCGGATGCCGATTTTGCTGGTTGTAGAATTGATATGAAAAGTACCCCTAGTACATGTAATTTTTTGAGTTCCTCTCTTGTTTGCTAGTCTTCTCGCAAATAGTCTAGCGTTGCATAGTTTATAGCTGAGGCTAACTATGTAGCTGCTGCAAGCTGTTGCTCACATATTTTGTGGATGGTTTCTACTTTATGGGATGTTGGGTTAGATTTTAAGGGTGTTCCACTTCTTTGTGATAACACTAGTGTCATTAGCTTAGCCAACAACTTAGTTCAACATTCTAGAACCAAATACATTATACCCAGAACCAGATTACTAGTATTTTTACCAAGCCTCTTGATCCTTCTTGCTTTGCATTTTTGAGAGGAGAGCTTGGTGTTTGTCATCCATATGGCATGTTGTGATTGGGAGTTGTGTGTCATTGCATAAGCTTTTGACATCTGATTAACTGCTTTTACATGCATTTGCTTGTATATGCCTCTGAATTATTGTATTTAATCATGATGATCTTGCTCTATTGAATATGTGTGATACCTGTCATGAGCATGACTTTTAATTCTGAAAATTTAAAACATAATCACTATTTAGTCTGGTAACTAGCATGAGTAGTCTTAGTTCTTTTGCTATCTTTTACATGCCTGGTAGCTAAGTCCTTTACACTTGGATGCAAATATGCACCTTGAACATTTTAATGCTTTTCATGGAAATCTTGTACTGAAAATTGATAAAAATCATGAAATATATCCATGCCTTTTGTGCTAACATTGAAAATATTTAGGTGGGTTTGCTTTGTGGCACTGCATTGTTTTAGACTGCTTACCATAGCATTTTGGTATGAGCTGAGACATTGCAGTGTATGCTAAGACCAATGCTTTAAGCTTGTGATGATCTAGGCTTGGCTTGGTCGGTTAGCATAAGGTTGACATGGAAATAACCCCTAGCACTAAAATCAAAAAGAAAAAGGAAACAAAAAGCTTGAAAAAATTGCATAATAACAAGTTTGTTGAAGCTCCATGTTTTTGAATTTGTAGATCTCGGTAGTATTTGCTAGCTTTTGCATTCCATGTCTTACCATGTCTAGTATACTAGTCAGAGTGATGATGCTTTTGTTTGCTAAATCTTGAAAATGCTTTCTTTTGATTGTCTTTGGATATGATCTAGTATGCAAATACTTGTTTTGTACTGTAATTGATGCTAATCATGTTTCAGAACCTTGCTTATACATTCTGTTCGGGAATAGGGGAGCTACGCTAGCCGGCAAATTCAAAATTTCTGCCATATGGCCCTAGGCTCATGCGCGTGTGAGATCATAGATCGGTACCTTCTAGCACAAGACGTGCTAGGTGCAGTGGAAGAAAATATTGGAGCAGCGCATGTAGCCTCTCCTCACATCGTCCTTGTCATCCCGCACCGATCCGATTGACGAAGATGACATAGTTGTTCGCATGTAGATGTTCACGAGCGTTGCTATTGGAGCAATGCCTCCATGGAGTCTACACGTACAGGGATAGAGTACCTCCCACGGCAGCGTGCTAGCACCACACGTGAGAGATGGGTATTCTTGACCTCAATGTTTGAGATGAAGAAAGGAAGGAGATAACTCTTGGGTGGCTAGGTCTAATTTAGACTTATTGCTTACTTCAACACGTCCTCCTGCTTCCTTTATAGGGTTGAGAGACCCTGGGTCATGCTCATCCTGCAATCGTAATGGATCCAATCTGTTTGCCCACGTCAGAACATCTGATCCTGGATCGGAACTTCCAATAGGGTATCTTCGGTCTCCTTATACAGTACGATACATAACAGATCCAATATGTTATCGCCCACCTCAGAACTTCCGATATCATATCGGAACTTCCGATCAGTACAAAATTCCCTGATTCTGAATCGAAACTTCTGGCTCATCGAAACTTCCGATACCATATCAGAACTTCTGAAGCAACAATTGCTCTCTGTAACGAGACCAAAAATTAACTGAAACTTCCGATACTTACTATCGGAACTTCCGATGCATTGAATTTTTTTGGGAATAACCTTCAATCTCCCACTTGCACAAGAACCAATTCTTTGCATGTTTTAATCCATCCCCTTAAGTGTGTGACCTAATAGGTTCATATACTAACAGTTGTTCACCGAAAACCATTTCCGACTCACTAATCAATAGCGATACCTAGCAGCACATATTGACCCCCGAAAGCGTACAAAGTAAAATTTTCATGAACCTTGATATACTCAAGCACTAGTCCCTTTACCACGTGCCGTCAGTCAAGCTCAAGGCGAGATATGTGCCACCCTTGTTGGTTAACTTGACATTTTTCACTCAATCAAGTATCAGATTCAAATCATGACTAACTCCTTAGTCATAGTGGAATGGCCATGCACTTTTCCAATCCAACACCTCAAGGGTCCCAGAGATGAATCTCCCGTTATTAGGAGGGGTATATTCCATCTTGACCGCTCACATCCCAAGACATGTTTCACAACACACTTGAAAACAACCCTTATTACTACCCTGTTACGGAATAGCGTTAGGAAGAACCTAAGTGTGTCACTACACATTCTGGAATCAAATGACGATCTCACGTCTAAGGACTCTGCAAGTACACCATTTGAGATGACAACTATTGGCACATAAAAATCCCAGCAGTATCTCAAGTGGGTCAGCCCAACACCATGTTCACCAACATGTGTCCACATCATTGATTTGACATCTGTATGTCTATGTCTATGAAACACAATCATCAATCAGTCGAATATGCTAATCCATATATCATCACTGTCCCACATGATGACTATATTAGGGACCCTTTTGAACAACATCGTCACCAAGAAAATAGTTTCACATAACAAGTCGTACTTATTAATTAAATGCAAATAATATTTATTCAAGGAACAAGATAACATTTATCCTCATACATTAGCATATACTCTACTAGCATCTTACACAAACACATGACTCACTCACGCAAGTATATAATACCCATGGAGCTCATATGCACCTCATGCCTATGTTGTGGAAGAGGTTTCATCAATGGATCCACCATGTTCAAATCCGTGCGCACCTTGCAAATCTTCACATCACCTCTCATAATGATCTCACAGATCAGGTGATATTGCCGAAGTATGTGTTTGGATTTCTGGTGTGATCTAGGCTCTTAGGCTTGCACAATGACACCATTATTATCACAATAGAGGTCCATTGGACCAAACGCACTAGGAACAATACCCAGCTCAGAAACAAACTTCTTGATCCAAATGGCCTCCTTCACAGCTTTTGAAGCAGCGATATACTCATCTTCTGTTGTAGAATTGGCCACCATCTCTTGCTTGGAACTCTTCCAACTCACTATGCCTCTGTTGAGGCAGAACACAAAACCAGATTGCGATTGAGAATCATCTTTATCGGTCTGAAAGCTAGCATCCGTGTAAGCACTTACAATGAGCTCCTCTTCACCACCATAAACCAGGAACATTTCCTCAGTCCTTCTCAAGTACTTGAGGATACTCTTTACTACAGCCTAGTGACTTTCACCTGGGTTCGATTGGTACCTGTTCGTAACACTTAGAGCATATGATACATCTGGGCATGTACACAACATGGCATACATGATGGATCCAATTGTGGAGTCATACAAGATCACACTCATCTTCTGTAGCTCATCAGGTGTCACAGCACACTGAGTCTTACTAAGAGAAATATCATGTGACATTGGTAGAAAACCCTTCTTAGAATTCTACATTTTGAACCGTTTCAAACCTTGTCAATGTACATACTTTGGCTTAATCCAAATAACCATTTTTATCTATCTCTATAGATCTTTATGCCCAAAATGTATGCTGCCTCTCCGAGATCTTTCATCGAAAAACTATTTTTCAGTGAAGTCTTGACAACATTCAACAAAGGAATGTCCTTTCCAATCAACAATATGTCATCCACATATAGGACCAAAAACACAAGTGAGCACCCACTAGCCTTCTTGTAAACACAAGGTTCTTCGTTCTTGATGAAGCCAAACCCTTTGACTACCTCATCAAAGTGAAGATTCCAACTCCGAGAAGCTTGCTTCAATCCATAAATGGACTTTAGCAACTTACAAACTTTTCCAGCCTTTTTCGGACCGTCAAGAACTTCAAGTTGTGTCATGTACACATCCTCACTTAGGTTTCCATTCGAGAAAGCCGTCTTGATATCCATTTGCCATATCTCATAATCATAAAATGTGGCAATATCTAGGATGATCCGAATAGACTTAAGAATAGCGATGGGCAAAAACGTTTCATCATAATCAACACCCTAAATTTTTTTGAAAACTTTCGCCACCAATCGTGCCTTATAGATGTGAACATTTCCATCAACGTCTATCTTTTTCTTGAAGATCCATTTACACTCAATAGTTTTTATACCATCGGGTGGATCAGCCAGGTTTCAAACTTGGTTAACTTGCATGGACTCCAACTTGGATCCAATGGCTCCAAGCTATTTCTCAAAGTCTGGTTTCATCATTGCTTCCACATAGGTCTTGGGCTCATCGTTGTCCAACAACAACTTGTCGCGATGCCCAATGGTCAAGAATATGTACCTCTCTAGTGCATGGACTATTCTCCCAAAACTCTGTATGGTTGGCGCATCCACAACAGGATCTGCAACAGCTTGTGCCTCCTGTTCTGGTTCAGTGGGATTTAGAACACTTTCCGGTGGCTCTCCAACCTCTTCGAGATGTATAGTCCTCCCACTAACTTCTTTTGAGAGAAACTCTTTCTCAAGGAACACACCATTTTGAGTGACAAACACTTTTCCCTCTTCTCTCATTATAAAAATAGTATCCTTTGGTTTCCATAGGATACCCCACAAACAAGAATTTGTCAGACTTAGGACTGAGCTTATCAGATGCCATGCGTTTGACATAAGCCTCACATCCCCAAATATTTAGAAAAGACAAATTGGGACGCCTCCCAGACCACATCTCATATGGCGGTTTCTAGAGCATCACATCAAAAGAATAATGGAAGATCACTGTGACTCATCATGGACCGCACCATGTCCAACAAAGTGTAATTTCTCCTCTCGGACACCCCATTCCATTGAGGTGTGCCGGGTGGAATCAACTGTCGAACAATTGCAAACTTCTTCAGATGATCACTAAATTCATGGCTCAAATATTCACCCCCACGATCCGGTCGTAGAAATTTGATTGCCTTGCCCGTATGATTTTGTACCTCATTTTGGAAATCCTTGATCTTTTCGAAGGATTCTAATACACACGGGATGCCCGATATTCCGTCAGAGGGGGTAAACTCGATTGGTGAAGGACTCGACGTTAATGATCCAGCTTTGGATCAATACTTATCTGAACCCCACAATCACTACAACACAGCTCCATTGATTATCAACCATGCCCAAATGCGATTGACCTCTCCAATAATCCTTATCGCTACATGCGAATCGAGAATACAAGTAAGAACACGGAAACACAATCTCGCAAATAGATGAGAGATCGATTTCTTAAGCGGGGTTCCACAATCCGACGAACGTCAGAGTTCAATCTGCAAGGAAGTTCAAGACTAAGCAAACCCCAACCCTAATTCATGATGTCTACAGAGTATTAATACCTAGGTTTTGTGTAAAGTATTCCCTAATGTTAGGCTTAAGGCCCCAAACGGATACAAGGCCCAAAGTGGCCCAAAACGGTGACGCAGCACCTGATGACTTGTTTGGACGACACAGAATGTTTCGTAAATAACCAAGACTCGTAAAAAGATCCATTGGAAAGATATTTTCGTTATCTTTCCAACGCCTTAACGAATGCCTCAATTCGCCTCTCTACGAAAAAGTTATGCCTGTTTTAATGAAGGGTGCTCTGCTGAATCCGAACCGAAATCGAAGTTTAAAGTGGAATCCGAATTGGATTGTTGTGCCACTTCTTCCTCTTGTGTTTGATCCAAAAGTGGTTCTCCCATGTTCCTTAGAGTCAAAATATCACCCATAAGTAGCATCTCATCCATATCCATATCATTATATAAAGTAAGAAACGAACACACCTCATAATTAAGTTTGCGGGCACGAAAGCGAGTGATTGGTCCAGGAATGATAGAGTGTTGGATGTCTTTATCATTGTTATCGATGTCCTCATCATCCTCCTCTTCTTGAATTAGAGTCGTTCTCAACTCAAACTCATTTTCTTCTCTCAAATATGACCTCAAATCTGAAATGTTAAATGTGTGGCTAACCCCAAAATCTGCAGTCAACTCAAGTTGGTATGCATTGTCATTAATTTTATTAACTATCTTGGAAGGGCCATCAGCTCGAGGCATCAATTTAGACTTTCTCAAATCTGAAAATCTATCTTTATGCAAGTGTTAAATGTCTCCTACCCTTATTACCAGCAATTTTATACTTTTCGGTCATCTTCTCAATGTGTTTTTTAGTTGTGGTATGTAATTACAGAATAAAATCAGCACGTGTCTTAGCATCTAAATGCACATGTTCAGAAGTAGGAAATGGCAAAAGATTAATGGGGGCATGAGGATTAAAGCCATACACAACCTGGAAAGGACTCACCTTGGTGGTAGAATGTATCGCTCGATTATATGAAAACTCCACATGAGGTAAACATTCTTCCCACATCTTCAAATTCTTCTTCAAAACAGCCCGCAACATGTTGGATAACGTACGATTAACTACCTCTGTTTGCCCATCAGTTTGAGGGTGGCATGTGGTGGAGAATAGCAGCTTGGTTCCCAACTTGCACCATAAACCTCTCCAAAAGTGGCTCAAGAACTTCGCATCGCGATTACAAACAATGGTGGTGGGTACTCCATGTAGGCTAATGACATCCGTGAAAAAAAATCAGCAATGTTTGTAGCAACATCGCTCTTATGATAAGGTATAAAATGTATCATTTTTGAGAATTGATCGACCACCACAAATATACTATCCCTCCCCCTCTTTGTTCTAGGTAAACCTAAAACAAATTCCATTGATATATGTTCCCAAGGGACGCTAGGAACAAGAAGGGGCATATAAAGTTCAAAGGGATTCAAGCGTGACTTAGCTTTGTTACATGTAGTGTAGCGGAAGACGTAGCCCACGACGTCCCACCGCATCCTTGCCCAAAAGAAGTGTGTGGACAACACGTCCTCAATTTTCTTCACTCCAAAATGTCCCATCAATCCTCCCCCGTGAACTTCCTATAAAACCAAAAGGCGAATGGAGCTAGCTAGGACGCATAGCTTGTTAGAACGATATAATAAACCATCATTCAGAACATATCTATTCCAAGTTCGACACTCTCTACAATTTTCAAAAGCATCATTGAAGTCTAGATCATTAGCATATAACTCTTTTATTGTTTATAGACCAAATATCTTATGATCAAGCTGAGATAACATAGTAAAACGCCTGGATAAAGCATCTGCAATGATGTTGTCTTTATCATGTTTATGTTTAACGATGTAGGGAAATGACTCTATGAACTCAACCCATTTTACATGTCGCTTATTTAGTTTTGCTTGGCTTCTAATATTTTCAAGGATTCATAATCAGAATGAATGACAAACTCTTTAGGCCAAAGGTAATGTTGCCAAGTCTCTAACATCGGAACTAAAGCATATAACTCATTATCATAAGTAGAATAATTCAGATTAGGTCCATACAATTTTTCACTAAAGTAAGCAGCGGGTTTACCTTCTTGTATGAGAAGCTCCCTTCTTTGTAAACTCATTGAGTGGAGCAACAATGGTGCTAGAATTCTTCACAGACCGTCAATAAAACAAGCATGTCCATGAAAACTTCTCACTTGCGTGATGGTCAGGTGTTTCCCAGGTCTTGATGACTTCAATTTTCGCTTCATCTACCTCAATACCCTGTGGAGTAACAACATAGCCAAAAAAGAGACTCGATCCATGCAAAAAGTACATTTTTCAAGATTACCGAACAAGTGTGCATCTCTCAAAGCATTAAAAATAGCACACAAATGATTCAAATGTTCATCAATAGACCTGATATAAATATCAAGATATCATAAAAGTAAACCACCACAAATTTACCAATAAATACTCTCAATACTTCATTCATTAAACGCATGAAAGTGCTAGGTGCATTAGTTAACCCAAAAGGCATGACTAACCACTCATATAAACCGAACTTAGTTTGAAAGTTGTTTTCCATTCATCTCCTAATTTCATTGTAATTTGGTGGTATCCACTACGCAAATCAATATTTGAGAAAATGATAGACCCACTCAACTCATCAAGCGTTTCATCTAACCTAGGAATAGAATGATGATACCTTATTGTAATATTATTGATGGCGTTGGACCGGAAATGGCGACCAGAGATGGTTGAATGGGAGCTTTTAAAATTTCAGACTAAAAATAGTCTTTTGTTTTAATTCTATCTTCTGCGGAATAGGGTTCGAACACACCCTTCGAAGTTCTGGTTCGGAGGTATTTCACAGCTCCGAAACCAGGCTTCGCTAGGAGCAAATGTTCGAAGTCAAGAAGACTTCACTCCACCCACAACACCAAAAACTCAACTCTGCTAAGTCAGTGCAGGCTCCGCACACTAGGTGCATTCAAGCAGGCTTCGCACTTCACCCTTCGCAAGAGCAGACTTCCCTCTGAGGACTTCAACCAAATACTCAGCGATAGCAACTGGTGCTAGGCTTCGCACTTCGGAGGTCTAAACGCACACTGAACACACTTCGCCGAGGACTTCGACAAAGGAAGAAAACGGGCTTCGAACAGTGCTTCGCTAGTAATCAGAGAGGTCTTGCCTCCAGTTTACACAGAGCGAACAGACACTGCAAAACACACCCTTGTAGGACCGAAAGTAGCAACCAGAGGGGGGTGAATGGGTGCCTAAAAAATTCTTGCGAATCAATGGTCTTTTCCCAACACTCAACGCACCTCGACAAACAACTAGCTGAATCTAGGAGATCTATACCCGGAAAATAATCTAGCCTAAAAATAACTAGTGTCCTAAGTGAAAAGACACCAACACATTGTTCGAAGGCCGATTAAAAGATTAATCAAGACAAGAGTATTCTAGCCTCATGAAAATAAAAACATCATAGGTATTCAAATTCAAGTGCACGCAAACCAAGGTGAAGTTTACTGTTCGAAAAATGTCTCTGGTTCGAAGTCAGTGACACAAAATTTGAAGTGTAAAGATGAACTTCGAAACTACTTCGAATACCTCCGAAGTATGCTTCATAATTGCCACGGTTTGGAGTTCACAACAAAAAACATCGAAGCCAACAGGCAAACTTCGAAGACTGACTTCGATAGCGAAGTCCACCGTGACCACACTTCGAAATTGAAGTCCACTCATGCACTAGCTCCGAAACAATAAAACTCATAACCAAAGTACTCAGAACGAAGCCAGTTAAAAACCCGAAGCTTCGCAGCACACCTCGCTTAGGCAAAAAAATCTGAATTCTACTGAAGCCAAAGCCTCCGAAACACTTTGAAGACCCCGCACACTCCGCCAGAAATGCGCTCAGTACACACCTCGAGTTTAAGCGAGCTACTGCAAAAAGGCCAAGTGCTAGCTGTTGAATCTATGCACTAGGCTATGCAAAAGACTGACGACACAACTGCAGAACAACCGTCTAGCCGTGGCTTGTGATGTCGTGCTCGGATGCTATAGGCGCTAGAAAATAGTACATGCAAACCTAGGTTGCTGCACGCTACACCACTGTACTGCTGCATGCTAGACCTCGCTTATTCACTTGGGAAAAGATGCACTGCATACTAATGCTTGCCACGATCAGCCTAGTGTAGGTGATAGCTGGCCAGCAACTACTGCCGTGAGAAAATAGCAGGCTAGATGTGCTAGCCTCTGCCTCTACAACATGCAGCCCCAAATAGCCCTGCCACTAGGTCTGAAACTAGCCTACTACAACTAAAGATGTGGCAGCATCTATAACAGCTCTACACTGGCTAAGCGGTCACAAGCAAACGTGCCATAGAGATTGAACACACAGATAAAACCAAGCCGAAATCAAAAGTTCTTCAGGGGCACAAAAACTAAAACAGTAGAATCTAAGCCATTTCGTATAGACGATCGAAACAAGCACGAAAAATGAGGGAACTGATAAATGAATCTACAGTGATGCACGAAGGCTACGAAACAGAGAGAATAAAACTGAACAAGCGGTTTCTTGACGTGCCTGAAGGAAACAATGGCGGCGGGCTCCCACGGAGACGAACAGAGAAAGAGCCAAAAATGACCCAAGTTTTAGTGAAAGTAAACTTGATTTCAGAATGGGTAACCCTAACCCTAGGGATTGGGGCCCTATTTATAGGCAGCCCAATAGCCTAGGACAAATACCAAAAGACCCTTAGGGTTTTTACAGATGCTGAAATAAAATGGAAAATACCAAACTGCCCTTAGGTTATTTTTATTGACTCGACTGACTGGCTGTGGGCCCAAGGACAAAAAAATAAACTCTTAATTACAGATGACTTATCATGAAGCGGAGCTTTCGTAGCGACTACGGCTTCGCCTCAGAACGGTCTGATCCGAGATCAGCGATTGTCAGTTTTGCGCCGAAACTGACAAAGCGTCCACCGACTTTGCACCAGGTAGCTGGATTGGGCTAGCCCGATTCCGCAGCTCTCTCAGCCCGTCAATCGCTCGCCGCCCGTGTACTTGAGTCAATCCTGGTCAACAGCCCAGTGGATCCTCTGCTGCTCCTAGCCCATGTACCCAGATTGGGCCAGCCCTGACTTCGCGGCCCTTCTGCCCGACAGTTGCTCGCTGCCCGTATACCTGAGTCACATGCGGCCCAGACACAGCAGGTCTTCTCCTCTCCTTGTGTCCTCTTGACTTCCGTTGACAATTACTCATCACATCTGGAGCCATGAGGCCCACGCTCTTCAGCATGGCTCCTTAATCGCCCCCTTGATGAGTGCATTGTCAACACTTCTCTTTATCAGCTCTCTAGTACCTGCGAGCATATGTGGAAACACGAAAACAAAACACAAGAAAACAAAGAAGAAGAAAATAAAAGAAAAGTCTAACCCTGATGACCAGAAGACTATAAGACAAAGAAAGCAAGAAAGCGGTCATTATGTTTAACCAAAAGTGAAAGACTCAAAACGAGTGCAATCTCAGAATTATCAACAAGGATATCAAAGAGTAAGGACAAACGGGACAAAAACTCCCCCTAAAACAAATCCCAGAGAAAGCCAAAACTCTCCCTTAAACTCTTTTCCCAAAAATTTCTCCCCCTTGTTGACAATTGGACTCATCAAGCGAGACTAAATGCACTCTAAAGAGACACAGACTCCCACTGAAATGCAACTCCCACTCAAAATATGCAATGAATGCAACTAGGGTGCAAGTGGAGTGTAGAAAGCATGCTTCTCAGATATGATTGACTGCAATTACAACATCTAGCAGATATAGTAAAAGACATATTGTCTAAGACACATGGCATGATCAGTGCAACAGATGATATCTAAAGAAAGTCATTAGCACACATTTTTCAATGTTTGCAAACAAAAGCATCACCACATTTTCCAGTTGACAAGCAAGGTAAAGCATGAGATACAAAAGCTAACTGATATACCAAGATAAGCATTGTCCAAAACAAAGTGCTTCAGTAAACTTGTTATCTTTTTAATTTCAGGCTTTTTTGTTTTCCTTTTTCATTGTTGCCAGGGGTTATTTGCATGCAAAGCCTTATGCTAACCGACCAAGTCAAGCCTAGGCTAGAACTGGACCATTAGAAGCTTAAGACATTGGTCTTGGCATACACTACACTGTCCTAGTTCATACCAAAGTGCTATGATAAGCAGTCTAGAACAATGCAATGTGACAAAGCAAACCCACCTGGATCTTTTCAACTCAAGCACAAAAAGGCATGGAATTTTCATTTTTCTGATTTTTCATCATTTTTAGAGCACATTTTCCATGTAAAAGCATATAGATGACTAAGTTGCATATCTGCATCTAAGTGAGGAACTAGCTACAAGGCATGTAACAGATAGCAAAAGCATTCAACCTACACATGCTAGTTACCAGAAGCAATGGTGATCAATTTTCAATTTTAAAGCATAAAAGCCAAGCATATGACAGATATCAGACATATCAAGTGAATTGAAGCAAAGCACGATCATCGACGAGTAATCAAAATCATGTACCAGCTAGAATAAGTAAAGTAGTTCAATCATATAAAAGAAGCAAGCTCAAAGTGTGATATGTGAATATGCATGAACACACACAAAACGACTCAAGAAAAGAGTAAAGAGGAAAGAAAACTGACTCAAAATATCCTAAAAAGGATACACAACACCCAAATCCCCTCGTAAACGCTCAAAGGTAGACTGATCTAGGGGTTTGGTGAAAATGTCAGCCAACTGATGATGGGTATCAACATGAACAAGGTCAATGCCACCTTTCTCATATTGATCCCTCAAAAAGTGAAAGTGCACATCAATGTGTTTGGTTTTTGAATGGAGACAAGGATTTTCCCCCACACTAATCGCACTGGTGCTGTCACAAAACAGAGGCACTCTAGTAGGAAAGAACAACCCAAAATCTCGCAATGTGGAAATCATCCAAACCAACTGTGAGCAGCAGCTAGCAGCAGCTACATACTCAGCCTCAGTGATCGAAAGTGCAACTACAGACTGCTTTCGAGAAGACCAAGAGACAAGACAAGAACCAAGAAACTACAAGTACCGGAAGTCGACTTGCGATCCAACCGGCACCCACCAAAGTCAGCGACCGAAAAGATAGATAAATCAAGAGATGATGATGCTAAATAATAAAGACCAAGATCAGGCGCATAGGTAAGATACCTGAAAATGCGCTTGACAGTCTGCCGATGAGACGTGTGTGGTGAAGACTGGAAGCGCGCGCATAGTCCTACGACAAAATGTATGTCTAGCCTCGTCGCCATCAAGTACAGCAGTGAACCGATCATCCCTCGAAACTCTCTCTCGTTGACCTTGACGTTGCTCTCATCCTTGTCTAGGCCCCCAGATGTACCCATTGGGGTCATCTGAGGCTTCAGCTCTCCACCAAAGTCGAAACTTCTTCAACATGTCTCGCGTATACTTACTCTGTTGGATGAAGGTGTCGTTCTTGGTCTACTTGATCCGGAGCCATTGGAAATACTTGAGCTCACCCATGACACTCATCTCAAACTCACTGTGCATCTACTCAGAAAACTTGGACACAAGAGCATCAGCTGTACCACCAAAGATAATATTGTCCACGTAAATCTGAGCAACCAAGAAATCTGATGCATCTCTGAGCAAGAAAAGAGTTTTATCCACAGAACCCATCACAAAGCACTTCCCCAACAAAAACTGCTTCAACCGGTCATACCAAGCCCTGGGGCTTGCTTCAGACCATATAAAGCTTTTTGCAGCTTAAAAACATGTCGAGGAAACTTTGGGTTTTCAAAACCGGGGGGCTGCCTAACATAGACTTCCTCCTCTATGTACCCGTTCAGAAAAGCACTCTTGACATCCATTTGAAAAAGCATAAAACCCTTCAAAGCGGCAAAAGCTAAGAGAATGTGAATGGACTCAAGACGGGCAATAGGGGCGAAAGTCTCTTCAAAGTCAATACCCTCCTTCCGGCAAAAACCCTGGGCCACTAGTCTAGCTTTGTTGCGCACCACAACCCCATATTCACCTTTCTTGTTCTTGAACACCCACTTGGTGCCTATGGGGTTGCATCCTGGTGGCAGCTCAACCAGTGTCCAAACCCGATTGTGGACAAAATTCTCAAGCTCTTCTTGCATAGCATTAATCCAATTCGAATCAGAAAGAGCATGAGAAACGTCTCTGGGCTCAAAAGATGCAACAAATCCAGATTCAACAAACACAACAAGAGAGTCAACAAAAGAGCGCAAAGTCCTCTCAGACAAATCACCGATGAAGAGCTCTAAGGGGTGATCACGTTGAACTGCTTGGGATCCCTGGTGATCTGAAGTCACCTCACCGGAGTTAGTAGTTGGCACCTCGTGACTCGACTGAGGGGGCTCGATCGAAGTGGAAGAAGTGATCAGAGGTCCGCCCTCATCCTGAGTCGAAGTCTTAGAAGGTGTGGGTTCTGCAGGCTGTGCAGAAGGCCCACCCTCATCAACAACTGGAGTCTCATTATCTTCCTCGAAGATGGACTCTCCGAGATCACCATCTCCAGAAAGCTCAAAAGAAGGAGTTAGAGAAGTAAAGGACTCATCAAAAGAAACCTTGCAAGTCTCGACAAGCTGCCGGGAGTCGAGGTTCTAAACACGGAAGCCTCGAGAATGCAAAGCATAGCCGAGAAAAACTCCATCCCAGCAACGCGACTCAAACTTGTCCAAATGCCCTCCCTTCTTGAGCACAAAGCACTTGCAGCCAAAGGCTCGCAAGTGGCTCACCTTGGGCTGTCTGCCAAACCGCAACTCATATGAAGTCTTACATAAGTAAGCTCTAAGAAAAATATGGTTGGCTAGATAGCAAGCTATGTTCATGGCTTCAGTCCAAAAGCGCCTAGGAGTCCTGTGCTCATCTAGCATCGTCCTGACCATCTCAACTAGTGTGTGGTTCTTTTGTTCCACAACTCCATTCTGTGGGGGAGTGTAAGGAGCAGAAAACTGATGATCAAGACCCTGATCACTACAGAAGCTGACGAACTAAGAGTTCTTGAACTCAGAGCCGTTTTCAGAGCGAATCACTCGCATCCGACCCTTGTTCTCATTCTTCAGCTTCAAAATCAGGTCATGAACAAAATGAAAAGTCTCATCCTTAGACTCCAAAAAGAAAACCCACGAGAATCAAGAAAAATCGTCAACAATCACAAGCGCGTACCACTTCCCACCGACTGAGCGTACCCGAGCTGGACCAATAGTGTCCATGTGTAATAGCTCTCCCGGATACAAAGTCATCACCTGAGTCACAGGTGAGTGAGAGGCAGCAACCATTTTCCCGTGACGACAGGGATGGCAAACTAGATCGTTCTCCATCTTAAGCTTGGGCAATCCTCAGATGAGGTCCATAGAACTCAATCTGACTAGCAGATCAAAGCTCAAATGGCCTAACCTCCTATGCCACTTCCAGAGCTCGGAGGAAGATACAGCAATCCGATATCGAGAAGGGCCAAAATAACTAGAGAAATCAATCTGAAAAACCTTACCGAAGGGTAAGATCTGGCAAATCAAAGACACTCTAGAATCAACCACAGAAGAACTGCCCTTCTTAAAACAAACCTCCAAACCATCCTCAAGAAGTTGCGAAATAGAAATCAAATTGAAGTTCAAATTTCCAACAAAAGCAACGTTCTTCAAAGAGAAATGGTCAGAGATACGAATTGAGCCAATGCCGTGTACCTTCACTTGACCACTGTTCCTGAAGGTGATGTATTCCTTGGAGCTCGGGGGAGAGAGACTGGAGAACCATCTGCGATGTCCCATCATTTGGCGAGAGCATCCTGAGTCCATGATCCATACATCCTCCAGTCCACGATCCTGCACAATTAGTGGTCGTAAGGGGGAGCAAATGATCCGGCACCAGGTTTAGCAAAATAACTAAACCAGTGTCGAGCCATCTTCTCAAAAGATGGAAAGCGGAAATCATCACAAGAATCTGGACCAAAACGCGGCTCAAAGCGCGGTCCTCGGTTCTGCCTAAAGTCTAGGCCACGAGGTCTAGAGTCATATCCAAAATGTCCTGGAGCTCTACCAGAGCGAACACCACCCTCCGGAGAACGGGCATGAAAGTTGTCTCCTCTACTACCACCTACATGACGCGGCCTGGCCTCTAGCCTCTCCCCGTGTCGAGGAACTCTTAGTTTACCACCCTGCTGGTAGAACTGCTCCCGCCCTCCATGATCTCTCCCTGCTCTCTCAACCCGCTTCCTCCTAAAGAAAAACTCCTCAAGATGCACGTCTCTCTAACAGTACTCACAGTGGTAAGTGGGCTTCTTGGGATGTGTAGAATCCTTGGTGTGAGATGGTTCAGGTAGAGAGTCTAGAGAAGTGCGGAGGTGTTTGGGCTTTGGAACCTAGATGGGATTCTTGGGTGGAGCTTTAGGTTGTTCTTGAATCACTCCATCCTTGGGCTGACTAGCTTGGAAAGACTCAGTGGAGTGAGTCTTGGGGTATCTCTGTTTAGGAGTCATTTTACTCCACTCCACTGCCCGACTAATTGCACTCTCAAAATTAGCCTTGGTCTAGGTGTAGCCTACCCCAAACCCATCCTGCCTCTTAAACTGCTGGATCATCATGCCGAGTTGTGGCTCTCTTGCACTCACCCAACTCAGGATCTGACGGAGGTAGAAGTTCTCATTCTGGACATCAGCTAGCTCCTCTCTCAAGGAAGCTAGTACCTCCACCTGAGACAAGCAGGTCTCACACTCTCTATCAACCTGGACATACTTCTCGGCTTTCAGCTTGATTAAGTCAAATCTAAGAGACAAACAGTTCTCACAGACAGTGGGTGAAACTGATAGTGTCTCAAGCTCTAGCCTAGTCTGCTCCAGCTCAGCTCTAACTCTCTCCAAATCGCCCAAATGCTCATCACCCTTGGCTTTGAGCTCAGCTAAACTAGCTAGATGGTATGGGCAATCAGCACAGGGCATGACGACAATGGCATGAGCATCTTTCAGCTCCAACTGAGCACTTTCAAGCTCAGTAGACAAAGCATCCCTCTCATCAACTCTTTCTGTGTACCTGTACCTCACACTTGTTGGGCACTCACTGCTATCACCCAAACAAGGAGAAGAAGATAGACTCTCAATTCTGCTGTTGGCCACGGCAAGCTCACTCTCAAGTTCATCTATCCTCTTCTTAGCCCCTATAAGCAGTTTTCCCGATATTTCAACTCCTGAAGATTACTTTCAACTAAATCAACGATTTCACGTTCATAAGAGGATACCTTATCATTGTCGTCATCGTCAGAGTCGTCGGAGGAGCCCTTTTCTTCCTTATCCCCAAGAGCCATTGAGTAGAAGCTCTTGCAGGATCTTCGGCGTCGATGTGAGCAGCTCTTCGGCCTGTCCCCGAAAGCCATGAAGCAAAGGCCCGCCGGATCATCCTTGTCCTTCCCCTTCCTGATCATGATCTCCTCATCGCTTGAGCTTAATGAAGAGGAAGAAGACGTGGACCGCTTGGAGTAGTTTTTCTCCATCTCAGCGAAGAAGGCCTTGTCGTGCTTCTTGTTCTCACACCGGTATTCCTTCAGGGCCTTTCTGAAGAATCTAGTCTTTGGCTTGCCCTTTGTGAAGGAGGAGCTGTCGTGCTTGCCGGAGTTGTAGAAGCCACCACCGGTACCCTTCTTGTGACCATTGCGCTTAGGGCAGTCAGTGATGAAGTGACCTAGATCACCACACTCAAAGCATGCGGATTTTTTGTCGTGTCTTTTGAATATTCTCTTATCATAGACATAACACACCCGCTTGTTAAACAGACACAGGTCATCATCTCCTAATGACTCGAGCTGGTCCTCAGTGATAGACATCAAGGAGAACCCAGCACAACTCACAGAAGAGTGTTCAGCGGAAGGTGTAGCAAGAGCCAGGTTTTTTGATCCAGAGCTAGTGAGATTTGATCTCAACTGAGTATCAACCTCAGTGGCCTTCAGCTTGCTAAACAACTCAGAAATTGTAAAGGTATCATAAGAGGTGCTCTCAATGATAGAGGATACCTTGATACCCCAGATCTTAGGGTCCAAGGTATGGAGAACCTTGAGCGCCTACTCATGATCTGAGACTAACTGACTCCCTCGGCCTTGTTGGCCCGAATCTTGTTGATGATTAATTGAAAACAACCAAACAAAGCTTCAACAGATTCACCCGGCTTTTGTGTGAAATTTTCATATTCACGCCGATAGGTCTGATAGAGCCGAGCCTTGACCTGGGCTGTCCCCTCATGATGTGTCTGGAGGGTAGCCCAGATCTCTCTTGCAGTGGTGAGATGGCTCACACGCTCAAATTCAGTGGGACCTAATCCAGAAAACAAAATGTTCACCACTTTGTTGTTGTTCTGATGTTGGGCGATAATATTAGGAGAATTACGCTCAGCAACAGGCAATACTGTGAATGTAGCGTGAACACAAATGTCCCAAATGTCTGAGCTTTGGCTCATGAGATAGGCTCGCATCCGAGTCTTCCAATAATTATAGCAATAAGCTTCCAAGGACGGGACCTTTCCAGGAGACGTCATGATCACTACTGGGGTTTAGAACCAGTTAAGGTATGGAAAAACCCTAACCAGGCTCTAATACCACTTGTAGGACCAAAAGTAGCGACCAGAGGGGGTGAATGGGCGCCTAAAAAATTCTTGCAAATCAATGGCCTTTTCCCAACACCCAACGCACCTCGACAAACAACTAGCTGAATCTAGCAGATCTATACCCGAAAAATAATCTAGCCTAAAAACAACCGGTGTTCTAAGTGAAAAGACACCAACACAATGTTCGAAGGTAGATTAAAAGATTAATCAAGACAAGAGTATTCCAGCCTAATGAAAATAAAAACATCACAAGTATTAAAATTCAAGTGCACGCAAACCATGGTGAAGTTTACAGTTCGAAAAATGTCTCTGGTTCGAATTCAGTGACACATAATTCGAAGTGTAAAGATGAACTTCGAAACTACTTTGAATCCCTCCGAAGTATGCATCGTAATTGCCATGCTTTGGAGTTCTCAACAAAAAACATCGAAGCCAAAAGGCAAACTTCGAAGACTGACTTCGACAACGAAGTCTACCGTGACCACACTTCGAAATCAAAGTCCACTCACGCACTAGCTCTGAAACAATCAAACTCAGAACCAAAGTACTCAGAACGAAGCTAGTTAAAAACCCGAAGCTTCGCATCACACTTCTCTTAGGCAAAAAAATCAGAATTCTACTAAAGTCAAAGCCTTCGAAACACTTCGAAGACCCCGCACACTCCGCCAGAAATGCACTCAGTACACACCTCGAGTTTAAGCGAGCTACTGCAAAAAGGCCAAGTGCTAGCTATTGAATCTACGCACTAGGCTATGCAAAAGACTGACGACATAGCTGCAGAACAATTGTCTAGCAGTGGCTTGTGATGTCTTGCTCGGATGCTACAAGTGCTTGAAAATAGTACATGCAAACCTAGGTTGCTGCACGCTACACCACTATACTGCTGCACGCTAGACCTCGCTTCTTCACTTGGGAAAAGATGCACCGCGTACTGATGCTTGCCATGATCGGCCTAGTGCAGGTGATAGCTGGCCAGCAACTACTGCCGTGAGAAAACAGCAGGCTAGCTGTGCTAGCCTCTGCCTCTACAACATGCAGCCCCAAATAGCCCTACCACTAGGTCTAAAACTAGCCTGCTGCAAACTAAAGATGTGGCAGCATCTACAACAGCTCTACACTGGCTACACGGTCACAAGCAAACGCGCCATAGATATTGAACACACAAATAAAACCAAGCCAAAATCAAAAGTTCTTCAGGGGCACAAAAACTGAAATAGTAGAATCTAAGCCATTTCGCATAGACGATCGAAACAAGCATGCAAAACGAGGGAATAGATAAATGAATCTACAGTGATGCACGAAGGCTATGAAACAGATAGAATAAAACCGAACAAGTGGTTTCTTGACATGCCTAAAGGAAACAATGGCGGCGGCGCTCCCACAGAGACGAACAGAGAAAAAGCCAAAAATGACCCAAGCTTTAGTGAAAGTAAACTTGATTTCAGAATGGGTAACCCTAACACTAGGGATTGGGGCCCTATTTATAGGCAACCCAATAGCCTAGGATAAATACCAAAAGACCGTTAGGGTTTTTTACAGACGCTGAAATAAAAAGGAAAAGACCAAACTGCCCTTAGAATATTTTTACAGACTCAACTGACTGACTGTGGGCCTAAGGACAAAACAGTAAACTCTTAATTACAGATGACTTATCTTGAAGCGGAGCTTTCGTAGCGACTATGGCTTCGCCTCAAAACGGTCTGATCCGAGATCAGCGGTTGTCAGTTTTGCGCCAAAACTAACAAAGCGTCCACCGACTTTGCACCAGGTACCCGGATTGGGTCGGCCCGATTCCGCAGCTCTCTCAGCCTGGCAATCGCTCACCGCCCGTGTACCTGAGTCAATCCTGGTCAATAGCCCAGTGGATCGTCTTCTACTCCTAGCCCATGTACCCGGATTGGGCCAGCCCGACTTCATGGCCCCTCTGCCCGACAGTCGCTTGTTGCCCGTATACCTGAGTCACATGCGGCCCAGACACAACAGGTCTTCTCCTATCTTTGTGTCCTCTTGATTTCCATTGACAATGACTCATCACATCTGGAGCCATGAGGCCCATGCTCTTCAGCATGGCTCCTCACACACTTCACACGAACAGACTTCTTACACACTTCTCTAGAAGAGATCCAGTGCACAAACTCAACCCAGAAGAAGATGGTGCACAGAGAAATCAAAGCATGCAGAGCAAAGTAGGCATACAAGTTGAAACAATAAATGAAAACAAAATCAAAGTTTCATTGCTTGAACAGGGAACACAAAATGAACTCACAAACTGAATACAAAGAATGTGGCGGCTAGCACATGAGCTCAAAAATGGCTGCTCAAAGTGTTGATGTGACCTAGCTTAGTTTCACTATTTATAGGCACTATTTTGCCCTGTGAATAGACTACTTTACCCATAGGGTTTACACTGTTTTTATCTCATCAGAACAGGGGGGTACAGCTAGTAGTCTACTTTATTTGGAGGCTTCTTTTGTCAGCTTCGCAGAGGAGACAGCATCAGCTTTTGCAGAGTAGACACTGTCAGCCTTTGTAGTTTTGGATTCTTCTGAAGCCCACCTTCGCACGCGAGGGGTGCGGTAGCTTTGGTGAGAAGCCTCGAGCCTAACGGCCATCACTTCATCGAAGTCAGCCTTCGATACAGAGATGGTTTTGAGTCGAAGCCATCAAAGCCCTTGGGCCTTCGCACCAAGACCTGTGGAGTGGACCACCATGGTTTCACAGCTTCTCCCAGCTCAAACTCCATCAGTCCGTGTACCGAAGCCATGCATGGCCGAAGTACCTCAAGTCAGCCTCACTCTGAAGCCCCACCTTCGGAGTACCACCGTTCGAAGTCCCTCCTTCGTCCAAGGCCTCCACCTGAAGCATTCCATGAGCCCTTCGTCGCAGTGTCTCTCCCTAAGCACACTCCTCGACGCACCTCACCCGGACCATGCCTTCGATGCATCTCGACATCTAAGACATTCGTCGGGTATACCTTCGAGTGCCTCCCTCTGGAGCAAACTTCGAATGCCCTGCCTCATTGCTGAGGACTTTGTCCACCATACTCCGAAGTCACTCCATTCGGAGTACCCTTCAAAGTGCCTCGCCTTCGAGGACTTCGTCTCGGGGTACCTTCACCTGGAGCCATGCTCCACACTCTCTGCCTTCGTCTGGCGCACCTCGACCCGAGGTCCGACCTCGACCCCTTCGCAGCCTTCGTGACCGAGTTCCCCGCTCGCTTGGCATCAATCCTCTCGCTTGACCCAGGTTCACCTTCTGCGAACCGTCTGTCGCCTCCGAAGTCACCTGCGCACTACAGACAAATAGACAAGTGTATCCAGTACCCTAGAGACCTCTACGGGTATACAACCTTCGGCATACACTCCGGTGTATCACCCAAAGTACCGAGACCTTCGGTACGACCCAGTCATCGTGTACTGTCGGACACTTCGCTACAACAGCTGCAACAAATAGATCCCACCGAACCCTTCGGTGAAACAACCTCCGAACCCCTTCGGCGGGACCCCTTCGAATCAGAGGATAAAATCTGTCAATCACTCATCACAGACTCCGAAACTAACTATTGGTTTCTCAATCTCCCCCTTGATGAGTGCATTGACAACCAAATTCAAGTTCAAGAAAATTTGAAAAATTTCAGCACACATGTGACCATAAAAACTAAGAAACGAGCCAAATCATGTCAGTTGACAAAAGAATTTTCCTCCCCCTTTTTCAAAAGAGTAAATGCAAGCCCCTTCGGCAAATCTTCCCTTTGAAAGATAAAAACTCCCCCTGAGTTATCTTACCCCTTTCTATAGAGAACTCAAAAATTTCTCCCCCTTTGGCAATGCAAGAATCAAGGAGCATTCAAAAGATGCAAAGCTTCGAAATGGGAAGAATTGCAAAGACATATAAAGCAAAAATATGCCAACATTAATACCAATTATCATGTGCTCAACTCTATTTAACATTCTCTAAAAAACATGATGACAGCATGTGATTTTATCATTTTGAAATAAAAGCATCACCACTCAATCAAGGTAACTAGACAAGTAAAAGTAGGGACTGCGCAAAGCTAGTCAATTTCTACTTTAGACAGACAAGTCCAATTCAAGTGGAGCATTGAAAGCAATCTTGATGATCAATGAATTTGTTGTTCTTTTCATAATGCCAGGAATTATTTGTTTGTCTACCTTATACTTTCCAATCAAGCCAAGCCTAGGCATGAAAACCATCAGAATCTTAAGGCAGTGATTTTGGCATACACTACACTATCCCAGTTCAGACCAATGTGCAATGGTAAGTTTTGGGGGAAAATACTTCATCCTCAGGGCCATTGTTGCAACAAGACAAAGGCAGGTGATTTAATCGAAGGTTTCCAGCAGCTAACTCTGGAAGTATATTGGATCAAGTTCAAAGGATAGAAGCGAACTCTAGTTCGGAGCCTCTTTGAACATTGACTCTTGTGAGAGCTTCTTTGCCAGCTAAGATGGAAGACTTATCTTCTTTCTCATTAGATTAGTCTTTTACCGTTTTAGCCCTGTTAAGGGTACCAAATAGTTTCCACTATGTCGGTTGTAACAGAGGGGTAAAAGGGTCTTTTCCTTAAGGTTTTGGCATATAAATACCCCCTGTTTCACCCTGTAAAAAGGATCAAAACTGAGTTATTCAATACACATCTTCGAACTATTTTGAGCTATTATCCATTCGGAGGCTTGAAATAGTTTACTTCACAAACACTTCGTTTGTTAGTTTCTAATCTCTAGAAACCTTTTAGCGTAATCTTTTACGCCAACAGTTGGCACCGTCCGTGGGGAACTTAGTCCAAAAAACTTCGTTCTCTACCAAGTTCTCAAACCATGCCTCCCAAGCGGAGTTCAGGTTGTAGCCCTACTCGGAGCTCCCCTCGAACCTCCGGAGCAAGATCTTCAAACACAGTTGATGTCAGACAACCTTCGACATTTCGTCCACCTCAGACTTCGGACGGGATTCCCCTTCCTCGAGCATACGGAGTTCCTCCCCGAATTCCATCCATACTTTGGCCAACCGGAGCTCCTCTTTAACCTCAAGTTCCACTTCGAACTGATGCGTACAGTTCTCAAGACCAGGAAGGTCCTTCCGGAGGAGATGAAGATTGTCTTGGCGATATGGCCGCTCAAATGGCCAGTCTCCAAGCTGAAGTAGCAAGGTGGCTACAAGAAGTCATAGATAGGCTTCGTTCTCAGGCCACCCCAGTCATCCCCGAAGTGCCCGAAGACGACGAACTTCCTTATCCTGAAGCCCCGGAGAACGCTTCCTTTGACACCGAATCTCCACTACAACCTGAGTTATAGAAAGTGCGCTTTGATCCTAAGTTTAAAACTTCGAAGCTCTGCAAGTATTCTCGAGATGAAGACCCTGGGGAGTTCTCCCGTTCTTATGCATTGGCAATTGAGGCCAGTGGAGGAGTGCGAGACACCATGGCCAAATGTTTTCCTCTAGCTGTTGAACGAGTGGCACTACGGTGGTTCTGGTCCTTGAAGCCAGGGTCAATCAGAACCTGGGAACAATTAAGGAAGAAGTTCATAAGCAACTTTCAGGGTACCTTCGTACCCCCAATGTCAATAGGAAGTCTTTTCTAGGTGAAGCAGCTCACCGGAGAGACTTTATGGCAGTATTTGAAGCGCTTCGCTCATACGAAGTCGCAAATTCGAGGGTTAACTACATCCTCCGTAGTTGATGTAGCTCGAGAGGGAGTTACCCATGCGGGCCTCCTTGATAAACTTCACCAGAAGTAGATATCTTCTGTCGCTCAGTTGATGTCTTATTTCAAAGAGTATGCAAGATCAGAAGAAGGGTGGCTTCAGAGAACTACTGCAACTCCGTCAATCCTGCAAGAAGTCAAGCTGGAAGTGAAGACTTCAACACCATCGCAGGGGCCTAGCTTCGAAGCTCAGCATGACAGGCGTCGGGGGCAAAAGCATCCTCGTTCCGAAGTCTTGAACATTGCACCTCCGTAGAAATTTGCTCCTAGGACTTCGGAACCTTCAGGAAGCAATACCAGCGGCGGGAGGCCGCTAGGGAAGCCGGCTGGCAAAGCCTAGGCCTTCTTCTGCTGTGTTCATGGTGAGAACCGAAGTCATGCAACTGATGCGTGTAAGTCTATACTCGCTTTAAGAGGCGAGTACCTTGAAAGAACTTTAGGTCGAGGCACTACCTACCGAGTTCTGACCGAGGTGCGTCCGGAGCCTGTCAAGGCTGTGGCGTGTATAGATAACTTCGACCCTGTAAGATGGCCTCTAGTGGTCAATATTATGCCACCTTCAAAGCAGGAAGATGGTCAGGATCGAGGGAAAAGAGTAGTCCTCCCCATTTCCGGAGGAGGGACCCTTTGAAGTATGTCGAAGAGGCAAAGAAGAGAATATGTTAGAGAAGTGGGCCATATTGGAACTTCTTCGTCCGCAGCTGCTATGCCTAAATAGTCCCATGTGCCGATATCTTTTTCTGCAGATGATGCAGCTGGCATAAAGTTTCCACATGCAGACCCACTTGTCATCACTGCCAACATAGCAGGGACTGAAGTCTAGAGAGTACTGATCGACGGAGGGAGTTCAGCGGATATTTTCTTCGTCCAAGCCTTCGATCAACTTTGTATCTCCAGGAAGCATCTTCTCCCAGCAGCTCGTCTTTTGCAAGGCTTCGCAGGACCCCCTCTTGATGCCCTCGGTCAAATAGGCCTGGAGGTAACTTTCAGAGAGGGGCTACTGGCCAGGACGGAGGAAGTGATTTTTGATGTTGTAGATGCCCCATATGCATACAATGTTATCTTCGGGAGGGGCATGTTGAATAAATTCGGAGCTGTGGCACATCATAATTATCTGTGTATGAAGGTGCCCACACAAGTGGGAGTGCTCACTGTTTTCAGAGATCAGGCCACTACGTGAAGAACGGAATATGGTCATGGCCCTCCTCTTGACCCGAGACAGGTGAACAGCGTGCAAGGCAACCTGGAGGATTTTTTTGCTTCAGGCGAACCTTCGAAGAAGTCCTTCCCAAAGCCAAGCCCTGAAGGGGAGATTATAACGAAGGTTATTGTCAAAGACGGCAAAGACTATTCATTTCAGTTTGGCAAGGATTTGCCTCCAGAAGTCGCTACTTCGTTAGAAAAAGTAGTTGAAGAGAATTTAGATGTCTTTGCTTGGTTTGATGAGGACATTACCGGAGTCAGTCGAGATATTATTGAGCATAGTTTACTTGTGAACCCGAAGGTTCGGCCTGTCTGGCAAGGACTCCGGAAGCTATCTACAAAGAGGGCTATCCTTGCTAAAGATGAAGTGGAAAAGTTACCGAAGGCTGGGATTATCAGAGAAGTAGCTCATACGAAGTGGCTAGCCAACCCAGTCTTCGTTAGGAAGAAATCTTCCAGGAAGTGGCGCATGTGTATTGACTTTACATCTTTTTAATTTTATCATGCCCCCGTGACCCCTATCCCATGCCCCGAATTGATCAATTGGTTGACTCCACTGCTGGTTCGGAGTTATTAAGCTTCCTTGACGCATATTTTGGCTATCATCAAATCTGGCTAAAGCGCGAAGATGAAATCAAAACAATCTTTGTAACTCCTTCGGGAGTCTTCTGCTATGTAAGAATGCTCTTTGGCTTAAGAAATGGCGGGGCAACTTTTTCAAGGTTAATTGCTAAGGCTCTAGGTCATCAAATAGGCCGCAATGTAGAAGCTTATATGGATGACATTGTAATAAAGAGTGCTTTAAAGCACCAATATAGCCTAGACTTAGCAGAAACATTCAATAGCCTTCGGGCATGTGGAATCCGTCTTAACCCCGAAAAATGTATCTTTGGAGCTCAGGCTAGAAAGTTGTTAGGGTATCTAGTTTCAAGCAGAGGGATCGAAGCTAGCCCCACTCAAATAACTGTGTTGCAAAGGATGGCTCCTCCGAAAAATTTGAAGCAAGTGGAAGAGTTGACTGGTCGTCTTGCAGCACTTAGCAGATTCTTAGCAAGGTCTACGGAGAGAAGTTTGCCCATTTTCAAATCATTGAAGGGGTTCGAAGATTTTGCATGGACACCGAAATGTCAAAAAATCTTCGACGATATTAAGAATTATCTCAGTAACCTCGCTACACTCATGGTGCCTATTGCGGACGAAACCCTAGTCCTTTACCTTGCGGCTACTAGCTCTGCTGCCAGTGCAGTCCTTATTAGAGAAGTTGATTTCAATGGGAAGTTGGTACATAATCCAGTCTATTTTTATCCGAAGCATTGTCCGGAGCAAAATCAAGATATTCCGAGCTTGAGAAGTTCACCTATGCTCTGATAATGGCTTCGAGGAAGTTAAGGCATTATTTCCTAACACATAATGTGATTGTACCAACTTCATATCCCTTGGGAGATATGCTCCGAAGTAAGGATTCCACAGGAAGAATTGGGAAGTGGGCTGTTGAATTAGCACCCTTTGGCATGTCCTTCGTGGCAAGGACAGCAATTAAGTCACAAGTGTTGGCAGATTTTGTGGCAGAATGGACTCCCCCTGCAGCATGGGCTCCGGAGGAGCCAAGCGAAGGAATTTGGACCTTATACTCCAATGGAGCTTTCCAAGCATCTGGAGCAGGTGTCGGACCAGTAATAATTTAACCTTCAGGGCAAAAGGCAATGTACTCCACAAAACTCAACTTTAAGTCTACCAATAATACAACGGAGTATGAAGGAATTTTGTTAGGACTTCGAAAGGCACGTGCTTTGGGGGCTACAAGAGTTGTTATTAAAATGGATTCTCAAATTGTAGCAGGGCACGTAGATAAGAGTTTTCAAGTTCGACATCCATAGCTTGCAAAATATTTGGAAGAGATCCGTAAGATTGAAGCAGCATTTAAAGCGATTTCCATTCGAAGTATACCTAGAGCCGAAAATATGAAAGCTGATATCTTGGCGAAAGCTGCAACCGGAGCTATGGACATTCCAAAAGAAGCATTTTACGAAGAGCTTAGTGCACCTTCGGTAACACAGATCCCTTCCGCGGAAGTCCTTTGCATTCCAAGTACAGATTGGCAGAGTTCAATTATGGAATTATTGCAAGGAGAAGAAAATTTGCTTGAAGGGCCACAACTTTCGAGGTTGAAGCTCAGAATTCTAAATTATCATATAATCAACGGTATTTTGTACAAGGTCGGAGTATGTTCCCCTCAACTCCGATGTATATCTCAAGCCGAAGGACAAGAGATTATTCGAGGAATTCATGAAGGACTTTGCGGTAGCCACCTGGCCCCTCGAGCTTTGGTAGGAAAAACACTTCGCCAGGGGCTTTACTGACCTACAATAGTAGCTGATGCAGAGAGCTTAGTCCGTACTTGACAGGGTTGTCAATTGATGGGAAGAAGAAGTCATCGTCCGCCAACAACTCTTCAAGTCATTGCCCTAGTATGGCCCATGGCCAGATAGGGTATGGACCTTATTGGCCCCTTCCCAGTAGCAAAAGGAAATTTGAAATTCACAGTGGTAGCAATTGATTATTTTTCCAAGTGGGTCGAAGTAGAGCCCCTAATAGCTATCACTTCGAATAATGTACAAAAAATTTTCTGGAAAAATATTATATGCCGGTTCGGAGTGCCTCGGCAACTCACAGTCGACAATGGGACACAATTTGATGTAGAGCCCTTCAGGAAGTTTTGTGAAGATCTTGGCATGCAATTATGCTTCAATGCAGTACGACATCCTTAGTCTAACGGAGCTGTTGAAAGAGCCAATGGTAATATCTTGTCAGGGCTGAATCGAAGAATAGTGGGATTGGCAAAAGGATTGTGGACCGAGGAGCTCCCGAAAATTCTATGGTCCATCCGAACCACTCAAACAAGGTCCACGGGTTTCACTCCTTTCAGACTATTATTCAGAGACGAAGCTATGACGCCAACGGAGCTTAAAGGAGGATCCCTTCGCAGCACCAAATCGGAAATAGAAGAAGAAAGGCAAACTTCGCTTGATTTAATAGAAGAAACAAGACCTCGAGCTGTTGCCAATTTATCAAAGTATCATCAGCAGACGAAGACTTGGTTTGACCCGAAGGTCAACCTTAACGAACTTAAGCCAGGTCATCTTGTTTTGCGAAGCATTATAGCACTAGGGAAACTAGGGAATAAATGGGAAGGTCCATACATAATTCTCCGTTCAGGATGCCCTGGTTCTTTTAAGTTAGCTAATTTAGAAGGTGAAGAGTTAACACATACATGGCATGCGGAGCACTTAAAGCGATATTTTGTATAAGGGCTCCTTGTAATCATTTGTAAACACCTTCTAAATTAATAAAGCTCATGGTTCAGATAATGCCTACCTCTCAAACAATTCCTACTTCTAGTGGACGCACTCGAAGAACGAAGTTGGCTGGGAGGGAAGTGTCATTAATTTGAACCAATTTATCGGACTTCGAACCAGTGGTTCGAAGCTTTCGACGAGGTGGGAAAGTCACTGAAAAACGGATTCCAAGCCACCGGCTTGAAAGCATCCGTAAAAAGAGTCGAAGGAGACCAAATAATATGGATTCCAAGCTCCGGCTTGAAAGCATCCGTAAAAAGAGTCCAAGGAGACCACTGCGAATTCCAAACCACCGGTTTGATAGCATTCGCAAAAAGAGCCGAAGGAGGCCAAAACAAAACAGAGTTTGAGCTGATAAGATTTGAATATCTGTGAAAAGAGTCCAAAGTGACCAATCGTTTGGGACGCTAAAGTGTCCGGGAAGTTGTCTGGAGTGACTTCTTGCAAACAAAAGATACTAAGTTACCAGTTTTATGACTCCAAGCAGTCATACATTTTATAAAATTTTAATCAATCTTTAAATTACTGAGGGGCTCTGAGCCTCAATAATTGTACTCCTATGTTTTTCTTTGCGCCTATCCATCTTCGAGTATAGTTCGAAGTTGCTTAAGCGCAAAGAGGGGCTGGGAAGTAGGGAGACAATTTTAAAAATCAATTTTTATTATTCGAACAGATTACATTACATTACGAAAAATCTGTGTCTATGCCAAGAAGGAAGCAAAGACCCCTTCGATCTCTAGAGCTACCTGTTGGGGGAAAATATCTCATCTTCGGGGTTATTGCCGAAGCAGCATAAAGACAGCCAATCAATTCGAAGGTTGTTCGAAGACCATCTTCGAAGATGCCCAGAACCTCGTTCGAAGTCCGAAGACTGGCATTGGTTCGAAGTATGTCTTCGAACCAAAGCTCTTCAGGATCTTTTCTGCCAGCTAAGATGGAAGACTTATCTTCTATCCTATTAGATTAGTCTTTTACCATTTTAGCCCTATTAAGGAAACCAAATAGTTTCCTTAATGTCGGTTGTAATAGAGGGGTAAATAGGTCTTTTCCTTAATGTTTAGGCCTATAAATACCGCCCATTTCACCCTGTAATGAGGACCGATTACAAGTGAATCAATACATACTTTCGAACTATTCTAAGTTTTTATCCTTTCGGAGGCTTAGAACAGTTTGCTTCACAAACACTTCGTTTGTTAATTTCTTTTCTACAGAAACCTGTTAGCGTAATCTTTTACGCCAACACTTCCACTAAAGTCGGAACGACTAGTTCCAGAGTCGGGAGTCCTAATAACTTTGCATTTAACTCTTCTCCCTTCCTTCGAAGCTCGAAAATATTTTTGTTCCTGTTGAAGTTCAGCCCAAGTTCGAAGTCGCTCGGGACTTTTTTCCCATTTTTGAAGTTCTTCAGGCTTTTTTCCTTGTTCTTCAGCAATATTCTCGTCTTCAGACCATTCAATGTCTTCAGAAGATGAAGTTTCCAAGTTAACTTCTTTTTCTTCCTCTTTAATATAAGATAATATATCTTTACATATTTCAGCGCAATTGCACCGGAGCTCTCTCGAGGAATCAAAAATCGAGGTCGTTTATGAAGTTTTAAAAGATCGAAAGTAGCCCATAGCATGAGGAGTTCTTCGGTAACGTTTAATACTTCGACATCATCCATACGAGATTGAGAAGCCTAAAAACATGATAAGTAAATTTTCATTCATAATATATGAAAGCATAATTTTTACATAGTCAGGCTCCTAAAACAAAGCTAAACCTGCGGGTTCGGCGGAGGCTGGCTGCTTGAAGCTTGAGACTAAGATTGCTTTTAGCGATGCCCTTCATCGATCCAAGCCTTGATCGCGGTTCGATCTTCAGCTCTCCATGAAGCTTGGAAGGCTTGACAAGCTGCGGCCACATCTTTAGAAGGGTTAAGTAGTTGGTTCTCGTCAAAGGTAATGGGAGCCGCCCCCGAGTCTGGCATTATCGATAGCCCTAGATCTTCGTCGTAGCGAAGTACTCCAAGAGCAGCCACTTGGCCAGAGTTCTCTCCATACCGAATGCCTGCTATCTTCATCATCTTCGTAGCTCCATGGATCATCTTTAGCCATCATAGCAGGGGCACGTTGTCACTCGAAGGTAGTGTCCAAGTAGTACCGAAGTACTCTAGAACACCTAAGAGATTGTTCATGACCTCCGCAGCTACCTTTTCTGACTTCACCTTATCTTCAATCAAAGCATCCCTTGTCGAAGTCAGTTCATTTACCACAGCGGATAGCCTAGCTGCCTCCGTAGCCAGAGAACTTTTCTGGCTAAGCAAGTTGCTAGCTTCCTCCGTGGCTTTAGCCTTCTCCTCTTGGAGCTTA